>MU968411.1:68045455-68645455 GCA_034641835.2 Pinus albicaulis
ATTGTTGTTTTTCTGTCCATAATGAGTCCAACTGCGACCAAGAAGAAGGTTGTAGTTGAGCTTGGCGTCAACCACTTCTACTTATACATTGAATGTCTTACCCTGTAACATGATTGGAAAACTCTTGAGAACACCCAGGGGTTTAGATTATCGACCATCAAATGTCTCTAGGGCATTGGGAGATGAAATAAGAGCTGGAGAGCCAATGGCCTTCTAGTAGGCGGATGACATAACACAGGTGGAAGCACCTTCGTCCACAATGGCTCTATGAATGTTGAGGTCATTGATCTCGACTTGTATAAAAAGAGCGATTTGATGTGGAAGTCGGGGGAAAAAAATTTCTAGGTCGAAGGTGAGAAGACTGGAATCGGTAGGATCAATTCCACCGATTGCAGACAATAGAGCTTCTCATTGCGATGGAAAACTTTGAAGCACTTCCAACGTAGACATTGCAGAAGGCGCCTGTGCCAAATCCTCTACAATGTTGTAGTGTTGAGCAGCACAGGCATTTGGGTTATAGGGAGACTTTCACAGAACACCTTTAGAAGGTGGCCTCACAACAAGCTCAGCGCTGGGCTTCGCAATTTCTAAAGGACCAGAGACAGGTGGGGGAGGTGGGCCATCAAAAACTTCCTTCCAAGCTTCCTGGTGTGATCCAGTGTAATCCTTCGAATGCGTAGCAATCAAAACAGGTGTAGCACCAAATGTTGTAGATGGTGAAGGCTACTCAACCATCTGGGTTTTCTGAGACGGGAATGGTTCTTTGAGAACTTCCAGAGTCCCTTTGAAGCCTTTCAGAATTTGACTAACTTCAGATCGTCGGGGAAAATCTTTGGTATAATGATCTCCTTCACAGATAAGGTAGGGGTACTTCGGTTTACGTTGGGAACCATCATCAGCACGAGGTTTAGAAGACTCTGGTTTCGGGGCATTGAGTTTGGATTTTCCTTTACCCTTCTTCTTCCCTTTGGAGGCCTTTTCTATAGGATTAGCTTGAATGACATTGACCTCCGCAGTTTTACCAGAATCCGGAGGGGTGGGAAGAGCAGAATTATGGGAAGAATTTGACTTATGCTTCCCATTAGAAGACTTCCAAGAATTTTGAGAGATGGAACCAATAACACCATCCACCGATGGGGTAGCTGGTGCTTTAGAGGTCCCTGGCCATGGGGCATCAGTCAAGATATCATAGAGGGTTCCGGACTAAGAGTACACCAAAACGAGGTATTGGGCACGAGCGATGGCTTGTTCTTTGGTCACACATGCCCCCATAGCAATATCTTAAGAGATCTTGCTAACAAAGGAGGTAGTAAACCAATGTGTTAGTAGCTGATCAGGTATATCAAACTTGATCAATCTATGATGATGTCACCACTAATGAATATGATCAGATATGTGGGTGGCTTTATCCTGCTTCAAAGAAGTCAAGAGATACGTCCTAGCTTCATAACGAACTGGTAACTGGAAATGTGTTAGAAAAGCCATAGCTAACGTATTGAAGTCTTGAAAGATACCGCGGGGTAATTCTATATACCACTTAGCGGCAGCACCGGTAAGAGTGCACTTGGAAAGAAGTAGACGAATTGAATCATCCACCCAAGAGTTTGAAGGACACCATAGATGGTAGGTCATCACATGAGCTTGGTGGTCCTTTCCAGCTTTACCTTCAAATTTAGGATAGTCACCGGGCACCTTGGTTGGAACCAGAGGCCAATAAGGATTATGAAGAATAGTACAGAGCAAAGGAATATTAAGCGGTGGTGCATTGGTGGCGCGACGGTGGTGCACGTTGGCGGAGCCACCTTCCCTAGTGGTTACGGGGGGTATGAGTCTGCCCGTACAGACCAAATGAGGTGAGGCCCCGCAGTACATATTGGTCATTGATCGGCGGTAAAACCCCGATCGACTGGTCAACTACGGGGGGTACACATCCCGTTAACCTCCGCGCTGGTCGACCTCCCGTACTCCGTCGATTTGTTAAAACCTGCTGCCGGTTTAGCTCCGCGCTGTTCCAATCATCCTGTCACCTGTGAATTGATCCGGGCAGTTGGAATTACATTCCAACAAAAGCAGCAGTTTAAAGACCCTGAGGATCGATCAAAGGATCCTGTGCACAAGTAAAAGGTACCATCAGGGTTATTTGTCAGCAGAATGTTTCTCTTTATCAAAGTACAGGGCGCCCATACAACTTTTATTATACATAACATCCCTAAAAGAATTTCTGCCCTAACTACAACTCAAAAACAGTCAGACATTTAAGAGACATACCTTCCTAGCAGTTTATTTCATTTTTGTTCAAATCATCCAGGAGTACTTCAGCCAAAAGATGTCAAGATCAAATCTGGAGCAGATCATTCTCTCACAAGGAAGGTGACAGATATTAAATATACAGCATGTCAAGCAGAATGGGTTACGGCCCTACATTCATTGTTGTGTTTAAAGATACATTTAATTTTCAGCTACTCCTTCAGTCGATCTTAGGCTCACCCCCTTTGCTATAAAGCATAGAAGGAAACATTGTAATGGTTGTTGATGAGATATCGATGAAACGCAAGATATCAGTGAAACGCAAAGCATTGTTCCTCTTGAGACAAGTTCTGTGTAAAATTGTAAGATGGTAAGGACTAGATGTATTCAGACTAAATGTTCAAGCTATGGGCTATGATGTACCTGATTGGTGTTGTTTTTAATATGACAAGCATGTTTCTTTGGATCCTGATCTAAAGCAGCTGGTGATGTTTCTTCTTTTTCTATATTTGTGGTTGACTTGCTCTCATTTCATGCTACATTTCATTTCATTTCTGCTGGTAGGCAACAGAAGTATAATATAGGATTCACCCCTGATAGGTGCCCTATATTTCCTGCTCTCCCTGCCTCAACGTTTTTTGCTTATATGTGTATCTGAATATTGATTTCGATTGATTTAACCAGTGTAGTGGATGTTATTTCCTGCTCTCTGATGTATGAGTTGATGAAATCCGTGTTCAGATGTTCTTGGTAGGATTTAGCTAGAAGGTTTGGGAACATCAGATGAGGTTGTTCTGTCTGATCAGATCCTCACCAACTAGCCTTTCTAAGAATCCTCATTTGCTTCCGATTTTGTCCAAGCTGTGCTCGGGAGTTAATGACCTTCCGACTCCGATCTAGATAGAATTGTATGGTTTCTCCTCCTCTTTCATTTTACCCTTGATGGTCCATCTGTGATTTTATCCTTTAAGATCTAGATGATTTAGATGACTTAGCCCAATCAGAAGCTCGTGAGATTGAACACAAGTAAATCCTTTCTTGACTCTATTGCCTAATGGCCTTGATGTTCTCTGAGTTATCTACCTTTGCCTAGCTTCCCTTTTGCTCATCCTTGTCTTGTATTGGACACTTTTTTCCTGATTCCCAACAACCAAAATCAATCAAACCAATGACCCTGAGCCTACAACTAGCCTAAAATCATAACTTAGAGTTTCAAAGACATATCCTTTGACTTGCATAGAGAGATCCCTCTCTGGACCTAGGAGGGCTAGATCCTAAGGTCTGAAAGTGGTTATGATGTTGTCTCATCTTTTGGTCTTGCCAGTCTGGCCAAAACATGGGAACCCCAAATATATTGGCAACTGTCGGGATGAGACCACTTATTTTTAGATTACTTTCAATTGGCCGATGGTGGATAAGATCCGCTCTAAACAACAAAACCCATCCACCTAGTGACTCCACACACCCTACCACTAAGGATCCAAAGACCAAATGACTCCACACGAGAAGACTGAATCTAGTTGAGAAGAAGCAGAGGGGCCTTTTTGCATAAATATAGATCCAAAAATGGACAAAGATACAAAGTATGATGCTTTGTATGATAAATTATGTGAAATAACCGAAATTTTTGGTAAAGTGCTAGAAATGCATATGGCTAATATGAATGCAAATGATGATTATTTAGAACATCCTATGCCTTCTCCAGAACAAGAGCAAACTCAATACCTAGACAATGAGGAGGACATGTATGATACTCAAGAATCTGTAGGAGATGAGGATGAAGGTAATCAGGAATTTCGTGATTGCTTACCTATGCCTTGTGTTACGCTGATCAAAGAATATCAGGACCTTTTAGCAAAGGCTGGTAGGGAAAGCTGCCTTGAAGAAACACGAGACCACATAAAAGAGGCAGAGCCTGATGTGGAAGAAGAGGCTCAAAGAAACATCCAGCCTCCAAATCATCTTACACAAGAGAAGGAGGACTGCTATTTTTCTGTTCGTAATGAGAGGGAAGCTCCTTTTTTGACAGAAGAGGAGATTAAACCAGCAGTCCACCCCAGAATTCTTCTATAGGACACAGTCTCTTGCTCACTCATATTATGAGTTTGACGATTCAGTTTCAGAAAACTCCTCTGTGGATCGGAATGAAGAAAGACCTGCTAAAAGTCCGATAGGTTTGAAGGGTGATATTACTTACATTTATGATTTTCCTTTTCATGATCTGTTTGAGGGTGAGTGCTTTCAAAGAGAAGCCAAGATTGTAGGAACATCATCCTTAGATTCATGGGAAGAAAATCAGAGCCAGCAATTTAATAGAGGTAATTAAACCATTCAGCCTATCTATGACATTGATGAGGAGAGCTGTGACAATACCACAGATCATCAGTGAGGTCGGAAACCAGCAGTATTTCCTTTCAGAAGACGAGGAGGAAAGCAAAGAAGAGGTTTTTGAGCGGGTTGAAAGGAAAGAGCCTTCTCTCAAAAAAGAGGAAGCAAAGGGGTACACCCCTGCTCAAGAATACATGAATATTTTCATAGAGCTCAGCACACCAGATCAAAATATGTTAGAGCTCCAGGAGGACACAGCTGCAGTCTATGATGAGTCCTCCAGTTCAGAAAATGAAGAAGATGAAGGAGATTCTCTTTCTCAGGGGAGTCTCATTCTTGATCCAGTGGAAGAAGAAGAGATCCTGGTTGAAGCCTGCCTATTGTTATCCCTGGCTGGCCCCAAATTACATTGAAAATGAGTAAAAATACATACATTTCACATATGAGGCCTTAGCCCCTTCCCCATTAGCCTCCGCACCTTTTTCCATAAGACCGGGCGCCAGAACCACCTGTTAAATCCGTTAGGCGCTTACTTTCCCCAATGCTTTCCCGCCCAAAATCCTAAAACCTTTGATAATTCATATTTTCGGGTCCTTACATAATTTCCAAAGGTTGTGCACCGGTTATAAACGTTGTTATAAGGTTTTGATTAAATATTCAGGGTCGCAGATCTACCGTCCATTACTCCCACAGATCCAACGGTGCGGCACGCAACTCTTCATATGGACCCCGCCTGCCATACGTCATACCTCCAAACCCACCGGTATTTTCCGCACCACCATTTGTGAGCTGACGCTATTCTTCCATCGCCCAGCGATTCCACTGGGTGCCCGCCGCGTGTCCTCTGTACGAGGGAAAAACCACTATATTCCCGCACGTTATTGTTCAGCCCAAACCATGTAGCGAAATGATCGTGCGTCGTTGGAACTCACGCGTCCCATCTGACGGTCGACATTCACCGAAGCTGCACACTGCTTAACCCCGTCCATCGTACCCACTGGCCCACTGATCGTTACTCTCCGCCGTCGATCTC
The DNA here is from genome assembly GCA_034641835.2 of Pinus albicaulis. Lineage (NCBI taxonomy): Eukaryota > Viridiplantae > Streptophyta > Pinopsida > Pinales > Pinaceae > Pinus > Pinus albicaulis. The sequence goes on from MU968411.1 coordinate 68,051,064, forward strand.
CACCATAATCGACGATCCCGAATCCGTCCCTCCATTGTTGACCGCTCCGTTGCCCCGGGTCTCCACGTCACCCGTCCACCGTTTTGTGTCCTGCCACGTCACTCCATGTGCGCCCCCATACAGTCTCTCATTATGTTGCATATACACGTCCAAAGTTCGTGTTTTTTAATTTTTTTCATGCATTTGTCACTCCGCAGGCCACCAAACACCTACCAGAGCAATCCACCATTGTTTTCCACGATTTCTCCCCGGTTCTCCATCTGCATGGCTTTTTTCTGCATCCACCTCCCATCCTCGCCACCTCCATCATTCATATCCATGGTTTTCCTCACAGGTTTGTTGTTTTGCAGGGTTTCTGAAGGCAAAAAATCCATCATGTTTCTACATGGCACGCAAGATGGATAGATTTAAATCCAAAGAGCTGATACTGTCGAGAAATAGTCAAAGAAAGAGGATGGCTAGATTTTCAACAAGGAAAAGCATATTTCGGGCATTGAAAACCTCTCAACACCATTAAAAGCCCGAGCTACCCTGTCAGAAGTAGAATGGAGCAGTAGTGTTATAGTACAGAGCAAAGGAATATTAAGCGGTGGTGCATTGGTGGCGCGATGGTGGTGCATGTTGGCGGAGCCACCTTCCCTGGTGGTTATGTGGGGTATGAGTCTGCCCGTACAGACCAAATGAGGCGAGGCCCCATAGTACATATTGGCCGTTGATCGGCAGTCAAACCCCGATCGACTGGTCAACTATGGGGGGTACACATCTCGTTAACCTCCGCGCTAGTCGACCTCCCGTACTCCGTCGATTTGTTCAAACCTTCCGCCGGTTTAGCTCCGCGTTGTTCCAATCGTCCTGCCGCCTGTGAATTGATCCGGGCAGTTGGAATTACATTCCAACAAAAGCAACAGTTTGAAGACCCCGAGGATCGATCAAAGGATCCTGTGCACAAGTAAAAGGTACCATCAGGTTATTTGTCAGCAAAATGTTTCTCTTTATCAAAGTACAGGGCACCCATACAACTTTTATTATACATAACATCCCTTAAAGAATTTCCACCCTAACTACAGCTCAAAAACAGTCAGACAGTTACTAGACAGACCTTCCTAGGAGTTTATTTCATTTTTTTTCAAATCATCCAGGAGTACTTCAGCCAAAAGATGTCAAGATCAAATCTGGAGCAGATCATTCTCTCACAAGGAAGGTGACAGAGATTAAATATACAGCATGTCAAGCAAAATAGGTTTCGGCCCTGCATTCATTGTTGTGTTTAAATATGCATTTAATTTTCACCTACTCCTTCAGTCGATCTTAGGCTCACCCTTTGCTATAAAGCATAGAAGGAAACATTGTAATGGTTGTTGATGATATATCAGTGAAACTCAAGCATTGCTCCTCTTGAGACAATTTCTCTGTGTAAAATTGTAAGATAGACTGAGACTAGATGTATTCAGACTGAATGTTCAAGCTATGGGCTATGATGTACCTGATTGGTGTTGTTTTTAATATGACAAGCATGTTTCTTTGGATCCTGATCTAAAGCAGATGGTGATGTTTCTTCTTTTTCTATATTTGTGATTGACTTTCTCTCATTGCATGCTACATTTCATTTCATTTCTGCTGGTAGGCAACAGAAGTATAATATAGGATTCACCCCTGATAGCTGCCCTATATTTCCTGCTCTCCCTGCCTCAACGTTTTCTGCTTATATGTGTATCTGAATATTGATTTCGATTGATTTAACCAGTGTAGTGGATTTTATTGCGTGCTCTTTGATGTATGAGTTGATGAAATCCGTGTTCAGATGTTCTTGGTAGGATTTAGTTGGAAGGTTTGGGAACACTAGGGATTAGTGTTAGCCCTGTCCACTAGGATCCTTGCGTGATCATCTAGCCTTTCTAAGATCCCTTGTAATTGCCTCTAATTTTGTCCCAGTAGGCTTGGAGTTAAATGACCTCTGACCTGATCTATAGACAGAATTAGATGGTTCTCCTCCTTTCATTTTCAGTCCTTAATGTTCCATTCCATCTTCTATCCTTTAAGATCTAGATGATTTAGATGACTAGCCCAACTGAAAGCTTGCACATTGAACACAAGTAAACCCTTTCTTGACTCCATTTCCAAATGGCCTTGATGTTCTCTGAGTTATCTACCTTTGCCTAGCTTCCCTTTTGCTCATCCTTGTCTTCTATTTGACACTTCTTTCCTGATTCCCAACAACCAAACTCAATCAAACAAACAATCCCTGAGCCCCATAACTAGCCTAACATTGAAACATTGAGCCTCAAAGACATATGCTTTGGAAAATAGAGAGAGATCCCTGTCTGGACCTAGGAGGGCTAGATCCTAAGGTCACAAAGTGGTTCTGATGCTGTCTCATCTTTTGGTCTTGCCAATCTGGCCAAAACATGGGAACCCCAACACAGACCAATAGGAAACTAAGATTGTAGAGGTTGCACCATAGGTTGAGAGGGTTGGATTTTCCCCCCAGGACCATACAACGATACCGGTTGGTACCCCGGTTGACCTGTGGGTCCTTGAGGTTTCCCTATGTTGTAGAGGTAAATCCCCTCTACGGACAGAGGCGATCCCTACTAGCCCAGATCGGGTCTAGCAACAATCGTATCACGCTAAGGTGCAAGTTCCTAATTTCAATAGAAAAAATTGCGATGAAGGCCTACCTTAAGTCCAACACTATTGTTTGTAGAGAAGACAGTGGTCCTGTTTCCTTTCTCCAACAAATCACAATCCTCTCGCTTTCCGCGATCGAACACCTACACACACAAGAAATATGACAAACACAAGCGTAAAACCTGATATATGAAATTATGTATCAGTCATAGAAGACACACCTCATGATGATAATGAAAAATATGAGTGGAACCATAAACCATAGTCGCTTATCATTAATTCATACAAAGGAAAATACAACCTGGCTCTGATGCAGAATCTTCCTTCGGTGGGTCGTCAGCGGAATATGTCTCGGTAAAGCTTGTCGGGAATGGGGACAAGCCTCTCTCTTCGATCGTCAATCTCCTTGCTACTGATTTGGCTCTATGAGAACTATTGAAACATTATTTAGGCTATGAAGTCTCTTGGAGACTCAACCATTCAGCCCTTCAGCTATTTAGCCCCTTCATCAATGGATGAAGGCTATATTTATAGAGGAGGAGAGGAGGTTGGGATCCCTACAATAGTGGAAGGGTGGCCTTATCCCTTGGGAGGTTCCCCATAAGGTGGAAACAAGAGGCCAAAGGAGGAAGGCCATGGTTATTCAGTCGAAACTACTCCTGATGACTCATCCACGAAGTTGTTGTAATCGAAACTTTGCCTCTTTTTTTAAAAAACTTTCCATAGGAAGATTGGCATGGGTGCACAACTAGGATAGAGCACCAATTGGCATGGGCTCATTGTTAATTTTCCTCATTGGCACGAGTACATAATGGGCTACCAGTGCCAAGGAAAAAAATAGGTGTTTTTAGGGGCCTGCTCAGGAAATGATCAACATAAGGAATGTTGTCCTCATGGCAAGGGATGCAATGATGGTATTTTCAAGGCATGACATTGATTATTGGTCACAGAAATGACCCTCCAATGGGCGAGATGGGTGTTAGGAATCTGTAATTTATTAGCAAGATTGGCAGAGTCCAATTACAGAAACAACATCATTTCAACCAACTTTGGGATTCTAGGATCTAGCCCTCCTGAATCCGGAGAGGGATCTCTCCAATATGTACAAATATGGATTTGTCTTTTAAGTTTGGGGTTATGATATTAGGATAGTTATGAAGGCCAAGGGTTTTTTTTTTTTTTGGATGGTTGAGCATGATTACTGTTCAAGGTGGAAAGTTCCGAGTGAAAAAAGTTCCAAAGGTGAGAAGTTGCAGGCAATCAGAGTAAGCTTCGGTCAAGAAGGTTGAAAATTGCAGGTTTTAGTCCATTGGGCTATGGAGTCATAATAGGGTTTAATTGGAACAGTAAGAGGCAAGAGTGGTCCATGGGGCAGGTCATCTATGTCTAAGGATCTCTTTGAAGATTGATTTATGGAATGGAATGATACAATAAGAAGGAGAAATAAACGAATGCAGAAACAAGAGTAGCCTAGGATCTGGTAAGTACTTTGAAACTAGCTAGCCTTTGACATGAACTCAAGAAAAAACATAAAAGTAAACTAGGATATGGTAAGTAATTTGAAACTAGCTAGCCTTTGATACACTTTCAATAGAAAACATCTTAAAACTAAGGGAAACTTGAAGGAAACTATTGGATTAGAAACTAGCGGGCCGGGCTCACCACAAATCCTCTCCTAGCTCTTCTTTACTTGGTTACTTTCAAGAAAGATACAAATATAACAACAAAATGGCCTAAGATTTGGTAAGTACTTTGAAACTAGCCAGCTTTTGACACATTCAAAGGGAAATAGTCAGATAGTCTATGGGATCATACTGGGACTAGGGATCACCATATCTTCCTCAGTTCATATTCACTAAACATATACTAAAAATAACATCTAAGAACAACATTCAGTTAATACAATAAGACGAGGGAACGCCAGCATTCCTATGCTTAAACTGAATTAAATCATTCCTAAATAACACAAATTGGAAGAAAACATTCAAATAAATATTTTCAGTCAGAGTAGGTTACTGATATACAGTAGATCCTAACTCTACACATACTGTTCTTTATAAGAGAATATGAAACATAGATGGAAACATAAACAAAATAACAGGTTACAATAAGGAAAACATCACCGTCAACATAGACCAGGATCCCATAAATCAGCTTGTGTTGATGCTTCAAACCAGTTACAGCTTTAAGTCCAGTGCTTTAGGTTAGCAACCATCTACACATCTCAGCCTAACCTATCTGTCACCAGCAGAGCTCCAAGAGCCAGTGAATACTATGTACAATCAGAATTTTTTTCTCAAATGTATATCAAAGTTCTACAACCAACCCCTCACTCATCACACTGGGACCACATTAAGTAGCGGGTATATTAATTAATTGTCGAGCATTTTCGGCGAGCGATCACCGTTGGATGGCCCACCCCAGGTCGGACGGCGGACAGCGATATCACTGGGCATCCCAGTCTGAATGTTAATGTGTGATGGACGACAGATGAATGACGGTTTTGCAAATGGTACATGGGAGGCATGGCAGCAGGTGTATGGAATCGCTGGCCATCGGGAAAAAACCGCCCTCGGCCGAAGAGTGGTGCGATAAAAACCACGCGATTTTGGGAAAATGGCGCATGGCTGGGGGGTCCACAGGGAGGCGCGCTCCGCACCGTCGGATCTATGGATTGAATCGACGGTCAAGATCTCTCCATCATTTTCACGGGTGGAAAAATCGACGGTTGAAATAAATATCAAAGGTTTTTTAATGGTTTGCGAAGAAATATTTATTTAAACCGGATAAGGCCCGACTGGCTTAGCGCGCGGTCACGGTGCCAAGGTGTATGGGCAGAAAGGCTAGGGACTTAGCCCAAAGGGGCTTAAGCCTAATATATTTAAAAAAATGGGGTTTTAATGGTTTTTCTCATGATCTTCAAAGGTTTGAGGGTTTCGATAAGGCCAGGAATGAGTCTAAACCTTATAAAGGGGATTTCGATGAGGGAAAAGGCAAAAATGTGCAAATGAGGGATTTTGTGGGAAGCAGTGGGATAGAAAGATGAGGTTAATTTGGGAAGAAGGGAAAAGGATAAAAATGGTGTTTGCAGCAATATTTGGCTTCGGAAATCGTAGATTTCGAGTTTTTTCAAGATGGGAATAGCAAGAAGGTCGAATCGCAGGCATGAGGCCTTCAAAAAGTCTTCAAGAGCCAACAATTTTTAGTGAGAAAAATTGTTCCTTGAAGGCTCAAAAATAGATTTAGCCACCTTTTGGGATAATCAAATTTTACAGGTGGCTAACAATGGGGATTGTAGGGATGGTGACAAATTACTGTGTAATAGATGCCCCCTAAAGCATGAGGCCTGAGAGAGAGAGAGGGGTGAAATTCTTTACGAGAACGTGTCCAACTGAAAACAATGTCGTCGAAAAACCTGCGTAGAGAAGTACAACTGATATCTCAAATACATGATATATGTGGTATGGGCACAACCATCCATAACAGAGTATACAATAATCCAGACCCAAGGCATGGACGTAGCCATCCAGTAAGGATCGATAAATAGAATCAGGTATGGTCGCAGCCATCCAATCAGCGAGTCATGTATCTAATCATAATAATCCACAAAATCACAACCTGGACTCTAACAGAAAAAATCCAGGGTCTTGCGCTCCATCTTGACACGAACAAAGTACAAGTTCAAGCATGCGAATAAGTGAGCTGAAGTCGAACATGCAAGAACATCGTCTGATTACTAGCCAATGATTAAAGTTGTTAACAGACGCGAGAGGTACCACCAATAATGACAATGGCCCTCAAGGTACTATAGGTAAAATCTATGACATGTGAGTCAGTGAGCTGGTGTCGAACACCCGTAGAATCACTCGATTGGAGGCCAATGATGAAAACCCCACGTCGAACGCGAAGAACCTGCCATTAAGTCATGCAGGCTCCAAGGTACCAGAAGGGAGTCTCTAGATCAGCTTCCCGGATAATGAGCTGAAGTCGACAGGAAGTGACCTTGATCGAAGGTGGGCCATAGTGTTTCCCACATCATCGACGCAAGAGAGAGGAACATAATGTCTTCGTCAATCGGGATCAGATGAGAATCAGAGGAAGGTTGAAACTTGTAGAGGTCAAATTCTCTTGAACATATCAGCAGCACGACAGTGGATTTGGCAGTATTTGACATCAAAATATCATAGGTCATGATGACGAGGCAAAGAGCAGATGAGAGGTCAAAAGGGATGACCCAAACCCACGGAGGCAAGTGGAAAACAAGATGAGATGTCCCCAACCCGACACGAATGTAGACAAGTGCCATGTTCAAGAGTGACATACTGCCAACACGACGATGATACTGGTTCCATTTTGCCCCACCATTTCTGGCAAGTACCTCTTTATTTTTATACAAGATTGAAGAGGATACCATATGCTTGTCATATAAGTTCATTCTTCGAACAAACCCAACCTAGTACATTAAACGAGCCCTAGGAAGGAGAAACTCAAATTACGTCATGATTGACAATTTCCAATGTCATTTAGGTTTAACAAGTCTGATAGAGGGAGAAATCGGCGTCTTTTCATGTTTAGAGAGTTTGAAAAGACAGCAGAAAAGTAAACTCCAATATTCCCTTTTCGTAAATAGTTCCTCATATCCGAAAAGGTAGAAAACTATTTCTGAGAAAGCCTCCTAGTCGCGATAGGCTAGGGTATTCCTTTTTTGTAAATAATCTATCCCATCCCGAAAAAAAGGGGTAAACGTATACTGGGTAGATGTCGTTTCGTAACCACTTTTAACGAGATCAAAACGACAAGCGAATCGGCAATATTTTCATGTTTAGGGAGTCAGAAAAGAGCTGAAAGTTGACTCCTCCTGGAGGAACGAGTGGTATAAAGGGTAGAAACTGGTTTCTCTAATGGTGGAACTGGTCAGAACAAGTAAAGGTTAAGAGGCTGGCTAAAAAGACCACTCATCGCAGCAGTTCCTCAGGAATGGGTAAAACAACCAAGTGAAGGCATGTGATCGACCAAGCAAATAGTGACGATGGAGTGAGAAAACCAAGGCTCATCTAGAAAAAACAGGCTAATAAAATGGAAATCACAAGGGGTAAAATGGGGATGGTTTCATTTTTACACAAGCTTGAAATCAGGAAACTCTGCTTGAAGTTGGTTTCATTTTTACACAAGCTTGAAAAAAAGATAAACTATGCTTGAAACCGGTTTCATTTTTACAAAAGCTTGAAACGGAAACAAACTATGCTTGAAAAAGTAAGCATGCCCCCAGCATGGTGACTCAATTCGAGGTACATGCCCCCCAAGCTTCAGTCCATATGAAAGGCAGATGGAGTGAAGGTTCAATTTATGAGATCAAGAGAAAGACTTGACTGGGATTTTACGAGATCTTATCAAAGACTTGAATTGAACAAGAACGTGTTTCATTATTTTAACAAGGTTGAAACATTAAAAGAACTATCCTCAAGACACCATGTTTCATGGTTTAAAGAGCTTGGCACAAGACAAGGAAATCTTCTTCAACAACCTTGTTTCATTTTTTAAGGAGCTTGACACAAGACAAGGAACTCTTCTCCCACCAGATTGTTTCATTTTTTAAGGAGCTTGACACAAGAAAATGAACTGTGCTCCGACAACCTTGTTTCATTTTTTAAGGAGCTTGACACAAGACAAGGAACTCTGCTCCAACCAGCATGTTTCATATTTTAAGGAGATTGACACAAGAAAATGAATTGTGCTCCGACCGACCTCATCATAATGAATAAGAAGTCATCACTTCCAAGAGTTCCACTCCTGATGGAAGGAAAACATCCTAGAAGTCAGGACCCAATGCCCCTAGCATCTAATGCACAATGGCACTATCACTGGGTACAGGCATGGGGTAGGTATCCACATAGTTGACCTGCGGTGGGGAAGATACAACGAGTGGATAAAAACCAGGAAGGGATGATGGCGGACCAGTTGCCACATCAGGACCAAATAACGAAAGTTGATCAATGGTCACAATTCGTCCTTCATGTGGAAAATAGACCACACGAAAGAGGGAGGAGAAAAGCACTCCCATGGCATAGGTGTAATCGTGCCCCAAGAGCAGATTGAAATCCAAGGGGCCTTGAACAACCATCATGTCCATATGGACAGTTTTACCTCCCAAAGTAATAGGTAACCTTGGAAGGATCCCTAACAGTTGACTAGTTCTTATGTTAAACATCAACAGATTCTACGTAACAGGTGAAAGCGGTGGTGAACTGAAAGCTTGCCAAGTAGTTGAGGATAGAACACTAATAGATTCACCTTCGTCTATAATGGTGCAGGGTACGACCAGACCAAAATCCTGTACTGTGATCTCGAAAGGCACATAAGACGGAAGGCAGTATCCTGTAAATTGATTACAATCAAAGGAAGCGACCAAACTACCCAGAGGGGCTACCATCGAACCGAGATGGTCTTCCCCTGGTGTTACGGAAGAAGAAGGATCATCCTCCATGACCTCCAATTCGAAGGTGGAAGGGAAATCCTCTGGGACCTCCACCACGCTTTTGCCAAGGAGAACTTCGAGATATAAGGATAGGAGAATATTTCTCCAAGTCAAGGAATTAGAAAACAAGAAGAACCTGAGGGATATGAGATCCACTCTCCACGGAAAATACTTGGTGCACCGCAGACGAGGTCAGTTCAACCGATCCCATGACCAATGGTTATTCAGGAATGGATTCCTGAATCTGAATTTCTGAGGGAGCAGGATTGACCAAGGATGGCTCTTGACCAATCATAAGATCAACTGGTGGAGGAATCAAAGAAAGCTGTTTGTAACCAGCCAGAAGGCACAGCGCAGAAACAACCGATTTGTCCAAAACTTGCTTGGCTTCATCCATATACAGACAAAGGTGAATGGCATGGTGCCCCCCACACAACTTACAGGGATTGGAAAGCTTACCCTGCTTCTTAGGAGCCTTACCAGCACTAGCTAAAGGCGTGCCCCCAACCTGACTCCCAGAAGCCATAGGAAACAACGGACGACCGTTGGACCATGCTTCAAGCACCTTGGGAATTCCAGGGCAGTCTCGAAGAAGATGGTCTCCTGTGCACAACATGCAAGGGAAATTGACTTTCTGTAGAGGGTTGGAAGGTTTATCAAGAAGAGGTTCTTCGGAGGCAGTACCTGCAGCCTTAGCCTCTCTCTTATTGGACTTTTTCTTCTTTGTCTTCTTCTTCTTCTTCTTAGCCACCTGGTTACTTGAATCCAGACTTTCACTAAGCGAAGTAGAAGAGGAGGATGCAGAAATAGGCGAAGAAGGGGGGAGGTCCACCTTGGAATCAACATGATGTTTTTTAGGTGGAGGAACTAATTGAACAGTAGCTGGGACATTCGGGACCACATAGGTTGAAAATAACCAAATAGGCAACCAAACAGTTAACCCCAGAAGGGACAACGTTGTCATATAAGGAGCGCCAACATTTCCAAAAGGAGGAAAAGGACCAGGATTCCCTTCAGAGGGAATTCCTTGGTTGGTGAACTCTAGAAAAGTCACCATCATAGATAACTCAAAATAGCACCCTAAGGAAACTAACTTTAACTAGGAATATTTCGTGGGCAGTTAATTTTTAAAACATTGAAACAAAACTCTATCGTTTCATCTTTTAAGAGTCGAGAAACTGGCAAAAGGTGACTCTATCTCTTTCAGTTTTGAAACAAGCGTGAAAGGACAAGCGCTTGATGATCTTTTCAAATTTAATGAGTCAGAAAAGATCGAAATGACTACTCTGGTAATCTAGGCAAAGGGTATACCAAATATCTGTGAACTGCAATATACACCTTGGTTTCAAAATGAAAGAGAAATCAACCAAGGACTTGACGTATGTGCAGGCAATCTCCCCAAATGTTGTTTCCTGTGTATCACGGGTATAAGGTGGCAGACTCGGCTTCCTATGGATAAAGGAGAGAAACCTAGTGGGGTCTCCCTTTATATACACGATGGTATGAGGAGCACAAGTCCATACTAGCACTGTCTAAAGCGAAAAAGCGAATGACAGCTACTAGGTTTAACGACGCTGAAACACGTCACTAGCCTAGACCTTTAAATATTTCATTAATGTTTCAATGCTTCCTTAGTGTAAATTGAATAGATTTTAATGTTGATCTTCAATTATGTTTCGGTTTCAAGGCCCTAACGTATGTCATCTGACAATCTCCTATATGCAGCTATATGACGAAAGAAGTCTTTCTATTCAATGAATGGTATCTAGTTAAGGGAATAGCTTCAAACAATGATGCAACAAACAACACTGAAAACGAAACTTTTTTCAAACTAGATGACTTTCACTATCCAAAAGTAATCTAAAACATCCAATAATGTGAATAATGCAATGTAATCTACGCAAAATTCTCTTTTTGAAAACTATGCAATTGTAATCTATGCACAATTTCCTTTTTTATTTTCAAATGATAAGAATGCACTCAATGCATTTTTCGATGAAATGAGAATCTACTTAATGCATGCTTTTAATGAAAGAGAATGCACTCGATGTGATGTTTTAGCTTTCAATCATTAAACAATGTGATCTAAGCCCAATGATAAATCTCAAAAAATACTTTTCGATGCAATGTGATCTAATTCATTTAAACAAAAAGAAAACTTTGAGATGAAAACTAAATGAATGCAAATCTTCTAGATGAAGGATGAATGCAAAAGAGATGTAAACAAACACTAAGAATGCAATCATTGTTTCAAACACTTTGTCACAAAATTCTCAAAAGGTGACAAAACACAAAGAGGACTTCCAAAGCATGAGATAAAAACAAGGCATTCATTCCCTTTTACATCAAACAATCATGGAGAGAAGACATTTTAAAGAATGAGCAATGTAATCTATGCTCATACAGTGAAAATACTAGAAGGGAAAGACACACTAGTGAAGGATTTAGGGAAAAAATCTTAATTTTCACACACCCTGAAATTGGCACGACTTTATCATTGACAATTAGTGCCAACTGGCGCGACTTGCTCACTGACAACTAGTGCCAATGGCAAATTGGCGCGGGTTTCTAACTGAAAACAAGTGCCAACGCCTGAAAATGAAAAAAAAAAAAATTTCTCCCAACCAAGACCAGAATCACCACTTCAAGTAAAATCTAAAAAAAACCCAGAAGCAAAGTACTGACCAAAAGAAACTTTCAAACAAGGGTAAACCCTAGCACCTCCAGGAAATGGCACGACTGTCTGGCTGTAATCCGTGCCAGACAGGGGATGGCGCTAGTGATAAATGTATACTGGGTATATGTTGTTTCACATCCAATTTAACGAGACCAAAATTACAAGAGACTCGGCAATATTTTCATGTTTAGAGAGTCAGAAAAGAGCTGAAAGATGACTCTAGAAATGACTTTTTCGTGGTTTTACCAAGTCCTAAAAATTATAAAATACAACTCGCATCGTCGTCCAAGCTGCGTGAAAACATGTTGCTACACATGAAAGCGAGCGTAAAACCCATTTTTCGACAAAATATAATAAAATATTGGAAAAATGACTTTCAAAACCTAATTTTGACTTTGAAAAGTTATAAATATGCCAAAAATTGTAAAAACATATTCACTTTTAATTTTTACCTCTTGTGAGAGCAATAGTGAGCTTTTGTTGTGCAAACTTGCGACGACGATTGTGGTCAATCCAGTACTTCATTTCGGTTCTCATTCATTCCAGGTAAGAGGCACTTTCCATAGCTTTGTTTTGATTCATTTTTAATAGATGTCCATTGTGTTTTTGGATCCCTGAGGGGACCTTTGCAAAATTAGGGCTCGGCCAATTGGCGTAGGTATCGGGCACGGACCTGCGCCAATTAGCTTCTTTTTGCAAAGGGGTCGCACCAGTTGGCGTGACTGTCAGCAAAACAGTAGCGCCAATGGCGCAACTCAAATTTCCGCTTAAATTTAAGAAAATGTGAGCCAATCAGATGAATTTCTGAGTGTTCCAGAGATCTAATGAGGTGTTTATGACCATGTTGGTGCAGATACATGGCCACAATGGTGATCGAGTGGAAGGAAAGGGAGCATAGTGAAGAAGATGAAATGGCCATGCAGAATGAATCATGCATGAACGCTCTCTGAAACTATGGTCTGAAAAATTTCTTCTTAACACAATGTTTGAGAGCACAACCTGAGTTACTGCAATATTTGATCAGCATTTGGGACAAGAATGAAGAAAAATTCAGGCTTCGAGGCCAAGTGTTTGAGCTTGAAGTATCCGATGTTTATTTCATAACTGGATTGTCGCAAAGAGGTCCAGTGGTGATCATGATAGGTACTAGACCATTTGGTGAGAAAATGGCACTGGCAATGGAAAGAGTGTGCCCAGGGGCACAACAGGATCAGGCAGTGGGAAGGTTGATATCCACACGGTTCCTGATCTAGCACTCAGGGTGGTACTCCACACCATTATGCGAGCTATGGGGTTGTAGGCACCACATGAAGCAACTAAAGCACAACTCCTACTAGCATCTGAATGCATGAACTCGACACTTTTTGATTGGGCCACTTCCGTAACAATGAACATCAAACGACAGTTGACAAAGTGCAAGAAGGCAAAAATGAAATAGTTTGGCTATGGTTCCACCTTGGTATTGTTCATCCTTGAACGACTACCAATTTTCCAGGGCCAGGGGGCGATAGTCACCGAGCCATCATTGAGGGAGCCAAGGATGGCTCGATGGGCAAAACTCATGCCCAGATCAGGAGGGGGCCAACAAATTTCGTGCAGGCCCGAGTTTTTTGTATGGCTATGGCGACAGCTGATCGTTGTTGAGGATTGGCCCTATGCCGGTACTGAATTCACGGGAGACCCAGATCTTCCACTCCCAGAGGGGGATGATTGGGATGAGGAGCTGGGTAAGACTCTTTTTTATTTTTATGTATTTATGATTTTTTTGTAATACATGTCTATTCTAACAAAAAATCCTATATGAGTGCAAATGTTGGCCTAGAGAGGCCCGCTGGGATGTCGCCCATCACACAGAGGACCCCTCTCGCACACGATCCTCAAGCTAAGGGTGGTGAGGGAAGTGAGTTTGTCCAGAACCTGGAGGGTATCACCCGAGGGATCCCGGATTACGCTTGCCTAGCAGACGTCCTGATGGCTTACCAGAGGCACACCGTGGGGCTGCCTAGTTGCCTCCATTGATTACTGAGGCGATTGGTGCACATGGTGACATGCTACAATGAGCACCACGCTGATTAGTCATATAGGGATTTTATATGCATATTTTTGAGAGACATGTTGTCTCCGACTATTATTAAAATATACATGTATATTTATGAATTTATGTGATGTACACAAACTACAAACTATTCGACATATATATATATATATATATATTTCTGGATGGATATTTTTACATATGATGATGTTTTTTAATATGTTGTGCAAATGTCTAATACAATGTCATCTAATGCATTAGTTACATAACACACGACCCAATGGAAAATTTCACAAAATGTATTACCACACAAATCAAATTTTATTTTTTATGCAAGCTTAAAAGCACACATGGAAACACATATGCAAATTATGCTTGAAAATGAGTTTTATTTTTATGCAAGCTTAAAACAAAGATGTAAATTATGCTTGAAATGAGGAAAACGGGCATGCCCCCAGCATGGTGTCTTAATTCGAGGTACATGCCCCCCAAGCTTCAATCCATTGGAAATGGAGTGAAGGCTCAAAACACAAGAGATTTTATCTACATCTAACCAAACTTGAATTGAACGGGCTCATGTTTCATTATTTTAACGAGGTTGACACACTTAAAAAAACTGTCCTCATAGAAGCTTGTTTCATTGTTTTAGGAGCTTGACACAAGAACAAGAACTATGCTCCGACGAGCTCAAAGGATCAGGTTCAGGCGGGGTATAACTGGATACAAAAGGATCAAGACAATCAGACATTGCCTCCATGCCAGGCATGAACGAGGAATGATGATGCCCATCGCTCCATGGCAGATCTTCAAGAGACATCGTTTCGAAGATACCTTCATCAGAAGGGAAGAATTCTCTTAAAGGATCAGGTGAATCTGCATCGCCTAGCCAAGGGGATTGAGAATATATATCCAGAGGCATGCTCGAAGGATCATGTTCAGGAGTAGGAGGATCAGATGCAACGACAATTTCGCAATAATTAATCTCAACTGGAGTTAAAGGCATCGATTCTCCGAAATAGGTCACCTGTTCAGGCGAAGGGATGATCCAAGGGTTGTCTGACCTAGATATCATATTAGCTTGAACAGTGTGCAGTGGTGGCATGGGAAAAATACCCATGAGGATGGGGTCCTTGAAAAGACCGGGTCCTACACTGTCGAGGGGATTGGCAATCTGATCCATGTAAGGAACGTTGTTCTCGGAGGATGAGGTGAAGAAAGACAATTGATCAACAGTGATAATTTTTCCCTCATGAGGGAACTTCAGAATCCAGAATAGGGTGGATGGAATGCATAGCATGGCGTGAGTCCAACTGCGACCAAGAAGAAGGTTGTAGTTGAGCTTGGCGTCAACCACTTCTACTTATACATTGAATGTCTTACCCTGTAACGTGATTGGAAAACTCTCGAGAACACCCAGGGGTTTAGATTATCGACCATCAAATGTCTCTAGGGCATTGGGAGATGAAATAAGAGCTGGAGAGCCAATGGCCTTCTAGTAGGCGTATGACATAACACAGGTGGAAGCACCTTCGTCCACAATGGCTCTATGAATGTTGAGGTCGTTGATCTCGACTTGTATAAAAAGAGCGATTTGATGTGGAAGTCGGGGGAAAAAATTTTCTAGGTCGAAGGTGAGAAGACTGGAATCAGTAGGATCAATTCCACCGATTGCAGACAATAGAGCTTTTCGTTGCGATGGAAAACTTTGAAGCACTTCCAACATAGACATTGCAGAAGGCACCTGTGCCAAATCCTCTACAATGTTGTAGTGTTGAGCGGCACAGGCATTTGGGTTATAGGGAGACTTTCACAGAAGACCTTTAGAAGGTGGCCTCACAACAAGCTCAGCGCTGGGCTTCTCAATTTCTAAAGGACCAGAGACAGGTGGGGGAGGTGGGCCATCAAAAACTTCCTTCTAAGCTTCCTGGTGTGATCCAGTGTAATCCTTTGAATGCGTAGCAATCAAAACAGGTGTAGCACCATTCATCATAAGAACTTGGGACCCAAATGGTGTAGATGGTGAAGGCTGCTCAACCATCTGGGTTTTCTGAGACGGGAATGGTTCTTTGAGAACTTCCAGAGTCCCTTTGAAGCCTTTCAGAATTTGACTAACTTCAGATCGTCGGGGACAATCTTTGGTATAATGATCTCCTTCACAGATAAGGTAGGGGTACTTTGGTTTACGTTGGGAACCATCATCAGCACGAGGTTTAGAAGACTCTGGTTTCGGGGCATTGAGTTTGGATTTTCCTTTACCCTTCTTCTTCCCTTTGGAGGCCTTTTCTTTAGGATTAGCTTGAATGACATTGACCTCCGCTGTTTTACCAGAATCCGGAGGGGCGGGAAGAGCAGAATTATGGGAAGAATTTGACTTATGCTTCCCATTAGAAGACTTCCAAGAATTCTGAGAGATGGAACCAATAACACCATCCACCGATGGGGTAGCTGGTGCTTTAGAGGTCCCTGGCCATGGGGCATCAGTCAAGATATCATAGAGGGTGCCGGACTAAGAGTACACCAGAACGAGGTATTGGGCACGAGCGATGGCTTGTTCTTTGGTCACACATGCCCCCATAGCAATATCTTAAGAGATCTTGCTAACAAAGGAGGTAGTAAACCAATGTGTTAGTAGCTGATCAGGTATATCAAACTTGATCAATCTATGATGATGTCGCCACTCATGAATATGATCAGATATGTGGGTGGCTTTATCCTGCTTCAAAGAAGTCAGGAGATACGTCCTAGCTTCATAACGAACTGGTAACTGGAAATGTGTCAGAAAAGCCATAGCTAACGTATTGAAGTCTTGAAAGATACCGCGGGGTAATTCTATATACCACTTAGCGGCATCACTGGTAAGAGTGCACTTGAAAAGAAGTAGACGAATTGAATCATCCACCCAAGAGTTTGAAGGACACCATAGATGGTAGGTCATCACATGAGCTTGGGGGTCCTTTCCAGCTTTACCTTCAAATTTAGGATAGTCACCGAGCACCTTGGTTGGAACCAGAGGCCAATAAGGATTATGAAGAATCGGATCATTGGTCAATTTAGAAACGTCTGGCAATTCCAACATAGCAAGGAAAGGTAACTGAGGATTGAAAGGCATACCAAGCCCTCGATAAGGACCTGTACCTGTACTCCAACCTGGTTTAGCATAACTTTTCCCCCATTGGTTCTATCTTGGTTACTGATAACTAGTGTACGGGGGTTGATAACTGGGGTACATACCTTGATTATATGTTGGCCCCATTGGAGCAGTATATGGATTTGACTACTGAGTATAGGTATAGCTTGGTTTTTGAAGGTAATAATTAGAACCTTGGGGCGGGTTATAAATCGGTCGAGATTGACCTTGAAGATAATGACCGCCTTGGGGTTGAGCAGGTTGCTAGTAAGTGGGGCCTTGTTGAGCCTGATGAGTTGGGCGCACAGGCATATTCTGCTGTGGCATATAGTAAATTGGCTGTTGAGCAGGGTTGACTGGATATGTAGGTTGGCTTGGTTGAACAAGTTGACCTGGCTGAGCGGGCTGCCCTGGTTGAACAAGTTGACCTGGCTGAGCAGGTTGTCCTGGTTGAACAGGTTGACCTGGCTAAAGAGGGACACCAGGCTACCCTGGATGAGCCGGTTGGCCTAGTGGTAGGATAGGGCCAGGCTGCGCCTAATAACCAGTTTGACCTGTAACAGGACCAAAAGAGGGCCCTGGCTATGCAACGTTCAGACTGTTAGCCCCCCTATGGAATTCTTGACAAGAAAGCTGGGGGCTAGATTGTTCTGGAGCCTCCAAGGAATGCCTTTCCCCTGAAAATCCATCCTCCTTTGAGTCTCTTTGTGCTGCGCCCAATTATAATCCTCTCTGATGATCCATTCTTCAAAGGGCATATTTTACCCCTCATATCCCTGCAAATACCTACAATTCCCTTTCTTCCCCCCCAAAGTTTCCCCTTCCCTTATCCTCAAATTCCTCGAAACCCCCTTGAAATCCTTTCCCTGCCCCTATTTTGGCCTTTCCTACCCTTCTTTTCCCTATCGTTACCCCTGGCTAGCCCCAAATTGCATTGAAAATGAGTAAAAATACATACATTTCACATATGAGGCCTTAACCCCTTCCCCATTAGCCTCCGCACCTTTTTCCATAAGACCCAGCGCCAGAACCACCCGTTAAATCCGTCAGGTGCTTGCTTTCCCCAATGCTTTCCCGCCCAAAATCCTAAAACCTTTGATAATTCATATTTTTGGGTCCTTACATAATTTCCAAAGGTTGCGCGCCGGTTATAAACGTTGTTATAAGGTTTTGATTAAATATTCAGGGTCGCAGATCTACCGTCCATTACTCCCACAGATCCAATGGTGCGGCACGCAACTCTTCATATGGACCCCACCTGCCATACGTCATACCTCCAAACCCATCGGTATTTTCCACACCACCATTTGCGAGCCGGTGGTATTCTTCCATCACCGAGCGATTCCACTGGGCGCCCGCCGCATGTCCTCTGTACGGAGGAAAAACCACTATCTTCCCGCGCGTTATTATTTAGCCCAAACCATGCAGCAAAATCATTGTGCGCCGTTGGATCTCGCACGTCCCATCTGACGGTCAACATTCACAGAAGCTGCACACTGCTTAACCCCGTCCATCGTACGCACTGGCCCACTGTCCGTTACTCTCCGCCGTCGATCTCCACCATAATCTACGATCCCGAATCTATCCCTCCATTTTTGACCGCTCCGTTGCCCCGGGTCTCCACGTCACCCGTCCACTGTTTTCCATCCTGCCACGTCACTCCACGTGCGCCCCCGTACAGTCTCTCATTCTATTGCATATACACGTCCAAAGTTCCTGTTTTTTAATTTTTTTCATGCATTTGTCACTCTGCATGCCACCAAACACCTACCAGAGCAATCCGCCATTGTTTTCCATGATTTCTCCCCGGTTCTCCATCTGCATGGCTTTTTTCTGCATCCACCTCTCGTCCTCGCCACCTCCATCATTCATATTTATGGTTTTCCTCACAGGTTTGTTGTTTTGCAGGGTTTCTGAAGGAAAAAAAGTTGTCATGTTTCTACATGGCACGCAGGACGGATAGATTTAAATCCAGAGAGCTGATACTGTCGAGAAATAGTCAAATAAAGTGGCTGGCAAGATTTGCATCAAGGAAAAGCAGATTTTGGGCATTGAAAACCTCTCAGCACCATTAAAAGCCTGAGCTACCCTGTTAGAATGAAAATGGAGTGGTAGAGTTACAGTACAGAGCAAAGGAATATTAAGCGGTGGTGCATTGGTGGCGCGACGGTGGTGCACGTTGGCGGAGCCACCTTCCCTGGTGGTTACGGGGGGTATGAGTCTACCCTACTGGACTAAATGAGGTGAGGCCCCATACATATCGTCGTCGATCGGGGCGCGTAAACCCCCGATCGACCGTCAACTACGGGGTACATCCCGTTAACCTCCGTGCCGGTCGACCTCCCGTACCCGGGCCGATCGGTTCAAACCGTCACGGCTAGGCCAGAATGAAAACAATCGTCCCGTCACCAGGAATTGATCCGGCGTTGGAATTACATTTGACCAAAAGGATTTGAAGCCACCTCAGACGACAGTGATCCTTGCATATAAACAATATTTGTCACAGAATAAGTTTCTTCTTATCAAATCAAGTACGTGGTGCCCATACAACTTTTATTATACATAACATCCCTAAAAGAATTTCCGCCCTAACTACAACTCAAAAACAGTCAGACATTTAAGAGACAGACCTTCCTAGCAGTTTATTTCATTTTTGTTCAAATCATCCAGGAGTACTTCAGCCAAAAGATGTCAAGATCAAATCTGGAGCAGATCATTCTCTCACAAGGAAGGTGACAGATATTAAATATACAGCATGTCAAGCAGAATGGGTTACGGCCCTACATTCATTGTTGTGTTTAAAGATACATTTAATTTTCACCCACTCCTTCAGTCGATCTTAGGCTCACCCTTTGCTATAAAGCATAGAAGGAAACATTGTAATGGTTGTTGATGAGATATCAATGAAACGCAAGCATTGTTCCTCTTGAGACAAGTTCTCTGTGTAAAATTGTAAGATAGACTGAGACTAGATGTATTCAGACTGAATTTTCAAGCTATGGGCTATGATGTACCTGATTGGTGTTGTTTTTAATATGACAAGCATGTTTCTTTGGATCCTGATCTAAAGCAGTGGGTGATGTTTCTTCTTTTTCTGTATTTGTGATTGACTTGCTCTCATTTCATGCTACATTTCATTTCATTTCTGCTGGTAGGAAACAGAAGTATAATATAGGATTCACCCCTGATAGGTGCCCTATATTTCCTGCTCTCCCTGCCTCAACGTTTTTTGCTTATATGTGTATCTGAATATTGATTTCGATTGATTTAACTAGTGTAGTGGATGTTATTGCCTGCTCTCTGATGTATGATTTGATGAAATCCGTGTTTAGATGTTCTTGGTAGGATTTAGCTAGAAGGTTTGGGAACATTGGGGATTAGTGTTAGCCCTGTCCACTAGGATCCTTACGCGACCAGCTAGCCTTTCTAAGATCCCTTGTAATTGCCTCTGATTTTGTCCAAGCAGGCCTGGAGTTAAATGACCTCTGACCTGATCTATAGATAGAATTATATGGTTCTCCTCCTTTCATTTTCAGTCCTTAATGTTCCATTCCATCTTCTATCCTTTAAGATCTAGATGATTTAGATGACTAGCCCAACTGAAAGCTTGCACATTGAACACAAGTAAACCATTTCTTGACTCCATTGCCCAATGGCCTTGATGTTCTCTGAGTTATATACCTTTGCCTAGCTTCCCTTTTTCTCATCCTTGTCTTGTATTGGACACTTCTTTCCTGATTCCCAACAACCAAACTCAATCAAACAAATGAACCCTGAGCCCCATAACTAGCCTAACATTGAAACATTGAGCCTCAAAGACATATGCTTTGGAAAATAGAGAGAGATCCCTCTCTGGACTTAGGATGGCTAGATCCTAAGGTCCCAAAGTGGTTATGATGTTGTCTCATCTTTTGGTCTTGCCAATCTGGCCAAAACATGGGAACCCCAACATAATGGCGACTTCGCTGGGGATGAGACCACTTTTCCTTTAGATTGGCTTTCAATTGCTGATGGTGGATAGCATCCTGCTCCAAACAGTCAAATTCATCCACCTAGTGACTCCACACCCCCTATGATCCAAAGACCAAATGACTCCACTGGTAGAAGACTCTGAACTGGTTGAGAAGAAGCAGTAGCCTTCTTTGCATAAATATAGATCCAAACATGGACAAAGATACAAAGTATGATGCTTTGTATGATAAATTATGTGAAATAACCGAAATGTTTGGTAAAGTGCTAGAAATGCATATGGCTAATATGAATGCAAATGATGATTATTCAGAACATCCTATGCCTTCTCCAGAACAAGAGCAAACTCAATACCTAGACAATGAGGAGGACATGTATGATACTCAAGAATCTGTAGGAGATGAGGATGAAGGTAATCAGGAATTTCGTGATTGCTTACCTATGCCTTGTGTTACGCTGATCAAAGAATATCATGACCTTTTAGCAAAGGCTGGTAGGGAAAGCTGCCTTGAAGAAACACGAGACCACATAAAAGAGGCAGAGCCTGATGTGGAAGAAGAGGCTCAAAGAAACATCCAGCCTCCAAATCATCTTACACAAGAGAAAGAGGACTACTGTTTTTCTGTCCGTAATGAGAGGGAAGCTCCTTTTTTGACAGAAGAGGAGATTAAACCAGCAGTCCACCCCAGAATTCTTCTATAGGACACACTCTCTTGCTCACTCATATTATGAGTTTGGTGATTCAGTTTCAGAAAACTCCTCTGTGGATCGGAATGAAGAAAGACCTGCTAAAAGTCCGATAGGTTTGAAGGGTGATATTACTTACATTTATGATTTTCCTTTTCATGATCTGTTTGAGGGTGAGTGCTTTCAAAGAGAAGCCGAGCTTGTAGGAACATCATCCTTAGATTCATGGGAAGAAAATCAGAGCCAGCAATTTAATAGAGGTAATTAAACCATTCAGCCTATCTATGACATTGATGAGGAGAGTTGTGACAATACCACAGATCATCAGTGAGGTCGGAAACCAGCAGTATTTCCTTTCAGAAGACGAGGAGGAAAGCAAAGAAGAGGTTTTTGAGCAGGTTGAAAGGAAAGAGCCTTCTCTCAAAAAAGAGGAAGCAAAGGGGTACACCCCTGCTCAAGAATACATGAATATTTTCATAGAGCTTAGCACACCAGATCAAAATATGTTAGAGCTCCAGGAGGACACAGCTGCAGTCTATGATGAGTCCTCCAGTTCAGAAAATGAAGAAGATGAAGGAGATTCTATTTCTCAGGGGAGTCTCATTCTTGATCCAGTGGAAGAAGAAGAGATCCTGGTTGAAGCCTGCCTGCCCAATACTCATAGCCAAGTATCTTTTCATGATCCTTATGCACATTTCCTGCATACATTTGAAGAAGGATCAAAGGTCTTCTTGAGCAGCATGTTGCAAATAGAAGGAAAATTTTTCAAAGCAGCTATTATTGAACCAAAAGAGTGGGAGTTGCCCTGCCTATCCAGTATGCTCAAGGAGTTGAGCAAGAAGGACTAGCCATGGGATCACTTGATGGACTGGTTACATTGGAAGATAGTTTTTGTAAGCTAGTCTTGTAAATATGTCAAGTTAGAGTAGGGTAGGTAGGAAAAGCTCAATAAAGCTCAGTGTGTGAGCATGTATTTAGTTGTTTTTAATTTATGCAAAGTCCAGTAGGTCAGACAGTCTAATCCTGACTTGGTTTTTTTTAAATTTCCTGTCTTAGAATGTATGTGAAGGAACCTGCTGGACAGTTTAATCCCAGCAGGTATTAGATTAGGTAGAGAAATGGATGAGGCCAATAATCTAATCTAGCCTCATGGAGAAATAAGGGTAGATCTAGAGTAGGTTTGTTTTTGCTTTCAAAATAAAATAATGTAAAGGTTCTGCTAGTTCAAATGCACCCAAGGGAAAATTGTAGAACTGTAGTTTGGGTAGGTAGATTGGTTGGGAAATATTTTTGCTGATGTTTCTATCATACTGTGGCAGCTAAAATTGAAGAAGAAAGATGGCTTATGACAGCAGGCATCTGGCCTACTCCAAACATCATCTCTAGTTTCTTGACTCCTCCAAGGAGCAGCCATCCCCATGTGGAGCCACTTTTAGCCTCCCTATGGAATTCTTGACAAGCAAGCTGGGGGCTAGATTGTTCTGGAGCCTACAAGGAATGCCTTTCCCCTGAAAATCCATCCTCCTTGGAGTCTCTTTGTGCTACGCCCAATTCTAATCCTCTCTGATGATCCATTCTTCAAAGGGAATATTTTACCCCTCATATCCCTGCAAATACCACAATTCTCCCTTTCTTCCCCCCCCCAATTTTTGCCCCTTCCTTATCCTCAAATTCCTTGAAACCCCCTTGAAAGCCTTTCCCTGCCCCTATTTTGGCCTTTCCTACCCTTCTTTTCCCTATCGTTATCCATGGCTGGCCCCAAATTACATTGAAAATGAGTAAAAATACATACATTTCACATATGAGGCCTTAGCCCCTTCCCCATTAGCCTCCGCACCTTTTTCCATAAGACCGGGCGCCAGAACCACCTGTTAAATCCGTTAGGCGCTTACTTTCCCCAATGCTTTCCCGCCCAAAATCCTAAAACCTTTGATAATTCATATTTTCGGGTCCTTACATAATTTCCAAAGGTTGCGCACCAGTTATAAACGTTGTTATAAGGTTTTGATTAAATATTCAGGGTCGCAGATCTACCATCCATTACTCCCACAGATCCAACGGTGCGGCACGCAACTCTTCATATGGACCCCGGCTGCCATACGTCATACCTCCAAACCCACCGGTATTTTCCGCACCACCATTTGCGAGCTGACGGTATTCTTCCATCGCCCAGCGATTCCAGTGGGTGCCCACCGCGTGTCCTCTGTACGGGGGCAAAACCACTATCTTCCCGCACATTATTGTTCAGCCCAAACCATGTAGCGAAATCATCGTGCGTCGTTGGATCTCACGCGTCCCATCTGACGGTCGACATTCACCAAAGCTGCACACTGCTTAACCCCGTCCATCGTACCCACTGGCCCACTGTCCGTTACTCTCCGTCGTCGATCTCCACCATAATCGACGATCCCAAATCCGTCCCTCCATTGTTGACCGCTCCGTTGCCTCGGGTCTCCACGTCACCCGTCCACCGTTTTCCGTCCCGCCACGTCACTCCATGTGCGCCCCCATACAGTCTCTCATTCTGTTGCATATATACATCCAAAGTTCGTGTTTTTTTAATTTTTTCATGCATTTGTCACTCCGCAGGCCACCAAACACCTACCAGAGCAATCCACCATTGTTTTCCATGATTTCTCCCCGGTTCTCCATCTGCATGGCTTTTTTCTGCATCCACCTCTCATCCTCGCCACCTCCATCATTCATATCCATGGTTTTCCTCACAGGTTTGTTGTTTTGCAGGGTTTCTGAAGGCAAAAAATCCATCATGTTTTTACATGGCACGCAAGATGGATAGATTTAAATCCAAAGAGCTGATACTGTCGAGAAATAGTCAAAGAAAGAGGATGGCGAGATTTTCATCAAGGAAAAGCATATTTCGGGCATTGAAAACATCTCAACACCGTTAAAAGCCCGAGCTACCCTGTCAGAAGTAGAATGGAGCAGCAATGTTATAGTACAGAGCAAAGGAAGATTAAGCGGTGGTGCATTGGTGGCGCGATGGTGGTGCACGTTGGCGGAGCCACCTTCCCTGGTGGTTATGTGGGGTATGAGTCTTTCCGTACAGACCAAATGAGGCGAGGCCCCATAGTACATATTGGCCGTTGATCGGCATTCAAACCCCGATCGACTGGTCAACTATGGGGGGTACACATCCCGTTAACCTCCGCGCTAGTCGACCTCCCGTACTCCGTCGATTTGTTCAAACCTGCCGCCGGTTTAGCTCCACGCTGTTCCAATCGTCCCGCCGCCTGTGAATTGATCCGGGCAGTTGTAATTACATTCCAACAAAAGCAACAGTTTGAAGACCCCGAGGATCAATCAAAGGATCTTGTGCACAAGTAAAAGGTACCATCAGGGTTATTTGTCAGCAAAATGTTTCTCTTTATCAAAGTACAGGGCACCCATACAACTTTTATTATACATAACATCCCTTAAAGAATTTCCACCCTAACTACAGCTCAAAAACAGTCAGACAGTTACTAGACAGACCTTCCTAGGAGTTTATTTCATTTTTGTTCAAACCATCCAGGAGTACTTCAGCCAAAAGATGTCAACATCAAATCTAGAGAAGATCATTCTCTCACAAGGAAGGTGACAGAGATTAAATATACAGCATGTCAAGCAAAATGGGTTTCGGCCCTGCATTCATTGTTGTGTTTAAAGATACATTTAATTTTCACCTACTCCTTCAGTCGATCTTAGGCTCACCCTTTGCTATAAAGCATAGAAGGAAACATTGTAATGGTTGTTGATGATATATCAGTGAAACTCAAGCATTGTTCCTCTTGAGACAATTTCTCTGTGTAAAATTGTAAGATAGACTGAGACTAGATGTATTCAGACTGAATGTTCAAGCTATGGGCTATGATGTACCTGATTGGTGTTGTTTTTAATATGACAAGCATGTTTCTTTGGATCCTGATCTAAAGCAGATGGTGATGTTTCTTCTTTTTCTGTATTTGTGATTGACTTGCTCTCATTGCATGCTACATTTCATTTCATTTCTGCTGGTAGGAAACAGAAGTATAATATAGGATTCACCCCTGATAGCTGCCCTATATTTCCTGCTCTCCCTGCCTCAACGTTTTCTGCTTATATGTGTATCTGAATATTGATTTCGATTGATTTAACCAGTGTAGTGGATGTTATTGCGTGCTCTCTGATGTATGAGTTGATGAAATCCGTGTTCAGATGTTCTTGGTAGGATTTAGCTAGAAGGTTTGGGAACACTAGGGATTAGTGTTAGCCCTGTCCACTAGGATCCTTGCGTGATCAGCTAGCCTTTCTAAGATCCCTTGTAATTGCCTCTAATTTTGTCCAAGCAGGCTTGGAGTTAAATGACCTCTAACCTTATCTATAGACAGAATTAGATGGTTCTCCTCCTTTCATTTTCAGTCCTTAATGTTCCATTCCATCTTCTATCCTTTAAGATCCAGATGATTTAGATGACTAGCCCAACTGAAAGCTTGCACATTGAACACAAGTAAACCCTTTCTTGACTCCATTTCCCAATGGCCTTGATGTTCTCTGAGTTATCTAGCTTTGCCTAGCTTCCCTTTTGCTCATCCTTGTCTTCTATTTGACACTTCTTTCCTGATTCCCAACAACCAAACTCAATCAAACAAACAATCCCTGAGCCCCATAACTAGCCTAACATTGAAACATTGAGCCTCAAAGACATATGCTTTGGAAAATAGAGAGAGATCCCTGTCTGGACCTAGGAGGGCTAGAGCCTAAGGTCCCAAAGTGGTTCTGATGCTGTCTCATCTTTTGGACTTGCCAATCTGGCCAAAACATGGGAACCCCAACACAGACCAATAGGAAACTAAGATTGCAGAGGTTGCACCATAGGTTGAGAGGGTTGGATTTTCCCCCCAGGACCATACAACGATACCGGTTGGTACCCCGGTTGATCTGTGGGTCCTTGAGGTTGCCCTACAGTAGAGGTAAATCCCCTCTACGGACAGAGGCGATCCCTACTAGCCCAGATTGGATCTAGCAACAATCTTATCACGCTAAGGTGCAAGTTCCTAATTTCAATAGAAAAAATTGCGATGAAGGCCTACCTTAAGTCCAACACTATTGTTTGTAGAGAAGACATTGGTCCTGTTTCCTTGCTCCAACAAATCACAATCCTCTCGCTTGCCGCGATCGAACACCTACACACACAAGAAATATGACAAACACAAGCGTAAAACCCGATATATGAAATTATGTATCAGTCATAGAAGACACAACTCATGGTCACAATGAAAAATACGAGTGGAACCATAACCAAAGTCGCTTATCATTAATTAATACAAAGAAAGATACAACCTGGCTCTGACGCTGAATCTTCCTTCGGCGGGTCGACAGCGGAATACTTCTCGGTAAATCTCGTCGGGGATGGGACAAGCCTCTCTCTTCAGTTGTCAATCTCCTTGCTACTGATTTGGCTCTATGAGGACTATCAAGTCTCTTGCAGCATTCCTTAGGCTATGAAGGCTCTTGGAGACTCAACCCTTTAGCCCCTTCATCAATGGAAGATGGCTATATTTATAGAGGAGAGGAGGAGGTTGGGATCCCTACAATAGTGGAAGGGAGGCCTTATCCCTTGGGATGTTCCCCATAAGGTGGAAACAAGAGGCCAAAGGAGGAAGGCCGTGGTTATTCAGTCAAAACCACTCCTCATGGCTCATCCACGAAGCGGCAGAATTGTTCTGCTCTTTTTTAAAACTTTTCCAGGAAGAGATCATACCAATGCACAACTAGGATAGAGCACCACTGCAGGTCATTGTTAATTTTCCTATTGGCATCAGGCATATAACGTGGCTACCAAGTAGGCTAAAATAAAAAATAGGGTGTTTTGGGGCCTGCCATGGTAAATGATCAAGAAAATATAGAATGTTGTCCTCATGGTATGGGATGAATGATGGTATTTTCAAGGCACAGACATTGATTATTTTATCAAAAAATTAATCTCCAATGGGCGAGATGGGTGTTAGGAATTTCAGATTTATTAGCAAGATTGGCAGAGTCCAATTACAGAAACAACATCATTTCAACCAACTTTGGGATTCTAGGATCTAGCCCTCCTGAATCCGGAGAGGGATCTCTCCAATATGTACAAATATGGATTTGTCTTTTAAGTTTGGGGTTATGATATTAGGCTAGTTATGAAGGCCAAGGGGTTTTTTTTTTTCTGGATGGTTGAGCATGATTACTATTCAAGGTGGAAAGTTCCGAGTGAAAAAAGTTCCAAAGGTGAGAAGTTGCAGGCAATCAGAGTAAGCTTCGGTCAAGAAGGTTGAAAATTGCAGGTTTTAGTCCATTGGGCTATGGAGTCATAATAGGGTTTAATTGGAACAGCAAGAGGCAAGAGTGATCCATGGGGCAGGTCATATATGTCTAAGGATCTCTTTGAAGATTTATTTATGGAATGGAATGATACAATAAGAAGGAGAAATAAACGAATGCAGAAACAAGAGTAGCCCAGGATCTGGTAAGTACTTTGAAACTAGCTAGCCTTTGACATGAACTCAAGAAAAAACATAAAAGTAAACTAGGATCTGGTAAGTACTTTTAAACTAGCCAGCCTTTGATACACTTTCAATAGAAAACATCTTAAAACTAAGGGAAACTTGAAGGAAACTATTGGATTAGAAACTAGCGGGCCGGGCTCACCACAAATCCTCTCCTAGCTCTTCTTTACTTGGTTACTTTCAAGAAAGATACAAAGATAACAACAAAATGGCCTAAGATTTGGTAAGTACTTTGAAACTAGCCAGCTTTTAACACATTCAAAGGGAAATAGTCAGATAGTCTATGGGATCATACTGGGACCAGGGATCACCATATCTTCCTCAGTTCATATTCACTAAAAATATACTGAAAATAACATCTAAGAACAACATTTAGTTAATACAATAAGACAAGGGAACGCCAGCATTCCTATGCTTAAACTGAATTAAATCATTCCTAAATAACACAAATTGGAAGAAAACATTCAAATAAATATTTTCAGTCAGAGAAGGTTACTGATATACAGTAGATCCTAACTCTACGCATACTGTTCTTTATAAGAGAATATGAAACACAGATGGAAACATAAACAAAATAACAGGTTACAATAAGGAAAACATCACCGTCAACATAGACCAGGATCCCATAAATCAGCTTGTGTTGATGCTTCAAACCCGTTACAGCTTTAAGTCCAGTGCTTTAGGTTAGCAACCATCTACACATCTCAGCCTAACCTATCTGTCACCAGCAGAGCTCCAAGAGCCAGTGAATACTATGTACAATCAGAATTTTTTGCTCAAATGTATATGAAAGTTCTACAACCAACCCCTCACTCATCTTCTGCTGTAGTATATATAGAAGGATGAGGAGGTGAGATCTGATAAAAGATCTCAATTACAATTAATACAAAGTTAATGTCTTCTTGGCCCTTGGGGGGCTCAATGAAGAAACTGTACAGGTGTTTCACTGTATTAATCGATTTACACTTCTGAATTAAGCTCGGTGGGAGCTTAGTTGACCTTTGAGGCTCTGTGTGACACTAGGGTTACCCTGTAGATGTCTTTTGCATTAAGTTTTATTGCAGAAGTAACTTTTCCGGCTGTGCTAAGGCAAAAATATCTTTTGATCAATAACTTCGGCCTCTGATTGAGTACTTTGAGAAACAGGTGGCACTATGGTAGCTGAGAGGAATCAATTTGCCTCAAATTGTGGCAGTGGAAGCATTCCTGCTTGATAAAACACTTTAGGTTTTCTGTAAACTGTGTTTTATTTGGGGATTAGGCTTTTGATAAGCATCTTAGATGTAATCCCCGTGAAATTGTCTCTAATCCTCTATTCTGATACATTTAGGTCTTCGGCACTGATACCCTTTGACAGTGTTAAATCCATGGTTTTCTTGCTGGTATGCAGGGCTGTGCAGAGATAAAACGACATCGATGCCTCATAAAACACCGATGATACGTGAGATTGCAAACCCCTGCAAATGATTTCCCTGATGAAATGAAGGCAATAGGATCGTCACCCTCAGCCTGCGAATTTTCTTCAGTATGGTGGAAAAACATTAAACCCTGCAAAATACAAACAAAAGTTATGAAATCCTGCGTATATAGTTTGACTGCTTCAGAGGACGTGTGGAAGGAGTAGGGCCGTTGGATAGCATCATCCAACAGTCGGGATTAATCGATGAGATCATAGAATGGGCGGAGGAAAATTAGATCAGGGCCGTCGTTCACGCAGAGATCGACAGTCGAGAGTGAATGGGGAAGTCAAAAATAGAGAATCGTTGACCGGGCAATCGAATTAGGGAGACAAAATGTGAACTGTCGATCTGTAGATCAGATCGACAACGGAAAATGATTTAATCATCACACTGGGACCACATTAAGTAGCGGGCATATTAATTAATTGTCGGGCATTTTCGGCGAGCGATCACCGTTGGATGGCCCACCCCAGATCGGACGGCGGACAGCGATATCACTGGGCATCCCAGTCTAAATGTTAATGTGTGATGGATGACAGATGAACGACGGTTTTGAAAATGGTACATGGGAAGCATGGCAACAGGTGTATGGAATCGCTGGCCATCGGGAAAAAACTGCCCTCGGCCGAAGAGTGGTGCGATAAAAACCACGCGATTTTGGGAAAATGGCGCATGGCTGGGGGGTCCACAGGGAGGCGCGCTCCGCACCGTCGGATCTATGGATTGAATCGACGGTCAAGATCTCTCCATAATTTTCACGGGTGGAAAAATCGACAGTTGAAATAAATATCAAAGGTTTTTTAATGGTTTGCGAAGAAATATTTATTTAAACCGGATAAGGCCCGACTGGCTTAGCGCGCGGTCACGGTGCCAAGGTGTATGGGCAGAAAGGCTAGGGACTTAGCCCAAAGGGGCTTAAGCCTAATATATATAAAAAAATGGGGTTTTAATGGTTTTTCTCATGATCTTCAAAGGTTTGAGGGTTTCGATAAGGCCAGGAATGAGTCTTAAACCTTATAAAGGGGATTTTGATGAGGGGAAAAGGCAGAAATGTGCAAATGAGGGATTTTTGTGGGAAATAGTGGGATAGAAATATGAGGTTAATTTGGGAAGAAGGGAAAGGATAAAATGGTGTTTGCAGCAATATTTTGGCTTCGGAAATCAGTAGGATTTCAGAGTTTTTCAAGATGGGAATAGCAGTGAAGGTTGAACAGAGGCATGAGGCCTTCAAAAAGTCTTCAAGAGCCAACAATTTTTAGTGAGAAAAATTGTTCCTTGAAGGCTCAAAAATAGATTTAGCCACCTTTTGGGATAATCAAATTTTACAGGTGGCTAACAATGGGGATTGTAGGGATGGTGAAAAATTACTGTGTAATAGATGCCCCCTAAAGCATGAGGCCTGAGAGAGAGAGAGGGGTGAAATTCTATACGAGAACGTGTCCAACTGAAAACAATGTCGTCGAAAAACCTGCGTAGAGAAGTACAACTGATATCTCAAATACATGATATATGTGGTATGGGCACAACCATCCATAACAGAGTATACAATAATCCAGACCCAAGGCATGGACGCAGCCATCCAGTAAGGATCGATAAATAGAATCAGGTATGGTCGCAGCCATCCAATCAGCGAGTCATGTATCTAATCATAATAATCCATAAAATCACAGCCTGGACTCTAACAGAAAAAATCCAGGGTCTTGTGCTCCATCTTGACCTGAACAAAGTACAAGTTCAAGCATGCAAATAAGTGAGCTGAAGTTGAACATGCAAGAACATCGTCTGATTACTAGCCAATGATGAAAGTTGTTAACAGACGCAAGAGGTACCACCAATAATGACAATGGCCCTCAAGGTACTATAGGTAAAATCTACGACATGTGAGTCAGTGAGCTGGTGTCGAACACCCGTAGAATCACTCAATCGGAGGCCAATGATGAAAACCCCACGTCGAACGCCAAGAACCTACCATTAAGTCATGCAGGCTCCAAGGTACCAGAAGGGAGTCTCTAGATCAGCTTCCCGGATAATGAGCTGAAGTCGATAGGAAGTGACCTTGATCGAAGGTGGGCCATAGTGTTTCCCACATCATCGACGCAAGAGAGAGGAACATAATGTGTTCGTCAATCGCGATCAGATGAGAATCAGAGGAAGGTTGAAACTTGTAGAGGTCAAATTCTCTTGAACATATCAGCAGCACGACAGTGGATTTGGCAGTATTTGACATCAAAATATCATAGTTCATGATGACGAGGCAAAGCGCAGATGAGAGGTCAAAAGGGATCACCCAAACCCACGGAGGCAAGTGGAAAACAAGATGAGATGTCCCCAACCCGACACGATTGCAGACAAGTGCCATGTTCAAGAGCGACATACTGCCAACATGACGATGATACTGGTTCCATTTTCCCCCACCATTTCTGGCGAGTACCTCTTTATTTTTATAGAAGATTGAAGAGGATACCATATGCTTGTCATATAAGTTCATCCTTCGAACAAACCCAACCTAGTACATTAAACGAGCCCTAGGAAGGAGAAACTCAAATTATGTCATGATTGACAATTTCCAATGTCATTTAGGTTTAACAAGTCTGATAGAGGGAGAAATCGACGTCTTTTCATGTTTAGAGAGTTTGAAAAGACAACAGAAAAGTAAACTCCAATATTCCCTTTTCGTAAATAGTTCCTCATATCTGAAAAGGTAGAAAACTATTTCTGAGAAAGCCTCCTAGTCGCGATAGGCTAGGGTATTCCTTTTTTGTAAATAATCTATCCCAGCCCGAAAAAAAGGGGTAAACGTATACTGGGTAGATGTCGTTTCGTAACGAATTTTAACGAGATCAAAACGACAAGCGACTCGGCAATATTTTCATGTTTAGGGAGTCAGAAAAGAGCTGAAAGTTGACTCCTCCTGGAGGAACGAGTGGTATAAAGGGTAGAAACTGGTTTCTCTAATGGTGGAACTGCTCAGAACAAGTAAAGGTTAAGAGGCTGGATAAAAAGACCACTCATCGCAGCAGTTCCTCAGGAATGGGTAAAACAACCAAGTGAAGGCATGTGATCGACCAAGCAAATAGTGACGATGGAGTGAGAAAACCAAGGCTCATCTAGAAAAAACAGGCTAATAAAATGGCAATCACAAGGGGTAAAATGGGGATGGTTTCATTTTTACACAAGCTTGAAATCAGGAAACTTTGCTTGAAGTTGGTTTCATTTTTACACAAGCTTGAAAAAAAGATAAACTATGCTTGAAACCGGTTTCATTTTTACACAAGCTTGAAACGGAAACAAACTATGCTTGAAAAAGTAAGCATGCCCCCATCATGGTGACTCAATTCGAGGTACATGCCCCCCAAGCTTCAGTCCATATGAAAGGCAGATGGAGTGAAGGTTCAATTTATGAGATCAAGAGAAAGACTTGACTGGGATTTTACGAGATCTTATCAAAGACTTGAATTGAACAAGAACGTGTTTCATTATTTTAACAAGGTTGAAACATTAAAAGAACTATCCTCAGGACACCTTGTTTCATGGTTTAAGGAGCTTGGCACAAGACAAGGAAATCTGCTCCAACAACCTTGTTTCATTTTTTAAGGAGCTTGACACAAGACAAGGAACTCTTCTCCCACCATATTGTTTCATTTTTTAAGGAGCTTGACACAAGAAAATGAATTGTGCTCCGACAACCTTGTTTCATTTTTTAAGGAGCTTGACACAAGACAAGGAACTCTGCTCCAACCAACATGTTTCATATTTTAAGTAGATTGACACAAGAAAATGAACTGTGCTCCAACCGACCTCATCATAATGAATAAGAAGTCATCACTTCCAAGAGTTCCACTCCTGATGGAAGGAAAACATCCTGGAAGTCAGGACCCAATGCCCCTAGCACCTAATGCACAATGGCACTATCACTGGGTATAGGCATGGGGTAGGTAGCCACATAGTTGACCTACGGTGGGGAAGATACAACGAGTGGATAAAAACCAGGAAGGGATGATAGCGGACCAGTTGCCACATCAGGACCAAATAACGAAAGTTGATCAATGGTCACAATCCGTCCTTCATGTGGAAAACAGACCACACGAAAGAGGGAGGAGAAAAGCATTCCCATGGCATAGGTGTAATCGTGCCCCAAGAGCAGATTGAAATCCAAGGGGCCTTGAACAACCATCATGTCCATATGGACAGTTTTACCTCCCAAAGTAATAGGTAACCTTGGAAGGATCCCTAACATTTGACTAGTTCTTATGTTAAACGTCAACAGATTCTACGTAACAGGTGAAAGCAGTGGTGAACTGAAAGCTTGCCAAGTAGTTGAGGATAGAACATTAACAGATTCACCTTCGTCTATAATGGTGCAGGGTACGACCAGACCAAAATCCTGTACTGTGATCTCGAAAGGCACATAAGACGGAAGGCAGTATCCTGTAAATTGATTACAATCAAAGGAAGCGACCAAACTACCCAGAGGGGCTACCATCGAACCGAGATGGTCTTCCCCTGGTGTTACGGAAGAAGAAGGATCATCCTCCATGACCTCCAATTCGAAGGTGGAAGGGAAATCCTCTGGGACCTCCACCACGGGCGGCGAAGGAGAAACTTCTTGAGATATAAGGATAGGAGAATATTTCTCCAAGTCTAAGGAATCTGAAGAAACAAGAAGAACCTGAGGGATATGAGATCCACTCTCCACGGAAAATACTTGGTGCACCACAGATGAGGTCAGTTCAACCGATCCCATGACCAATGGTTATTCAGGAATGGATTCCTGAATCTGAATTTCTGAGGGAGCGGGATTGACCAAGGATGGCTCTTGACCAATCATAAGATCAACTGGTGGAGGACTCAAAGAAAGCTGTTTGTAACCATCCAGAAGGCACAGCGCAGAAACAACCGAGTTGTCCAAAACTTGCTTGGCTTCATCCATATACAGACAAAGGTGAATGGCATGGTGCCCCCCACACAACTTACAGGGATTGGAAAGCTTACCCTGCTTCTTAGGAGCCTTACCAGCACTAGATAAAGGCGTGCCCCCAACCTGACTCCCGAAAGCCATAGGAAACAACGGAAGACTGTTGGACCATGCTTCAAGCACCTTGGGAATTCCAGGGCAGTCTCGAAGAAGATGGTCTCCTGTGCACAACATGCAAGGGAAATTGACTTTTTGTAGAGGGTTGGAAGGTTTATCAAGAAGAGGTGCTTCGGAGGCAGTACCTGCAGCCTTAGCCTCTCTCTTATTGGACTTTTTCTTCTTTGTCTTCTTCTTCTTCTTCTTAGCCACCTGGTTACTTGAATCCAGACTTTCACTAAGCGAAGTAGAAGAGGAGGATGCAGAAATAGGCGAAGAAGGGGGGAGGTCCACCTTGGAATCAACATGATGTTTTTTAGGTGGAGGAACTAATTGAACAGTAGCTGGGACATTCGGGACCACATAGGTTGAAAATAACCAAATAGGCAACCCAACAGTTAACCCCAGAAGGGACAACGTTTTCATATAAGGAGCACCAACATTTCCAAAAGGAGGAAAAGGACCAGGATTCCCTTCAGAGGGAATTCCTTGGTTGGTGAACTCTGGAAAAGTCACCATCATAGATAACTCAAAATAGCACCCTAAGGAAACTAACTTTAACTAGGAATATTTCGTGGGCAGTTAATTTTTAAAACATTGAAACAAAACTCTATCGTTTCATCTTTTAAGAGTCGAGAAACTGGCAAAAGGTGACTCTATCTCTTTCAGTTTTGAAACAAGCATGAAAGGACAAGCACTTGATGATCTTTTCAAATTTAATGAGTCAGAAAATATCGAAATGACTACTCTGGTAATCTAGGCAAAGGGTATACCAAATATCCGTGAACTGCAATATACACCTTGGTTTCAAAATGAAAGAGAAATCAACCAAGGACTTGACGTATGTGCAGGCAATCTCCCCAAATGTTGTGTCCGGTGTATCACGGGTATAAGGTGGCAGACTCGGCTTCCTATGGATAAAGGCTAGAAACCTAGTGGGGTCTCCCTTTATATACACGATGGTATGAGGAGCACAAGTCCATACTAGCACTGTCTAAAGCGAAAAAGCGAATGACAGCTACTAGGTTTAACGACGCCGAAACACGTCACTAGCCTAGACCTTTAAATATTTCATTAATGTTTCAATGCTTCCTTAGTGTAAATTGAATAGATTTTAATGTTAATCTTCAATTATGTTTCGGTTTCAAGGCCCTAACGTATGTCATCTGACAATCTCCTATATGCAGCTATATGACGAAAGAAGTCTTTCTATTCAATGAATGGTATCTAGTTAAGGGAAGAGCTTCAAACAATGATGCAACAAACAACACTGAAAACGAAACTTTTTCCAAACTAGATGACTTTCACTATCCAAAAGTAATCTAAAACATCCAATGATGTGAATAATGCAATGTAATCTACGCAAAATTCTCTTTTTGAAAACTATGCAATTGTAATCTATGCACAATTTCCTTTTTTATTTTCAAATGATAAGAATGCACTCAATGCATTTTTCGATGAAATGAGAATCTACTTAATGCATGATTTTAATGAAAGAGAATGAACTCGATGTGATGTTTTAGCTTTCAATCATTAAACAATGTGATCTAAGCCCAATGATAAATCTCAAAAAATACTTTTCGATGCAATGTGATCTAATTCATTTAAATAAAAAGAAAACTTTGAGATGAAAACTAAATGAACGCAAATCTTCTAGATGAAGGATGAATGCAAATGAGATGTAAACAAACACTAAGAATGCAATCATTGTTTCAAACACTTTGTCACAAAATTCTCAAAAGGTGACAAAACACAAAGAGGACTTCCAAAGCATGAGATCAAAAGAAGGCATTCATTCCCTTTTACATCAAACAATCATGGAGAGAAGACATTTTAAAGAATGAGCAATGTAATCTGTGCTCATACAGTGAAAATACTAGAAGGGAAAGACACACTAGTGAAGGATTTAGGGAAAAAATCTCAATTTTCACACACCCTGAAATTGGCACGACTTTATCATTGACAATTAGTGCCAACTGGCGCGACTTGCTCACTGACAACTAGCACCAATGGAAAATTGGCGCGGGTTTCTAACTAAAAACAAGCGCCAACGCCTGAAAATTAAAAAAAAAAAGAATTTCTCCCAACCAAGACCAGAATCACCACTTCAAGTAAAATCTAAAAAAAACCCAGAAGCAAAGTACTGACCAAAAGAAACTTTCGAACAAGGGTAAACCCTAGCACCTCCAGGAAATGGCGCGATTGTCTGGCTGTAATCCATGCCAGACAGGGGATGGCGCTAGTGATGAACTGGAAACCTGCGCGATTTGGCGCGATTGTCAGGCTAATAAGAGCGCCAGTCCAGTTTACTATGGAAAAATGAAAAAGAGAAATCCAAAGAACAGACTAGTGATGTTAAAGCTAAACAAAATCCAACACACAGAAAGAGCCAGCCAAAAGAGCTGATCAAGCAATAAAAGTCAAGAATCGACCAAAAAGACAAGACAATACTCCAAATCAACGATCCCCAGTGGAGTCGCCAATTTTTTGTAGAGGTAAATTCCCTCTGTAGACAGAAGCAATCCCTACTAGCCCAGATAGGGTCTAGCAACAATCGTATCATGCTAAGGTGCAAGTTCCTAATTTCAATAGACCAAATTGCGATGAAGGCCTACCTCAAGTCCAACGTTGTTGTTTGTAGAGAAGACGACGCTCCTATATCCTTGCTCCAATAGATCACAATCATCTCACTTGCTGCGATTGAACACCTGCACACACAAGAAAAGCGACAAACACAAGCGTAAAACCCGATATATGCAATTATGTATCAGTCAGAGAAGACACAACTCATGATCATAATGAACAGTACGAGTGGAACCATAACCAATAGTCGCTTATCATTAATTCATACAAAGGAAAATACAACCTGGCTCTAACGTTGAATCTTCCTTCGGCGGGTTGTCAGCGGAATACGTCTCGGTAAAGCTTGTCGGGAATCGGGACAAGCCTCTCTCTTCGATTGTCAATCTCCTAACTACTGATTTGGCTCTATGAGAACTATTGCAACATTCTTTAGGCTATGAAGGCTCTTGGAGACTCAACCATTCATCCCCTTCATCAATGGATGAAGGCTATATTTATAGAGGAGAGGAGGAGGTTGGGATCCCTACAATAGTGGAAGGGAGGCCTTATCCCTTGGGAGGTTCCCAATAAGGTGGAAACAAGAGGCCAAAGGAGGAAGGCCGTGGTTATTCAGTCGAAACCACTCCTGATGACTCATCCACAAAGTTGTTGTAATTGAAACTTCGCCTCTTTTTTTTTAAAACTTTCCATAAGCAGATTGGCACAGGTGCGCAACTGGGACAGAGCGCCAATTGGCGTGGGCTCAGTGTTAATTTTCCTCATTGGCGCGAGTACATAATGGGCTACCAGCGCCAAGGCAAAAAACAGGTGTTTTAAGGGGTCTGCTCAGGAAATGATCAACAGAAGGAATGTTGTCCTCATGGCAAGGGATGCAATGATGGTATTTGCAAGGCATTACACTGATTATTGGTCATAGAAATGAACCTCCAATGGGCGAGATGGGGATTGCAGGGACGGTGACAAATTACTGTGTAACACCCTGGTTGGACCACAGGGTGAGGCTGTATAGGTTGCCCTTGAGGGTTGTAGGATTGTCCTTGCAGACCGTATAACAACCCCTACTGGCCTGAAGGTTGGCCCTATAAGGGTTGTCCTTGCAGGTCATAGAGATAACTAGGCTAGCCTGAAGGTTGGCCCTAGAAGGGTTGTCCTTGTGGGTTGGAAGGTTGCCTAGCCTAGGCAGACAAATAGCCTTGAAAAGACTGGTAAGCCTCTGGAGCAGGAAAACATAGAGGGTTTCCTTGCTCATCGTACTGATATGGAAAAATATAAACGGGTGTACCCTCCTGTACATAATGGGAAAAATAAGGATGGTTGGGATCTTGGGAAGACTGACCAACCTTGGAGTTCGATTGCTGTAGAGACAACCGATACTCCTGAAGAGAGATATTCTCCAGAACAGTAGATGCTATGTAGATGTCTTCAGGAAGTGACGTGGTCCTCACAGACTGAGTAGTAATAGCGGGTGTAGATGCAGCTATGCAGATAGTAGGCCTAATAGGTATTGATGTGACCTAAGGAGATGATGTGAGAGGTGTCCTTGGGGACATCCCTAACGAAGGAATAACCGGCCTTGTAGACGGAGTTGATACTCCCATAGAGGCAACATCGGCCACAATATGAATTAAATATCTATACCCCGTTGGAAGCGAAGGACCAGGCGAAGACATGACAGATAATTCGGGGTTTTTTTCTAGGAATAGCTGGTAATATTCACCAGATGTAGGGATTTCCACACTAGGAGAAGGATTGGATGAGTCCATATCTGACCCTGCCGCTAGATCTTCTAAAAAACAGCGAGGACTAGGAGTAATAATAACAACTAAAAAAGGCGAACTCGATGTAAGAGGAGGGAAATATTCCCCTACTCCAAATCCAAACCAAGCGTTGGATAAGGGCCAATTGAACTCAACTAGTCCTCCAAAGGGAAGCTCAGATAGAACCGGTCCCCCGTCGGGAAACTTGGAGACAATGGGCTACTAAGGTTCAACAAAGGACTGAGAGACCTATGAGGAATCATAAATGTAAGGACTACCAGTAGATGAAACTAAAGGTTTTGCCACTATGACAGTAATGAAAAGAGGAAGAGATGAAACAAAAGCACACGGGCAAATACCAAGGCACAAAATCAAATGGCCAAAAATCAAACTCTAAAAGGGCCTGTGATCGCAGGTGATTTATTTTACCACATTGAAACTTAGAAACTTTACTCTTTCATGTTTTAATATTCGAGAAACGGATAAAATATGACTCTATCTCTTTCAATTTGGAAACAAGCATGAAAGGACAAGCTCTTGATGATCCTTTCAAATTTAATGAGTTAGAAAAGATCAAAATGACTACTCTGGAACTCTAGGCAAAGGGTGTACCAGATAGCTGTGAACTGCAATATACACCTTGGTTCGAAAATCAAAGAGATATTAACCAAGGACTTGACATACGTGCAGGCAATCTCCTCGAATGTTGTGTCCAGTGTATCACGGGTATAAGGCAGCCGACTCGGCTTCCTATGGATAAAGGATAGTAACCTATTGGGGTCTCCCTTTATATATGCGACGGTACCGTGAGAAGTCCATACTAGTGCTATCTAAAGCCAAGAGGTGAACAACAGCTACTAGGTTTAACGACACCAGAACACGTCACTAGCCTAGACCTCTAAATATTTCGTTAATTTTTCAATGCTACCTTAAGGTAAATTGAATAAATTTTAGAGTTGATCTTCAATTATGTTTCAATTTCCAAGCCCTACCGAATGTTATGTCTCAAAATCCTCTAAATTCACACTACATGCCACAATATATCACTTTTTTCAATGAATAGCTAACTATGGGAAGGTTGAGAGCTTTTCAAACAATAACAAAATGATCAAAAAACAACCACTAGTGTCTCTAATGCATGCTAATGAAATCAAAATATTTTCTTTCAGAGTTATATAACACTAATAACGCAGAAAAGTTTTCAATTTTCACTAACTAATCAAAAGCAAAGAGATTTGTTTTTGTATTTTCAATGTTTTAGGAGAAAAATGCACTAAACAAAATGAAAACTAATGGAGAGATCAATTTAAAAAACGATAGTAGAAGAGTGAAGACAAGCAAGTTCACTCAACAAAAAACACACAATCAGACCTCAAACTGATAGAGAAATCCCTCAAATCAAAGAGAAATCCCAAAACTCATACGAACCATGTAATCTAGGCTCGAAATGAAACAAAGTGAAATTCAAATGAGAAAGAAGGAAATCACTCAAATAACGCAATAAAACAATGGAAAACTACCAAAAGAATGCAAATAAGCAACATCGAAGTTGACTGGACAAATGAAAACCAAAAACTCCTATGGGAGGCTTAGCACACTATAGCACCTAGATGCCCTAGGGCTAGAATGTAAAACTGATAGTAGAGGGAAAACAACCGGATGATAGAGGTCACAGACAATCAACCAAGGCTTCAGGACACTCATGCAGTCAAAAAAATGACACCAAAACCAAAAATCAAGCTCAGAAGGCTCAGAAAGAAGCAAACCCTAGCACCACACAGGATTGGCGTGACTGTCTAGCTGCAACTAGCGCCAGAACGGGATTGGCGTGGGGGCCGAACTAGCAACAAGTGCCAGTTGGCGCGAATGTTAGGGAAAAAACTACGCTAGTCGAGTTTACTAATGTCAAAAAATAAAAAAGAGCAAACAGGGAGCAGATCAGGTATGGTGAGGCTAAATAGAGGTTTAACACTAGAAAAAGGCGAACCAGAAGAGCTAATCAAGCAGACAATGACCAAAATCAACCGAAAAGACAAGAAAAAATCCAATCAATCTCTCCCCAGCGGAGTCGCTAGTTTGTTGGAGAGGTAAATCCCCTCTGTGACAAAGGCGATCCCTACTAGCCCAGAACGGGTCTAACAACAACCGAGTCATGCTAAGACGCAGGTTCCTAGTTACAAAAGAGAAAGATGCGAGA
Source organism: Pinus albicaulis (assembly GCA_034641835.2). Lineage (NCBI taxonomy): Eukaryota > Viridiplantae > Streptophyta > Pinopsida > Pinales > Pinaceae > Pinus > Pinus albicaulis. Next base: position 68,092,254 of record MU968411.1, read on the forward strand.
AGGGGCCTACCTTAAGTCCCACGTTGTTGTTGCTTGCTGAGAAGATGGCGCTTTCGTCCTTCACTCTGGCAGATCACAATTCTCCCACCTAGCACGTTCGAACACCTGCACGTACACGAAGAAACAACACACAATGTAAAACCAAATACATGCAACCATATATCAATCATAGAAGATATAATTCATAACATAATACATGAACATACGAATGGAACCATAATCAAAGTCATTTCTTATTAATCACAATGAAATAAAGATACAACTTGAGCTCTGACGCTGGATCTTCCTTCGGCGGGTCGACAACGGAGCAAGTCTCGATGAAGCTCATCAGGAATGGGACAAAGCTCTCTCTCTTCGGATTTTCCTCTCAGAGGTTGTCTGACGATAGTATCCTTACTACTGATTCAGCTCTTAGTTCTATGAGCATTAAGGCTAATAAGACTACTAGCTTTCTAAGGGGAAAATGGAAAGCTTATATAGATGGTGGAAGGGGAGTTGGGTTCCCTACAATGGTGGGATTGGCCCTATCCTCAAGGAAGCTTCCATGATAGGTGGAAAACCACTTCCCCTACATGGAGATCCAAAGCCAAACCTTCCAATTCATTTTAGAGACTCGTTCAGGAGTTGGTTTGAATCAAAATTCCACCATTTATTTTTAAAAAACAATCCTTATTAAGCTTGTTGCGAGTAATACACTAGGACAGAGCGCTAGTTGGCGCGCCCTCTTTGGTGGATCTCCCCCATTGGCACAAGGGCTGAACTAGCTAGTCGCGCCAAGGCCAAAAGGTCTATTTTTAGGGTTTTTTACAAGAAACTATCTTCAAAGGAATGATTGTCCTTGTCAAGGGGGATGTCATGAAAGTGGTTTTAGGTCATGTCACTGCTCACAGGTAATGGAAAAGGCCCTCCATTTCGCGAGACGGGGGATTGCAAGGACGGTGAAAAATTATTGCGTAACAATAAGGTTAAGGTCAGGTTAAGGTCAAAGTAAGTGTTAGAGTCGGTCCTTACAGCCCTCCGTCAGAGATCATTTCACTTTTTGCATATCATTTTTAGGTGTCTCGCTCACTTCCCTTCGTTGCATTTTACTAGGGGCATGCCATTGACTGACGAAAGGGTTTGGTCTTCTTGTATTCCCTCATGATTGTACCTGCTGAGCTAATTAAAACTCTTCAAAATTCATCGAAGTTTAGTTCACGTCATTCATGGTCATAAATGATTATTTTGGTCAACAAGAGTATTTTAGTTTTAGAGTCTAGGGTTCAGTCTTTTGATATGTTTAATAAATGCCCGCAGGCCATGAGGATGGTTTTCGAAGAGGTTCTTAGTTCAAATTTTCATCATCAAACACATTTCAGGACATTTCTTGTTCAAAACTCTGTTTTGAATAAGAAATTGTCGAATTCATTTTTTGAAATAATAATGTTTTTTTTTCGCCATGGAGTTTTCAAAGCAGGCTCTGGTTTTCCTTTTCCAAACATCAACGCCAATATCCCTGCCAAAAATCAAATCATTTCATCAGTCCAAACTCAAAAATTCAGTTAAAAAGCAGAAGACAGAGGTTTCATTAAATGACAAAGTGCCAAAATGAAAAACATTATAGAATGGGTTGTGGAGGAAGTAAAAATCAAAACCAACTCTTGCAAGATATTTTCCAAGGCTATATAAATCATTTGTGTCAAATTACATTCATAAATTCTCATTGCAAAGTCGAATTTGGGAGTGGAAGAAAAAATTGCAGTTTGCAAGGGCCGTGACTGTGTTGGAAGTTTCAGCACGGCGCACACGGAGTAGGCACGGTGCATAGAATGCGCGTGGCACACTGGGAAAATTTTTACAGTGTGAAATTTAACTGGCGTGGCGCACCCAAAGGCCGCGACGCATTGGGTTTGCACACGGTGTGTTGAGCCCTCCAGGCCAAAACTCATCAACGTTTAGTGATTTTTCAAATTCAAATAATCTTCCCGCTCCAAGTAAGTGTGTTAACGCCTGTTCAATGATTTTTGGGATATGCTATGGTGGTTTAGAAGTGGAGAAAACAAGTGTTTAATGGTGAAAGATTCAACCCTACATCCATTCCAAAATCTGCTCCATAGGGTTTGAGGAAGAGATAATTGTAATTTGAATTTGAGTGTCAAAGCTGCAACTTGTCAAAACAATCTCATTTCATTGTTATTGGATTTTTTGTCACTGTTATTATCATATCGTTGTCTCACTGCTATTATAATTGTTGTTATAGCATAGTCCCACAGTCCCATATTCACTATCCCATATCCCTAATACCATTTCGTTCCCATGTTTTGAGTTCCCAAACCCTATTACTTATTCCCACATCCCTCCATTGACAAAGCCTAATTGTCAGACACTGCAAGGACTATTTCTTTGTCCTTGATTTCATTGGACTCATATATATGTTGCCATTTCATTTTCACTCTTGTTCCTAATAACTACCCCCCCCCCTTCACTACACTCATTCCTATTCACTTGTAAAATCCCCATACAGTCAAGCAGTGGCTGTCTTCAGGGTCAAACTCACTTGATAGTCCTTTTCCCACTATCGTTATTATTATAGCATCTTGAAGTATATGTGTGACATTTTTGGGAATTGAAACAAATACACCAATTTGCTCATTTTCTAACTAGCCAAGCATACAGTTGACAAACACATTTCAGCATCATGTCAAAGACAGATTCTCCATATGAACAGGGGTACGAGCAAGATAGCGACTCTACAGCAGAACTTAATGCGCCAAGGAGATCTCACAAAAGTGGCAGGCATGTCAGGGAGGAGCCCACTTCTTTGACCCAATTGCAGGCTTGCCCGCTTGCAATGGATTGTTTTCAGTGTCAGTCATGTTTCCATTATTCTGAGATGATTTCCCAAAATCAGCATCATCATGAGTTAGCTCGCCTATTTGTCTTACATTTTCATAACAATCGTGTAAACCTTGCTGTGGTGGATTTTACTTTGTCACCAGAGACCATTTCAGAGGCGACTGGGATACCAAACATCAAGGAAGAGTGGAATAAGCGGCAGCAGTTGGATAGAGCCTATTATGAGCCATATATCAGACCTGGATATATGAGGCAGCTGAGCAGGGTATTTCCATTCTGATTTCTGAAGGATGAGTATGCACCATTGATGAAACTCATCATTCGTTATTTCATTTGTGAAGGGCGCTTTTCACGCTTGTATGCATATCACATCCGGTTGTTAATGCACTTCACGAGAGTGCGGTTGATGGGCATTCCATACTTCATGTACCATAACATAGAGCGGATGACGTTTCTTGTACAGCAGAAGACCCCAACACAGCAGCATAACAGCATATATCATTACGCGCTGATCAAAATCATGGTGGTACATCAGCTTACACAACAAGGCATTGCTTGGGAGGAGTTCATCTCCCATGACTTCTTTGCAGCGCCATAGCCACCTCCAAAGGTAGTTCATGATGAGGGAGAGCCTTCACACAAATTTGATATTCCTGAGACTGAGCATATCAGTGCTCCAGTGTATGTGACATATCAGCGAGGCCACAGAGCCTTATTTGTAGTGACACGACGAGTACTATCTCCACCTGGGGTGGAAGGGGTCTCGTTGACTTCATCAGCAGCACAAGTACTATCTCCACATGGTGTGGAAGGGGTCTCACATTCGACATCAGCACAGGTACAGGTTCAGGATAGAGGCAAGAGGCCTATGCACGATTAGGGCCCTTCAGGAGGCTGAGACACTGATTTTATACTCATCGATGTTGATGCAAGCTCTCCTAGCTCGAAACTGAGGGAGGTCATCCAGGAGTAGAAAGCTGAGATTGGTACTTTGACAGAGAGATTTCAGAGAGCACATTGGGTGATAAACTACCTGGAGTAGCGGAACAAACAACTAGAGTATTAGCATACACTTGTAGAGTTGCAGAAAATCCGGGAGGACCGTGCATTGGCCCGGAAGAGACCAGGTGACATGACACCAGTTGAACGAGAGACCTGCCTCACGCATGTTAACATTCATCTGGAGAAGTTGTTGGCAAAGGCCAATAGAGACAAAGACATGCTACGTCATATGAAAAATCACTATTGGGCCCGTACTCACGTTTGCAAAGCTAAAATGAATATCTTGAAGGCAAGGTTGAGCAAAGCACTGAAACGGCGAAAGAGGCCTGATCTGCTCTGAATCTTGGCCGAGGCTTCATTGGCTGAGCATGACGCATTATGGGGGATCTTCACTCCAAATTTCAGCAAATTTGGAATGGTTTTTGTCATTTTTGAAAATTTTGGTCTCAAAACAGGTTTTTTCGTCCGACGCGTCGCGCCACCCAACGCGCGCTTATGATTGGTACACCTTCTGGAGGAAAAATTGATATTTTTTTATTTTTCATGGTAAGTTATGCATGCTTAGAAACTTCCGAATCATTTCATCAAGTTCTGGATGATCAACGGGGCCAAAAACACCATGAAAATCATCTTTTTGCCACCTTTTGCACTAGCAGGAAGTACTTTTGGGAGATTGAATTTTTGGAGGGGTAAATGAGCTCCAAATTGACAAATTCCACGTGGGTTGGATAGCAGACATCTAGGGATTTCCAACGAGATATCATGAAATCAATTTTAACTTTGATAAGTTCTCCAAAAACAGGTCCAAATTAGGGTGGCGCATAGAGCTTTGGAGCGCGGCGCATAGAGGAAATTAGCCTATTTTTCACCTTCCAGCTCAGAAATTCGGCCAGTTTGGACTAGTTTCACCCCTTGATGTAATTTTTAATATAGCTTGATGTAATATGGTAACCATGATGTAATTTTGGTATGTATTTACTTTTTCTATATGATTCATTCACAAAAAAATGAAAATCAAGTGAATGGATCAGTTTCCTAGCTTATAGAGGCAAGTTGTTTGGCTGCCTAGATTTTAGCTCTTTATTTAGAATTGGTTCAAACTGCTCCTAGAAGCATGAGATAAAACCCTAGAGGCATGGGAAGGGGTTATAATTTTCTATTTATTGTATTTTCTGAGACACTTTCAGGGTTGGACTCTTGGGAAAAGTTTGGCACTCCATTGTACATCCATTTTCAGTTTTTGGCAAAGGAAAGACCAGAGTTTTGCAGCACTTGTTGGGATCCTTGTGGCTTCTGAGTTTTGATGATGTTTCTTCTCATGTTATTGTAATTTTCATTAATTTTATGTGTATTCCATCCTTCTTTATGCTCCTGAATTAAACAAATGAGTATTCGAGGTAGAATTCATTGATTTGCTGGTGCTCTGCCTTAGACTTTTATTTAATGTTATATGTTTTCGTTAGTTTGAAGAGAATCCTTGTGCTCTCTTGCCCTCTTCAACTCCTCAGTAGTATTTTCTATCCATTCATTCGATCTTAGACATCAAAGCCATTGCCTACCCTGCCCCAACTTGAACTCTGCAAGATCTGGCCTCATCCCCAAGCCCAAAAATTGTTTTTCCCTTTTTTCAACAAAAACCCCTAAAAATAAAAATCAAACCCTCCTATTTATTTACTAGCCTAAAATCAGTATCCATTATAGGTTATCTCAGGCCCTATTGAATATCTTTTACTGAGTTAACCCGGAGAGAGCCCTCTCCTGTCCTCGTAGGGCTAGCTATGAGGCTGAGCTTGGTTTGATGTTGCCTTGAGTTTTACCTTACTTCAGCCTAAGGTAGATTCGAGTGCTAAAATAGTGGCGACCATACTGGGGACAAATATCAATGGTTTTCTTGTTGGTGTGTTCATTTCTTGAGTTATAGACAGAGTCTGAAGTCACGCCAGGTAGCTTTCGAAACGCTTTTGCTATGCATTAGTGGAAGTAGATAAACGCTTCTTCAGTCGATCTCCGGTTTAGCTTGTGAATGCGACACTTGATTTGCAAATCACCCCAGTACATTATATCATTCTGGACTTTTGGATGATTGAGTCTAGAAGTCGATAGGCTGAAAATAATCGGTTGTGTGCCTTGGATTTTTGAATAGATCAACACACTGGCTTCAAAAAGGCATACTAGATCAAATCCTGATCCAAATCCGCCTCCAGTATATGAAAACCCCAACCTAATCCTAAGAATTTTCCGTCGAGAAGCTCCCATCATTCCTTTGGTCAAATCTCACTCATACCCCACTGTTTTTGAATACATTGAAGATATTGAGTTTGACGATCAGTTCGAGTTATCATTATTTGAAACCAAGTCCGAAAGCGCTACTGGTTCTACCATCATCAATCTTGAGTTTATCAAGTATCTAGAAGTCAAACAAGCAAATAGATCTATTGATAATTATATCCTAAATCTTCAGAATTCTATCGTGGCAACCAACATCCCTGAATTCATAGAATCTGCTTCTCAAACTCTTGGTCCATCAGTGGTTACTTCTGATTCACAGGTTCGAGCTGAACCTTCTTTCATTTCGACCATTCCAGTACAACCATCAATATCTTATCAGCAATCAGTAGTAGTTCCTCCTCCATCTCCACCGCATACACCTCATTCATCTACTGCTCCCATTCCACTTGTTTCTCCAAGAAATATTATAAATCCACCGAGAGCCATGGCTGCTTGATTTTCTCCTCTCGTGTTACCGCAACAGTTGAATGATATGCCTACAGATTATCAGAGCAAGATTCCAATATTTGATGGCACTCCGGAGAGTCTTCCGGCACAATAGCATGTAGATAAGATGGCAGAATTTTTCGATCTTCATGAGATCAATGAAGAGAATGTAACCATGAGACTTTTTGTGCAAACTTTCGGAGCGGAGGTAAGAAAATGGTTTAGAGCTTTTCCAGCAAGAAGCATTACTACAATGGCAGAACTTCACTGACAGTTTCTAGATCATTGGGAAATTAAAAAACATCCACTTCAGATCAATGCCGACTATAACAACATCAAGCGCAATCCTGGTGAGTCCGTTCAAGACTATATTATCAGATTCAATGCAGTTTATAATGCAATTCCAGATGACTTAAGACCATCTAGAAAGTTAGCTCTCCTTAAATTCCTGGATGGTTTCGATCCAGAGATGGCTTATTCATTACGAGACAGAGATCCGCCTACCTTGGAAGATATGCAGAAGATTGATGTTAGTGTTGAGGCGAATTTGAATGATAAGAGAGCCAGGTTGAAAGCAGAGAAGAGAGTGACCATAAAGGAAGAAGCTTCCACATCTACATCAGATCATCACTTGCTTCGTGAAATGGAAAAAATGTTCAAAAGAATGACGCTTGATAAGCCTGAACTGCAGATTCAAAATCCCAACTACCGTGGCCAGTAGCAGCCACAGTTCAGAATTAAATAGCGTGAACAGAGAGCACAAGAGCCGGCAGCCCAGCAACAAGTAAAAACACCTCTTCAGCAAAACTTTGTGGGTCAAGATTCAGACGATGAAGATGATGTAGTGGGAGAAGAAAATCACTTTTTACTCCCGATGATCTGCCCATTTATATCACTGAAGATGAAGAGTATGCAGAAAGTTCAGCTGCACAGAAATATGAGGATTTTATTTTAGCAAATGATGCAGCTCTTGAGGAAGAATCATATGAATACCAAAGAGGGTATATGAATGCTTTGTCCGCTCAACAGAAGCAATACTCATTAAGAAACAGAGATGTGCCCATAAACCCAATTCAGAATAGAAAAGAGGCTTCAGCATCGAAGATAGATTCACCTGTAGCATAGAAGAAAGGAAAAGAGACAATTGATCCCGCAACTAACAAATCATCATCAGCAGAAAAGTCAAATCAGCCAAGCGTATTGAAGGATAAGGCTGAAAGGAAAGAAGTTCCAGTCAAAGAGGTCAAAAAGGTTTCAGCTTTTAGTTTGGAGAATGAAATTTCTAAATTGAAGGTATCTATTCCCTTGACAGAAAATATGAAGAAAAACAGTTATAGAGGTCAAGTCTCTAAAATTCTGAATTTTGATCCAATGTTTGACATGGTGAATATTGAATATGATCAGCCTGAATTGATATTTGGGCCTGCTTTAGATGGTGAGTCCCCTGATAGAGATGTTCCTCCCTTTTATATCAGTTTGAGGTTGCATGAATTTTTATTGCATAATGCCATGTTCGATTCCGGTGCTTCGCACAATCTTATGCCAAAAGCAATCATGGAAAAGTTGGGTTTAGACATTACAAGGAAGTACCATGATTTGTACTCATTTGATTCCAGCCGAGTGAGATGTATCGGGCTCATCAAAGATTTGGTTGTAAGTTTAGATCAGATTCCTGCAAAAAATGTCTTGATGGATGTGGTTGTGGTAGACATTCCTCCCCGATTTGGGATGCTCCTTTCTAGATCTTGGGGAGAAAAGTTGAAAGGTACACTACAGTTAGATTTCTCCTATGCAACAATTTCTGTCTTTGGCCAAACGAGAAATTTATATCGAGAACAGAAGATGAAATACATGATCACAAGCAAGGAGAAACCAGTCAATCACCCTGTAAATTATGTACATACAGACTTAGAGTCTTTTGTTTTGTTTACTGATAGTTTTAATGATATATATAGTCAGTTAGTTCAAGAAGAATATATACCAGAGATTACCGAGAATTTCAGAGAAGTTCTACAGAAAGAAAGACAAGAAAATAAAGCTACTGTTGAGCAACCAGCTAAAGACGATGGGCAGCAAACAGAAAAAACAGAGCTGGCGCAATTTCAACACTTAGAGGATGATGAAGATGGTCTTTGGACCATGGATTTCGATGGCGCAGTCGGTAGTGATGGTGCTGGAATTGGTGTTTGGGTACACAGTCCATTTTCCGCTCCGAATAAGGTGCCGAGCAATGTGCGAGTATGTTCCTACAAACTAGCATTTGATTGTTCTAACAATGAGGCTGAGTATGAGGCTTTGAGTGCTGGCCTAAAGATTCTAAGAAAGCTAAACGCGAAAAGAATTGCAGTCTATGGTGATTCCGAATTGGTGATAAAACAGGTAAAGGGTGAGTTTCAGGCCAAGCATCCTCACATGAGAGCTTACCGTAATGCAGTTTTAGACATCTTGAAGTTATTTTCAGACTATAGCTTGACGTGTGTGCCTCGCATCCAAAATGGTGTTGCTGATGGACTTGCTAAAGCAGCAAGAAATTTAAAAATTCCAATGAATTCCAGCAATAAGTTTGAGATTCATGTGAAGCACCGCCCTATCGTTCCGGATAATTAGAGATGTTGGCAAGTTTTTCAGGACGATGAGGAGGTTAATGATTTCCTGCAAAACAAGGGTAAGTTTAAAGATACCTCCATAGATATAGAACATGATGATGGTAATGATGATATGCAAAAAAATCAGATGGAAGTGCTGCAACTTAAGGATAACATCATTCCTAAAGGATTGATTCCTTTAGAGGAACTCTTTGATCAAGATGACGTAGCCCGCAAACCAACATTGAGGCCGACTGAAAAAGGTGTTGAAGAAGTAAATATTGGGACAGCTGAAAACCCCAAGATGGTAAAGTTATCCAAGTCATTATCATCGGAGGTAAGAGATGAATATGTGAGTTTTTTGTCTTCATTTGTTGATGCTTTCGCATGGGATTACTCAGATTTAAAGACATATGACACTAATATCATTCAGCATACTATCCCTATTAAACCAAATCAGAAGCCTTTCCATTAGAAGTTGAGGAGAATCAATCCAAAGCTGCTACCATCGATTGAGAAGGAGGTAAACATGTTGTATAAGTTATGAATCATTGTACCTATCAGATTTTCTGATTGGATTTCCAATTTGGTGCCCGTGAGGAAAAAGACAGGTGAGATCCATTTGTGTATTGATTTCAAAAATTTGAATAAGGTGTCATTGAAGGACAATTATCCGCTACCAAAAATGGACCATATACTATAGCAAGTAGTTGGAGCATCAAGGATGTCACTACTCGACGGTTATTCAAGATATAATCAAATTTTAGTTCATGAGGACGATCGTGACAAGACCGTATTCACCACTCCATGGGGAACGTTTCATTATGCCAAGATGCCATTTGCTTTGAAAAATGCAAGTGCCACTTTTCAGCGTGCAATGGACATGGCTTTCGCCAATGAGAAAGATGTATTTTTGGTTGTTTACCTTGATGATTTGACAGTGTTTTCAAATTCTGATGAAGAACATTTGTATCACTTGAAAGTTGTTTTTCAGAAGTGTAGAAAATATGTCATTTCGCTGAATCCGAAAAAGAGCTTGTTTGCCATGGACGAAGGCAAATTTCTTGGCCACATCATCTCAAAAGACGACATTCGTGTTGACCCGGCATGTGTTGAAGCAATCCAGCAAATTGAACAGCCCCTGAACAAGAAAGAAATACGGTCATTTAATGGTAAGGTGAATTTTCTGCATCGTTTCATTCCAAATCTTGCTGAGCATCTTAGAGAGATCACAAACATGCTGAAAAAGGATATCCAAGTGAAGTGGATGGAAGAGGTGGTGAAATCATTCAATTTGGTAAAGTTAGCTCTTTCTTTAGCTCCCATTTTAATCAGCCCGGATTACACATAGGACTTCATTTTGTTTTCATTTTCTTCTGAGCACACTTTGGCAGCTGTTTTAATGTAGAAAAGAGATGGAGTTGAGAAGCCCATTGCTTTTTTTAGTCGAATTATAAGGGATGGAGCCTTAAAATACAACATCATTGAGAAGCAGGCTCTAGCTCTTGTGAAGGCATTGAAATATTTTCGTGTGTATATACTACATTCCCATATTATCGCTTATGTTTCTAATGCTGTGGTCAAAGATGTTTTGGTACAAGCAGATCCGGAAGGAAGACGGGGTAAGTGGATCGCTGCATTGTTAGAGTATGATGTGGAGATTAAACCCACCAAGTTTATTAAAGGACAAGGACTAGCAAAGCTCATGGCCGAAAAAAATCTACATGATTTAGACATAAATTTGATCGTTGCTATGTCTGATGAGGATGAGGAAAGTGCATCATTTCAGGTATCTGATATCTTTGTTTCTTCCCCTTGGTATGCTGACATTTTATATGTACTTCAGAATTTGTCTCCATCACCCGGGATGCCTAGAAATAAGAGTAGAACCTTGAAGTTGAGGGCTGTAAAGTTTTGTATTTTGAATTCTGCATTATATTGGAAAGACCCTGGGGGAATGTTATTGAATTGTTTGGTAGAGGTAGAAGCCAAAAGAGTTTTGGAGGACTTTCATAAAGGAGACTGCGGGGGCCATCTATTTTGGAAAACCACAGCTAACAAGATTCTGAGAGCGGGATACTATTGGCCTACTTTATTTTCTGATGTATATACGGCTGTTAAGAATTGTCGCGAATGTCAAATTTTCGAAGGGAAGCAAAAATTACAACCTTTGCCTCTTAAACCAATTGAAGTTAGTGCACCATTTCAGCAGTGGGGATTGGATTTCATTGGAGAAATCCATCCAGCATCTTCAGGTCAGCATAGATGGATATTGACAGCAATGGATTACTTCACGAAGTGGATTGAGGCAATTCCCACCAGACAAGCTACGGACACGGTAATTATTTCTTTTCTTGAGAATAACATTCTGTCACGTTTTGGTTGTCCTAGTAAGATAATCACAGATAATGCAGAGGCCTTCAAGTCAAAAAGGATGGTTGAATTTTGCAATAAGTATAACATCAGCTTGGGACATTCGACTGCCTACCATCCGCAAGGAAATGGCTTGGCGGAGTCTTCCAATAAGTCTTTGGTAAATATCATTAAGAAATTGCTGGAAATCAATAAGAAAGGCTGGCACAAGAAGTTAGTAAATGTGCTTTGGGCTGATCGGGTAAGTCAGAAAAAATCCATTGGCATGTCTCCTTTTGAGTTGGTATATGGGGTAGACACAGTTTTTCCTACCTCTCTTGCTTTCCCGGTGGTCAAACTGCTTCAGGAAGCCGGTAGTGAGGAAGATCCCATGCAAAGAAGGATAAACCAAATGATTCACTTACAGAAGACAAGGGAGGAGGTCTTTCAAAATACATTCAAGTTGCAGGAGTGCATCAAAAAGATCTATGACAGGAAGGCAAAAGCAGATAAGTTTCAGTTGGATGAGGTGATCCTGAAGTGGGATGCTCGGAATGAGGAAAAAGGCAAGCACGGCAAGTTTGAAAACCTTTGGAAGGGTCCTTTTAAGATTGCAGCGTATCGTGGTCAGAACGCCTTTCTTCTCAGGGAAATGAACGGGGATGATTGTCCTGGAGGGCCGATCAATGGTCGGCTGCTCAAGCGATACCATTTTTGAGTATTTTCTGTTATATTCATCAACATTGTACATATCATTTCATTTCAGTTTCATTGCAAGTGTGTAATGATGTCTTTTCTTCAGTCTGGGGCCCGGAGTGAACGCTATAATTATGAAGAAGGACAGAGGTCAGTTTGGTTTCAGTTTATAGAGTTAGTATTTCAGTTTGTTTAGTTCTAAATTTGAGTCGGCTTTAGTCAAGTTTCAGTCAATAAAATAAGTCAAAGTCTTGAGTGTTTTGTTAAAATAATGGATTCCATAGCCCAATGGACGAAGGCACTTTCTAGCTCTTCCAAAGATCTGTCGTTCTTGGCATCTCCTTGGAGCCACCATCCCCATTGGAGCCAATGTTAGAGTCGGTCCTTACAGCCCTCCGTCAGAGATCATTTCGCTTTTTGCATATCATTTTTAGGTGTCTCGCTCACTTCCCTTCATTGCATTTCGCTAGGGGCATGCCATTGACTGACGAAAGGGTTTGGTCTTCTTGTATTCTATCATGCTTGTACCTGCTGGGCTAATTAAAACTCTTCAAAATTCATCGAAGTTTAGTTCATGTCATTCATGGTCATAAATGATTATTTTGGTCAACAAGAGTCTTTTAGTTTTAGAGTCTAGGGTTCAGTATTTTGATATGTTTAATAAATGCCTGCAGGCCATGAGGATGGTTTTCGAAGAGGTTCTTAGTTCAAATTTTCATCATCAAACACATTTGAGGACATTTCTTGTTCAAAACTCTATTTTGAATAAGAAATTGTCGAATTCATTTTTTGTTAAGTCCCTATATTAATAGTGTAGCCCCTTATTATGTTAGTGTAGCCCCCCTTATTTTTATTATTGTACCCTTGTAACCCCCATTTGGTTATTATTGTGCCCTTAAATTATTATTGTTAGGTCGGCTAGGATTACATTGTGGCCCACCAGGATTACATTATGGCCCCATGGACTCCTATATATAGAAAGGAGGTTTTGTAAATTGTATCATCCAAGAATTGTTCATTTATGTAATGTATTGGAGGTTGCCCCTCGAAGTGGCTTATTTCTAAGGCGTTGATATCTCATTTCCTTCTCTTTGAGTTGGTTCCACAACATTTGGTATCAGAGGCTTTGGGATTCTAGGGTTTCGCTGCTCCAAACAGGTCATCGTGGCATTTTCGCTATAACTTTTTTTCTACGAAGCTTCAGAAGCTGAAATTTTTAGGATGCGAAGCTGAAATCTTGAGGAAGGTTTGCTAAAAATTTCAGATCTTGGTTCGCAATATTTGAGGAGATATCATCTGTGGAAGTTAGGTATTTTTTCAGGCTCATAAACAGGTCATCGTGGCATTTTCGCTATAAATGTTTTTGTACGAAGGGTCAAAGTCTGAAATTCATATGGTGCGAAGCTGAAATCCTGAGGAAATTTTTCAAAAAATTTTAGAACTTGGTTCGCAATATTTTTGGAGATATGATCTGTGGAAGGTAGTGCTTTTTCAGGCTCCTGAATTGCATCTCAAAGAGGTAATCGTGGGAAAACTTCAATAACTCTCTCTCTGGGCATCGGATTGAAGTGCCGTAAAAAGTGGTCGCAAGTACACAGATTGAAGTTTCTGGGCTATCAATTTCAGAGACAAAGGACAAAACAGTGACACGTGGCAAGTCGTACAAGTTCGCTCTACTGAACCAGTCCAGAATTAGGTCATTGTGGGAGATTGGACACAAATTTGTCTTGGAGAATACAAATTAAATCAGACCTGTGGAATTTGAAAGAAGCTTCAGAGGGCTACTACAGTGCTGAATTTCAGATATTTAAAATTTTCAATTACAGAGATAAATCAATTTTAATATCGAGCTCCTTAAAGCAAGTAAAAGGTGTGTATTGTTTTTTCCGAATCGCATAAGTCTTGTTTGAAGAATCAAGTTGAATTGATTCCAAGGGCATATTGAAGAATTTTTGTCAGTAATGGGTTCTATTATGCCTCAAAAAAATAATTCCATACCCATTAAGCCCTCAGAAAGCTATACTATGACGCATGAGGAGGAAGAATTGCAATATGAGATATCAAAATTACGGTACCAAGTGCAACAAGTTTCAATCTTACGAAGAGAAATTGAAGATGAAATAGATGGTTTAAAAGCATAAATGGAGGCTAAGTTGGATGGTTTGAAGGATCAAATAATAGCAAATATGGATGATAAATTAATGGAAGATCACATCGAGCATCAACAACAAGTTCTCCAACTCTCAAAGGATAACCCAACTTTGGTGCAGAATCTAATGAAACAACAGGAAGATCAACATCACATCGAAAGAAGTTATGAAGAAGCCATAGAAACAAGAACTCGACAAGTACGATCAATTTCAGAGTATCTCAGCAAGTGGAAGAACTTTCCTGTAAAATATTTCACATGGGAGGATGAGAATTTTATACAGAAGCATCAAGAAATAATCAAGCGTTGAGGACAACAATTGTTTGAAGGAGAGGGGCATGTTAAGTCCCTATATTAATAGTATAGCCCCTTATTATGTTAGTGTAGCCCCCCTTATTGTTATTATTGTACCCCTGTAACCCCCATATTGTTATTATTGTGCCCTTAAATTATTATTGTTAGGTCGGCTAGGATTATATTGTGGCCCACTAGGATTACATTATGGCCCCATGGACTCCTATATATAGAAAGGAGGTTTTGTAAATTGTATCATCCAAGAATTGTTCATTTATGTAATGTATTGGAGGTTGCCCCCTCGAAGTGGCTTATTTCTAAGGCGTTGATATCTCATTTCTTCTCTTTTTGAGTTGGTTCCACAACATTTTTTGTAATAATCATGTTTTTTTTTTGCCACGGAGTCTTCAAAGCAGGCTCTGGTTTTCCTTTACCAAACATCAATGCCAATATCCCTGCAAAAAATCAAATCATTTCATCAGTCCAAACTCAGAAATTCAGTGAAAAAGCAGAAGACAGAGGTTTCATTAAATGAAAAAGTGCCAAAATGAAAAACATTATAAAATAGGTTTTCGAGGAAGTAAAAATCAAAACCAACTCTTGCAAGATATTTTCCAAGGCTATATAAATCATTTGTGTCAAATTACATTCATAAATTCTCATTGCAAATTTGAATTTGGGAGTGGAAGAACAAATTGCAGTTTGCAAGGGCCGTGACTGTGTTGGAAGTTTCAGCGCGGCGCACACGGAGTAGGCGCTGCGCATAGAATGCGCGTGATGCAGGGGTAAAATTTTTACAGTGTGAAATTTAACTGGCACGATGCACCCAAAGGCTGTGGCGCATTGGGTTTGCGCGCGGCGCGTTGAGCCCTCCAGGCCAAAACTCATCAACATTTAGTGATTTTTCAAATTCAAATAATCTTCCCGCTCCAAGTAAGTTTGTTAACACATGTTCAATGATTTTTGGGATATGCTATGGTGGTTTAGAAGTGGAGAAAACAAGTGTTCAATGGTGAAATTTTCAACCCTACATCCATTCCAAAATCTGCTCCATAGGGTTTGAGGAAGAGATAATTGTAATTTGAATTTGGGTGTCAAAGCTGCAACTTGTCAAAACAATATCATTTCATTGTTATTGGATTTTTTGTCACTGTTATTATTATATCGTTGTCTCACTGCTATTATAATTGTTGTTATAGCACAGTCCCACAGTCCCATATTCACTATCCCATATCCCTAATACCATTTCGTTCCCATGTTTTGAGTTCCCAAACCCTATTACTTATTCCACATCCCTCCATTGATAAAGCCTAATTGTCAGACAATGCAAGGACTATTTCTTTGTCCTTGATTTCATTGGACTCATATATATGTTGCCATTTCATTTTCACTCTTGTTCCTAATAACTACCCCCCCCATCACTACACTCATTCCTATTCACTTGTAAAATCCCCATACAGTCAAGCAGTGGCTGTCTTCAGGGTCAAACTCACTTGATAATCCTTTTCCCACTGTGGTTTTTATTATAGAATCTTGATGTATATGTGTGACACGTTTGGGCATTGAAACAAATACACCAATTTTCTCATTTTCTAACCAGCCAAGCATACATTTGACAAACACATTTCAGCATCATGTCAGAGACAGATTCTCCATATGAACAGGGGTACGAGCAAGACAGTGACTCTACAGCAGAACTTAATGCGCCAAGGAGATCTCACAAAAGTGGCAGGCATGTCAGGGAGGAGCCCACTTCTTTGACCCAATTGCAGGCTTGCCTGCTTGCAATGGATTTTTTTCAGCGTCAGTCATGTTTCCATTATTGTGAGATGATTTCCCAAAATTAGCATCATCATGAGTTAGCTCGCCTATTTGTCTTACATTTGCATAACGGTCGTGTAAACCTTGTTGGGGTGGATTTTACTTTGTCACCAGAGACCATTTCAGAGGCGACTGTGATACCAAACATCGGGGAAGAGTGGAATAAGCAGCAGCAGTTGGATAGAGCCTATTATGAGCCATATATCAGACCTGGATATATGAGGCAGCTGAGCAGGGTATTTCCATTCCGATTTCTGAAGGATGAGTATGCACCATTGATGAAACTCATCATTATTTATTTCATTTGTGAAGGGCGCTTTTCATGCTTGTATGCATATCACATCTGGCTGTTGATGCACTTCACGAGAGTGTGGTTGATGAGCATTCCATACTTCATGTACCGTAACATAGAGTGGATGACGTTTCTTGTACAGAAGAAAACCCCAGCACAACAGCATAACAATATATATCATTACGCGCTGATCAAAATCATGGTGGTACATCAGCTTACACAGCAGGGCATTGCTTGGGAAGAGTTCATCTCATGTGACTTCTTTGTAGTGCCAGAGCCACCTCCCGAGGTAGTTCATGATGAGGGAGAGCCTTCACACCAGTTTGATATTCTTGAGACTGATCATATCAGTGCTCCAGTGTATGTGACATATCAGCGAGGCCACAGAGCCTTATTTGCAGCGACACAACGAGTACTATCTCCACCCGGGGTGGAAGGGGTCTCGTTGACTTCATCAGCAGTGTGAGTACTATCTCCACATGGTATGGAAGGGGTATTTCCTTTGACATCAGCACAGGTACAGGTTCAGGATAGAGGCAAGAGGCCTATGCACGATTAAGGCCCTTCAGGAGGCCGAGACACTGATTTTATACTCATCGATGTTGATGCGAGCTCTCCTAGCTCGAAACCGAGGGAGGTCATCGAGGAGCAGAAAGATGAGATTGGTACTTTGATAGAGAAATTGTAGAGAGAACAGTGGGTGATAAACTACCTGGAGCAGTGGAACAAACAACTAGATGATCAGCATACACTTGTAGAGTTGCGGCAAATTCGGGAGGACCGTGCATTGGCCCGGAAGAGACCAGGTGACATGACACCGGTTGAACGAGAGACCTGCCTCACGCATGTTAACATTCATCTGGAGAAGTTTTTGGAAAAGGCCAATAGAGACAAATACATGCTCCATCATATGAAAAATCACTATTGGGCCCGTACTCACGTTTGCAAAGCTAAAATGAAGATCCTGAAGGCAAGGTTGAGCAAAGCACTGAAATGGCGAAAGAGGCCTGATCCGCTCTGAATCTTGGCTGAGGCTTCATTGGATGAGCATGAGGCATGATGGGGGATCTTCACTCTGAATTTCAGCAAATTTGGAGAAGTTTTTGTCATTTTTGAAAATTTTGGTCTCAAAACAGGTTTTTTCGCCCGACGTGTCGCACCACCCGATGTGCGCTTATGATTGGGACACCTTCTAGAGGAAAAATTGATATTTTTGGATTTTTCATGGTAATTTATGCATGCTCAGAAATTTCCGAAGCATTTCATCAAGTTCTGGATGATCAACGGGGCCAAAAACACCATGAAAATCACCTTTCTGCCACCTTTTGCACTAGCAGGAAGTACTTTTTGGAGGTTGACTTTTTGGAGGGAAAAATGAGCTCCAAATTGCAAAATTACACTTGGGTTGGATAGAATACATCTAGGGATTTCCAAAAAGCTATCATGAGCTTGATTTTTACTTTTGGAAGTGCTCCAAAAATAGGTCCAAAGTAGTGCGGCGCATAGAGGAAATTAGCCTATTTTTCACCTTCCAGCTCAGAAATTCGGCTAGTTTGGACTAGTTTCACCCCTTGATGTAATTTTTGATATAGATTGATGTAATATGGTAACCATGATGTAATTTTTGCATGTATTTACTTGTTCTAGATGATTCATTCACAAAAAAGTGAAAATCAAGTGAATGGATCAGTTTCCTAGCTTATACAGGCAAGTTGTTTGGCTGCCTAGATTTTAGCTCTTTGTTTAGAATTTGTTCAAAATGATCCTAGAAGCATGATATCGACCCCTATAGGCATGGGAAGGGGTTAGAATTTTCTATTTATTGTATTTTCTGAGACACTTTCAGGGTTGGACTCTTGGGAAAAGTTTGGCACTCCATTGTACATCCATTTTCAGTTTTTGGCAAAGGAAAGACCAGAGTTTTGCAGCACTTGTTGGGATCCTTGTGGCTTCTGAGTTTTGATGATGTTTCTTCTCATGCTATTGTAAGTTTCATTAATTTTATGTGTATTCCATCCTTCTTTATGCTTCTGAATTAAACAAATGAGTATTCGAGGTAGAATTCATTGATTTGCTGGTGCTCTGGCTTAGACTTTTGTTTAATTTTATATGTTTTCGTCAATTTGAAGAGGATCCTTACGCTCTCTTGCCCTCTTCAGCTCCTCAGCAGTATTTTCTATCCATTCATTCGATATTAGACATCAAATCCATTGCCTACCTTGCCCCAACTTGAACTCTGCAAGATCTGGCCTCATCCCCAAGCCCAAAAATTGTTTTTCCCTTTTTTCAACAAAAACCCCTAAAAATAAAAATCAAACCCTCCTATTTATTTACTAGCCTAAAATTAGTATACATTATAGGTTATCTCAGGCCCTATTGAATATATTTTACTGATTTAACTCGGAGAGAGCCCTCTCCTGTCCTTGTAGGGCTAGCTATGAGGCTGAGCTTGGTTTGATGTTTCCTTGAGTTTTACCTTATTACAGCCTAAGGTAGATTCGAGCGCTAACAGTAAGGTTGAAGGTTAAGGTCAAGGTTAAGGGTAAAGTTAAGGTCAAAGTTAGGGTTAGGTTATAGTTAAAGTTAAGGTTAGGTTAAAGGTAAAGTCAAGGTTAAGGTTAAGGTGAAGGTTAAGACTAAGGTAAAGGTTAAGGGTTATGCCTTGACTTTACCCTTAACTTAACCTTAACCTTCACTATAACCTAACCCTAACCTTGACCAAACCCTTAACCTAACCTTAACCTTAACCTTAACCTTCCCATAACCATAAACTTAACCTTAACCTTAACCTTAACTTTAACCTTTACCTAACCTTAACCTTAACCTCAACCTTAACGTTAACCTTGACCTTAAGGGTAAGGTTTGGTCAAGGTTAAGGTTAGGTTATATTTAAGGTTAAGGTTAAGGTTAGGTTTAGGTTAAGGTTAAGGTTAAGTTAAGGTTAATGTTAAGGGTTTGGTTAAGGTTAAGGTTAAGGGTAAGGGTAAAGTTAAGGTTAAGGTTAAGGGGTTAAGGTAATGTTAAGGTAAAGTCAAGGTTAAGGTTAAGGGGGTAAGGTTGAGGTGAATGTTAACGTTAAGGTTAAGGTTAAGCTTAGGTTAAGGCTAAGTTAAGGGTAAAGTCAAGGTTAAGGTTAAGGTTAAGGTCAAGGTCAAGGTTATAGTTAAGTTAACGTGAAGGTTAAGGTTAAGGTTAAGGTTAAGGGTAAAGATAAGGTTATGGTTAAGGTTACGTTAAGGGTAAAGTCAAGGTTAAGGTTAGTATAAGCTTAAGCTTAAGGTTATGGTTAAGATAAGGTTAAGAAAAGGTTAAGGGTAAGGTTAAGGTTATGGTTAAGTGTAAAGTTAAGGTTAAGGTTATGTTAAGGTTAAGATAAGTTTAAGGGTAAGGGTAAGGTCAAGGTCAAGGTTAAGTTCAAGGGTAAGGTTAAGGTTAAGGTTAAGGTTATGGTTAGTTGAAGGTTAATGTTAAGCTTAAGCTTAAGGTTAGGGTTAGGGTTATGGTTAAGTTAAGGTTAAGGTTAAGTTTAAGGTTTGGTCAAGGTTAGGGTTAGGTTATGGTTAATGTTAAGTTAGGTTAAGGGTTAAGGTTAGGTTAAGGTTAAGGTTATGGTTATGGGAAGGTTATGGGAAGGTTATTGTTATGGGAAGGTTAAGGTTAAGGTTAAGGGGTTAAGGTTAGGTTAAGGGTAAATTCAAGGTAAAGGTTAAGGTTAAGGTTAAGGATTTGGTCAAGGTTAGGGTTAAGTTATAGTTAACGTCAAGGTTAGGTTAGGTTATACTTAAATTTAAGGTTAAGGTCAATGTTAAGGTTAATTTAAGGTTAATATTAAGGTTAAGTTCAAGTTCAAGGTTAAGGTTAATTTTAGGTTAAGGGTAAGGTTAAGGTTAGGGTTAGGTTATAGCTAAGGTTATGGTTAGGGTTAGGTTAGGGTTAGGTTATAATTAAGGTTAAGTTTAGGTTAAGGTTAACGTTAAGGTTAAGGTTAGGTTAAGGTTAAGGTTAAGGATATGGTGATGGTTATGGGAAGGTTAAGTTTAAGGTTAAGGTTAAGTTAAGTTTAAGGTTAAGGTTAAAGTTAAGGATAAGGTTAAGGTTACGGGTTTGGTAAAGGTTAGGGTTAGGTTATAGTGAAGGTTAAGGTTAGGTTGGGTTATAGTTAAAGTTAAGGTTAAGGATAAGGTTCAGGTTAAGGTTAAGGCTAAGGTTAGGTTATAGTGAAGGTTAGGCTTAAGACCCGTAACCTTAACCTTGACGTTACCCTTATCCTTAACCTTAAATTTAACCCTAACCTTGACTTTAACCTTAAATTAACCTTAAACTTAACTATAACCTAACCCTAACCTTGAACAAACCCTTACCCTTAACCTTAACCTTATCCTTAACCTTACCCTTAACCTTAACCTTACTAAAGCCAGAACCTTAACCTTAACCTTAACTATAACCTATCCCTAACCTTGACCAAACCCTTAACCTTAACCTTAACCTGACTGAACCCATAACCTTAACCTTAACTATAACCTAACCCTAACCTTGACCAAACCCTTAACCTTAACCTTAACCTTAACATTAACCTTAACCTAACCTTAACCCTAACCTTAACCTTAACCTTAACCTTAATTCTTAACCTTAACCTTACCCCCTTAACCTTAACCTCAACCTTAACCATAACCCTAACCTTGACAAAATTATTAACCTTAACCTTAACCTGAACCTTAACCTTAACATTAACCTTGACCTTAATGTTAACATAACCTTAACCTAACCTAATCCTAACCTTGACCAAACCCTTAACCTAACCTTAACCTTAACCTAAAATTAACCTTAATTATAACCTAACCCTAAACTTGACCAAACCCTTAACCTTAACTTTACCCTTAACCTAACCTTAACCTTAACTACAACCTAACCCTAACCTTGACCAAACCCTTAAACTTAACCTTAAAATGACTAAAAACATAACCTTAACCTTAACCTTACCTTAACCTTAACCTTGCCTTAACCTAAATTTAACCTTAACCTTCCCCTAATCTTATTGTAACCTTACCCCTAACCCTACCCTTGACCAAACATTTAACCTTAACCTTAACCTTAACCTAACCTTAACCAAACCCTTAACCTTAACCTTAACCTTACCCTTAACCTTCACCTTAACCTTAACCTTGAATTTACCCTTAACCTAACCTTAACCTTAAATATAACCTAACCTTAACCTTAAATATAACCGAACCCTAACCTTAAACTTAAATATAACCTAACCCTAACCTTGGCCTTAACCTTAACCTTAAACTTGACCTTGACCTTAACCTAACCTTAACATTAAACTTATAAGTCTTACCCTTAACCTAACCTTAACCTTAACTATAACCTAACCCTCACCTTAACCTAACATTAACCTTAACCTTAACCTAACCTTAACCTTAAATTTACCCTTAACCCAACCTTAACCTTAACTTAACCTAACCTTAACCTTAACCTTAACCAAACCCCTAACCTTTACTTTAATCTTAACCTAAATAAACCCGTAACCTTAACATTAACCTAACCTTGACCTTAAACTTAACCTAAGGTTAGGATTATCGTTAAGGTAAAGTTAGGGATAAGTTAACGTTAAGGGTAAGGTAAAGGTTACAGGTTTATTCATGTTAAGGTTAAGGTCAAGGTTAAGGTTAGGTTAAGGGTAAAATTAAGTTTAAGGTGAAGGTTAATGGTAAGGTTAAGGTTAAGGTTACGGGTTTAATGAGGTTAAGGCAGGGTTAGGTTATAGTTAAGGTTAAGGTTAGGTTAAGGGTAAAGTTAAGGTTAAGGTTAGGTTAAGGTTAAGATAAGGTTAAGGGTAAGGTAAGGTTAAGGTTAAAGGTTAAGGTTAAGATTAGGTTAAGGGTAAATTTAAGGTTAAGGTTAGGGGAAGGTTAAGGTTAAACTTAGGTTAAGATTAAGGTTACAGGTTTAGTCAGGTTAAGGTTAGGGGAAGGTTAAGGTTAAACTTAGGTTAAGATTAAGGTTACAGGTTTAGTCAGGTTAAGGTTAAAGTTAAGGGTTTGATCAAGGTTAGGGTTAGGCTATAACCTTACCCTTAAACTTAACCTTGACCTTAACTATAACCTAACCCTAACCTTGACCAAAACCTTAACATTAACTTTAACCTTAACCTTAACCTTAACTATCACCTAACCCTAACCTTAACCTTACCCTTAACTTTACCTATAACCTAACCCTAACCTTGACCTTAGCCATAACCTTTACCCTAACCTTAAACTTAACCTTAACCTTACCCTAATCTTAACCTTAACCTATTCTTAACCTTGACATTACCCTTAAACTAACCTTAACCTTAACCTTAACCTAACCTTAAACTTACCTTAACCTAAATTAACCTTAACATTGAGCTTGACCTTAAAATTAACTTTAACTTTACCCTTAACCTAACCTTCACCTTAACTATAACCTAACCCTAACCTTGACCTTAACTTTACCCTTAACCTTGACCTTAACCTTAACCTTGACCTTAACTTTACCCTTAACCTTGACCTTAACCTTAACCTTGACTTTACCTTAACCTAACTTTAACCTTAACCTGACTAAACCTATAACCTTAACCTTACCCTTAACCTTAACCTAAACCTTTACCCTTAAGGTTAGGTTAAGGGTAAAGTCAAGTTTAAGGTTATGGTTAAGGGAAGTTTAAGGTTAAGGTTAAGGTTAAGGTTAAGGCTAAAGTTAAGGTTAAGCCTTAACCTTAACCTTAACCTTAACCTGACTAAACCCAAACCTTAACATTAACCTTAACTTTACCCTTAACTTAATCTTAACCTTAACCTTAACTTTAACCTTAACCTTACCCTTAGCCTTCACCTTAACCTCAACCTTAACTTTAACTATAACCTAACCTAACCCTAACCTAACCTTAACCTTAACCTTCCCATAACCATAACCTTAACCTTGACTTTACCCTTAACCTAACCTTAACTTTTAACCTTAACCAAACCCTTAAAATTAACTATAACCTAAAATTAACCTTAACCTTCACTATAACCTAACCTTATAGTGAAGGCGAAGGTTAAATTTAGGTTAAAGATAGGTTAAGGTTATGGTTAATTTTAGGTAAAGGTTAATGTTAAGTGTAGGTTATAGTGAAGGTTAAGGGTAAGGTTAATGTTAAGACCCATAACCTTAACCTTAACTTGACTAAACCCGTAACCATAACCTTAACCTTAACCTTGACCTTAACTATAACCTAACCTAACCTTAACCCTAACCTTAACCTTACCTTAACCTTGACTTTACCCTTAACCTAACCTTAACCTTAAAATTATCTTAACCTTATCCTAAACTTAACCTTAACCTGACTAACCTTTACGTAATTAAACCCTTCAAGTTAGGGTAAAGTTAAAGTTAAGGTTAAAGTTAGGCTAAGGGTAAAGTCAGGTTAAGGGTAAGGTTAGGTTAAGGGTAATCTTAGCCTTAACCTGACTTAACCCATAACCTTAACCTTAACCTTCCCATAACCATAACCTTAACCTAACCTTAACATTATCGTTAACCTTGACCTTAACTTTAACATTAACCTTACCTTAACCTTAACTATATCATAACCCTAACCTTAACCTTAACCTTAAACTAACCTTAACCTTATCTTAAACTTAACTATAACCTAACCCTAACCTTGACCAAAACTTAAAACCCAATATATGCAATTATGTATCAGTCAAAGAAGACACAACTCATGATCATAATGAACAATACGAGTGGAACCATAACCAATAGTCGCTTATCATTAATTCCTAAAAAGGAAAATACAACCTGGCTCTGACGCTGAATCTTCCTTCGGCGGGTCATTAGCAGAATACGTCTCGGTAAAGCTCTTCAGGAATGGGGACAAGCCTCTCTCTTTGATCGTCAATCTCCTTGCTACTGATTTTAATCTGTGAGGACTATTGCAACATTATTTAGGCTATGAAGGCTCTTGGAGACTAGCTTGCAAAGGGAAATGGCAAGCTTATATAGATGGTGGAAGGGGAGTTTGGATCCCTACAATCATGGGATTGGCCCTATTCTCAAGGAAACTTCCATGAGAGGTGGAAAACCACTTCCTCTACATGGAGAATCAGAGCCAAACGTCCCAACTCGATTTAGATTCCAGTTCAAAAGTTGGTTGGAGTCAATCTTCCACCATTTATTTTTAAAAAACACTCTTTATTAAGCCTAGCACGACTGCGACTCTGGGATAGAGCGCCAGTTGGCGCACCCTCTTTGAAGGATTTCCTCCATTGGCGCGGGTATAACACTGACAAGTCATGCCAAGGATAAAAAGGCTATTTTTAGGGTTTTTCACAAGGAGTTGTCTTCAGGGGAATGAAAGTCCATGTTCAGGGGAATGCCATGAAAGTGTTTTTATGTCACTGTTCACAGGTCATGGAATAAGCCCTCCAATGTGTGGGATGGGGAATTGCAGGGACGGTGAAAAATTGTTGTGTAACAGATGCCCCCTAAAGCATGAGGCTCGAAAGAGAGAGAGGGGTGAAATGCTTTACGAGAACGTGTCCAAATAAGAACACTACCGTTAGAAAACCTGCGTAGATAAGTACAACTGATATCTCAAATACATGATATATATGTGGTATGGGCGCAGCCATCTGTAACAGACTATACAAGAATCCAAATCCAAGGCATGGACGCAACCATCCAATAAGGATCGATAAAAGAGACTCAGGTATGGTCGCAGCCATCCAATCAGAGAGTCATGTAAGCAATCATAATAATCCACAAAATCGTAGCCTGGATTCTAACAGACGAAATCCAGGGTCTTGTGCTCCATCTCGACCCAAACAAAGTACAAGTTCAAGCATGTGAATAAGTGAGATAAAGTCGAACATGAAAGAACATCGCCTAATTACCTTCCAATGATGAAAGTTGTTGACAGACGTGAGAGGTACCACTAATAATGATAATGGTCCTCAAGGTACTATAGGTACAATCTACGGCATGTGAATCAGTGAGCTGGAATCGAACACCCGTAGAATCACTTGATTGGAGGCCAATGATGAAAAACTCATGTCAAACGCGTAGAACCTGCAATTGAGGCATGCAAGCTCCAAGGTACCAGAAGGGAGTCTCTAGATTAGCTTCCTGGATAATGAGCTGAAGTCGACAAGAAGTGACCTTGATCGAAGGTGGGCCATAATGTTTCCCACATCATCGACACGAGACAGAGGAACATAATGTCTTTGTGAATCAATATCAGATGAGAATTAGAGGAAGGTTGAAATTTTGCAGGAGTCAACTTCTCTTGAACATATCGGTGGCACGACAATGAATTTGGCAGTATTTGACATCAAAAGATCAAAGGTCATGATGACCAAGCAAAGAGCAGATGAGAGGTCAAAAGGGATCACCCAAACCCACGAAGGCAAGTGAAAAACGATATGAGATGTCCCCAACCTGACACGAATGCAGACAAGTGCCATGTTCAAGAGAGACATATTGCCGACACGACAATGATGTTGGTTCCATTTTTCCCCACCATTTCTGGGGAGTACCCCAATTATTTTTTAAAACAAGCTTGAAGGGGATAACATATGCTTGTCATATAAGTTCTTCCTTCGAATGAATCCATCCTAGTACATTTAATGAGCCCTAGGAAGGAGAAACTCGAATATCGTCATTACGACTGGATCCGATGTCATCAGGGTTTAATGAGTCTAAAAAAGGAAGAACTCGACATCTTTTCATTTTTAGAGAGTTTGAAAAGATAGCAGAAAAGTAAACTCAAACAGTCCCTTTTTGTAGATAGTTCCTCATATCTGAAAAGGTAGAAAACTATGTCTGAGAAAACCTCCTAGTCGTGATAGGCTAGGGTATTCCTTTTTCATAAATAATCTATCCCAGCCTGAAAAAGGGGTAAACGTATACTAGGTAGATGTCGTTTCAGGACCACTTTAACGAGATCGAAACGACAAGGGACTCGGCAATATTTTCACGTTTAGCAAGTCAGAAAAGAGCTGAAAGATGACTCCAAAATTACTTTTTCGTGTTTTTACCGAGTCCGAAAAAGTATAAAATACAACTCGTATCACTGTCGAAGCTGCGAAGAAACCTGTTGCTGCATAGAAAAGCAAGTGTAAAATCCATTTTTTGACAAAAATATATTAAAATATTGAGAAAAATGACTTCTAAAACTTAATTTTTGACTTGAAAAGTTATAAAAAGGCTTCAAATGATAAAAAAATTTACTTTTACTTTTTACCTCACTTGGAGAGCAACAGTGGTATGTTTGTGTGCAAAATTGCAGCGGTGATTGCGACTGATCCGGGTCATCATTCAGATCCTTGTCTGTTCCAGGTAAAATGCGCTCCCTTAAGCTCCATTTTAATCCATTTTTTATGAGTTTTCATTGTGCATTATACCTCTAGAGGAGACCTTTTGAAATTTTAGGGCTCCGCTCATTGGCGTGGGTATTGGGCACAGACCCACGCTAATGGACTTTTACTCACAAAGGGGTCGCGCCAATGGCGTAACACGGTTTTCCGCTTTAGATTTCTCAAATCTGAGCCATCCATGTGGATTTTCAAACGCAACAGAGATCTAACAATGCATTTTTAATCATGTTGATGCAAGTATTTAAGCACAATGGTTATCGAATGGAAGGAGAGGGAACATGGGGAGGAAGATGAAATGGCTATGGAAAACGAAGCCTGTATGAATGCACTCAAGAATTGTGGAATCAAAAAATTCTTCCTTACGCCATGCTTACGAGCTCAACCTGAGCTGCTGCAGTACTTGGTCAGCATATGGAATGAAGATGAGGAAGTATTCAAACTTCGAGACTAACTATTAGCTCTTGAGGTCTCTAATGTTTATTTTATAACTAGATTGTCGCACAGAGGTCCAGTGCCAATCATAACTGGTAGCAGACCTTCCGGAGAGAAAATGGACATGGTAATGGCAAGAGTGTGCCTAGGGGCACGAACAGGATCAGGAAGCGGGAAGGTGGAAATCCACACTGTCTGTGACCTAGCACTTAGGGTAGTGCTTCATACCATTACACGAGCTGCAGGATCGCAAGCTCCACATGAGGCAACCAAGGCCCAACTCATACTAGCCTCTGAGTGTATGAATCCTACACTGTTCGATTGGGCTACAGTAGTGACAAGCAATATCAAGAGGCAGCTAACAAGATGCAAGCAAGCCAAACTAAAGCAGTTTGGCTATGGTTCCATTCTGGTGTCGTTCATCTTGGAACAACTACCCATTTTCCAAGGCCAAGGGGAAATAGTTGTCGAGCTGATACCTAGGGAGTCAAGGATGGCTCGCTGGGCAGCACTTATGCCCAAGTCAGGAGGAGGTCAACAGATGTATTGGAGACCTAAGTTCTTTGGGTGGTTACAGCATCAACTGATCATGGTAGAGGATTGGCCTTATGATGGGACCGATTTCACTGGAGATCCCGATCTTCCGCTCCTGGAGGGGGAGGACTGGGATGAGGATCTGGGTATGATTTTCTTTTTTATTTTTATGTATTTATGATTTTTATTTTGGTAATACATGTTCGTTCTAACAACAACTTTATGTGAATGCAAACGTTGGCCCAGAGAGGCCCGCGGGCATGTCACCCATTGCACGGAGGACCCATCTCGTACATGACCCTCAAGCTGAGGGTGGTGAAGGGAGCGAGCTGATCCAGAACTTGAAGGGCATTGCTCGAGGAATTCCGGACTATGCACAGCTAGCAAACGTCCCATTAGCTTACCAGCGACACACTGTGGGGGTGCCTAGTTGCCTTCACAGATTGCTGAGGTGATTGGTGCGCGCGGTGGCGTGCTACCACAAGCACCATGCTGATTAGCTTATTTAGGGCTTTCATATGCATATTTTTTGAGAGACATGTTGTCTCTGGCTATTATCAGACAAACATGTATATTTTTTGACTTTATGTGATGTACTACAAACTATTCGACACATATATCTATATATCTATTTCTGGATGGATATTTTTACATGTGATGATGTTTTTATATGCTATGTAAATGTCTAATACAATGTTATATTAATGCATCAGTTGCATAACAAACGACCCAGTGAAAAAGTTCACAAAATGTATCTAATCACACATTTTATTTTTATGCAAGCTTAAAAGCACAGATGAAAGCACACATGCAAAATGTGCTTGGAAATGAGTTTTATTTTTATGCAAACTTAAAACACAAACTATGGTTGAGGAAGATGGGCATGCCCCCAGCGTGGTGTCTCAATTCGAGGTACATGCCCCCCAAGCTTCAGTCCATAGGAAATGGAGTGAAGGTTGAAAACATAAGAGATTTGAACTAAATCTAACAAAACTCAAAGTGAACGTGCTCGTGTTTCATTATTTTAACAAGGTTGACACACTTAAAAGAACTGTCCTCGTACCAACTTGTTTCATTGTTTTAGGAGCTTGGCACAAGAAGAGGAACTGTGTTCCTGTGAGCTCAACGGAGGAGGCTCAGGAGAGAGATGATCAGATACATCAGGCTCTAGACAATCAAACATTGCCCCCAGGCTGGGCATGAAGGAGGAACGATGATGTCCATCACTCCAAGGCAGCTCCTCAAGAGACATTTTTTGAACAATGGCTTCGTTAGAAGGAAAAATCTATTTAAGAGGATCAGGCGAGTTGGCCTCGCTGAGCCAGGGGGATTGAGAATAGATATCTAAATCCATGCTCGAGGGAGCATGTTGAGAAGGAGGAGGATCAAATGCAGCGACAATTTCGCAGAAATTAATCTCTACTAGAGTTAGGGGCATCGATTCTCCAGAATCAGTCACATGTTCAGGCGAGGGATGATCCATGGGTCATCAGACCTAGAGATCATATTAACTTGAATGGTGTGTGGTGGTGGCACAAGAAAAATACCCATGAGGATGGGGTCCTTGAAGAGACCGGGTCCTACACTATCAGGGGGATTGGGGATCTGATCCACGTAAGGAATGTTGTTCTCAGAGGTGAAAGTGAAGAAAGACAATTGATCCACAGTAATGATCTTTCCCTCATGAGGGAACTTAAGAAGTCAAAAGAGGGTGGATGGCATGCATAACATGGCATGAGTCCAACTACGGCCGAGAAGAAGATTGTAGTTAAGCTTGGCGTCAACCACTTCTACTTCTATGTTGACTTTCTTCCCCTGTAACGTAATCGGCAAACTCTTGAGAACAACCAAGGGTTTCAATTCTCGACCATCGAATGCCTCTAAGGCATTTGGAGATGATGAAAGCACCGGAGAGCCAATGGCCTTCCAGAAGGTGGATGACATGACACAGGTAGAAGCACCTTCATCCACAACAGCCCTATGGATGTTAAGACCGTTGATCCTGACTTGTATCACAAGAGCAATTTGATGTGGAAGTCGGGGGGTAAAGTTTTCTAGGTCAAAAGTGAGAAGACTAGAATCAGTGGGATCGATTCCACCGATCGCAGATAACAGAGCTTTCTGTTGCGAAGGGAAACTTTGAAGGACTTCCAATGCGGACATAGTAGAAGGCGCCTATGCCAAATCCTCAACAATATTGTAGTGTTGAGCGGCACGGGCATTTGGATTGTAGGAAGACCTTTGAAAAACACCTTTAGAAGGTGGTCTCACAACAGGTTTAGTAGTAGGCTTCTCAATTTCCAAGGGACCGGAGATAGGAGGAGGAGGTGGGCCATCCAAAAATTCTTTCCCAGCTGTCTGACGCGATCCAGCATAATCCTTCGAATGCGTAGCAATTGAGACAAGTGCAACACCATTCATCATAAAGACCTGGGACCCAAATGGTACAGATGGTGAAGGTTGTTCAACCAGCTAGGTCTGTTGAGACGAGAATGGTTCTTTGAGAACTACCAGAGTCCCTTTGGAACCTTTGAGAAGTTGACTAATTTCAGATCATCGTGGACAATCCTTGGTATAATGATCTCCTTCACAAATAAGGCAGGGGTACTTCGGTTTACGTTGAGAACTGTCCTTAGAATGAGGTTTAGAAGACTCTGGTTTTGGGGTGTCGGGTTTGGATTTTCCTTTGCCCTTTTTCTTTCCTTTGGAGGCATTTTCCGTAGGATTAGCCTAAACGGCGTTGACCACCGCAGTCTTGCCAGAATCTGGAGGAGTAGGGAGAACAGAATTATTGGAAGAATTGGACTTCTACTTCCCATTTGAAGATTTTTGAGAATTTTGAGACACGGAACCAATAACACCATCCACCACCGGGGTAGGTGGAGCTTTAGAGGTTCCTGGGCATGGAGCATCAGTCAAAATATCATACAGCGTGCCGGACTGAGATTATACCAAATCAAGATACTGGGCACGCGCGATGGCCTGTTCTTCAGTCACACATGCCCCCATAGCAATATCTTGAGCGATTTTGTTAACGAAGGATGTGGTGAACCAATGAGTTAGTAGTTGATCAGGTATATCAAACTTGATCAGCCTATGATGACATCGTCACTCATGAATATGATTGGATATGTGGGTGGCTTTATCCTGCTTTAACGAAGCTAGGAGATGCGTCCCAGCTTCATAGCGAATCGGTAACTGAAAGTGGGTCAAAAAAGCCATTGCTAAAGTATTGAAATCCTGAAAGATGCCACGAGGTAGTTCAATAACCACTTAGTGGAAGCGCCGGTAAGAGTGCGCTGGAAGAGACGTAGACGAATTGAATCATCGACCCAAGAATTAGAAGAACACCACAAATGGTAGGTCATTACATGAGCTTGGGGGTCTTCTCCAGCTTTACCTTCAAACTTAGGGCAGTTGTCGGGTACCTTGGTCAGAACCAGAGGCCAATAAGGATTGTGAAGAATCAGATCATTGGTTAATTTAGAAACGCCCGGTAACACCAAGGTAGCCAAGAATGGCAATTTCAGATTAAACGGCATGTCAGGCCCTCGATAAGGACCTGTACCTGTACTCCATGCTGGTTGAGTGTATCCTTGCCCCCATGGGTTCTCTTCCAAAGGATTCTGACCATAGGGGGTATAGGGCGTATAACCAGTCTGATTCGGTTGCTGGTAACCAGTGTACGGGGTTTGATAACCAGATTATGGACCCTGATTATATGTCGGTCCCATTTGAGCAGTCTGTGGATTTGGCTGTTGAGTATAGGTGTAGCCGGGTTGTTGAGTGTAATAATGGGAACCTTGGGGCAGATTATAAGTTGGTCGATATTGACCCTGAGGGTAGTAACCGCCATGAGGTTGAGCGAGCTGCTGATAAGTGGGACCCTGCTGAGCGTGATAATTAGGGTGCACCGGTTGATTCGGTTGCGGCATCGAGTAAATTGGCTGTTGAGCAGGGTTGACAGGATGTGCAGGTTGGCCTGGTTGGACAGGATGACCTGACTGAATGGGCTGCCCTGGTTGAACAGGTTGCCCCAGGTGAACAGGTTGTGTCGGTTGTGCAGGTTGACCTGGCTGTTGTGGAACACCAGGTTGTACTAGATGGGTCCATTGGCCTGGTGGTGGAATAGAGCCAAGTGGTGGTTGGTAACCGGTTTGACCTATAGCAGGACCATAAGATATTCCCAGCTGATGTGCAACATTCGGACCAATAGGATACTAAGGTTGCATGGGTTGGGAGGGTTGGACTTGCCCCCCAGGACCGTATACCGGCCCCGGTTGGTACCCCGGTTGACCTTTGAGTCCTTGAGGTTGCCCAGGTTTGACTCCAAGCAGCGGTTACATAGGTTGACCTCAAGGGTTGTAATACTGTCCTTGCGGACTGTATAATGGCCCTTGCTGGCCCGAAGGGTAGCCTTGTAAGAGCTGTCCTTGCGGGTCATAAGGATAGCCATGCTGGCCAGAAGGTTGGCCTTGAAAAGGTTGTCCTTGCGGGTTATAAGACTACCCAAACTAGTTAGACAGAAAACCTTGAGCATGAAGGTGAGCCTATGGAGCGGGTAAATGTAAAGGATTCCCATACTCATCGTACTGATATGGAAAAATGTACACGGGTGTACCGTCCTATGCATAATGTGAAAAATACGGGCAGTTGGGATCTTGAGAGGATTGTCTGACCTTGGGGTTCAATTGTTGTAAGGACAATCGATACTCCTCAGGAGAGATGTTCTCCGGCATAGCAGATGCTATATAGATGTCTTCGGGAAGCGATGTGGTCCTTACGGACTGAGTGGTAACAGCAGGTATAGATGCAACCACAGAAACAGTCAGCCTAACAGGTACATAAGTGACCTGAGGGGATGACGTGATGGGTGTTCTAGGAGACATCCCCGATGAAGGAATAAATAGCCTCATAGAAGGAGTTGATATCCCCATAGAGGCGACAGTGGTCATAATCTGACTCAAAGATCAATACCCTGCTGGAAGTGAAGGACCGGGCAAAGACCTGACGGATAACTCGGGGTTGTCTTCTGGGAACAACTGGTAATCTTCACTAGATGTGGGGATTTCCTCACTAGGAGAATGGCTGGGTGCACCCATATCTAAACCTATCACTATATCTCGTAATATACGGTGAGGACTAGGAGGAATAACAACAACTAGAAAAGGCGAACCCGATGTAAGAGGAGGGAAATTTTCCCCTACTCCAAATCCAGACCAAGGGTCGGATAAGGGCCAATTGAACTCAACTTGTCCTCCAAAGGGAAGCTCAGACACAACCGGTCCCCCGATAGGAAACTCAAAAACAATGGGCTGCTGATGTTCAGTAGAGGATTGCGAGACCTCTGATGAATCGTCTGTATATGGACTACCAGTAGACGAAACTGAGGGTTCTGCCACTGTGACAATAATGATGAAAGGAAAATATAAAACACAACAGACGGGCTGAAAAAAACCAAGGCACACAATCAAACGGCCAACAAGCAAGATCTAACAGGGCGTGTGATCGCGGGTGATTTATTTTACGGAATTGAAACTTAGAAACTTCATCGTTTCATGTTTTAAGAGTCGAGAAACGTCATAGCCACCCATATTTTTCTATCATATCAGCTGGTGGCTAAATGATTTTTGCAGCCTTCAAGAAAAAAATTCAGTCCTAAAATTGTTGGTGCTTGTAGTCTTTTTGATTAATCCATAGCTTCTGGTTAATCTCCACATCTGTTTCCCTCTCCAAAGCCTCTGAAATCCTTCAAAAATCGAAAGTTAAATACTGCTACATTGCCCTTTTTTCCCCTCCCTTTCTTACAAGCTAACCCCATTTTTGACTTTCCTTTTTCCCATGAAAACCCCACAAAACCATAGGTTTTCCCTTGTCCCTTCATAAATTTCATTTCCTAAGGTTAAAAACCCAATTTTTAACCTTGCCAAAACCTTCATTTCCCTGTAAAAACCATAGAAAATGCCTATTTTTCATACATCATACTTTAGCCCCCTTAGGCTAAAGTCTCTAGCCCCTTCCTCCATAAACTTGAGCACTGGAACCGACCACTTTAACCCACGGGCGCTTATCCCTCCAATGAAATTCTTCCACCCGAAAACACCAAAAACCTTTGAAAAGCATGAAAATTGGGTTTTAATTAAAATTCTAAAGTTTTCCGCCCAAGAAATTATGGATTTATCTTGATCGTCGATCTGCTCCGCAGATCGAACGATGCGGAACGAGACTTATCATGTGGGCCCCCCCAGCATTACGTCACTTCTCGAAACCGCTTGGTTTTTTCCGCACCGCCTTCGTGCGAAGGACGGTTTTCTCCCGTCGGCCAGCGATTCCATACGCCGACCGACACGTGTCCTTGGCACTTTTTCAAAACTGCCGCGTGACTGAAATATTTCGCTCATTAAAGTTCGTACCAGAGCCGGCCAACAAAATTCACCCCCGCCGTCCGATCTAACCCCTCCCATCTCATGGTTGTTAATCCCCCGATCTACTCGACCGTTAACCAACCTGCTCGCCGTTTAACCTCATTTTCCGCGCATTAACTCCCAGACCATGGACACCCAGTGGAATTAGCGATCGCCATTCGATCTGATCCTTCGCATCCAACGACTGTCCTTCACTAAAGCTGCCCGACATTTAACCTAGTTGCATGTTATTTAGCTGGGTCCCGGTGCGATCGAAATCTCCATCTATGCCGTCGATCTTTGCAGATCGACGATCCACATTTAAATACCTGATTCTATGGCCCCGTCAAACCTCCTCCGCCGTTGACTTTCCAAGTCGCTCCCGACTGTCGATCATAGCACGATCAATGGCTCTGATCGTCTCATTCTCCCACACGCCCTCTGATGCAGATTTACCCATATAAACGCAAGATTTCCTCATTTTGTTTGTATTGTGCAAGTTTAAGGTTTTTTCGCTTAAAATGAAGAAATTTTCACAGGCTGAGGATGACGATCCTCCGAATTTCGAATACATAAGGAAATCATCCACAGGGTTTAATATCACATTTCATTGATGTTTTATTAGGCATTGATGCCTTATATGACCTACACAGCCCTGCACGACAGAAAAAAGTGTGAAGATCAATGCAGAGGACGAGTATCAGACGTTGAAGATCAAAAATGAACCATAACAGTAGATTAGTGGACGGATTTGTGGGGATTAAGGTTAAAATAGTTATCAAACGCCTAAATCCCTTGATCTAAAACACAGATTAAAGGAAAATCTAAAGTTTTTTATCAGGAAACCCTTCACCGCCACAGATGGAAGAAAATTGATTCTTCCCACCAACTAAAGTGCCACCTGTGCCTCGAAGTATTCCATCAAGAGCTGAATTTATTGATCAAAATCAGATGTTATGCCTCGGAGCAGCCGAAGAAATGACTTCTGCCATCAAATTTATTAACAGACGTCCGCAGAGTAACCCAAATTGTACACAGAGCCTCAAATGTCAAACAAAGCTCCCACCGAGCTATTTTCATAAATGTAAATCAGTTAATGCAGTAGAACACCTGTATAATTTCTTCTTTGAGCCCCCAAGGGCCAAGAAAGACATTGATGACTGTATTAATTGGTTTGAGATCTTTTATCAGGTCTCACCTCCTCATCCTTCTATAAATACTTTAGTAGAAGATGAGTGAGGGGTTGGTTGGTTGTTAATGTAATTGTTGAAGCATTGTAATTGTAGCTGAGATGAAGACTCTTGATTGTAGATAGGATTTCACTGGATCTTGGAGCTCTGCTTGTAATAGATAAGTTAGGTTTTGAAAGAAAGATGAATTGACACACTAGATTTGAAGATTGTAACCGGTTTGGAGCATCAATACAAGTTGATTTATGGGATCATGGTCTATGCTGACAGTGATGTTGTTCTTACTGTAACTTGTGTTTTATTTTGGTTTCCATTTTGTTTCATTTTCTGCTGTAAAGAAAAGTTTAAATAGAGTTAGGACCTATTGTATACCAGTAACCTTCTATGGCTGAGAAATATTTATTTAGATGTTTTCTTCTATCTGTGTTATTTGGAAATGATTAATTCAGTTTAGGCATAGGCGCGTTGGCGTTCCCTCATCTTATTGCCTTGACTGAATGTTATTTTTAAATGTTACTTTCAATATAATTTGTGTGAATATGAACTGAGGAAATTAAGGTTAGCCCTGAGTCCCTTTCTTATTTGCTTAACTATTTGACTTTTTCCATCATAATGTGTTAAAAGCTGACTAGTTTCAAAGTACTTATAAGATCTTAGGCCAGTCTGCGTTATCTTTGTGATTGTCCTAAAAGAAACCAAGTAAAGAAGAGCTAGGAGAGGATTTGTGGTGAGCCCGGCCCATTAGTCTCTACTCCAAAGGTTGCCTTCAAGTTTCCCTTTGTTTTTTATGTGTTTTCTATTGGAAGTGCATCAAAGGCTGGCTAGTTTCAAAGTACTTACCAGATCCTAGTTTGCTTTCATGTCTTTCTTAAGTGCCTAGTCAAAGGCTGGATAGTTTCAAATTACTTACCATATCCTAGGTTGCTCTTTGTTCTGCATTTGTTTATTTTCCCCTCCTTATTGTATCACTCCATTGCATAAATCAAACCTTAAAGAAATCCTTAGGCATAGATGACTTGCCCCATTAACCACTCTTGAACCTGATTTGTTTCAATTAAATCCTCTTATGACTCCATAGCCCAATGGACTGAAAACCTGCCATCATCTTTCATCTTAGCTAAAGCTTACTCTTGTTGCTTGCAACTTCTCACTTTTGAACCTATTTGCATATAAATATTTCCGCCTCTAACAGCAATCATGTTCAATCATCCAAACACAAAACCAAACCCTTCGACTTCATAACTAGCCTAATATCAATACCTTAAGCTTTCAAAGACAAATCCATCTTTGTACACATTGGAGAGATCCCTCTCTGGATTCAAGAGGGCTAGATCCTAGAATACCAAAGTTGGTTGAAATGATGTTAACTCTGTGATCGGACTTTTGCCAATCTTGCTTATTACAGAGACCTAACATTTCTAGAGACTCCGCTGGGGACTGTGGGTTTTTAAATACCTTTTAGAGACCTCAAAAAACCCTTGATTCAAGAAAACCTTGTGAGTAAAAAGCAGCCTTTTCAAGCACTACCACAGAAATGGTAATCATGATGAAACTTGTTTGAATCAGTGACAAACTAGGTGAACCCCAGGATTCTCATAAGACTTTATCTAACCTTGAAAAATCAGTTGGCTTAGCCATAAGAGTAGACTGTCTTCGTCTCACAACCGTAGCTAAGTTTTGGAACAAAGTTAGGACATTCTTAGAAACCACACAAATAAAAAATAACTCAGAAAATACCAAAAACATTTCAGATTGGTAGTAAAACACCTGTTCTTAAATTTCATTTACCATTGGATGTGTTTTACCTCATACTCTTCGAAAGAGTCTGGAAGGGGCTAGGTAGCCTCCGGATCTCATCCTCTTTTAGAGGTGACATATCTGGTGAATGCCCTCCCAGTCAATCTCTGGTTAGAGTTTGTTGTGTTTCGGGATATCCTTGAAAAAGGGATGTTCACAAGCACTGTGGTGGACAATGTATCTCTTTAAAAACATTCTAAACTTTCCACCTAGCGACTCCACAATCCTGAACAGACCTTAAGACTCCACTGGGAAGAACCCTCATAATTATAATATCTTTCGAACTCAGTTAGAGGATTGTGGGATTGAAATTTGCGTTAACAAACTATTTAACCTCTCAAAGATTGTCATATATAGTTGAATTTGTCTAATTTATTTGGGTTTAAAAACATAGCATAGTGGCTCCTAGAAAGATTCACACTAGAGCCCATCCTGATCCTGATCCACCTGAGATAGTTGATAACCCAGAAGGAATCCTTAGGAAGTCTCCTAAGATTAAATTATCAATTGTTTTCAGATCACCCTTGAGAGCTAATTCAGTCCTTGAAAATCTTTCAGCTCTGCAACAATCACAAGCTGACCTATTAAATCCATTTAGAACTAGGTCTCTTGGTGATTCAGATCAGTTATATTTTGAGTCTTCACATTCATCTCCGGAAACAAGTGAACACCTTGGGAATAGAGAATCAACACCTCCTGATTTACATTTTCTCCTTAACTTAGGTGTCTCTCATCCAAGATCAGCTCAACAATCTACTACTGTTCCAACCACTTCTGTTCATCCCTCATCCACCGTTCAAACCACTTCATTTCAGCCCACCCTACCTCTTGTCAATTCACCCCCACCACCTATCATGGCAGCATGGTATGCTCCCTTAGTCCTTCCTGTACCATTATTCAATCTTCCACATGACTATCAGTCCAAAATTCCATTGTATAATGCTAGCAATGCTACAACTGCATCACAACATGTGGATAAGATGAATGACTACTTTGACAGAAACAAAATTGATGATGATTCTCTCAAACTTAGATTATTTGCTCAAAGTCTGGGGGGAGAAGTAAGAAAATGGTTTAAAGGCTTAACCCCCCATAGTATAAACAACCTCCAAGGCTTCCATCAAACATTCTTAAACAAATGGGAAGTGAGGAAGAATCATCTCCAAGTTCTTGCTGACTATAACAATCTTCATAGAAACCCCGGGGAAAATGTGCAAGCTTATTGTACCAGATTTAACAGTGTGTATAATGCGCTTTCCCTAGAATTAAAACCTCCACAAGGTTCAGCTTTAAACAAGTTTCCTGAAGGGTTTGAAGCTGATATGACCTATTCATTAATAGAAAGATATTTTGCAACCCTTGAAGACATGCAAAGAGGTTCTCTTTCGGTAGAAGTAAACTTGATGGAGAAGAGAGCAAGGATGAAAACTGAAAAGAGAGTATATTTTAGAGAGGAATCCACACCTAATACCTGAAGCTCAAAGATGGAAAGGATGATGGAAGAAATAATGAAGAAAATGAGAATTCTTGAGAGAGCACAAGCAAATAAAATTCAAACTGCTCCTCAAAACAGAAACCAAAACCAGAATCAAAATATGAGAAGGAACCAAACTCTAAACAGACCAAGGGAAGGTGATCAGCAGATCACTCCTCCCTTTCATCAAAAATAATTAAGTGAGGTTGAGGAAACAGATGAAATAACAGAGGATAATGATATGAACCTATTTGGGGTAGATGATGATGACTTCGAGGTTCATTATGATAGGAAACAAGGTCTTTATACGCCTCATGATGACAAAAGAGATGATGATGAAAATCATTATCAAGACATGGAAAATGCCATCAGCGAACCTCAAAGAGAGTATGACCTCAGAAGTAAATCCAATCAACAAACCCCCAACAAAAAAACCTCTAACAAATCTTCTCAAAGCAGCACTCCAACCAAGCCTAAAACAGTCAAACAAAAGGATAAAACAGTGGCTGATAATTCTGGAAAAGGTAAAGAGAAAGACACTCAAAATATTGAAAAACAGAGTGCAAACATCAGTAGTACTAACACTTCAGCTAGTACTCCTTCTTCAACCGTTGTGTCAACTGTAGATAAAACGAATCAGCAAGCTATAGTTGCTGATAAAATGGCAGTAAACAAGGCTGAAACCAACACCTCAAAGAATCAAATTCCTTTCAGCCTGAAACAGGAAATTTCAAAAATCACAATATCTGTTCCATTAACCGAGTTAGCTGCCCAACATGTATATAGGTCCAAAATTTTGAAGGCTTTGAACATAGAAGAAAATCAAGATACACTCAATCTTAATGACGACCAGCCAGAGCTTATTTTTGGTCTAAAGATTCAAGGTAAATTTCAAGAGGGGCCTGTCCCTCCCTTTTATGTAAGTTTGAACATTCATGACAAAATTCTACACAATGCTATGCATGACTCAGGCGCTTCCCATAATTTAATGCCAAAAGCTGTAATGGAAAGCCTGGTTCTTGAAATTACCATACCTTACAAAGACCTGTACTCCTTTGACTCAAGCAGAGTTAAATGTCTAGGATTGATCAAAGATCTCTGCGTTAATTTAGCCCAAATTCCAGCCAAGTGTTTGGTCATGGATGTTGTTGTGGCTGATGTACCCCCAAAGTATGGAATGCTTTTATCAGGATCTTGGGGGGCGAAATTACAAGGTACCATGCAGATGGACATGACCTATGCGACTATCCCTGTTTTCAATCAGACTAGAAGACTTTACAGGGAGTATCATATGCAATACACGGTCACAAGTCAAGACAGACCTCAAAAATCTCCTTTGTATTCTATAAGTACCGGCCTTGACTCTTTTATCATGTTTAACAATGAAACACTCCCTGAAAAAATCACTCTAAAAGGATCAATGGCTAAAACGGAGGAAGAGGAACACAACACTGAAGGGTCTAAAAAGTTTGCTACATTTGAAAATATTGGCAAACAAAAAACTGGACTAGAGTTACAAGTCTTAAATCCATTGTTGTTAAACCTTGACAGTCAAGAGAGCAATCCTCAACCCGATGAAAAACTTGAAGAATCAAATCATACAAAGGACATTCACCAAACTGATAAACCTAAAAATGGTCCTCTCTGGACTATGTATTTTGATGGATCATGCACTAAAACAAATGTTGGTGCAGGTGTCTGGATTACTAACACTGAAAGCAAGCACACAGAATGTATTTCTTGCAAATTAAACTTTCAGTGTTCAAATAACATAGCAGAATATGAATCCCTTCTTTTAGGCCTGCATTTGCTGAAAATGTTAGGAGCCAAGAAAATAAATGTGTATGGGGATTCTGAATTAATAATTAGGGAAGTTAATGGGGAGTATAATGCGAATCATCCCAGACCTAGGGCCTATCGGAATGATGTCATGGACCTTTTGAAAACATTTGAAGAATCCACACTGAGTTTTGTCCCAAGAAAAAGAAATCTTATAGCCCACAATTTAGCCTTTGCAGCTAGCACATGTTTAACGCCATATCAGATCGATGATTGTTCACCTCAAATAAAATTTAGACCAGCTGTGCCTGATAATAAAAAATATTGGCAGGTGTTTGACGGAGATAAACAAATAGAAGACTTCATGCAATTCAGAAATGAATTTGAACTGCATAATTCAGATTCAGATTATGATACAGACTGCAGTGAAGAAAATTTTCTTGGTGAAGAAGAACCTTCTCCTGAGCTTGTAGATATTAACCTTCAGGCTAGAAAACTTAGAAACCAAACAGAATTGAGTGCAGAATCTGAAATAGAGGAGTTGGAAACTCTGCATTCTAAGGATGATAGTTTTCCCAAGGGATTGGGCCCTCTAGAAGAATTGTTTGATTTTAATGATGTGCCCAAGAAACCTAAGCTGGAACCTGTAGAGACTGAAGTGGAGGAATGCAACATAGGCAGTGAGGAAAAACCAAAAATGATTCAACTGTCTAAGACTTTACCAGCTCACATTAGACTCAAATACATAGAGTTGTTCAAAGAATTTTCTGATGTTTTTTCATGGAGTTACGAAGATCTTAAGTCCTATGACACTGAAATAATACAGCACAAAATCCCTCTTAAAGAAAACCAGAAACCATTCAAACAGAAACTGCGCAGAATAAACCCTGTGCAGCTGCCTTTGGTTAAGAAGGAAATCATGAAGATGTATGATGTTGGTATTATTGTCCCTATTAGATATTCTGAATGGGTATCTAATCTGGTGTCTGTTAGGAAAAATACCGGAGAAATCAGGCTTTGTATAGACTTTAGAGACTTAAACAAAGCTTCATTAAAAGACAACTACCCTTTACCAAAAATGGATCATATTTTCCAAAGGGTGGTAGGGTCTAGAAGAATTTCTTTGCTTGATGGCTATTCAGGGTATAATCAGATCTTAGTTCACCCTGCTGATCAATTAAAGACAACCTTTACTACACCATGGGGCACCTTCATGTATGTGAAGATGCCTTTTGGTCTAATGAATGCTCTTTCAGAGAGCCATGGACATAGCATTCTCGGAAGAATTGGGTTTCTTCATCATTATCTATCTAGACGATGTCACTGTGTTTTCCAAAATAGATGAAGAACACTTAGAACATTTAAGAAAGTTTTTCGAGAAATGCAAAAAGTTTGGAATATCTTTAAACCTTAAGAAGACACTATTTGGTCTCCAAGAAGGTAAACTTCTTAGGCACATTATTTCAGAAGAGGGTATAAATATAGATCCAAAGAGGATTGAGGCAATCTTGCAAATATCTCATCCTCGAAATAT
Organism: Pinus albicaulis; assembly: GCA_034641835.2. Lineage (NCBI taxonomy): Eukaryota > Viridiplantae > Streptophyta > Pinopsida > Pinales > Pinaceae > Pinus > Pinus albicaulis. The sequence goes on from MU968411.1 coordinate 68,134,518, forward strand.
CAAGGAGTTGCAATATTTCATTGGGGAGATCAACTTCTTGAGAAGGTTCATCCCCAACTTAGCTGAGCTCCTTAGGAATATCACAAACATGTTGAAGAAGGAGCAAGGGGTAAAATGGACCTTGGAAGCAAAGACATATTTTGAGCTGGTGAAACAAGCGTTAACCAAAACACCGGTTCTCATAAGTCCTGATTTTTCAAAGGATTTTTATATCTTCTCATTTGCATCAGAACATACCATTGCAACTATCCTTTTACAGAAAAATCCACAAGGACAAGAGCAACCTATTGCATTCTTTAGTAAGGCATTGAGGGATGCCCCTTTGAAGTATAACAAAATGGAGAAACAAGCTTTTTCCTTGGTAAAAGCTTTGAAAGACTTCAGGGTATACATCCTTCATTCACACATCATTGCCTTTGTCCCGAATTTAGTTGTTAAAGACATTCTAACACAGGACCCAGATGGTAAGAGAGGTAAGTGGATTGCTGTTATCCTTGAATATGATTTAGAGATAAAACCCACTAAACTCATCAAAGGCCAAGGTCTAGCCAGATTAATGGCTGAATCAAATTGTGAGGTTCTTGATATTAATATGATTAGTGCTTTGGATAGACAAGAATAACTCTCAACTCCTATTGTTGAAAAGCATTTTATGAACTCTCCTTGGTATGCTGATATTGTCTATGTTTTTCTTAATCTGAATACCCCTCCTGGTTTGACAAAAACAAAGGCAAGGTTCCTAAAATTGAAAGCTGTAAATTATTGAATTATTGATAAATGTCTTTATTGGAAAATTGCAAGTGGTATATTGCTTAAATGTTTGCCTGAGTTTGATGCAGAAAAGGTTAAGCAGAAATTCCATGAAGGAGAGTGTGGAGCTCATTTGTACTAGAAGTCAACAGCCAACAAAATTTTGAGGGCTGGTTTCTATTGGCCTACTCTTTTTCTTGATGTACACAAAATGACCACTACTTGCCATAAATGCCAATTGTTTGAAGGTGTTGTGGATCATTATCTGCATATCCTTTTTATATTTTATTTTTCGCAATTTAAAAGAGAAAAAAGAAAAAATAATATAAATGCGAAAATATGCTGTATGAAGTTATTTATACTTTAGCATAAAAAAAAAAAACAAATGCAATGTATTTCTTTATTTCGGTATGTATGATTTGAAGGTTAAGTCCCGAGCAGCTTCCCGAGCAGAAGTGACGATCACAGAAAAGAAGCTTACAGATAAGCTATTGCGGGGGGTGAATTAGCCCGTCAGTTATCAAATCCCGACCCCCCGCATTTGACCAGTCAGATCTTGGAAATGGCGTGATCAACGGTTCGGATTGATTATGGGGGGTATGGATCAAACTTCTGCGCCGTACTCACAGACCCCCGCAATGACGTCAGCAGCCGAGGTGGAAAACAACTGTCACCCACTTTCAACTGTTTTTCCACGTCATTCCTTTATTTATTGCGGATTTCCGTAGCCTATAAAAGGGGTTCTTCCGTCCCGTTTTGGTATTAGGTGACTGTTTTCCCATTTTATCCTCGTCCCGCCACCTTTGTCTTATCCGTTGTCCCACGAATTGCTTTCGAATTCTTGTCAGCCATGGCGAAACGAGCATCGTTTTCTGGTTCACCTAGTCTCTGTCCCCTCCTGGATAGTGAAAAGGATGTTCATGATACCGCATCGTCCGTCAATCACTGCATTACCAAGTAACTCTGAACAGTGACAAATCCCCTGTGTTCTCTACTATGAAAATTTCTGGTCTGTTATCCGCCTGTGTTCCGAAAACTCACTTCTTCCCCGAGTTAATTTCATGGTTAGTCTCTTCTATGTACCCTGGCAAGTGCTTCGTCATGAATTCTCAGGGGGAAAATGTCCTGCAAATATCAACACAATTGATGCGTCAAGCATTATGTTTTCCAGAAGATGAGTCTCCGTTACAGTTCTCCGAAGATTCATTAGTTCAGTATTTTGAAGATCTATCAAATGAAGAGTTCGGCCGTTGTATGTCATTTTTGAAATCAAATCTAGAGGAAACTCAATTTGAAGGAGGAAATTTTAGTTTGGAGGCGTTCAGTGTTCAGTATAGGCCAGTTCTTAGCTGCATTACGGAGATTTTGGGAAGAGACGATGATCACGAAATTGATAAATAAGTCTTGGGGATGTTCGCTATGATGATGAAACCAGGGGTGGTGCTAGACATCCCGTATTTTTGGCAGGAAGTAGTAAATTCCCAATTGATCGCCTTCCCTCTAACAGGTTTCTTCAGATTTCCATCATTGGTAGTTTACTTATTTTTGTATCAAAATGTTGGAGAGTTCATGAGTGTGGGTTTAAATATAGTTTATAGTAATAAAAATAAGCAGTCAATTTTATTCTGGACCGATATGGTTAGAAAGGAAGAGAACGAAGCTGGGCTGTTTGAATTTGCTGACCATTTCATGTCTACTGTTTATAAAATTCTGAATGGAACTCTTCCTCCATGCCTTCTGCCAAAGGCCCAAGAGTTCCTACAGTTAGGAACCAATTGTAAATTTTGAGATTGGTTTGTATTTGAAGATTAATCTGAGATAAGGCTGTATGGAGTTAGTATTGAGCCCTATAGGCTCCCAACCTTTGTTCCCATGAGACTTTTTGCCCTGGAATTTATAAGGCAAAGTCTTAATGTAGATCAAGTTCATTTTATGCCCATGAAGAAAGGATTGATGTACAAGTTGCCTATGAGTGTAGGCCCTTTTGTTGTCAACACAAGACAAGCTTTTGATGAAGTATCAAAAATATTGGAAGGGACGCAGTTGTTGTTGGGAGAGAAATGGCCTTATGATCCACATGGAATAATTTCTCAGAAAAGGGTTGAGAATGGGTATGCTGCATTTTCTCATGTAAGTAAACTTGATTTGAAGAAGCTGGCTAATCCAAGAGAGTCGGGTTCATCAAAGACCAGTATTAAAACACCTGCAATTTTGGAAAGAATGAGAAAAAGAGGTAGAGAGGATGTTATTGAAATCGATGATGAAGAGCCCTGAGAGGAAAAAAGAACCAAACTAGCAAAAGACCATTCTTCCAATTCACCTGGTTTTACTCTCCAGGTCAATGAAGAACAAGATTGCCCCTCATCTCCTAGAAGACAGGAACTTCATTTGGAAAAGGCTCCTTCAATGAAGCAAGTGTTCACACAGATTGAGGAAAGGAACCAGAGGATAAAAGCCAATATAGAAGCACAAGCAGAGCACCATATACCTGCTGACCAAACCAGATTATTGACTGTGATGGATCTGGAGAAAGATCAGTTTAAGATGGCTCTGTCACATCCGACAGGAATGTCCCTTGGACCTTCAGGCAGCTTTAAGGAGTTAAACATAGTCATGGATGTTAAAAAGATCCCCTTGTGAGACAAAATGAATCTTCACATGCAGACCGGTCAGCTGATTGTAAATGATTTGAGCAAGACCAATGCTACAGCAGTCAAGACTGAAAACATGCTTGCAAAGGTCATCAAATAATGCAAAATGGAGAAAGCTAATGCAAGGGCATTAACAACTCAAAATGAAGAGCTGAAGAAGATCATTATGAAAATCGGTGTGGATCCAAATGGTAAAGCCGCAATTCAAAAACTTATGAAAAGTGCAGAAGCAGAAATATCTTCATTAAGGAAAAATTTGAAATTACCAGCTACAGAGCACTCATTGGCGGCCGAAGTAGCTGAGGTTGAAAAGGAGAAAGAGGAATTGCGACAGCAGTTGATGAAGAAAGACGAAGAACTCACTAAGGTAAAGCAGACCGCTATATCCTTACAGAATCATATCGAGAACCATACTTGTACTTTTGATTTTTCTGCAGGTGAAGCTGATCCTCAAGCCTAGGTTATTTAGCTAAACAAAAAATTAATTAAAGATGGTGGAAAGAGATTGTAAACAAGCCCAGTCAGAAATGGCCACAGTTACCAAGATGATGCAGGGATGGGAAGAAAAAGCACATGAGAACAAGCAGAAGCTACAGAAAGTTGAGGATGAAATCAAAGAGCTCAAGGAGAAATTAAAGGGAAATATTTCCCTTATTAAAGCTAAGGATATCATCTGGAATGAGATTATTTCAGAAATGCAGTCAAAAAGGGATTCCATGAATATAATTTCCAGAGAGAAAAGCATTGTTTCAGAGCATGAAAAGGAGCTATTATCTGAGAAGCAGGCCGTTATTAAAAGAGCGAATTGGGCCAGAAAATTTATAAACTTTATTAATTCCAAGCCAGATGAAGAGTTAGGAGATATGGGGATACAGGATAGGTACTTCTATGCTGAAGAGGTAAATAAAATGATAATAAAAAACGACCTTCGAAAGGCCGCAGAGAAGAGGTTACAGGGAATTAAAGAGATAATTAAAAAATTTGATATATCATTTGACAAGTTGACGAGAACAGGTTTGCCCTCATGTTGGATGGAGAGAGGGGAGATTATGTCCTGGAAGTTATATGAAGATCATTTGATATTGGCAAAAAGCAGAGCAGATGGCAGGCATGAGAAGACACAGGTTTTGAAGGGAGAAACGGTATTTAATTTCTTACAAAGGCATTTTCTTCTGCTATGGATGGTGAAGACATTATTCATAGGTAATCTTACTCATATTCAGGTTGTTGCATTTACACTGGAATATCATCGTTATAAGAATGCTTCGACAACTCAGGATAAGCTCTAGAAAGAATGCAAAATATTTTCTATGGACACAGAAAAGACAACTCCAGCCACTCAGCCACAAGTAGCCATTCAGCCACAAATAGTCATTGAGACAGCTACTATTTCAGGAGAATCAGCTCACTTAGATTAGGAATTTATCATGTTTTAATTGAAGTCATGTAAATGTAATAGAAATTTTTCGAGGCATGTACCTCCACTACAGTGAGTAGTTAGATAGTTAGAATTAGTTAGAATCGGTTTCATTATTGGAAACCATTTTGATCATATTGTATTTAAAGACAATTGGAAGAAGAAAGAAGGTTCCGAGTTTTGGACCTTGAAGGCTAATTTTGTACTGAAAAATATTGAATGAATGAAAATTTTTGCAAGTTTCCATCATTCCATCTGTGTTGAATAGTTTTCTTAGTTTTCATTTCATTTCCATATCTGTGAATAAAGTAGAGTGATTTTAGCTGTAGGTCTCTTGATATTTGTGTATCTAAGAGTTAAACATCCTTAATGGGCGCTCCTCTATTTTAGCTTTATTGTTACTCACTTCTTCAGGATTTTATAATGGTAGATTCTATTTTAAGCAGCATGTCAATTTAAAATCCTTTTCTTTCTTCGTCTTCCATTCGCTCACTTCAACATAAAGAGAACATGGCATTGCAGAACTTGTAAAGATTTGATATTTGGAGAATATTTTATTAATATTTGAAGGTTTAATAGACAGAGACAGATATACACTTGTTTGTGACATAATATTTAATGTCTTGAGCACGGATTCCTTTACACAGAAAGGAATTGTTTCTCAAGGAACAACAGAAGGCAAGAGAAAATTACTACCCCTGCCTCTACATCCAATCACTATTAAAGCTCCTTTTCAATAGTGGGGACTTGACTTCATAGGAGAAATCCATCCACCATCTTCTGCCCAGCATAGGTGGATTCTCACAGCCACGGACTACTTCAATAAGTGGATAGAAGCCATTCCTTGTAGGTAAGCCACTGACTCAGTTATCATAAAATTCATGGAGAACAACATTCTTTCAAGATTTGGTTGTCCTACCAAGATAATCACCGATAATGCAGCAACATTTGCATCAAAGAAAATGGTGGACTTCTGTCGTAAATACCAGATAACATTGGGGCATTCCACGGCCTATTACCCTCAAGGTAATGGACTTGCAAAATCTTCAAACAAAAGCTTAGTGAACATAATCAAGAAACTGTTGGAAGACAACAAAAATTCTTCGCATACAAAACTAGTTCATGCACTTTGGGTTGACAGATTGACTTTGAAAAAATCTATTGGTATGTCACCTTTTCAGCTGGTGTATGGTACAGATGCAATTTTTCCCAATAGTCTTGGTGTACCAGTTATGAAGTTAATTCAAGAGTTGCTGACTGAAGAAAATGACATAACCAGAAGAATAAATCAGACCATTCATCTTCAGCAGACCAGGGAGGAGGTTTATAACAAAGCATTGCAGAAGCAAGACAGTATCAAGAAGATCTTTGACAGAAGAACAAAGGCCAGCAATTTCAAGATTGGGGACAAAGTTTTAAAGTGGGACTCAAGAAGGGAAGAAATGGGCAAGCATGGAAAATTTGATCACCTATGGCTTGGCCCTTACTCTATTCATTCAACTGCCGGTAATAATTCTTTTTACTTATAAGAGTTAGATGGAGCACAATTTTTTGGAGGTCCTGTCAATGGCAGGATGCTTAAGCATTACCTCTCTTGATCCATTGTTGTTTTGAAGTCTTTTTGTTTTTTTTTTTCATTATAAATATTTCATCCACCATTGCATTCAAAGTTATCAAAAAATCAAAAATACAAAAAAAAGAGAGAAAAGAAAGAAAAGAGGGCAGAAATGAAAACAAGAAAGGCAAAGCCCCATGCCAAAAAAGAGAAACAAATGCTGAAAGTGTGCAAGCTCAAATGCCACTCCTAAGACACACTTCTACCTAGTCAAATAGCCTAAACTTGACTAACTCGTTTTCAATTTTCTGCTGATAGGATAGTGAATTCGATTTGCCAAAATGATCAATATTGGCTTATCAGTAGATAGATTAGGATAGAAATAAAGGTTCAAACAAACTCAAAATCTGAACCAAAGTTTCCAAAGAGAGATGACTCAAAACTGTTTTATTTTCTGAGTCATAAAAGAGAAAAATTGGTTCTAATTTGCCCAAAATTTGAATCAGATATCAAGGAAGAGACAGCTCAAACAAAATCAAAAAACAAAGCTATGAAAAAGATGAAGGAAGTTCTCAACTTTCAGATCTCAAGCCTTCCATTTTTGATTTAAAAATTTCTTGCACAATAATGTCTATGTGCAGCTTGTTGTTTATGCCATAGACCACAGCAAGCCAAATATTTTAATCTTGACTTGGTTGTTTTTAAATTTCTGCTTTAGAATTTAGAGAATGAAAGTCTGTTGGAAAGTTTAATCCCAACAGATAGTAGATTAGGTAGAGAAATATTTGAGCTCAACTGTTTAATCTGAGTTCAAGGAGAAATAAGGAGTAGAAGTAGATTATTTTTTATGCTTTCAAAAGAATAAAATGTTGTGAAAAGAGGTTGCCAATCCAAGTGCACTCTGATGAAGAAAAAATGTTAGATCAGTAGGATTGGGTAGGTAGAAGTTGTATTGATGAAGGTTCATTATTCTTTCATGATTGATATTGTTTTTCAAGAGAAAAGCAAGAGCAATTCACTGGATGAGGCACATGGTCAACATTCCAGAGAAATCAAGTTTGAATTCTTGATGCCTTCAAGAAGGCACCATCCCCAAGTGGAGCCACTGTTAGCCACCCATATTTTTCTATCATATCAGCTGGTGGCTAAATGATTTTTGCAGCCTTCAAGAAAAAAATTCAGTCCTGACATTGTTGGTGCTTGTAGTCTTTTTGATGAATCCATAGCTTCTGGTTAATCTCCACATCTGTTTCGCTCTCCAAAGCCTCTGAAATCCTTCAAAAATCCCAAGTTAAATACTGCTGCATTTCCCTTTTTTCCCCTCCCTTCCTTACAAGCTAACCCCATTTTCCACTTTCCTTTTTCCCATGAAAACCCCACAAAACCATAGGTTTTCCCTTGTCCCTTCATAAATTTCATTTCCTAAGGTTAAAAACCCACTTTTTAACCTTGCCGAAACCTTCATTTCCCTGTAAAAACCATAGAAAATGCCTATTTTTCATACATCATACTTTAGCCCCCTCGGGCTAAAGTCTCTAGCCCCTTCCTCCATAAACTCAAGCACCGGAACCGACCACTTTAACCCATGGGCACTTATCCCTCCAATGAAATTCTTCCGCCCGAAAACACCAAAAACCTTTGAAAAGCATGAAAATCGGGTTTTAATTAAAATTCTAAAGTTTTCCACCCGAGAAATTATGGATTTATCTCGACTTATCATGTGGGCTCCCCCAGCATTACGTCACTTCTCGAAACCGCTTGGTTTTTTCCGCACCGCCTTCGTGCGAAGGACGGTTTTCTCCCATCGGCCAGCGATTCCATACGCCGGACGACACGTGTCCTTGGCACTGTTTCAAAACCGCCGCGCGACCGAAATATTTTGTGCATTAAAGTTCATACCAGAGCCACCCAGTGGAATTCACCCCTGTCGTCCGATCTAACCCCTCCCATCCGACGGTTGTCAATCCCCTGATCTGCTCGACCGTTAACCAACCTGCTTGCTATTTAACCTCATTTTCCATGCATTAACTCCCGGACCATGGACGCCCAGTGGAATCAGCGATTGCCGTTCGATCTGATCCTTCGCATCCAACGACTGTCCTTCACTAAAGCTGCCTGAACTTTAACCTAGTTGCGTGCTATTTAGCTGGGTCCCGGCGCGATCAAAATCTCCATCTCTGCCGTCGATCTTTGCAGATCGACGGTCCACATTTAAATACCTGATTCTATGGCCCCATCAAACCTCCTCCGCCACTGACTTTCCAAGTTGCTCCCGACCGTCGATCATAGCGCGATCAACGGCTCCGATTGTCTCATTCTCCCACACGCCCTCTGATGTATATTTACCCATATAAATGCAGGATTTTCTCATTTTGTTTGTATTGTGCAGGTTTAAGGTTTTTTCGCTTAAAATGAAGAAATTTTCGCAGGCCGAGGATGACGATCCTCCGGCTTTCGAATACATAAGGAAATCATCCACAGGGTTTAATATCATGTTTCATTGGTGTTTTATTAGGCATTGATGCCTTATATGACCTGCGCAGCCCTGCACGACAGAAAAAACCGTGAAGATCAATGCAGAGGAAGAGTATCAGACGTTGAAGATAAAAAATGAACCATAACAGCAGATTAGTGGACGGATTTGTGGGGATTAAGGCTAAAACGGTTATCAAACGCCTAAATCCCTGGATCTAAAACACAGATTAAAGGAAAATATAAAGTGTTTTATCAGGAAACCCTTCACCGCCACAGATGGAAGAAAATTGATTCTTCCCACCTTTTAGCACTCAAATCTACCTTAGGCTGAAATAAGGTAAAACTCAAGGCTACATCAAACCACGCTCAGCCTCGTAGCTAGCCCTACGAGGACAGGAGAGGGCTCTCTCCAGGTCTATCTCGGAAAATGGTATTCAAAGGGGCTGAGATGACTTAAAATGAATACTGATTTTAGGCTAGTAAAGAGATAGGAATGTTTGATTTTGATTTTTGGGTTTTTTGTTGAAAAAATGGGAAAAACAATTTTGGGCTCGGGGATGAGGCCAGATCTTTGCAGAATTCGAGTTGGGGTGAGGTAGGAAATAGTCTTGATGCTTTTGATCAGGTGCATGGATGGATTAGATCGACGAGGAGCTGAAGAGGGCAAGGGAGAACATGGATCCTCTCCAAACTGGCGAAAACATGTAAAACTAAACAAATTTAAAGGCAGAGCACTGGAAACAATGGATTCAACCTCATTTACTCATTCATTTAGTTTCAGAAGCATAAGAAGGGAATGGCATACATTAAACATGAAAGAACTTACAATAAACTAAGAGAAAACACCATCAAGAACTGAAAGCCACAAGAATCCCAATAGGTGCTGCAAAACCTCTGATCTTTCCATAGCCAAAATATAAAAAATATGTACAATAGTGTGTCAAAGTTTTCCCAAGAGTCCAACCTGTCCAACCTTTGAAAATTACTGAGAAAATACATCTTATAGACCATCCTAACCCCTTCCCATGCCTCTAGGGGTCGAATTCCTCCTTCTAGGAGCAGTTCCAACTAATTCTAAACAAGGAGCTAGAATATAGGCATCCAAACAACTTGCCTCTAAAAGGAGGGAAACTGATTCTTACATTTGATTTTTACTTTTTTAGGAGTGAATCATCTAGAATAGGTAAAAGTGAGTCCAAGTTACATGCCAACCATAAAATTACATCAAGATAGCTCAAAAATTACATCCACAAGCAAAACTGGTCCAACTAGCTGAAATTCTGAGCTGGAAGGTGAAAAATTGACCAAAAATCTATATGCGTAGCGTGCCTGAGCCATATGCGTAGTACGCCTTTCAGCCTGCATTTGGGGCACTTCCCGGAGTCCAAATTGAGCTCATGATAGCTCGTTGGAAATCCCTAGATGTTTGATATCCAACCCAAGTAGAATATTTCAATTTGGAGCTTATTTGCCCCTCCAAAACGTCATTCTCCCAGAAGTACTTCCTGCTGGTGCAAAAGGTGGCAGAAAGGTGATTTTCATGGTGTTTTTGGCCCTTTTGATCATCCAGAACTTAGTGAAATACTTCGGCCATACTGGAGCATGCATAACTTACCATGAAAAATCCAAAAATATAAATTCTTCCTCCAGCAAGTGTCCCAATCATAAGCGAGCGCGTCGACGCGCTACTCGTATGGCTGAAAAATCTCTTTTGAGACCAAAATATTTCAAAATGACAAAAACTTCTCTGAATTTGCTCAAATTCGAAGCGAAGACCCTCCATCATGTATCATGCCCAGCCAATGAAGCCTCGGCCAAAATCCAGAGTGGATCTGTGTTTCACCTTGTTTCAGTATCCTCCTGGTGCATGCAGTTTCAGTAGTGAAAACACTGTCTCTGTAGTGATGTGTCGGTCTCTGTCATGGTATCACAATGTGTATGAAAAGTATGATGATATGGTTATGATGAAAACAAGAGTCTGGTATATGCTCCAATGTTATATGTGTCACATATATGTCAAGGTGCTATAGGAAATATCACAATGGGAAAAGGACTGTCACAAGGAGTTTGAATGGAAAATAGCCACTCCTTGACTACATGGGGATTTGACACGTGAATAGGAATGAATGTAGTGTAGTGTAGGTCAATATAAATAGCCCTTGTAGTGTTTTACAATGTCAATGGAGGATGTGGACAAGTTAAAATGAGACTATGTCATAACATGAATGATGGGCAGTGTTAAAATGACAATGGCAATAATAATGACAGCAGTGATGTAATGGCAAAGAGAGGGCGTGGAAGCAGAGACACCACTGAAAATAGATGACACAGGCATATATATCAACAGCATAAGCTTGGAAACTCCCACACAGTCACTATCATTTGCCTCAAACCCCAAGAAGTGAATTTGGAAATAAACATAGGGTTTACATTTCTCCACATTAAACATTTGTTTCTCCACTTTCAAAACACCATAATCATGTCCAAAATTCATTGAGAAAACGTAAAGAACCTACTTGCAAGCAGTTAGAGGAAATTTGGCATGAATCTGGATGAAGGAGCGAAATTTTTTGGCTCTGATATTATACACATAGCGTGTCACCCAACGCGTAGCGCCAGTGTAATTTTACACTGAAAATTTTCGCTATACGCGTAGCGCGTCACCCAACGCGTAGCGCGCCAGCCCAACACACAATTTGGCTTTAAAACTCATTTTTTTCACTTCCTTGATGTGTCTTGGCCTCTGCTGATGTTCAAACATGGAAAAACCAAGAAAATTTGATGTCGGAGAGAAATGGCAAAAATTTTTGTGTTCTGGCCCAATGAGTAGCACGCACTTTTATATGCGTAGCGCGCTACATAGTGCATTTTGCAGGAGGCTTTTGGAGGCCTTCCCGGTGTCAAAATTAGGCATGTGATAGTTTTTTGGAAAGATGTTGGAGTCTAATTTCCAACCCAAGTAGAATTTTTCAATTTGGAGTTCATTTACCCTATCAAAAATCAAATCGCCCAACACTACTTCCTGTAGGTGCATCAACTCTCCTGAGGCAATGGTATTCTTGACATTTCTCCAAAACCATTATACCTGTGTAAAAAGTGAAGGATTTTTTTCTTCCTTGGCATGTTTTGGAAAAAAACCTCTCTCCGTTTTCCAAAATTCATCTTTGATTGCTCTGAAACATCTTTTGAGTGAGACTTATCCCGATGTGTGAAACAAGGGATTTTGTCGAAATGAAGCGAAATGAAGGGGATAAGGGGCTTCTAAATTCTTGGGGAAATTTTGGGAAGTAGGGAGGGATGTTAGGAAGTAGGGGAAAGTGGAATCTTAGAGATTAAGTGAGGGGAAGGTGTCCAAAAGGGCAAAACACAGGCCTAACGTAGAAAATTTCCAAGTTGTGGCAAGAAACTAGGGTTTGTGCAAAAATGAGGAATTTTGGGGATCTCAGTGATGGGAAGTGTTTAATAAGGTATATTAAGGATAGGGGAAGGTGTGTGAACATCAGGATACAATTTTTTTCGATGATTTGACCATCCAAGAGAAATTACCTCCAAAACCCTAGGAGAGGGAAATGGACCTTACCTAGGCACAACTGAAGCATGAACAAGATGTAAAATGACCCAATGGAACTTGACATGATGATGAAAACCCTCTGAATGGTGATACACTCAGCTGAATGGTGACATGGACCGAAATTTGGACAACTTTGAAAAGAGTGAAAACAAACCCTTAGACCTAATGCCTAGTGACCAAATTTTGCTTGAAAACTCATTGAAATGACAAAATTCGACCTTGACACCTTAAAATCACTTTGTAAGAGCATGTTTGATCGTTGGAGGAAGGCTGCAAAGGCTGACACTAACACCACCAACTAAAGTGCCACCTGTGCCTCGAAGTATTCCATCAAGAGCTGAATTTATTGATCAAAATCAGATATTATGCCTTGAAGCAGCCGAAGAAATGACTTCTTCCATCAAATTTATTAACAGATATCCACAGAGTAACCCAAATTGTACACAGAGCCTCAAATGTCAAACAAAGCTCCCACCGAGCTATTTTCATAAACGTAAATCAGTTAATGTAGTAGAACACCTGTATAATTTCTTCTTTGAGCCCCGAAGGGCCAAGAAAGACATTGATGACTGTATTAATTGGTTTGAGATCTTTTATCAGGTCTCACCTCCTCATCCTTCTATAAATACTTCAGTAGAAGATGAGTGAGGGGTTGGTTGGTTGTTAATGTAATTGCTGAAGCATTGTAATTGTAGCTGAGCTGAAGACTCTTGATTGTAGATAGGATTTCACTGGCTCTTGGAGCTCTGCTTGTAATAGATAAGTTAGGTTTTGAAATAAAGATGAATTGACACACTGGATTTGAAGATTGTAACCGGTTTGGAGCATCAATACAAGTTGAATTATGGGATCCTGGTCTATGCTGACGGTGATGTTGTTCTTACTGTAACTTGTGTTTTATTTTGGTTTCCATTTTGTTTCATTTTCTGCTGTAGAGAACAGTTTAAACAGAGTTAGGACCTATTGTATACCAGTAACCTTCTCTGGCTGAGAAATATTTATTTAGATGTTTTCTTCTATCTGTGTTATTTGGAAATGATTAATTCAGTTTAGGCATAGGTGTGTTGGCGTTCCCTCATCTTATTGCCTTGACTGAATGTTATTTTTAAATGTTACTTTCAATATAAGTTGTGTGAATATGAACTGAGGAAATTAAGGTTAGCCCTGAGTCCCTTTCTTATTTGCTTAACTATTTGACTGTTTCCCTCAGAATGTGTTAAAATCTCACTAGTTTCAAAGTACTTATCAGATCTTAGGCCATTCTGTGTTATCTTTGTGATTGTCCTGAAAGAAACCAAGTAAAGAAGAGCTAGGAGAGGATTTGTGGTGAGCCCGGCCCGTTAGTCTCTACTCCAAAGGTTTCCTTCAATTTTCCCTTTGTTTTTTATGTGTTTTCTATTGGAAGTGCATCAAAGGCTTGCTAGTTTCAAAGTACTTACCAGATCCTAGTTTGCTTTCATGTCTTTCTTAAGTGCCTTGTCAAAGGCTGGATAGTTTCAAAGTACTTACCAGATCCTAGGCTGCTCTTTGTTCTGCATTTGTTTATTTTCCCCTCCTTATTGTATCACTCCATTCCATAAATCAAACCTTAAAGAAATCCTTAGGCATAGATGACTTGCCCCATTAACCACTCTTGAACCTGATTTGTTTCAATTAAATCCTCTTATGACTCCATAGCCCAATGGACTGAAAACCTGCCATCATCTTTCATCTTAGCTAAAGCTTACTCTTGTTACTTGCAACTTCTCACTTTTGAACCTATTTGCATATAGATATTTCTGCTTCTAACAGCAATCATGTTCAATCATCCAAACACAAAACCAAACCCTTGGACTTCATAACTAGCCTAATATCAATACCTTAAGCTTTCAAAGACAAATCCATCTTTGTACACATTGGAGAGATCCCTCTCCGGATTCAGGAGGGCTTGATCCTAGAATCCCAAAGTTGGTTGAAATGATGTTAACTCTGTGATTGGACTTTTTCCAATCTTTCTTATTACATAGACCTAACAAAATGGATGAAAGATGAATCTATCTCTTTCAGTTTTGAAGCAAGCATGAAAGGACAAGTGCTTGGTGATATTTTCAAATTTAAGGAGTCAAATAAGATCAAAATGACTGCTCAGAAATTTATGCGCGGGTAACACCCGGAACCTATTACCTTGCCGCAACAGTATTCAACCAAGGACCCCACGCATACGGTGCACCGAATGTGCCAGAAACCGTGTATCACGATAGTAGACCAGCCTTTACGGACAGATAGAGACTTAGTGGGGTCCTCTTTATATTCACATATGATGGAGTATATGCCCATAGTGCGATTTAGTGTCAAGAGGCAACGGAAATCCACGGCTAGGGTTTAAAGACGGCCAAAACACGCCTCTAGTTTGACCCCAATGTCATAATGTCTACACGTTATCTAGTGTAAATTGAATAAATTTTAATGTTTTTCTTCAATTATGTTTCATTTTTCAAGCCCTAGCAAGTGTTATGTCTCAAAATCTGCTAAATGCACACTACATGCCACAGTATATCATTTCATTCGATGAAAGCCAATTATGAGAGAGTTAAGAGCTTTTCACACAATAACAAAATGATCGCATAACAACCACACCACTTCTACTTAAAGGATGAATTGGTAAGATTTTCATAATCATTTCATGTTACAAAATTTTGATTTTCATTAACCAATCAAAGCAAAAGAGATTTTTTTTTTGTGTTTTCAATGTTTAAGAGCAAAGTGCATTAAACAAAATGAAAACTATGAAAGAAGAAATTTGAGAAGCGATAGCAAAGGAGTAAAAATAATCAAATTTCACTCAATGTAAGCACACAATCAAACCTCAAATTGACAAAAATTCCCTCAAATCAAAATACACTCAAAGACTCACATGAACCATGTAATCTAGGCCAAAAACGAGACAAGGCAGAATTCGAATGAAGAAGAAGCAAATCACTCAAATAACGCAATGAAACGATAAACAACCACTAAATGAATGCAGAGGAGAAATCAAAAAGTTGACTGAACAGATAGAAATCGAAAACTCCCAAGGGAGGCTCGACGCATAATAGCACCTAGATGCCCTAGGGCTAGAATGTAAAATTGATAGAAATGGGCAAAAAAATAAAGGTTGAAGGTCACAGTCAGTCAAACAAGGCTCCAGAACACTCAAGCAGTCGTAAAAATTAAACCAAACACACAGATCAAGCTCAGAAAGCTCAAAATAGAGCAAACCCTAGCACCTTTCAGGATTGGCGCGACTGTCAGGTGGAATCTAGCACCAGAATAGGATGGGCACGGGTAATACACTGGAAACATGCGCCAATGGGTGTGACTGTCAGGCTAATAAGCGCGCTAGTCGAGTTTACTATGGAAAAATAAAAAAGATCAATCCAAGAAGCAGACCAGTGATGTTGAAGCTGAAAAAAAAGTCCAAACACACGAAAAGAGCCAGCCAAAAGAGTTGATCAAGCAGGAAAAGTCAAGAATCGACCGAAAGAAAAGACAATACTCCAAGTATTTAGTTCATAAACTAGACCAGAGATTGACTGAAGCAGCATTCATCTAATTTTGCTAATGCAGAGCAAGAGCGTTTCGAAGACTATTTGGCTAACTTTAGGCTCCGTCTGTATTTTGTAAAGAAAACAACAAGCTAACTCCCCAGTGGAGTCACCAATTTGTTGTAGAGGTAAATCCCCTCTGCAGACAGAGGCGATCCCTACTAGCCCAGATCGGGTCTAGCAACAATCGTATCACGCTAAGGTGCAAGTTCCTAACATCAATAGACCAAATTGCGACGAAGGCTTACCTTGAATCCAACACTATTGTTTGTAGAGGAGATAGCGCTCCCATTTCCTTGCTCCGGCAGATCACAATCCTCACGCTCTCCACGATCAAACACTTGCACATGCAAGAAACACGACAAACACAAGCGTAAAACCCAATATATGCAATTATGTATCAGTCAGAGAAGACACAACTCATGATCCTAATGAAAAATACGAGTGGAACCATAACCAATAGTCACTTATCATTAATTCATACAAAGGAAAATACAACCTAGCTCTAATGTTGAATCTTCCTTCGGCAGGATGTCAGCAGAATACGTCTTGGTAAATCTCGTCGGGAATGGGGACAAGCCTCTCTCTTTGATCGTCAATCTCCTTGCTATTGATTTGGCTCTATGAGGAATATTGCAGCATTCTTTAGGCTATGAAGACTCTTGGAGACTAGCTTGCAAAGGGAAATGGCAAGCTTATATAGATGGTGGAAGGGGAGTTGGGATCCCTACAATCATGGGATTGGCCCTATCCTCAAGGAAGCTTCCATGAGAGGTGGAAAACCACTTTCTCTACATGGAGAACCAGAGCCAAAACTCCCAAATCTATTTAGAGTCCAATTCAGGAGTTGGTTGGAGTAAATCTTCCGCCATTTATTTTTTAAAAACACTCTTTATTAAGCCTAATGCGAGTACGACTCTGGGACAGAGTGCCAGTTGGCGCGCCCTCTTTGAAGGATTTCCTCCATTGGCGCGGGTATAACACTGGCGAGTCGCGCCAAGGATAAAAAGGCTATTTTTAGGGTTTTTAACAAGGAGTTGTCTTCAGGGGAATGCCATGAAAGTGTTTTTAGATCATGTCACTGTTCACAGGTCATGGAATAAGCCCTCCAATGTGCTGGACGGGGAATTGCAGGGACATTGAAAAATTGTTGTGTAACAGTTAAGGTTAAGGTTAAGTTTAAGGTTAGGTTAAGGTCTAGGTTAAGGTTAGTGTTACAATGTAATTTGTCATCATCCCTGCAATCCCCATCTCGCACATTGGAGGGCCTCTTCCGTGACCTATGAGCAGTGACATGTCATGAAACCACTTTCATGGCATCCCCCTTGACAAGGAAAATCATTTCCCTGAAGATAATTTCCTGTGAAAAGCCCTAAAAATAGACCTTTTTGCCTTGGCGTGACTAGCCAGTTCAGCCCTTGCACCAATGGGGGAAATCCACCAGAGAGGGTGCGACAACTAGCGCTCTGTCCTAGTGTATCACTCACGCCAGGATTAATAAGGATTGTTTTTTTTAAATAAATGGTGAAAGTTTGATTCCAACCAACACCTGAACGAGTCTCTAAAATGATTTGGGAGGTTTGGCTCCAGATCTCCATGTAGGGGAAGTAGTTTTCCACCTATCATGGAAGCTTCCTTGAGGATAGGGCCATTCCCACCATTGTAGGGATCCCAACTCCCCTTCCAACATCTATATAAGATTGTCATTTTCCCTTTGCAAGCTAGCCTAAATAGAGTTGAATCAATAGTAAGGAGATTATTGTTAGAAAGTCGAAGAGAGAGAGACTTGTCCCATTCCCGACTAGCTTTACCAAGACGTACTCCGTTGTTGACCCACCGAAGGAAGATCTAGCATCAGAGCTCAGGTTGTATCTTTCTTTGTTCTGATTAATAATAAACGACTTCGATTATGGTTCCACTCAGATTTTCATGTTTTATGTTATGAGTTGTATCTTCTCTGACTGATACATAGTTGCATGTATTAGGTTTTATGCTTGTGTGTTTGTTTTTTCTTCATGTACATGCAGGTGTTCAAATGTGCTTAGCGGGAGAATTGTGATATGCCAAAGTGAGGGATAGAAGTTCCATATTCTCTACAAATGACAGCAGCGTAGGACTTAAGTCACATCTTGGTCTTTTGCAATCAGGAACTTGCGTCTTAGCATGTCTCGGTTGTTGCTAGACCCGATCTGGGCTAGTAGGGATCGCCTCTGTCCGCAGAGGGGATTTAACTTTCCAAAAAACTGGTGACTCTACTGGGGAGACATTGATTGGAGTTTGTCTTATCTTTTCAGTTGATTTTGGTCTTTGTCTACTTGATCAACTCTTTTGGTTCACTCTTTTCAAGTGTTAAACCTTTTTTTATTCTCACCATCCCTGATGTGCTTCCTGTTTTCTCTTTTTTATTTTTTGCATCAGTAAACTCAACTGGTGTAGTTTTTTCCTTGACAGTCGTGCCAGCTATTGCATGTTTCCATTTTATCACCCGCGCCAATCTTGTTCTGGTGCTAGTTGCAGCCTGACAGTCGTGCAAATCCTGTGTGGTGCTAGGGTTTGTTCCTTTCTGAGCTTTCTGAGCCTGATTTGTGGTTTTGGTGTCATTTTTTCGACCGCCTGAGTGTTATGGAGCCTTGTTTGATTGTGTGTGACCTTAATCCTCTATTTTTTTCCCTCTACTATCGGTTTTACATTCTAGCCCTAGGGCATCTAGGTGCTATAGTGTGTCGAGCCTCCCATGGGAGTTTTTGGTCCTCATTTGATTATTCAATTTCATTATTGCTTCTCTACATTCATTTGGTGGTTTTCCATTTTTTTTTTTGCGTCATTTGAGTGATTGGCCTCTTCCTCATTCGAATTTCACTTTGTCTCGTTTTGGGCCTAGATTACACGGTTCATTTCAGTCTTTGGGATTCCTCTTTGATTTGAGAGATTTCTTCATCAATTTGAGGTCTCATTATGTGTTTGGAATGGAGTGAGCTTGCTCGTCTTTTCTCTTTTTCTATATATAAAAAGAAATTTCTTTTGATTATTTAATTTCAATTGAGAAATTTTCTGTGTTATTAGTGATTTATAACTCTGAAAGAAAATATTTTAGTTTTCGTTAGCGTGCATTAGAGACACTGGTGGTTGTTTTGTGATCATTTTTTATTGTGTGAAAGCTCTCAACCTTCCTGTAGTTAGCTATTCATCGAACGAAATGATACATTGTGGCATGTAGTGTGCATTTAAAGGATTTTGAGACATAACATTTGGTAGGGCCTGGAAATTGAAACATAATTGAAGATCAACACTAAAATTTATTCAATTTACCTTAAGGCGGCATTGAAACATTAATGAAATATTTAGAGGTATGGGCTACTGACGTGTTTCGACATCATTAAACCTAGTAGCTATCATTCACCTCTTGGCTTTAGACAACACTAGTATGGACTTGTGCTCCCTGTACCGTCGCGTATATAAAGGGAGACCCCACTAGGTTGCTATCCTTTATCCGTAGGAAGCCAAGTCTGCCGCCTTATACCCATGATACACCAAACACAACATTTGGGGATATTGCCTGCACATACGTCAAGTCCTTGGTTGATTTATATTTCATTTTGAAACCAAGGTGTATATTGCAGTTCATGGATATCTAGTACACCCTTTGCCTAGATTACTAGAGTAGTCATTTTGATCTTTTATGACTCATTAAATTTTAAAGGATCATCAAGCGCTTGTCCTTTCATGCTTGTTTCAAAGTTGAAAGAGATATTGCCACCTTTCATCTGTTTCTCGACTCTTGAAACATGAAACAGTGAAGTTTCTAAGTTTCAATGTGGTAAAATAAATCACCTGCGATCACACATCCTTTTTAGAGTTTGCTTGTTGGTCGTTTGATTGTGTGCCTTGGTTTTTACCCCGTGTGATTTTGTTTGATCTCTTCTTCTTGTCATTACTGTCACAGTGGTGGAACCCTCAGTTTCGTCTAATGGTAGTCCTTACACGTATTATTCATCAGAGGTCTCTCAATCCTCTATTGAACCTCAGCAGCCCATTGTCTCTGAGTTTCCCGACGGGGGACCGGTTCTATCTGAGCTTCCCTTTGGAGGACCAGTTGAGTTCAATTGGCCCTTATCCAACGTTTGGTTTGGATTTGGAGTAGGGGAATATTTCCCTTCTCTTACATCAGGTTCACCTTTCATAGCTGTTGTTATTCCTCCTAGTCCTCGCCGTCTTCTAGAAGATATAGTGGCAGGGTCAGATATGGGCTCATCCAGTCTTTCTCCTAGTGAGGAAATCCCCACATCTAGTGAATATTACCAGTTGTTCCTAGAAGACAACCCTGAGTTATCTGTCATGTCTTTTTTGAGTCCTTCGCTTCCAACGGGGTATAGATCCTTAAGTCAGATTCTGACCATCGTCGCCTCTATGGGAGTGTCAACTCCCTCTACGAGGCAGGTTAGTCCCTCGTTAGGGATGCCCCCAAGGACACCTCTCACGTCATATCCTCAGGTCACATCAATACCTGTTAGGCCTACTATCTGTGTGGCCACATCTACACCTGCTATTACTACTCAGTCCATAAGGACCGCATCACTTCTCGGAGATGTATACTTAGCATCTACTATTCTGGAGAACATATCTCCTGAGGAGTATCGGTTGTCCCTACAACAATCGAACTCCGAGGTCAGTCAATCCTCCCAAGATCCCAACCATCCTTATTTTTCACATTATGCATAGGATGGTACACCCGTCTAAATTTTTCCATATCAGTACGTTGAGCAGGGAAACCCTCTATGTTTTACTGCTCCAGAGGCTTATCAGTGTGTCCAAGGTTTTCTGTCTACCCAGGTTGGGCAATCTTCCAACCCGCAAGGACAACCCTTCCAAGGCCAACCTTTGGGCCAGCCTGGTTATCCCTACAACTCGCAAGGACAACCCTTACAGGTCCAACCTTTGGGCCAACAGGGTTGTTATACGGTCTACAAGGATAGTCCTACAACCCTCAAGGTCAACCTATGCAACCTCAAGGACCCACAGCTCAAGCGGGGTACCAACCAGGGCCGTTGTATGGTCCTGGGGGGAAAATTCAACCCTCTCAACCTATGGTGCAACCTCTGCAACCTCAGTTTCCTATTTTTCCGAATGTTGCACAGCTAGGGCCTTCTTATGGTCCTGTTACAGGTCAAACTAGTTATCCCACACAACCTAGCCCTATTCCACCCCTAGGACCCATCCGGGGTAGCCTGGTGTCCCTCATCATCTAGGTCAGCCCATTCAACTAGTGCAGATTCTTCACCCGAGTCAACCTGTTCAACCAGGACAACCGGTTTAGCCAGGTCAACCTATTCAACCAAGGCAGCCTATTCAACCAGGTCAACCTGTCCAACCAGTTCAGCCTGTACATCCTGTCAACCCTACTCAACAGCCAATTTACTTTATGCCACATCAGAATCTGCCTATGTGCCCCACTTATCAAGCTCAGCAGGGCCCCACTTATCAGCAGCCCGCTCCACCCCAAGGTGGTTATTATCTTCAAGGTAAATCTCGACCAGTTTACAACCCACCCCAAGGTTCTAATTATTATCTTCAACAACCAGGCTATACCTATACTCAGCAGTCAAATCCGTATACTACTCAAATGGGGCCGACATATAATCAGGGTCCATACCCCGGTTATCAACCCCCATACACTGGTTATCAGCAACCGTATCAGACTAATTATATGGCTTACACCCCCTATGGTCAGAATCCTCCAGGACAGAACCAATGGGGCAAGGTTATGCTCAAACAGGGTGGAGTACAAGTACAGGTCCTTATCGAGGGCCTGGTATGCCTTTCAATCCTCAATTTCCATTCCTAGCTACCTTGGAATGACCAGACGTTTCTAAATTTACCAATGATCCGATTCTTCACAATCCTTATTAGCCTCCGGTTCCAACCAAGGTGCCTAGCAACTGGCCTAATTTTGAAGGAAAATCTGGAGAGGACCCCCAAGCTCATGTAATGACCTATCATCTATAGTGTTCTTCCAACTCTTGGGTGGATGATTCAATTCGTCTTCGTCTCTTCCAGCGCACTCTTACTGGTGCTACCACTAAGTGGTATATAGAATTACCCCACGTCATCTTTCAAGACTTCAATATGTTAGCTATGGATTTTCTGACACATTTCCAGTTACCGGTTCATTATGAAGCCGAGACGCATCTCCTGACTTCTTTGAAATAGGATAAAGCCACCCAAATATCTGATCATATTCATGAGTGGTGACGTTGTCATAGATTGATCAAGTTTGATATACCTGATCAGCTACTAACTCATTGGTTCACCACCTCCTTCATTAACAAGATCACTCAAGATATTGCTATGGGGGCATGTGTGACCGAAGAACAAGCCATCGTGCGTGCCCAGTACCTTGATCTGGTGTACTCTCAGTATGGCATGCTTTATGATATTTTTACTGATGCTCCACAGCCAGAAACTTCTAAAGCACCACCTACCCCAGCAGTGGACGGTGTTATTGGTTTCGTTTCTCAAAATTCTCGAAAATCCTCTAATGGGAAGCAGAAGTCCAATTCTTCCAATAATTTTTCTCTTCTTGCCCTCCAGATTCTGGAAATATTGCAGAGGTCAATGTTGTTTAGGATAATCCTACGAAAAAGGCCTCCAAATGAAAGAATAAGGGAAAAGGAAAATAAAAACTCAATTCCCCGAAACCAGAGTCTTCTAAACCTCATACTGATGACGGTTCTCAACGTAAACTAAAGTACCCCTGCCTTATCTTTGAAGGAGACCATTATACCAAATATTTTCCTCAAAGATCTGAAGTTAGTAAACTTCTGAAAGGCTCCAAAGGGACTCCAGCAGTTCTCAAAGAACTATTCTCATCTCAGTAGACCCAAATGGTTGAGCAGCCTTCACCATCTGTACCATTTGAGTCCCAGGTCTTTATGATGAATGGTGTTGCACCTGTCTCAATTGCTATGCGTTCAAAGGATTATGCTGGATCATGCCAGGCAGCTGGGAAGGAATTCATGGATGGCCCACCTCTCCCACCTGTCTTTGGTCCTTTAGAAATTGAGAAGCCCAACGCTGAACTTGTTGTGAGGCCACCTTCTAAAGGTGTTTTTCAAAAATCTTCCAACAACCCAAATGCCCGTGCCACTCAGCACTACAGTATTGTTGAGGATTTGGCACAGGCACCTTCTGCAATGTTTGCATTGGAAGTGCTTCAAAGTTTCCCATCGCAACTGAAAGTTCTGTTGTCTGCAATTGGTGGAATCGATCCCGCCAATTCTAATCTTCTCATCTTCGACCAAGAAAAATTTATCCCCTGAATTTCCCATCAAATCTCTCTTGTTATCCAAGTCAAGATCAACGGCCTCAACATCCATAGAGCTATTGTGGATGAAGGTGCTTCCACCTATGTGATGTCATCTGCCTGTTGGAAGGCCATTGGCTCTCTAGCTCTTACATCATCTCCCAATGCCCTAGAGGCATTCAGTGGTCAGGAATCAAAACCCCTCAGTGTTCTCGAGAGTTTTCTGATCACGTTACAGTGGAAGACAGTCAACATAGAAGTAGAAGTGGTTGATGCCAATCTCAACTACAATCTCCTTATTGGTCGCAGTTGGACTCACGCCATGCTATGTGTTCTGTCCACCCTCTTCCGACTTCTGAAGTTCCCTTATGAGGGAAAAATCCTCACTATGGATCAGTTGTCTTTCTTCACCTCATCCTCTGAGAACAACGTTCCTTACATGGATCAGATCTCCAATCCCCCCGACAGTGTAGGACCCGGTCTCTTCAAGGACCCTGTCCTCATGGGTATTTTTCCCACACCACCACCGCACACTGTTCAAGTTAACATGATCTCTAGGTTAGACGACCCTTGGATCATCCCTTCACCTGAACAGGTGACCTCTTTCAGAGAATCGATGCCGTTAACTCCAGTTGAGATTAATTAATGCAAAATCATCGCTTCATCTAATCCTCCTCCTCCTGAACATGCTCCTTTGAGCATGGCTCTAGATATATATTCTTAATCCCCTTGGCTCGGCGATGCAGATTCACCTGATCCTTTAAGAGAATTTTTCCCTTCCAATGAAGCTATTTTTGAAACCATGTCTCTTGAAGATCTTCCATGGAGCGATGGACATCATCGTTCCTCTTTCATGCCTAGCTTGAGGGCAATGTCTGATTGTCTAGAGCACTTTTCATCTCAGGTTCCCACTCTGCCTCTTCAAACACTAATATTGACTCATGAGGTTATTTCGGAGGGAAACCTAAGTAATATCACTCAAACCATTTCGATCGACATCTCTGTCAAACCTGGGGTAGTCGAGAATATTCATGTGGGAGTGACTTATTCATGTGGGAGTGACTTAGTCGAGAATTCAAAGATGTTTTTGCATAGTCCTATGAAGAGATGCCTGGGATTGATCCTAGCATAGTCATGCATGATATTCCTACCTATCTGGGTATGAAACTCATGTGTCAACGCCTACACCTAGTGCATCCCCAAAAATCCGCAGCTATAAAGGCAGAAGTTGAAAAAATTCTCAACATGGGATTTATCTATCCAATTCCCCTCACAGAATGGGTTTCAAATATTGTCCATGTAGATAAGAAGCAGGGCACTATACGGGTCTGTGTTGATTACCGAGACATCAATCGGGCCTGTCCTAAGGATAATTACCCCACTCCCTTTATAGATCAGATCATTGATGAATGCACGAGGAGTGAGATTTATTCCCTTATTGATGGTTTCTCTGGGTACAATCAAATCAATATTTTACCCCTTGATCAACATAAGACTGCCTTCATCTGTCCGTGGGGTACCTTCGCTTAGAAAAAGCTCCCATTCGGTTTAAAAAATGTTGGGGCTACCTTCCAGCGTGTTATGTCCTATGCTTTCCATGACATACAACATATTGTTTAGCCATATCTGGACGATTTTCCAGCGCATTCAGCTCGGCACGAGGACCATCCTAAACACCTCCGCCAGATTATCCTCAGTTGTAGATGCTACAATATTAGGCTCAATCCTCATAAGTGCATCTTCTGCATGGATTCTGGTCGTCTTTTGGGATTCATTGTCTCCAAAGATGAAATTCGCCTTGACCCCCTCAAGGTCGAGGCCATTGTTAAACTCCCATCCCCTTCCTCATTACATCAACTGCAGATTCTGAAAGGGAAATCTAACTTCTTACGATGCTTCATTCCAAATTATGCGGAAGTGGCCAAGGGCTTTACCCGAATTTTGAAACAGGACATTCCCTTCCATTGGGATGAGATCACCCAGAAATCTTTTGATAAGCTTCAAAAGTTTCTCGTTAACGCTCTGCGGATACGTCCTCCAAACTATCATCATGATTTCACCCTTTATTTGGCCGCTATGTTTATCATGATAGCTATGGATTTAGTATAGGATGATGATGATGGAAATGAACACGTATTTTATTATCTATCTCAGAATATTCTTGACACAGAAACACGCTATGATTGCGTCGAGAAGTTGGCGCTCGCTGCGGTTCGGGTCGTTCAACGATTTCACCATTACATCCTGTTGCGTACCCTGTTACACTGAAAACTATCACCTTGACATTTTGCTGACTGTATGAGCTCATAAAAACTCATACATGCCTCCTCTACAAGTCTTACAACCTTTACTCCTCATGTCAAGCCTCAGAACTGGAAGAAAAACCCTAAAAATCTCTGAAACTCAGGGTACGCAGGTAACATGAAGCCTGCCTGCGTTTTTAGCTAGGGTACACAGGTAATGTGAAGATAAACTGCGTTCTAGAACGCATTTTTCCAGTGTAATGCCTGTGGTACCCCTGTAAAGTCAAAAAAGCACGAAATTAAACTGAAAAAAGTTGAATTTTGGTCAATTCTAGAAGGTTCTGGATGAGATTTTTTGGGGATGAGTACGCTTTAGTAAGGTGCATGTATCCCACACCTTAAGGAACTAATCCATTAATGTGAGGAGTCTATCCCTTTGAAGGAGGATTCTATCCCTTTAAAGGTGGAATCCTAACCTCCTCATC
Organism: Pinus albicaulis; assembly: GCA_034641835.2. NCBI lineage: Eukaryota > Viridiplantae > Streptophyta > Pinopsida > Pinales > Pinaceae > Pinus > Pinus albicaulis. The sequence continues at coordinate 68,160,528 of MU968411.1, forward strand.
TGCTCTATAAAAGGAGGCATTGGGTAGCCTCAAGGGGTTAATTTTTTATGTTAAGGAAACTAATGGAGAATTGAAGAATATTTTGATGGGTAAAATATTTGAGTTGAAGTGCTGTTGAGATTTAGATTTCCTTCTGCTGAGCTTTTGAGAGGAAAGATCACATACCTCTTTTTGCTCCTGAAGGAAGAGTGCAAGACTTATCAAAGTAGAGGAGATTCCTGCTTAAGACCCCGGGAAGACCTTTCGAACATCAAGGCTAAGGTTGTAAGGTTCTTCTGTTATTTTAAGATTAATACAATCAAGTTTTGTTTTTCTCAATAAATTGTCGTTCGATTGTTTATTTAAATAAGTTTTCATTTGATCATTTATTTCATAGATTCCTTGATCACTGTGATAGGTATGTTTTATAATTATTTTTTATATAGGTGCTATTGATATTTTCTTGTTTGTGATTGCAGATCAACAAAAGATGATACTTTCTTGTGACAAAAGGGCCCTTGTTGCGACGAAGGATTATTGATGCAACGGAAGCACTGCGACTGCAAATAAGCATTTGGATCTAAGGTAGGATCGACACCTTCATAGCATTTATTTGTAAAATGAATATACTTAGAGAAAGACAAACTTAGTTGTTCGTTTGTTGCTAGATTGTCTTCTGACACTAGGGAGATTGGTCTTGTCCGCAAGAACGATTTATCCGGACAACATACCCTAACCGTGGTTTCTGACTGCAACCCCATGACATATATCTTGTCTCGATAATTGCTGGGGGATAATTAATCCAAGTGGATTGTGATCCTTTAGGAGTTCGATTTAGAGTTCACCACTGCTAAGTCGATGAAATCATTGGTTTTCTCCGATCTTATTTTCTCTCTCCCGACAGACTCTGTTCCATCCCAATCCGAGGATCATATCCCAGATGAAACACTCTTTCTTATCAACACTCGTGATCCTTGGTATGGTGAAATTATTGTGTATCTTCAAACATCCACATTCCGGTCTGAATTGAAAAAAGATGCTTGACGATGGATTCGGCATCAATCTCAACCATACCACATTGTAGGAGACACCTTATACCGTGTCAGAGTTGATTATGTGCTCTGCCAGTGCTTGACCCTAGAAGAGGCTGAGAGAGTCCTGAATGACTATCACAATGGTGCCTGTGGTAGTCACATGTCCGGATATGCCACCGCCTAGAAGATTCTGTGTGTGGGTTACTTCTGGAAGTCTATATTCAAAGACTGTATTGTTGCAGTCCAAAAATTTCATGCGTGCCAGGTCTTTCAACGCAAGATGCATGTGCCACCCATACCCTTGCATCCTGTCATTACCATAGGCCATTTTGCTAAATGGGGCATAGATTTTATGACATGTAACCCTCACTCAGCTAGGGGGCATGCTTATATAATCATTGCTGTAGACTACTTCACTAAGTGGGCCGAAGCGATTCCTACATTAGCTGCCGACAGTAAGACAATTGCCCAATTCCTTTTCAACCATGTTATTATGTGTTTCAGAGTCCCTCAAGCCATTTTCACCGATCATGGCACTCATTTTTTGGATTACATGATTGCTGAGCTGACATCAAAGTTGGGTTTACATCATGATAGCTCAACGCCATACTACCCCCAAGCGAATGGCCAGGTTGAGGACATGAACAAGGTTTTGGTCACGATGCTTCAATGAATGATTGGTATCTACAAATCCAACTGGAATCTCCAATTGTTCTCAGATCTATGGGCTTATCGAATGTCTGTAAAGAGCGCAACCATATTCACACAGTTCCAACTGGTGTATGGTCTGGAATCGACTCTCCCGGTTGAATGCGAAATTCCTTCCCTGAAGTTGGCTGTGGAACTATTGCCTGACACTTCTTCGGAGGAAAAATGTCTCTTGTATTTGGAAAGACTAGATGAAACCTGCTGCTTAGCTACCTTGGTCATTGAGGCACAGAAAAAGCGGGTCAAGGCCCACTTCGATCAATTGGTTTCTCCACGTTCTTTCATTGAAGGGGAACTCGTCCTCCTATATGACCAAGCACATGATAAACTTAGAGCGGAAAAATTCCAGCCCATGTGGCATGGGCCCTATATAGTTAAATGAGTATTAAAAAATGGGGCCTATGAGCTTATCGACTATGAAGGAGTTCCTCTGGCACAGCCTAGGAATGGGTTGTACCTCAAAAATTACTATGCTTGAGTTATTCTTGTGTGGTGTGTGTGTACATAAGTGAATATTTTCATTTTTTGTGCATGTGTGGTGTGGTGTGCTTTGTAAGCATCTTTCTGTTGATTGGGTCTTCTGGATTGTGCAGATGTCTATTACTCCTTTGGTCAGTTTTTCGGATGGTGCCTCCCGTAGTACCAGGAATCTTTCTTTGGCAGCTTGGGTAATCTACAATCTTGCTGGTGAGTTGGTTAATTTGCAAGGTGTTTGTCTAGGGCCTACCACAAATAATGTCGCGGAGTATAGTGTCATTTTGGAATTATTAAACGAGGTTGTCAACCTCGATATTCATGCATTACTTGTGTATCTGGAATCGTGGCTTGTAGTACTACAACTTAATGGTCATTATTTAGTTAGAAACCCATCCATTTTACGACTGTACCTACGTATTTGTTTACTGGAAAGAAATTTTGATTAAATTACATATCAACACATACCTAGACACATGAATGCATTAACAGATGCAGTAGCTAATTTGGTTTTAGATAGACATTTGCGCAACTTGTAAAAAAATCATCACATGTAAAAAGCTCCATCCAGAAATACATACATACATACATACATACATACATACATACATACATACATACATACATACATACATACATACATACATACATACATACATACATACATACATACATATATATATATATATATATATATATATATATATATATATATATATATATATATATATCGAATAGTTTGCAGTTTGTGTACATCACATAAAATCAAAAAATATACATGTCTGTTTTAATAATAGCCGGAGACAACATGTCTCTCAAAAATATGCATATAAAATCCCTAGATGACTAATCAGTGTGGTGCTCATGGTAGCATGCCACTGTGTGCACCAATTGCCTTAGTAATCGATGGAGTTGACTAGGCACCCCCACATTGTGTCTCTAGTAAGCCATCGAGACATCTGCTAGCCATGCATAATCCGGGATTCCCTGGGCGATACCCTCCAGGTTCTGGACTAGATCGCTCCCTTCGCCACCCTCAGCATGAGGATCGTGTGTGAGAGGGGTCGTCCGTGCAATGGGTGACATGTCGGCAGGCCTCTCCGGGCCAACATCTACATACACATAGAACTGTTGTTAGAATAGGCATGTATCACAAAAAAATCATAAATACATAAAAATAAAAAAGAGTCTTACCTAGCTCCTCATCCCAGTCATCCCCCTCCGGGAGTGGAAGATCTGGGTCTCCCGTGAAGTCGGTACCAGCATAGGGCCAGTCCTCAATGATGGTCAGTTGTCACCGTAGCTATACAAAAAACTCGAGCCTCCAGGACATCTGCTGGCCCCCTCCTGATCTGGGCATGAGTGCTGCCCATCGAACCATCCTCGGCTCCCTCAATGATGGCTCGATGACTATCGCCCCTTGGCCCTAGAAAATTGGTAATCGTTCCAGAATGAACAACACCAAAATGGAACCGTACCCAAACTTTTTCAGTTTTTCCTTCTTGCACTTTGTTAGTTGTCGTTTGATGTTTGTTGTTACAGCAGTGGCCCAATAAAAAAGTATAGGGTTCATGCATTCGGAGGCTAGTATGATTTGTGCTTTGGTTGCCTCATGCGGTGCCTATGACCCCGCAGCTCGCATAATGGTGTGGAGCACTACTCGGAGTGCTAGATCGCGGACTGTGTGGATGTCTACCCTCCCACTCCCCGATCCTGTCCATGACCCTAGGCACACTCTCACCATTACCATCTCCATTTTTTCACCAAAAGGTATACTTCCTGTCATGACTGGCACTAGGCCTCTACACAACAATCTGGTTATGAAATAAACATCAGAGACCTCAAGTTCTAGTACTTTGTCTCGGAGCTTGAACACTTCTTCTATTTCTCACCCCATATGCTAATCAAATATTACAACAGCTCAGGTTATGCTCTTAAACATGGTGCGAGGAAGAACTTCTTGAGACCACAGTTCTGGAGGGCAGTCATGCAAGCTTCATTTTGCATGGCCATTTCATCCTCTTTTCCATGCTCCCTCTCCTTCCACTCAATCACCATTATGGCTGGGTATCTGCACCAACATGGTCAAAAACACCTTATTAGATCTCTGCAACCTCAGAAATTCATCTGATTGGCTCACATTTTGATAAATTGAGGCAGAAATTTGAGTTGCGCCATTGGCGTGATTGTTTTGCTAACATTCATGCCAACTGGCGCGACCCCTTTGCAAAAAGGAGCCAATTGGCACGGGTCCGTGCCCGATACCCACACCAATTGGCTGAGCCATAATTTTGCAAAGGGTTCCCGAGGGTTCAAAGACACAATGGAAATCTACAAAAAATAAATCAAAACAAAGCTAAGGGGAGCACCTCTTACCTGGAATGAACGAGAACCAGAATGATGTACTAGATTGGTCACAATCGTTGCCGCAAGTTTGCACAATAAAAGCTCATTGTTGCTCTCCAAAAGAGGTAAAAAGTAAAAGTGAATATGTTTTACTATTTTTGGCATATTTATAACTTTTCAAAGTAAAATTAGGTTTTGAAAGTAATTTTTCCCAATATTTTAATATATTTTGTCGAAAAATGAATTTTACACTCACTTTCATGTGTAGCAATAGGTTTTTCCGTAGCTTGGACAGTGACACGAGTTGTATTTTATACTTTTTCAAACTCGATAAAAACATGAAAAAAACATTTCTGGAGTCATCTTTCAGCTCTTTTCTGACTCTCTAAACATGAAAATATTTTCGAGTCGCTTGTCGTTTTGATCTCGTTAAAGTGGCTGTGAAACGACATCTACCTAGTATACGTTTACCCCTTTTTCGGGCTGGGATAGATTATTTACGAAAAAGGAATACCCTAGACTATCGTGACTAGGAGGTTTTCTCAGACATAGTTTTTTACCTTTTTGGATCTGAGGAACTATTTATGAAAAGGGACTGTTGGAGTTTACTTTTCTGCTATCTTTTCAAACTCTCTAAACATGAAAAGACGCCAAGTTCTTCTTTTGTCAGACTTGTTAAACCCTAATGACATCGGATTCAGTCGTAATGACGATATTCGAGTTTCTCCTTCCTAGGGCTCATTAAACGTACTAGGATGGATTCGTTCGAAGGATGAACTTATATTACAAGCATATGCTATCCCCTTCAAGATTGTTTTCAAAAATAATTGGGGTACTCACCATAAATGGTGGCAAAAAATGGAACCAGTATCGTCATCGTGTCGGCAGTATGTCGCTCTTGAACATGGCACTTGTATACATTTGTGTTGGGTTGGGGACATCTCATCTCATTCTCTATTTTCTTCTATGGGTTTGGGTAATCTATTTTGACCTCTCATCTACTCTTTGCCTCGTCACCATGACCTCTAATATTTTGATGTAAAATACTGCCAAATCCACTGTCGTGCCGACAATATGTTCAACAGAAGTTGACCTCTGCAAGTTTCAACCTTCCTCTGATTCTCTTCTGATCCTGGTTCACAAAAATTATATTCCTCTGTCTCACGTCGATGATGTGGGAAACACTATGGCCCACCTTTGATTAAGGTCACTTCCTGTTGACTTCAACTCATTATCTAGGAAGCTAATCTGGAGACTCCCTTCTGGTACCTTGGAGCCTGCATGCCTCAATGGCAGGTTCTTCCCATTCGATGGAGGCTTTCATCATTGGCCTTCGATCAGATGATTCTATGGGTGTTCGACGCCAGCTCAATGTTCACATTTCCATAGATTGTACCTAGAGTACCTTGAGGGCCATTGTCATTGTTGTACCTCGGATTGAGTCACCATGCTGGGGGCATGCTTACTTTTTCAAGCATAGTTTGTTTCCATTTCAAGCTTGTGTAAAAATGAAACCAACCTCAAGTAGAATTTCCTAATTTCAAGCTTGTGTAAAAATTAAACCTTTCCCATTTTACCTCTTGTGATTGTCATTTTATCAACCCGTTTTTGCCAGATGAGGCTTGGTTTTCTCACTCCATCGTCACTATCTGCTTGGCCGATCATATGCCTTCACTTGATTTTTTTACTTATTCCTAAGGAACCGCTGTGATGAGTGGTCTTGTTAGCCAACCTCTTGACCTTTGCTTTTTCAGAGCAGTTCCACCATTACTGGAACCAGTTGCTACCCTTTATACCACTCGTTCCTCCAGGAGGAGTCAACTTTCAGCTCTTTTTTTACTCTCTAAACATGAAAATATTTCTGAGTCGCTTGTCATTTTGATCTCATTAAAGTGGCTATGAAATGACATCTACCTGGTCTATTTTTACCCCTTTTTCGGGCTGGGATAGATTATTTACAAAAAAGGAATACCCTAGCCTATCGCGACTAGGAGGTTTTCTCAGACATAGTTTTTTACCTTTTTGGATCTGAGGAACTATTTACGAAAAGGGACTGTTGGAGTTTACTTTTCTGCTGTATTTTCAAACTCTCTAAATATGAAAAGGTACTGAGTTCTTCCTTATTCAGACTCGTTAAACCCTAATGACATCGGATTCAGTCGTAATGACGATATTCGAGTTTCTCCTTCCTAGGGCTTGTTAAATCTAGTAGGATGGATTCGTCTGAAGGATGAACTTATATGATAAGCATATGGTATCCTCTTCAAGCTTGTGTAAAAATAAAGAGGTACTCGCTAGAAATGGTGGGGGGAAAATGGAACCAGTATCATCGTTGTGTCGGGAGTATGTCACTCTTGAACATGGCACTTGTTTGCATTCGTGTCGGGTTGGGGACATCTCATCTCATTTTCTGCTTGCCTCCATGGGTTTGCGTAATCCCTTTTGACCTCCCATCTGCTCTTTGCCTCGTCATCATGACTCTGATCTTTTGATGTCAAATAATTCCAAATCCACTGTCGTGCCGCCGATATGTTCAAGAGAAGTTGACCTCTGCAAGTTTCAACCTTCCTCTAATTCTCATCTGGATTTTGTCTGCTACAATCCAGGCTACGATTTTGTGGATTATTACGATTGGTTACATGAATCATTCATTGGATGGTTGCGACCATACCTAAATCTATTTATCGATCCTTATTGGATGGTTGCGTCCATGCCTTGGATCTTGATCATTGTATACTCTATTACAAATGGTTGCGCCCATACCACATATATATCATGTATTTGAGATATTATTTGTACTTTTCTATGCATGTTTTCTGACGGAAGTGATTTCAGTTGGATACATTCTTGTAAAGAATTTCACCCCTCTCTCTCTCTCAGGCCTCATGCTTTAGGGGGCATCTGTTACACAGAAATTTGTCACCGTCCCTACAATCCCCTGTCCCGCACACTAGAGGGCTTATTCCGTGACCTGTGAGCAGTGACATGACCTGAAACCACTTTCATGGCATCCCCCTAGACAAGGACATTCATTCCCCTGAAGACAATTCCTTGTGGAAAACCCTAAAAAGATCCTTTTTTGCCTTAGCGCGACTATCCAGTTTACTACTCGCATCAATGGGGGAAATCCTCCAAAGAGGGTGTGCCAGCTGGCGCACTGTCTCAGTGTTGTACCTGCACCAGGCTTATTAAGGAGTGTTTTTAAAAAATAAATGGTAGAATATTGACTCCAACCAATTCTTGAACTAGTCTCTAAATTGAGTTGGGAGGTTTGGCTCCAGATCTCCATGTACAGGAAGTGGTTTTCCACCTCTCATGGAAGCTTCCTTGAGGATAGGGCCAATACCATGATTATAGGGATCCCAACTCTCCTTCCACCATCTATATAAGCTTGCCATTTTCATTTTGCAAGCTAGCCTTCAAGAGCCTTGAATAGCCTAGAGAATGCTACAAGAGCCTTGATAGTCCTCATAGAGCCAAATCAGTAGCAAGGAGATTATTGTCAAGACAATCGAAGAGAGAGGCTTGTCCCATCCCCAACGAGCTTTATCGAGACGTACTCTGTTGTCGACCTGCCGAAGGAAGATTCAGCATCAAAGCCAGGATTTATTTTTCATTGTATTGATTAATGATAAGAGACTTTGGTTATGGTTCCACTCATGTTGTTCGTACATTGTGATCATGAGTTGTGTCTTCTCTGACTGATACATAATTGCATATATTGGGTTTTACGCTTGTGTTTTTCGTGTTTCTTGTATGTGCAAGTGTTTGATCGTGACAAGCGAGAGAATTGTGATCTTTTGAAACATGGAAACTGTAGCACTATCTTCTCTGCAAACAATAGTGTTGGACTTAAGGTAGGCCTTTCTCGCAATTTGGTCTATTTCAATTAGGAACTTGCATCTTAGCATGATACGATTGTTGCTAGACCCGATCTGGGCTAGTAGGGATCACCTCTGTCTACAGAGGGGATTTACCTCTCCAACAGTCATTATTGGTGGTTCCTCTCACGTCTGTTAAAAACTTTAATCATTGGCTGGTAATCAGACGATGTTCTTGCATGTTCGACTTTAGCTCACTTATTCACATGCTAGAATTTGTACTCTGTTTGGGTCGAGATGGAGCGCAGGACCCTGGATTTTTTCTGTTGGAATCCAAGCTGTGATTTTGTGGATTATTATGATTGGTTACATGACTCATTAATTGGATGGTTGTGACCATACCTGAGTCTATCTATCGATCCTTACTAGATGGCTGTGTCCATGCCTTGGATCTTGATTATTGTATACTCTGTTATGGATGGCTATGCCCATACCACATATATCATGTATTTGAGAAATCAGTTGTACTTGTTTATGCAGATTTTCCGACGGCAATGTTTTCAGTTGGATACGTTCTCGTAAATCATTTCACCCTTCTCTCTTTCTCGAGCCTCATGCTTTAGGGGACATCTGTTACATAGTAATTTTTCACTGTCCCTGCAATACCCGTCCCGCACATTGGAGGGCCTCTTCCATGACCTATGAGCAGTGGCATGACCTGAAACCACTTTCATGGCATCCCCTTTGACAAGGAAAATCATTTCTCTAAAGACAATTTCCTGTGAAAAGCCCTAAAAATAGACCTTTTGGCCTTGGCGCGACTAGCCAGTTCAGCCCTCGTGCCAATGAGGGCAATCCACCAAAGAGGGCATGCCAACTGGTGCTTTGTCCCAGTGTATCACTCGTGCTAGGGTTAATAAGGTTTTTTTTTTTTTAATAAATGGTGGAAGTTTGATTCCAACCAACTCCTGAACGAGTCTCTAAAATGAGTTGGGATGTTTGGCTCCGGATCTCCATGTAGGGGAAGTATTTTTCCACCTATCATGGAAGCTTCCTTGAGGATAGGGCCAATTCCACCATTGTAGGGATCCCAACTCCCCTTCCACCATCTTTATAAGCTTGTCATTTTCCCTTTGCAAGCTAGCCTGAATAGAGTTGAATCAATAGTAAGGAGATTATCGTCAAACAACCAAAGAGAGAGAGATTTGTCCCATTCCTGACGAGCTTTACCGAGACGTACTCCGCTGTAGACCCGCCAAAGGAAGATCTAGCGTCAGAGCTCAGGTTGTATCTTTCTTTGTTCCGATTAATAATAAATGACTTCGATTATGGTTCCACTCAGATGTTCATGTTTTATGTTATGAGTTGTATCTTCTTTGACTGATACATAGTTGCATGTATTAGGTTTTACACTTGTGTGTTTATTGTTTCTTCATGTACGTGCAGGTGTTGGAACGTGCTTAGTGGGAGAATTGTGATCTGCCAAAGCAAGGGACAAAAGCACCATTTTCTCTGCAAACGATAGCAGTGTAGGAATTAAGGTAGGCCTCTTGTCGCATCTTGGTCTTTTGCAATTAGGAACTTGCGTCTTAGCGTAACTCAGTTGTTGCTAGACCCGATCTGGGCTAGTAGGGATTTCCTCTATCCGTAGAGGGGATTTACCGCTCCAAAAGTTAGGGTTAAGGTAAATATTAAGATAATGTTAAGGTTAATGGTTTGGTCAAAGTTAACCTAACATCAAGGTTAGGGTTAGGTTATGGGTAACGTTAAGGTTAGGTTAGGGTAAAGCAAGGTTAAGGTTAAGGTTAAAGTCAAGGGGAAGGTTAATGTTAAGGTTAGGTTTAGTAAAGGTTAAGGCTAAGTTTAAGTTTAAGGTTATATTTAAGGTTAAGGTTAAGGGAAAATTTAAGGTTAAGGTGAAGGTTAAGGGTAAATTTAAATTTAAGGTTAAGGTTAGGGTTAGGTTATAGTTAAGGTCAAGGTTAAGTTTAAGATTAATGTTAAGGTTAAGGTTAAGGTTACGGGTTTAGTAAGGTTAAGGTTAAGGTTAAGGTTAGGTTAATGTTAAGGGTGAAGGTTAAGGATACAGGTCTTAACCTTAACCTTACCCTTGAACTTCATCCTTAACCTAACCTTGACCTTAACCTTCACCATAACCTAACCTTAAATTTGACCTTAACTATAACCTAACCTTACATTTACCCTAATCTTAACCTTAACCTTAACCTTAACTTTAGTCTTAACCTTACCCTTAACCTTCACCTTAAACTTAACCTTGACTTTACCCTTAACCCAATCTTAACCTTAACCTTGAATTTACCCTTAACCTTAACCTTGACCTTATCCTTAACATTAACCTTAACTTTACCCTTTATATTACCCTCAACCCTTAACCTAACCATAACCTTAACCTTACCCTTAAGCTAATCTTAACCTTAACCTTAACCTAACCTAAACCTTAACCTTAACATTACCCATAGGTTATCCTAACCTCAACCTAAGGGTAAGGTCAAGGCTAAGGTTAAGGGTGAGGTTAAAGTAAGGGTAAGGTTAACCTTAACCTAACCTTAACCTTAAACTTGACCTTAACCTGACTAAACCCGTAACCTTAACCTTACCCTTACCATAACCTTAACCTTAAGGTTAATATTAAGGTTAAGGTAAAGGTGAAGGTGAAGGGTAAGGTTAACATTAACGTTAAGTTAAGGTTAAGGTTAGGTTAAGGTTAAAGTAAAGGTCAAATTTTAGGTTAAGGTTTGGGGAAGGTTACGGTTAAGGTTAAGGTTAGGAGAAGTTTAAGGTTAAATTCAAGGTTAAGGGTAAAGTTAAGGTTAAGGTTATGTTAAGGTTAAGGTTAAGGGTTATGCCAAGGTTAGGGTTGAGTTAATGCTAAGGTTAAGGTCAGGTTAAGGTTAAGTTTAAGGTTTAGGTTAAGGTAAGGGTAAGGTTAAGTTAAGGGTAAATTTAAGGTTAAGGTTAAGGCTAAGGGTTAAGGGTAAGATACAATTAAGGGTTAAGGTTAACCTTAAATTTACCCTTAACCTAACTTTAACCTTAACCTTGACCTTAACCTTAGCCTTCCCCTAACCTTAACCTTAACCTTAACCTTCTCATAACCATAACCTTAACCTTAACTTTACCCTTAACCTAACCTTAAGGGTTTGGTCAAGGTTATGGTTAAGGTTAAGGTTATGAGTTTATTTAGGTTAAAGTTATAATTAAGGTCAAGGTTAAGGTTAGTTTAAGGTTAACCTTACCCTTACCTTAACCTTACCCTTAACCTTGACCTTGACCTTGACCTTAACCTTACCCTTAACCTTATCTTAACCTTAACCTAACCTTAACCTTATCTCTACCCTTAACCATAACCTTAACCTAACTTTAACCTTAACCTTAACCTTATCTTAACCTTACCTTAACCATAACATTAACCTTGACCTTAACTATAACCTAACCCTAACCTTGACCAAACTCTTAACCTTAACCTTGACCTTAACTTTACCCTTAATCTTAACCTTAACTATAACCTAACCCTAACCTTAACCCTAACCTTAAACATAACATTAACTTAACCTTAACCTTAGCCTTAACCTTCCCATAACCTTAACCTTTACCTAACCTTAACCTTAACCTAACTAAACCTTTAACCTTAACATTAACCTTAAAATTAAGTTTAACCTTAACCTTCCCCTAACCCTAACCCTAACCTAAACCTGAACCTGAACCTAACCTTAACTTTAACCTTAACCTAACCTTAACCTTACCCTAACCATACTAAACCCGTAACCTTAACCTTAACCTTAACCCAACTAAACCCGCAACCTTAACTTGACTAAACCCGCAACCTTAACCTTAACCTTACCTTGACCTTAACTATAACCTAACCCTAACCTTTACCAAACCCTTAACCTTAACCTTAACCTTAACCTTTACCCTAACCTTACACTAACCTTAACCTTAACCTTAACCTAACCTTAACCTTAACTTTACCCTAAGCTTGAATTTACCCTTAACCTAACCTAAAGCTTAAGCTTAAGCTTAACCTTATCTTAACCTTAACCTTAACATTAACCTAACCTTAACCTTAACTTTACCCTTAAACTTAACCTTAACCTTAGCCTAACCATAACCTTAACCTTAACCTAACCCTAACCTTAACTTTACCCTTAACCTAACCTTGAACTTAACCTTAACCTAACCCTAACCTTTACTTTACCCTTAACCTAACCTTAACATAACCTTAACCTTAACCTTATCTTAACCTTAACCTCAACTTTAACCTTATCTTAACCATAACCTTAACGGTATCCTTATCTTAACCTTAACCTTATCTTAACCTTGACTAAACCCGTAACCTTAACCTTAACCTTTAACATTACCCTAACCTTAACCTTAACCTTAACTTTACCCTTAACCTAACCTTAAACTCAACTTTACCCTTAACCTAACCTTAACCTTAACTTTAACCTTAAATTAACCTTAACCTTGACCAAAACCTTAACATTAACCTTAACCTTGACCTTAAACTTAACCTTAAACTTAACCTTACCCTTAACCTTAAACTTAACCATGACCTTAACTATATCCTAACCTTATCCTTAGGTTAAGTTCAAGGTTAGGTTAAGGGTAAAGTTAGGGTTAAGGTTAAAGTTAAGGTTAAGGTTAAGGTTAGGTTATAGTGAAGGTTATGGGAAGCTTAAGCTTAGGTTAAGGTTAAGGTTAAGGTTTGGTCAAGGTTAGGGTTAGGTTATAATTAAGGTCAAGGTTAAGGTTAAGGTTACGGGTTTAGTAAGGTTAAGGTTAATGTTAAGGTTAGGTTAAGGGTAAAGTAAAGGTTAAGGTTATGGTTATGGGAATGTTAAGGTTAAGGTTTAGGTTATAGTTAAGTTCAAGGTTAAGGTTAAGGATATGGTTAAGGTTAAGGGTAAGGTTAGGTAAAGGTTAATATTAAGGATAGGTTATAGTGAAGGTTAAGGTTAAGACCTGTAACCTTAAAACTTAACCTTAACCTACCATTAAACTTAACCTTATCTCAACCATAACCTTAACCTAACTATAACCTTACCTTAACATAACTTAACCTTAATCTTAACCTTAGGTTAAGGTTAAGGTTATGGTAAGGTTAGGGTAAAGGTTCAGGTTAAGGTTAAGGTTAAGGGTTTGGTTAAGGTTAGGGTTAGGTTATAGTTAAGGTCAGGTTAAGGTTTAGGTTTAGGTTAGGTTATGGTTAAGGTTAGGTTATGATTAAGATTAGGTTAGGTTAAGGTTATGGTTAAGGTTATGGTTAGGTTAAGGTTAATTTTATGGTTAGGTTAAGGTTGGTTATGGTTAAGGTTAGGTTAAGGGTAAATATAAGGTTATGGTTAAGGTTAAGGTTAGGGTTAGGTTATATTTAAGGTTAAGGTTAAGGTTACGTTAAGGGTAAAGTTAAGGTTAAGGCTAAGGTTTGGTCAGGTTAAGGTTAAGGTCAAGGTGAAGGTGAGGGATAAGGTTAAGGTTAAGGTCAAGGTGAAGGTGAGGGATAAGGTTAAGGTTAAAGTTAAGTTAAGATTAAGGTTAGGTTAAGGTGAATTCTAAGGTTAAGGGTTTGGGAAGGTTAAGGTTATGGGTTAGGTTATAGTCAAGGTTAAGGGTAAGGTTAGGGTAATGTTAAGATAAGGTTAAGGGTAAGGTTAAGGTTAACCAAACCTTATCTTAACCTTAACCTTAAACTTAACTTTAACCTAACCTTAACCTGACTAAACCCGTAACTTGAACTTTCACCTAACCTTAACCTTGACTTTACGCTTAACCTAACCTTAACCTTAACCTTAAATTTATCCTTAACATAACATTAACCTTAACCTTACCCTTAACATTCACCTGAACCTTTACCCTAACCTTACCCTAACCTTAACCTTAACTTTAACCTTAAACTTGACCTTGACCTTAACCTTAACCATAACCTTAACCTTAACCGTAACCTTAAAGATAAGGTTAATTTTATGGGTTAATGTTAAGAGTTTGGTCAAGGTTAGGGTTAGGTTATAGTTAATGTCAAGGTTAGTTTATGGTTAAGGTTACATGTTTAGTCAGGTTAAGGTTAAAGTCAAGGTGAAGGGTTTGGTCAATGTTAGGATTAGGTTAAGGTTAAGGTTATGGTTAGGTTAAGGTTAAGTTATGTTAAGGTTAAGGTTAAGGGTTACGGATTTAGTCAACTTAAGGTTAAGCTTATTGTGAAGCTTAAGGTGAAGGTTAAGGGTAAGGTTAAGTTTAAGGTTAAGGTCAAGGTCAAGGTTAAGGTTAAGGTTAGGTTTAGGTTAAGGGTAAGGTTATAGTTAAGTTTAAGCTTAGGTTAAGGTTAAGTTAAGGTTAAGGTTAAGGTTAGGTTAAGGGTAAAGTTAAGGTTATGGTTAGGGTTAAGGTTAAGGTAAGCTTAGGGTTAGGTTAAGGTGAAGGTTAGGTAAAGGTTAAGGTTAGGTTAAGGTGAAGGTTATGTAAGGGTAAGGTTGAGTTTAAGGTTAAGGTTACAGGTTTAGTCAGGTTAAGGTTAAGGTTAAGGTTATGAGATTATTCAGCTTAAGGTTAAGGTTAAGGGGGTAAGGTTAAGGTTATGGTTAAGGGTAAGGTCAAGTTTAAGGTTAACGTTATGGTTATGGGAAGGTTAAGGTTAAGGCTATTTTTAAGGTTAAGGTTAAGGTTAACGGTTTGGTAAAGCTTAGGGTTAGGTTATAGTTAAGGTAGAGGTTAAGTTTAAGGTTAAGGGTAAGGTTAAGGTTAAGGTTAAGGTTAAAGTTAAATTAAGGTTAATATTAGTTTAACGGTAAGCTTAAGATTAGGTTAAGGTTAAGGTTAAGGTTAAGGGTTTGGTAAGGTTAAGGTTAAGGTTAAGTTAAGGTTAAGGTTAGGTTAAGGTTAAGGTTACGTTAAGGTTATGGTAAGGTTAAGGTTAAGCGTTTAGTTAAGGTTAAAGTTAGTTTAAGGTTAAGGTTAATGATAAGGGTTTGGTCAAGGTTACGGTTAGGTTATAGTTAAGGTTAAGGTTAAGGTTAGGTTATAGTGAAGGTTAAGGTTAAGACCTGTAACCTTAAGCTTAAGCTTAATCTTTACTCAAACTTAACCTTAACTATAACCTAGCCATAACCTTGACCAAACCCTTAACCTTAACTTGACTAAAATTGTAACGTTAACCTAACTTAACCTTAACCTTGACCTTGACCTTAACATTAACCTTATCCTTAACCTTCACCTTAACCTTACCTTAACCTTGACATTAACTATAACCTAAACCTAACCTTAACCTTTACCTTTACCTTAACCTTAACCTTAACCTTAACCTTATCTTACACCTAACATTAACTTATCCTTAACCTTAACCTTAACCTTAATCTTGACCTAACCGTAACCTTAAACTTAACATTAACTAAAACCTAAACCTAACCTTAACTTTCACTATAACCTAACCTTAACCTTAAACTTATCCTTAAACTTACCCTAACCTTAACCTTAACCTTAACCTGACTAAACTTGTAACCTTAACATTACCTTAACCTAACTTTAACCTTAACCTTCACGTTAAACATAACCCTAACCTTAACCTGACTAAACCCGTAACATTAACCTAACCTTAACCTTAACCTTAAACTAACTATAACCTTACCCTCAACCTAACTTAAACTTAACATTGACCTTGACCTTAATGTTCACTTAACCTTACCCTTAACCTTCACCTTAACCTTAACCTCACAAAACCCGTAACCTTAACCTTACCCTTAACCTTAACCTTAACTTGAACCTTTACCCTTAACCTTAACCTTACCTCCTTAACCTTAAACTTAACTTGAACCTTTACCCTTAACCTTAACCTTATCCCCTTAACCTTAACCTTATCCTAACCTTAACTTTAACTAAATCCTAACACTAACCTTAACCAAACCCTTAACCTAACCTTAACCTTGAGTTTACCCTTAACCTAACCTAACCTTAACTTTACCTTAACCTTGACTTACAGTTAACCTAAACTTAACCTTAACCTTAACCTAACCTTAACCTTAACCTTAACCTAATTATAACCTTAACCTTAACCTTCACCTTGACCTTAACTTTAACTTTAACTTTACCCTAACCTTAAGGGTTTAGCTAGGTTAAGGTTAAGGTTAAGGTTAAATTAAAGGTTAAGGTTAGGATAAAAGTTCATGTTAATGTTAAAGTTAAGGTTAATGTGAGGGTTAAGGTTAGGGTTAAGTTAAGGTTAAGAAAAAACTAAGGTTAACGTTAAGCTTAGGTTAAGGTTAATGTTAAGGTTAAGGTTAAGGTTAGTTTAAGTGTAAGTTAAGGGTAAAGTCAACCTGTAACCTTAACCTTAACTTTCACTATAACCTAACCCTAACCTTGACCAAACCCTTAACCTTAACTATAACCTAACCTTAACCCTAACCAAACCCTTAACCTTAACCTTGAATTTACCCTTAACTTAACCTTAACCTTAACCTTAACTGTAACCTTAACCTTGCCTTAACCTAACTTAACCTTAACCTTGACCTTGACCTTAACCTTAACCTTAACTTTACCCTAACCTTAAGGGTTTATTGAGGTTAAGGTTAAGGTTAAGGGTTTGGTCAAGGTTAGGGTTAGGTTGAGGTTAAGGGTGAAGGTTAAGGGTAAGGTTAAGTTTAAGGTTAGGTTAAGGGTAAAGTTAAGGTTAAGGTTAGGGTTAAGGATAGGGGAAGGTTAACATTAAAGTCAAGGTTAAGCTAAAGGTTAAGGGTAAGGATAGGGTAAGGATAAGGTTAAGGTCAAGGTCAAGATTACAGTTAAGTTAGGTTAAATTAAAGTTAAGGTTATGATTAGGTTAAGGTTAAGGTTAGGTTAATATTAAGGTTAAGGTTAGGTTTAGGTTAAGATTAGGTTAAGGGTAAAGTTAAGGTTAAATTTAGGTTAAGGTTAGGTTAAGGGTAAAGTCAAGGTTAAGGTTAGGATTAGGTTATAGTTAAGGTTAAGGTTAAGGTTAAGGTTAAGGTTAAGGGTAAATATAATGTTATGATTAAGGTTAAGGTTAGGGTTAGGTTATAGTTAAGGTTAAGATTAAGTTAAAGGTAAACTTGAGGTTAAGGTTAGGGGAAGGTTTTAGTTAAGGTTAAGGTTAAGGTTAGGTTAAGGTGAAGATAATTTTAAGGATCAGGTTAAGGTTAAGGTTAAGGTTAAGGTTAGGTTAAGGGTAAAGTAAATGTTAGGTTAGGTTAAGCTTAAGGGTTTGGTCAAGGTTAGGGTTAGGTTATAGTTAAGATTAGTTTAAGGCTAGGTTAAGGGTAAATTCAAAGTTAAGGTGAAGGTTAAGGGTAAGGTTAAGGTTAATGTTACGGGTTTAGTTAGGTTAAGGTTAAGGTTAAGGGTTTTGTGAAGGTTAGGGTTAGGTTAAGGTTAAGGTTAGGGTTAGGTTAAGGTTAAGGTTAGGTTAATGTTAGGTTAGGTTAAGGTTAAAGTTAGGGTTAGGTTAAGGTTAAGGGTTTGGACAAGGTTAGGGTTAGGTTATATTTAAATTCAAGGTTAAAGTTACGTTAAGGTTAAGGTTAAGGTTAAGGTTAGGTCAAGGTTAAGGTTAAGGCTACGTTAAGGTTAAGGGTGAAGATTAAGGTCAACGTTAAGGTTAAGGTTATGGTTAGTTTAGGTTAAGGTTCAGGATAAGGTTAAGGTTAAGGTTCGGTTATAGTGATGGTTGAGGTTAAGGCCTGTCACCTTATCCTTGACCTTACCCTTAATCTTAACCTTATCCTTAACCTTAACCTTAACCTTACTAAGCTTGTAACCTTAACCTCAACCTTAACTTTAACCTTAATTATAAGCTAACCCTAACCCTAACCTTAACCTTGACTTTACCCTTAACCTAACCTTAAACTTAACTATACCCTTAACCTAATATTAGCCTTAACCTAACCTTAACCTTACCCTTTACTTTGACCTTAATCTTAACTTAACCTAACCTTAACCTTAACCTTAACTATAACCTGATACTAACTTTGACCAATTCCTTAACATGAACCTTATATTAACCTTAACCTTAAACTTAACCTAACTATAACCCTCCCCTTAACCTTAAACTTTATCTTAACTATAATATAACCCTAACCTTCACCAAACCCTTTACCTTAACCTTAACCTGACTAAACCTGTAACCTTAACCTTAACCTTAAACTTGCCCCCTTAACTTTAATCTTAACCTAATCTTATCCTTAACTAAAACCTAAGCCTAACCTTAACCAAAACCTTAACCTTAACCTTAACCTTAACCTTAAACTTAGCCTTAACCATAACCCTAACCTTAACCTAACCTTAACCTTAACCTTGACGTAACTTTAACCTTAACCTAACCTTAACCTTAACCTTAACCTAAACCTAACTATAACCTTACCCTTAACCTTAACCTTGAAATTAACTATAACCTATCCCTAACCTTGACCTTAACCTTAACCTTAGCCTTAACCTAACCTTAACCTTACCTTAACCTTGAGTTTACCCTTAAACTAACCTTAACCTTATCCTAACCCTTAACCTTGACCAAACATTTAAGCTTAACCCTAACCTTAACTTTACCCTTAACCTAATCTTAACTTTAAAATAACCTTAAATTTGACTTTACCCTTAACGTAACCTTAACCTGACCTTAACCTAAGGTTAATATTATGGTTAAGGTTAAGGTTAAGGGTAAGGTTAGGGTTAAGGTTAGGGTAAGGTTAGGTTAGGTTAAGGTTAAGGTTAAAGTTAAGGTGAAGGGTAAAGATAAGGTTATTGTTAAGTTCAAGGTTAGGGTTAGGTTATAGTCAAGGTTAAGGTTAGGTTAAGGGTAAGATAAGGTTAAGGTTAAGTTTAGGTTATAGTGAAGGTTAAGGTTAAGATAAGACTAAGGTTAAGGTTATGGGTTTGGTCAAGGTTAGGGTTAGGTTATAGTTAAGGTCAAGGTTAAGGTTAGGTTATAGTGAATGTTAAGGTTAAGATAAGGTTAAGGTGAAGGTTAGGTTAAGGTTAAAGTTATGGTTAAGGTTAAGGTTAAGGTTAAGGGTAAGGTTAGGTTAAGGGTAAATTTAAGCTTAACTTTACCCTTAACCTAACCTTACCCTTAACCTTAACCTAACCCTTGACGAAACCTTAGGTTAAGGGTAAAGTTAAGTTAAGCTTAAGGTTAAGGGTATAGTTAAGGTCAGGTTAAGGTTAAGGTTAAGGGTTTGGTCAAGGTTAGGGTTAGGTTATAGTTAAGGCTAAGGTTAAGGTTAAGGTTAAGGTTAAGGTTAGGTTAAGGTTAACGTTAAGGTTAATGTTATGGTTAAGGTTAAGATTAGGTTAAAGTTAAGGTTAAGGTTAAGGTTAGGATAAGATTAAGATAAGGTTAAGGTTAAGGTGAAGGTTAAGTTTAGGTTAAGGTTAAGGGTGAAGGTTAAGGTTAAGGTTAAGGTTAAGATTAACATTAGGTTAAGGTCAAGGTTAAGGTTAAGTTAGATTAAGTTTATGTTAAGGGTGAAGTCAAAGTTAGGGTTAAAGTTAAGCTTAATGTTAAGGGTAAGGTCAAGGTTAAGGTTACCGGTCTTAACCTTAACCTTCACTATAACCTAACCTTAACTATAACCTAACACTCACTTTAACAAAACCTTAACCTTAACCTTAACCTTACATTTTACCTTAATCTTAACCTTAACCTTAACCTAACCTTATCCTTGACCTTAACTATAACCTAACCCTAACCTTGACCAAAACTTAACCTTAACCTTATATTAACATTAAAATTAACCTTAACCTTCCCATAACCATAACCTTAACCTTAACCTTACCCTTACCTAACTATAACCTTATCCTTAACCTCAACCTTGACCTTAACAATAAGGTAACCCTAACCTTAACCTTAACTTTAACCCTAACATTAATCTTAACTTTACCCATAACCTAATATTAACCTTACCCTAACCTTAACCCTAACCTTACCCTTAACCTTAACCTTAACCTAAGATTAGGATTATGTTTAAGGTTAAGGTTAAGGATAAATTAAGGTTAATGTTAAGGGTAAGTTTAAGGTTAAGGTTAAGGTTAAGGTTATGGCTAAGGTTAAAGTTAAACATTTGGTCAAGGTTAGGGTTAGGTTATAGTTAAGGACAAGGATAACATTAAAGTTATAGTTAAGGGAAATGTTAAGGTTAAGGTTAAGGGTAAAGTTAATGTTGAGGTTAAGGTTAAGGCTAAGGTTAAGGTTAAGGATAAGTTCAAGGTCGAGGTTAAGGTTAATTAAAGGTTAAGATAAAGTTAAGTGTAAGTTTAAGATAATTTTAAGGGTAAGTGTAAGGTTAAGGTTAAGGTTAAGGGTTTGGTCAAGGTTAGGGTTAGGTTATAGTGAAGGTTAAGGTTAAGTTAAGGGTAAAGTCAAGGTTAGGGTTACGATAAGGTTAATATTAGGTTAAGGGTAAAGTTAAGGTCAAGGTTAGGTTAAGTTTAAGGTTATAGTTAAGGTCAATGTAAGATAAGGTTAAGCGTAAGGTTAAGGTTACATGTTTAGTAAGGTTAAGGTTAAGGTTAAGATTAGGCTAAGGGTAAGGTTAAGGTTAGGTTAAGGTTAAGGTTAAGGTTAGGGGTAAGGTTAGGGTTAGTTTATAGTTAAGGTCAAGGTTAACATTAAGGGCAAGGAAACTCTTAACCTTAACCTTAACCTTTACCCTAACCTTAACCTTAACTATAACCTAACCCTAACCTTGACCAAAAATTTAACCTTAACCTTAACCTGATTAAACCCATAACCTTAACCTTAACCTTACTCCCATAACCTTAACTGTAACCTTAACCCAACTAAACCCGTAACCTTAACCTTAACATTAACCTCACTAAGCTCATAAACTTAACCTTAACCTTAATATAACCTTAACCTTAACTTTACCCTTAACCTAAACTTAACCATAACCTTAACCTTAACCTTAACCTTACCCTTACCTAACCTTAACCTTAAAATTAACCTTAACCTTAAACTTTATCTGACCTTAAACTTAACCTTAACCATAACCTTAACATTAACCTTAATCTTAACCTTAACCCTAACCTTAACCTTAACCTTAACCTTGAACAAACCCTTACTTTAACCTTAACCTAACCTTAACCTTGACCTTAACTATAACCTAACCCTAACCTTAATGTTACGGGTTAAGGATAAAATTAAGGGTATGGTTTAAGGATAACCCATAACCTTAACCTTATCCTAACCTTAAGGTTACGGGTTGAGGATAACCTTAACTAAACTCATAACCTTAACCTTAACATTAACCTCACTAAACTCATAACCTTAGCCTTAACTTTACCCTTGAACTTAAAATTAATCTTAACATTAAACTTTATCTAACCTTAACCTTAACCTTAACCTTACCCTTACTTAACCTTAACCTTAACCTAATCTTAACCTTAACTTTACGCTTAACCTTAAAATTAACCTTAACATTAAACTTTATCTAACCTTGACCTTAACCTTAACCATAACCTTAATCTTAACCGTAACTTTAAACTTTACCCTAACCTTAACCTTAACCTTAACCTTGACCAAACCCTTAACCTTAACCTTAACCTAACCTTAACCTTGACCTTAACTATAACCTAACCCTAACCTTGAACAAACCCTTAACCTTAATAACCTAACCCTAACCTTGAACAAACCCTTAACCTTAACTTTACCCTTAACCTAACCTTAACCTTAACTATAACCTAACCCTAACCTTAAGGTTAAGGTCAAGGTTAAGGTTAATGTTATGGTTAAGGTTAAGGTTACGGTTAGGTTAAGGGTAAAGCTAAGTTTATGGTTAAATTTAAGGTTAGGTTAAGGTTAAGGTTAGGTTATAGTTAAGGTAAAGGTTAGGTTAACGTTAAAGTTAGGTAAAGGTTAACCTTAACCTTAACCTTAACCTTAAATTTACCCTTAGGTTATGGGTTTAGTCAGTTTAAGGTTAAGGTTAAGGGTTTGGTGAGGCTTAAGGTTAAGGTGAAGGTGAAGGTGAAGGTGAAGGGCAAGTTCAAGGTTAAGGGTAAAGTTAAGGTTAAGGTTACGGGTTTAGTAAGGTTAAGGTTAAGATGAACGTTAAGGGTAAGGTCACGGTTAAGGGTAAAGTTAAGGTTAAGGTGAACGTTAAGGGTAAGGTTAAGTTTAAGGTTATGGGTTTAGTCAGGTTAAGGTTAGGGTTGAGGGTAAGGTTAAGGTTAAGGTTAGGGGAAGGTTAACGTTAAAGTTACATTAAGGTAAGGGTTTGGTCAAGGTTAACGTTAACGGTTAAGGTTAAGGTTAAGGGTTTGGTCAAGGTTAGGGTTAGGTTAGAGTTAAGGTTAAGGTTAGGTTAAGGGTAAGATAAGGTTAAGGTTAATGTTAGTTTAAGGTCAAGTTCAAGCTTAAGGTTAAGGGAAAGCCAAGGTTAAGGTCAAGGATAAGGTTAGGGTAAAGGTTGAGGTTAAGGTTAAGGTTAAGGTTAAGGTTAGGTTAAGAGTAATATTAAGGTTAAGGTTATGGTTATGGGAAGGTTAAGGTTAAGGTTAAGGTTAAGCTAAGGTTAAGGGCAAGGTTAGGGTTAGGTTATAGTTAAGGTCAAGGTTAAGGTTAGGTTAAGGTTAAGGTCAAGTTTAGGGTTAGGTTATAGTTAAGGTTAAGGTTAAAGTCAAGGTTAAGGATTTGGTCAAGATTAGGGTTAGGTTATATTTAAGGTTAAGGTTAGGTTAAGGTTCAGGTTAAGGTTAAGGTTAAGGGTTTGGTCAAGGTTAGGGTTAGATTATAGTTAAGGTTAATGTTAAGGTGAAGGTTACGGGTTTAGTCAGGTTAAGCTTAAGGTTAAGGGTTTGGTCAATGTCAAGGTTAAGGGTTTGTTCAAGGTCAAGGTTAAGATTAAGGTTAAGGTTAGGGTAAATTTAAAGTTAAGGTTGAGGTTGAGGTTAAGGGTTTGGTCAAGGTTAGGGTTAGGTTAAGGGGGTAAGGTTAATGTTAAGGTTAAGGGTTTGGTCAAATTTAGGGTTAGGTTATAGTTAAGGTCAATTTTAAGGTCAAGTTATAGTTAAGGTTAAGATTAAGGTTAAGGTTAAGGTTAGGGTAAAGTTAAAGTTAAGGTTAAGGGTTTGGTCTAGCTTAGGGTTAGGTTAAGGGGGTAAGGTTAAGGTTAAGGTTAATATTAAGGTTAAGGGTTTGGTCAAGGTTAAGGTTAGGGTTAGGTTATATTTATGGTCAAGGTTAACTTTAGTTTAAGGTTAATATTAGGTTAATGGTAAAGTTAAGGTTATGGTTACAGTAAGGTTAAGGTTAAGGGTAAAGATAAGGTTATGGTTAAGGTTAAAGTTAATGTTAAGGTTAGGTTAAGGGTAAAGTTAAGGTTAAGGTTAGGGGAAAGTTAAGGTTAAGGTTAATGTTACGGTTAAGGTTAATGTTACGGTTAAGGTTAGGTTAAGGTGAAGGTTAAGGGTAAGGTTAAGTTTAAGGTCAAGGTAAAGGTTAAGGTTAAGTTAGGTTAAGGTGAAGGTTAAGGTTATGGTTATGGGAAGGTTAAGGTTAACTTAAGTTTAAGGGTAAGGGTTTGGTCAAGGTTACGGTTAGGTTATAGTTAAGGTCACGTTAAGGTTTAGGTTAAGGTTAGGTTAAGGTTAAGGTTAATTTAAGGTTAAGGTTAAGGGTAAAGATAAGGTTATGGTTAGGTTATATTTAGGGTTAGGTTATAGCTAAGGTTAAGATTAAGGTTAAGGGTAAAGTTAAGGTTAAGGTTAAGGTTTGGTTAGGTTAAGATTAAGATTAAGGTTAAGGTTAAGGTGAAGGGTAAGGGTAAGTTTAAGGGTAAGGTTAAGGTTAAGGTTACGTTAAGGTTAAGGTTATATTAAGGTTAAGACTAAGGTTAAGGGTTTATGATGGTTAAGGTTAAGGTTAAGGGTTTAGCCAAGGTTAGGGTTAGGTTATAGTTAAGGTCAAGGTTAAGGCTATAGTTAAGGTAAGGTTAAGATAAAGTTAAGGGTACGGGTTTAGTAAGGTTAAAGTTCATGTTAAGGTCAAGGTTAAGGTTAAGTTAAGGTTAAGGTTAGGTTAATGTTAAGGTTAAGGTTAAGGTTAAGGTCAAGGTCAAGGTTAAGGTTAAGGTCAAGGTCAAGATTAACCTAAAATTTAACCTTAACCTTACCTTTACCTTGACCTTGACCTTACCTTAACCTAACCTTTACCTAACCTTAACCTTGACCTTAACTTAACCATTAACCTTAACCTTAACCTTTAATTAACCTTAACCTTAACCTTAATCTTAACTATAGCCTAACCCTAACCTTGACCAAACCCTTAACCTTAATTTTAACTATAACCTTAACCCTAACATTAACCTTAATTTTACCCTTAACATAACCTTAACCTTAACTTTACCCTTAACCTAATATTAACCATAACATTAACCTTAACTTTAACCTTGACCATAACGTAACCCAACCTTGACCAAATCCTTAACCTTAACCTAACTATCACCTTACCCTTAACATTAACCTTAACCTAACCCTTAACATTAACTTTAACCTTAACCTTAACCTTCCCATAACCTTAACCTTGACCTTAACTATAACCTAACCTTAACCTTAACGAAACCCATACCCATAACCTTAACAAGAACCTAACCTTAACCTTAACCTTATATTTATCTTAACCTTAGCCTAACCTTACCCTTAACCTTAACCTTAACCCTAACCTTAAGGTTAAAATTATGGGTAAGGTAATGGTTACGGTTAGGGTTAGGTTATAGTTTAGGTTAAAGTTAAGGTTACATGTTTAGTGAGGTTAAGGTTAAGGTTATGTTAAGGGTAAAGTAAAGGTTATGGTTATGAGAACATTAAGGTTAAGGTTATAGTTAAGGTTAAGGTTAGGTTAAGGTTAAGATAAGGTTAAGGTTAAGGTTAAGGTTACATTAAGGGTAAATTCAAGGTTAAGGTTAGGTTAAGGTTAAGATAAGGTTAAGGTTAAGGTTAAGGTTAATATTAAATTAAGGGTAAACTTATGGTTAAGATTAGGGTTAAGGTTAAGGTTGGGTTAAGGTTAAGGTTACCATAAGGTTATAGTTATGTTAAGGTTAAGGTTAAGGTTAGGTTAAGGTTAAGATTAGGTTATGGGTTTAATTAGGTTAAACTTAAGGTTAAGGTTAAGGTTAAGGTCAAGGGTTTGGGAAGGTTAAGGTTAAGGGTAAGATAAGGTTAAGGTTAAGGTCAAGGGTTTGGGAAGGTTAAGGTTAAGGGTAAGATAAGGTTAAGGTTAAGGTTAGGTTAAGATCAAGGTAAAGGTTAAGGTCAAGGTCAACGTTAAGGTTAGGTTAGGGTTAGGTTATAGTTAAGGTTAAGATAAGGTTAAGGTTAGGTTAAGGTTAAGGTTAAGGTTATGGTTAAGGATAAGGTTAAGGTTAATGGTCAGTGACCTAACCATAACCTTGACCAAACCCTTAACCTTAAGATTACCCTTACCCTTAACCTTAACCTAAACCTTTACCCTAACCTTAACCTTAACCTTAACCTGACCTTAACCTTAACTTTACCTTAACCTTAACTTTACCCTTAACTTAACCTTAACCTTATCTTAACCTTATCCTACCCTTAACCTTAACCTAACTATAACCTTACCCTTAACATTAACATTGACCTTAACATTAACCTAACCTTAACCTTAACCATAACCTTATTTTTACCCTTAACCTTAACCTTAACCTTAACTTTAACGTAACCCTAACCTTAAATTTACCCTTAACCTAACCTTAACCTAACCTTAACCTTAACCTAACCCTAACCCTAACCTTGACCAAACCCTTAACCTTAAGGTTATGTTAAGTGTAAGGTCAAGGTCAAGGTTAAGGTTACGTTGTTGGTAAAGTCAAGGTTAAGGTTACGTTAAGGGTTTGGTGAAGGTTAAGGTTAGGTTAAGGTTAGGGTTAGGTTATAGTTAAGGTTAGGGTTAAGGTTAAGGTTAATGTTAAGGTTAATGTTAAGAGTTTGGTCAAGGTGAGGGTTAGGTTATAGTTAAGGTCAAGGTTAAGGTTATGTTATAGTTAAGGTTAAGGTTAATGTTACTGGTTTATTAAGTTTAAGGTGAAGGTTAAGGTTAAGGTTAGGTTAAGGGTAAATTCAAGGTTAAGGTTAAGGTTAAGGGTAAAGTCAAGGTTAAGGGTAAAGTTAAGGTTAAGGTGAAGGTTAAGGGTAAGGAAAAGATTAAGGGTAAGGTTAATGTTAAGGTTAGGTTAAGGGTAAAGTTAAGGTTAAAGTTACAGGTAAGGTTAAGGTTAACGTTAAGGTCAAGGTCAAGGTCAAGGTTAAGGTTAAGTTAGGTTAAGGTAAGGTTAAGGTTACGGTTATGGTTAGGGTAATGTTAGGGTTAGGTTATAGTTAAGGTTAAAGTTAGGGTTAAGGGTAAAGTTAAGGTAAAGGTTAGGGTTAGGTTATAGTTAAGGTTAAGGTTAGAGTAAGGGTAAAGTTAAGGTTAAGATTAAGGTTAAGGTTAAGGTTAGGTTAAGGTTCTGGAAAGTACCCCAATTATTTTTGTAAACAAGATTGAAGGGGATAGCATATGCTTGCGATGTAATAGAGGATCAGAGATACAATTGTGATTTACTTTGCAAACATATAAGTTGTATACTTTACAAGAGTGGATCTCATCGCTAGCTTCTTTTATAGTATTCTTCTCCAAGCTCAGCTCCTTGGATATATGTTTACCTAGCTTTCATAAAGGGATAAGGCCTGTTTATATAGAGGGAGAGGGAGAGGTTAGGATCCCTATAATCATGGAAGGGAGGCCTATCTTTTAGGAGTGTTCCACGAGAGGTAAAAACCACTACCTAAAGAGAGATCTGTGGCTCATCAAATTAACCACTTCCAGTGACTCATCCCTAAGGTGGTTAGAAGGAAAATTCTGCCTCTAATTTTTAAAAAACATTCCTAAAACATCTTTGCGTGAGGGATGCACTGAGACAGATTGCCAGGTGGCACGAGCTCTAGTGAAAATCTTCCACATCGGCATGAGGGATGAACTGGCTACCCGTGCCAAGGCAAAAACATAGGTTTTGTGTGCTTTTTGAAGAAATGTCTTATCTGCTCAACTTAGTGTTCCTAAATTGATGTCATAAATTGTCAACCAGGGCTAGTAAACTGTTGAAGTGAAGTGCACTATATGTGCCTAGGTATCTGCTTCCTACTTCGTTGTGTTTAGTGTTTCTCTAGTGTTTTTGGTTTTGTGTTTTTATGCTAAGAGGAAAAGAACTAATTTTTTGGCAAAGGGAAGTTATTGGGCACACTAAAATAGAGCAAAATCTATTCTAAACTATGTATAGCACCTAAGAACAGAAAAATCTAATTCACAGATTGCAAAACTTGACAAGAAAAAAAATAACTCATAACATGAACTCTATCCAATTCATTTCATTAGAATTATGTTGAAACAATTTGAGAAAATGATAAGTTTAATGCAATGAGGTTCTTCTAAGTAAAAAACAACTTACAATATCACAGAGAAAATCTCATCCATGGTTAGAAATTTGTTGGAACACATTTGGAAAAGATTATCTGCAACATAGTAAGGAACCCTACTCTAAATTAACCTGTGACACTAAAATTAATCCATTCTGCAACTCAAAATGTCACTATTAAGCCTCATTCAAGGGTTAGAAATATTTTGGAATAGTTTTGGAAAAAAGGCAAGTTTGTAAAATTATGAGAAATTGCAGAATAGTCAAGACTTCAAAATTACATTACCAATTCTTATTCCTATGATAATGATCTATTAGCAGAGATTAAGAACAAGAGTAGTTTATAAATAATGAAGGCATTTACGTCTAATGTAACAGAACTAGAATACAACTAACTAATAAAACTTAAAATACATTAAACAAAATCGAACTAATATGTAATTAACCTCTAAAATACTACAGCTAAGCTAAAATGCAATTAATCTCTGAAATACTACAGTTCTGTCTCATTCAGTGCTAGTGATATTTTGGAACAATTCATAAGAACAAGACTGGTTGTAACATTCGATGTAAGTGAGCATAAAACATAAAGTTCAGAAAACTGCCTAAATTACTAACGAAACAGAGCTAAAGTTACTTATCTAAACAATATGCACAGAGGCTCTCAGGTAGTAGGGGCCCTCTACCACCAAATTAGCACACGAATCTCTTCAAGATTGCTTCAGATCATGTATTAAATTTTTTCTTCTTTCATTAAAAGAAAACGCTTCCAAAAACAGAGTATTGCGGTCTTGGAAAACTTAACAATAAAACATCAACTAACTAACTGTCTCTCGGTTTCCCAAATTATTCTTATAAGAGAAATACATAACTTCCCTGGAGAAGAAATAGGGATAAGTGTATTTTTCAATTAAAATCAAATTAGAACTCTTGTGGAGGCCTCGTACTTTGTTGAAGACATCTATAGAGTCCTTGTCCTGGTAGGAATCTACTTCTTAGTTTGGGTTTCCTCCACGTGCATAACCACTTGCAGATTTTTGCTCAGACTTCGTAGAGAGAAAGGAATGATGTAGGTGAGTTCTGGAATTCAAACATATGCATTTTTCCTTTAAGTGACACATGTAACCTGTGTGAACATGAAGATAGCTGTGGAATAGGCGACTAGCTACAGAATGGCTGCATTTTGTAGCTAAGTCTAGTAAAAAATTACTACAACAACAAGACCACAAAATTTTAGTAATTTAGTTATTGTATGCATTCCTAAAGTGACTTTAATCAATCCTATTGATCTTTTAAGCCTATAATTGATAAAGGACAAAGGAAATGAAATGAAATTTGGTGAAAGAAAAGGACATCTTTGGGGCTCAACATACCCCCACTACAAAACTTTTGCATGTCCTCATGCAATCAATCCATGTATTCTAAAACTTCTGCTATGAAATCTAACCTCCTTTTTCTGCTTTTCTTGGTGTTAAATGGCATCCTAGGTTTCCTTATGACCAACTTGAATCTCAAATTTATAAGTGCCCTTCTCAACTTTTTGTTTTTCTTCTTCAACTTTTCACTAGCCTTGTACAATTTTTCCATTTGCAGAGAGAGAGTTGTGTTCATGTTACTCTTCAGTTTGAATTGTTCCCTTAAAATTTAATTTTCATTCTTTATATGCCTATTGAGTACTTCTAATTCATATTTGTCTCTTCTCAGTACTTCAACTGCAGATCCTGGTGGACTAGGAGTTCTTCTTCTGCTTTCTGAGGCTCTCTTTTCTAATGACTCAACATAATTATAGATTTTTTGTTGTGCTGGGTCTATCTTTGGAGTTCCTTCATCAAGATCCTCTTCGTACTGGTACTCAGGAGATATATCAGTTGGTGTCTCTTCATCTTCAATGTCTATGATGCTTGTTTACTTAACTGTTGTCTTCTTCAATATGCCTCTAAGCCTATGGCTTCATCTTAGTTTAGATGTGTTAGAATCCTATACCAATTGGTGACATTTTTCATGATTGACTTGTTGAACTATGCAATATGTTCAAACCTTTTTCTTGTTGCAAAGGTGTTCCATATTCTTAAAAAATCAAAAAATCAAAAAATTTTAAAAATGTAAAGAGGGTATACCCTAAAAGAAAAATCAAAGGGTGAAAAAATAAAATTGGCCAAAAAAAGTGAAAGAAAATGAACTCCATCAAAAAGAAAGGCCAAGGAAAGTGTGCAAGTCTAAATGCCACTACTTTTTGCTCTGATGTAATAAATAAAATTGTGTGCAGTTTGTCAAAAAATTTCCACAATTTATGAAGAGTCAAACTGTTTAAACTTAACTCATTCATTTTTCAATTTCATGCTGTAGAATAGAGAATAAATATCTGACCAAACAGTTTAATCTTGGTAGATAAGTAGATAGGTAGAGTTAATAAAAGGTGCTCAACAATTTAATCTAAGCCCTTGGATGTAATAAGTGTAGACTTAGATAGGTTTGCCATGTAAAAGAAAAAGAAGATTGATAAGGGTTTGCCAGTCTAAGTGCATCCTAATAAAGAAGAGAAAATGGTAGAGTAAGTAGGTAGGGTAGGTAGATGTTGTTGCAGAATTACGTGTGATGAATGATGGTTCCAAATGTGTTCAATTTTAATTTCATCACAAGTGCAAAGGTAGATACTGCATTGGAAAAAGTTCAAAGCAAAGCAAAGTCAAGATTATTAACTTCCCCTTCATTTTCCCTTAAATATTTCACTAATTTCCCCTAAAGTGCTAAGGCATTTGAAGATTAGAGGGGCTCAAGGCATTTCCTTGACTTTTGGAGGGACCGGACCCTCGGCCCAATAATTGAAAAAACCTAAGTACTTGAAATCATCCATTATCACATTCATTCACCTCTCAAAAATCTTTTTCTAATTAAAATCCCATTTTACTTAGGAAAATCCTTCAATATTTCATGAAAAGCCCTCAAAATCACTTTTATTCTAAGTCTAAGTGATGAAAGTATAATAATGCCATTTACTTTTGAATCTTCACTTTCTTGGTTATATTTAAGTATTTTGAGTTTACATTGTTCCCTTGTCATATTAACTCTAATTTATATATTAAATTATTATTGAAATAACCTTTTCCTATGTATATAGCTCCTTTTTTATATAAATATTCCCAAAACCCTTGTATTATAATTTTTAGCCAAAAGTATTTAATTCCCACTTATTTCAAATAAAAAACCCACTTTATACTCCCTTTTGGCTAAAAAATATCTTAATTCTATTCCCGCCCCCTATGGTAAGAAAATCACATTGGTTTACTTATCATATAATAAAATATATGAAAAACGTTTAAACATATTGAATATGTGTTTAAAACAAAAATTCACGAAGTTTGTTTAAACCTAACTTCAAAAGAAATAATTGCATTCCCTTTCGTATTTATCCCCTTGCCCGACGCCTAACTCGAGTTAAAATCTCGATCGTCTTCCACCATATAGAATTTAATTAATCCACATGATTAATTAAAAATCTAACCCTCCAATTAAATTCCGCGCGATGAGTTTATTTAACGTTTAAATACGCCAGGCCCGCGCCATTAAAACCCCATCATATCCCTATCCCATCAACCGTTCGATTAACCTGTTCAAAACCAACGACTCTTATCAATTCCGCTGGCCATCTCCGATCCGAATGTTAATGCGCGAAATGCCAGTGGTTTTCAAACAGTGCCATGGCCACGCATTGTCTGTTCTGTGGATTCGCTGCCCATCCACTCAATAAGTCCTTCCCTCAAAAGCGGTGCAGAAAAAACCACTTACCACCTTCCCCCTCGTGACTCATCTCCCGTACATGCTGACGTCATTTATTAAAAATCCCGCCACCCCGTTAAACTTTGCAAATAAAACCAAATGACCTGTGTCTTTTTCATTTTTTCTTTCACAGTGAACGACTACACTCCCATGCAGAAAAATTTAAATTCCGACTATTGAAGTCTGCCAACCATTGTCCTTTCGAAAAGAATTGTAGTCAAATCTTCTCAGAAGATTGTCCACCTTAACCAACACCTGTTCAAAACGCTATTTTCTCCAAAAACAGGTATTTACCCTAAATCTTCAACTAAACTCTGTAAGAAACTCGGTTTTCCTCTTTCTTTCAATGAAACAGAGTTAAAAAATTAATTTCTAGTTCATTCCTTAATCCCGAGAATTGTAATTGAATTCCCAATCTGCAATTGTACCTATTTCTCCCATCAAAACCTATAATTTTGCTCAATTTTTCACCATAAGCCGAATTTCCATTTTTGAATCCACAAGAACCAAGAATGGAAGTTCCTGTGGCTTTAAACGTCACCCCATTAAATGCCCCTCATAGAGACTTGAATTATTTATCATTAGTCGACAGAGATTTCCAAATCAAAGACCTAGTTTTTAGTGAAATCCCTTTTCGAATTTTTTTGTCGCTGCAGAGATAATTATTTGAATGGCTTGGATATGATTGGGTTATGGGAATCTAATCTTCCCAGGTACCTTTTTCCCTCTGTCCATATTTTCCCTGAAATAATCCATTTTTTCCATGCAAATTATGATCCTAACCAAAGAGCAGTCTTATCCCCAAATCAAGATGTCCTTTTCCCAATTACTGCTCAGTCTATCAATGAGATGCTACATTTTCAACTTGATCAAGCCCTCACTCCCCTATCCATGGGAGATTTACTTGAGAAATCCACCAAACTATCCCATGAAGAATTAAGCCACATCTGCCAGACCTTTATGTTGCCTGATCATCAGCCTAAAGGCCCTCCCCCTTATGGGTATGCTTTTTTCACAGAGGAGGGTAGATTTGTTTTGGAAATGATATCCTTTATAATGGGCTTTAATACCAGTGAATATGTTGACCATTTAACTCTAGTATTATTGTCTATTTTTACCCCTGGACAGCCTCCTGCTGTCAGGTATGACTTTGCATCATACATTGTAGATAAAATCCATGATAAATTCATGAGATTAGAAAATGAGAAAGTGTTCAAGTATTCTTCTGTCATCTACCACCTCATGCTCTATTACCAGTCGGAAAATTTCCCTTTCTATACCAAAAAGCTTGATGCTTAAGGGAATCCTAGGTCTGTTATCTTTTGGTCAGCCATCACTCATAGTTCTCGAGATTCTCCCTATTCCTATAATGAGTTCATTGATATTTTTATACACCCTGCAACTACTTTGTTGACAGGAGTTTCTCCTCCAAGACTCAGCAATGAAATCAAGAAAACTTTACAGCTCTCAAAACAATACAAAGTTGGTGATTGGTACTTATACCAAAATCACACAGAAGTCAGAATATATGGATGTGAATTATGTCCATTAAAATTTCCAAAATATGTTCCCATGAGAATCTTTGCATTAGATTATTTCAGACAAATGAACAACTCTGATATAATTCATTTTTGTAATGAAAAGAAGAAGGCTCAACTCCGGATCAAAAGTCAATTAGGTCCCTTTATCTGTAACTCTAGGGATGCAGGGGAAGAAGCTGAAAATATATTAGAAGACCGTTTCAGAATACAAAAGAGTTTCTATTGGGTACCTTATGACCCATTCAGCTTCATTTGTGATAAAAGAATGAAAAATAAATCAGCACCATACATACATCAAAGAATCCTAGAGATTGAAAAATATGCTAATACAGATAAATGGATAGAAGGAACATTGATAGAGCAGGATAGTGAGCAGGTCAATGTAGACAATGTTATGAAAGATCTTGAAAATATGCTTGACCTAGACTCTTTTACACAGGTACCAAGATCAAAAGTTGGTCCTTCCTCAACTGGGATTTTTCAGCAGAAATTACAAGAAAACATTGCATCATCATCTAAGGGAAAAGAGAAAGAGGTTGATATACAAGTTAAAGAAACATTCACTATGACAGAACAACCTCAAACTTCCAAGGGACAAGATCAAGTACAGGTTTCTTCTTTTCAAATCAATCCAGTAGAAAGATCAATTTTGCAGACTCCATCAAATGTGGAAAAAGGAAAAAAGAGAGATGCTGAAGTTGCTACTCCTCTCACTGAATCTTTACAACAGCCTCAGGCCAAGAGACAGAAATTGAATACTCCTATAGAAGTAGAATCTATTGATGAAATCCTTGATAGTCAAGGACAAGAACAATTGGGCAGTCAAAAAACAGGTTCAGTTAGTGGAGCATCCACTACCTCACAAAGGAAAGAGCTACAGAAGCAACAGAGTGCTGAAATATCTTCTTTCAAAACACCAGTTAAAGATGCAGGAGATATCAAAAAGAAATTTATCAATATCAAGGCCAGGAATGATCCAATGAGAATTCAAGTATATAATCAATATCTGAAAATGGCTCCAAAGAATCAAGAAAGATTGATGTCAGCTTTTGACATCCAACATGGAAAAATGATAATGAGCCATTTCAAACCCAAGGTGCAACAACCCCAAATAGCGGCTGATTATATTAGGACAAAATTTGAAGTCCTAGCAAAGGATATCCATCCTTTAGATCAGATTGGGTTACATAAGCAGACTGGTGAAATGATATATTCTACTTTGACTGATAAGGCAATGGCAGCTCACAGGATAAAGGATTCTTTGGAAAACACCAATACACAGTTACAGCTTGAAAAGGCTTCTTCTCAAGCCAAAGACAATAGGATAAAAACATTGGAAGAAATAATAATTGGATCAGGTCACAATCCAAAGGATGTCAAAGGTATAGAAGCTCTAATTAAGAAAAAAGATGATGACATTGCAGCTTTGAGAAAGCAGTTGAAATTGCCAGCCTCCAGACATCCTCAAACTGAAGAAGTAATAAAGAAGAATTCTGAAGAAGAAATGATGGAGTTGCTCTTGAAAATGAATGAGAAACTGATTGAAACAGAAAAAGAACTGGAACAAGCTTTAAAAGACAAGCAGTCCAATGTTCCAGTATCTACAGCAATGGTTATCACAGGTACAACAAGTCAGCCAACAGGTCAACCAGCAGAGCCATCACAGGTAAATACTTCAACTTTGAGTACAGAGGAATTAGTAAAGCAAATGAATGACTTAAAGCTTCAAGTAAAAGAACTTCAGCACACAAAGTTACAGCTTATTAGTTTGGAACAGAAATATGATCTTTCAAAAATGACTGTTGCTGACAAAACAAGAGAAGTCAAAAAGTTGGAAAAATTGGTTAAAGCTTTGGAAAGGGATCTCACATTGGAGAAACCTTTAAGAGAAATAAATGACATTCTTTGGGATGATATTATTCAGTCAATAAAAGATATCTGGTCCTAAATCCAAATAATATACGAGCAAAATGATTTGGTCAAAGTAGCTCTGGATGAAGTTGAGAATACAAGAGCAGAATTAGGAAATAGGCCTGAGGAAGCCAATCAGCTCATACAATTCCTAAACACCCAAACCAGACAACAACTTGCAGATGTGGGTATTCAGGACAGAACTGCAACAATCTTGGAGATAAAAAGAGTTTTTACTAAAAGAACTCTTATGCAAAATTTAGAACGAAGGTGTTTTGACATGCAAAGTGAAATCATTGCTTTTAGAGAAAGGTTTAATGTTTTATTGAATAAAGGGTTGCCCAGCCCTATGGTCTCAGAAGATAAAATAATGGACCTGGAAACTTATGTTAAGAAATTGGACATACATGCTCACAATCAAGCCAGTTCCTCAGCCATTTCATCAGAAGCAACATTACCTACAGGAAGGAATCTTCATGACAGATTAGAGAATTTGTTTTATCTTGAACATGAAGTAATACATTTGTTTCCTAATCAGCCTAATTTCTTCAAATATACTGAGGCTGATGAAACATTAACAAAGCTTCAACGGACCAAAATAGCAGAAGATAAATGGTGGGAAGATCTATTGGAACTTTTGTAAAATTTATCCTTATATGAAATTTTTCCTATTTACTACAGTATAAGGGATAAAGGGGCAAACGAAGGTCAAAGAGTATCAGTTTAGTTAAAAGTGTATCAGTAAAAACAAAGAGTATCAGTGAAGCAATTCAGTTAGAACAAAATTACTGAAGAGGACAACGAAGAGCTAAAATATAGGTCCTGCCACCATCACATTCTC
The DNA here is from genome assembly GCA_034641835.2 of Pinus albicaulis. Taxonomy (NCBI): domain Eukaryota; kingdom Viridiplantae; phylum Streptophyta; class Pinopsida; order Pinales; family Pinaceae; genus Pinus; species Pinus albicaulis. The sequence goes on from MU968411.1 coordinate 68,196,393, forward strand.
AAAAGGAGGAAACAACACAACATTAGTTGCTTTTTTGTCTTATCTATGAGACCATATGTCTCTATTTTTATTGTAACTTATTTTTGATTCATCTTAGATTATATCTCGTTTTGTTAAGAGATATTTTGTATGATTTTTTTGTATAAATAAGCCCTCAATCAGATTATTGAGGGTGGATTCTTATACTCTGATGTAACATTGAATATTTTGGAATAAAGAGCTTTTGGAGAAATTTTTCGTGGCAAAACTGGACAAGGAATTGAGGCAGAAGACTTTTCTCAGGATTCATGTGTCGAATGAAGGATCAATAAGTCATCTCTATCCCATGTTTTAAAGTTTTACATTTGTTTATGATATCATCCGTGTTTCATTATCTTAATATTTAACGAGAAAGATTAAATCAGAAAATACTTAGGTGTAATCTTATTTCAGTCGTTAATATTTTAAATGTTTTCCTCTAAACTGGTTTAAACAGCGAATTCTTAATTGCTCCTGTTTGTCTGGTTCATACATCTTTGGTTATTTAGTAAAGAATACTTAACTACTCCTTATTGATAATCAATCTATTTCTCTTCTCTTGAATGTGTTGAAAGATTCTTTGTTGCCTTTCATCTGTTTGAATTCCATTCCATTCACTTTAGATTTATAATTGTTTCTAGTTTGATTATCTTGCCCTGATAAACCATCTTCTGTTGAAAGACTTAAGCCAGTGCAGCCAATCCTTTGACTCCATTAGCCCAATGGACTGAAACTACTTGATCTTAATCTTAGCTAAAGAATTCCATCAACTCAAACAAAATCAAAACCCTAGACTTTACAACTAGCCTAATATCTTCTAAAAACAAAGCTATATTTTATAGAGAGAGCCCTCTCTGGATACAGATTAGCTAGATTTTGTATCTAAAGGTTGTTTTGTGGTTACCTCGGACCCCTTTCCTCTTCCAACAACTTCAAGGAAAATATGAGCGATAACATTGTGGCAACCATACTGGGGACTCTGAATAATTTCATTGTTACTGTGTTTACTTTATAAACTACATACGGAGCCTGAAGTTAGCCAAGTAGTCTTTGAACTGCTTTTGCTCTGCAATTGCATAGTAAATAAATGCTACTTCAGTCTATCTCCGGTCTAGTTTTTGAACTGAACTCTAGTTTCAAATACTTGATTAGTTCCTCTTGTCAAATAAGTCTTTAAGAAAGTTTAAATCTCATATCTAAAGCCTCTTAAAGAAATCATAGAAGTTGTTTTGAAAATTCATAAAAAAAACAAAATAATCATAAAATACTCAAAATTTGGTTTCCCGAAGAACTAACTTTTTCTTCAGAATTGTTTTACAGGTTTAGATCTGATCTATGATGGTGGACAGGGATCAGATACATAAAGGTTAAAATCATCCACCTGGCGACTCCAAAATCAATTTCACTACTAAGACTCCACTAGAGGAATGAACCTGGAAGAACAATATGGAAAGATCATGCTTTCAACTTCGATCTTAATCCAAGACATTATGTTCTTTCTCGTTAAGATTCAATATGTATTGTATTTTATATAAGGATCTAACTTGGTTGTACAGATAAAGTGGCTTTTCATTATGGTTGATTTTCAAGATGATCCAAGAATAAAACGAAGATATGCTCCCATGAGCAGAAATCACATACCTGGATTTCCACACAAATTACCAAAGGTAGATTGGGGTAGCAATTTGCCCAGATTTCAAGATGAAAATACTGATAATCCTTTGTTGCATCTCATTAAATTTCATATACACTCATCTATATTGAAGGGTGATTGGCATGAGGATTGCCTCATGAAGATATTTATGGCATCCTTAGAAGGAAAAGCAAGGGAATGGTATGAAGCTCTCAAACCTGCTAGTATATTTTCTCTAAAATATTTTCATAAGGTATTTTATGAGCATTACAAAGAAGATTTTCCATCTTTATCATTAGCTTAAAATTGTTGTGATCAAGCTGAATATCTTATATATTACCTTAAAAATATTGATGAAGATTTTGGAAATTGGTTTCCCGGAGATTTATTAGAAGAAGTCCAAAACTTTCATTCTCAAGTTAAATTTCATAATAATCAAGAGGAGTTAAACAAAGATGAAATAAATCAAGAGATAAATCAAGATCCGCAAAAACCCTCTGTATTAACAAATGATGTTTCATTTAATGTTTTGAATGGAGTTAAAGAAAATAATCAACCTCATGACCAGTTTTTAGATAAGAGAAAAAACAATTGTTATTCAAATCTAAGAATTCAGATATTTCCACCCCCACTCACCGAAGAAGAAATCAATTTGCTTCTAAACATGCAACCATCCTCAAAAAATTTACATAATGAAGAAATTGTTTCTACTTCTTCTAATGTTGATGAATGTACAAAAGTTTTTATCCATGAAGGGACAAAAGAACAAGTTGATGCTCATGTTATTCTACCTTCCCAAAAAGGCACATTACTTGATATCACACCTATTGAACAAAACAATGATTTCAAACAGAATGCAACCAATCTAAACAAGATATATTGGGATTGTTGGAAGAAAAATATGTTGATCCAATGTTTATAATTGATAACATTCCTTATTCTGAAGATTTGCCTAAATATGATCAGTATGATGATAATTATGATAATTTCACAAAACAATCACTAGCTATTTTGAGGGATGAGATATTAGAACTTTAGCTTGATGAGGATTTTCTAAGAGCTTTCTTTCTTCTTTTTAAATCAAGAAAATGTTCTCCTCAAATTAAAAAATGGATTCTTGATATAATTTCTGAAAATTTTGAAACTGAAATCAAACTTTTACATTCTCAAATTCAGTCTTACAATTTCCGAAATCCTAAAGAATTCTTTGAAAATATTCCTTCTCCAAAGCAAGAGGAAATTGTAATATCTTTTGACTTGCATATTGAAGATGATTATTCTTTCAAACACAAGACTGAAGAAATAAGTTCATGGTCTAATATTCATAATTCAATTGAACAATTAGTAATTGAAGGCCTAGAAGTAAATAACATACACCATGGTTTTATTGATCCTATATCAGATTATATGGAGAATCTTTTGAGCCCAAATATGCAAAAATGTTTTCTCTATAAGGATAAAATACATCAACAGTGGCTTTTACACATCATATCATTTATTATAAAGGCACATGATCATAACATACTTCCAATTTTGATCACAAGCAATCAAGTTATCCATTTATTTTTACAGCTACTTGATTGGCTTCATTGGCATTTTTGTATTACCTGATTCAATAAGATTTTTAGTAGATTGAGTAGATAGATGAGTGCCAATAAGCTCAGAATTTTGAGCCTTTTTTTTAGTTGTCAATTTTCAGCTAGTTTTTCATTAAGTTGGTTTGAAAATTTTTGTGTGTTGTTTTAGTTTCAGATCAGATTTCAGGTTGCAGAAAAAGGACTATATTCAATTCAATATTTTCAACCACAACAAATGCATGTTTGGGATTGGAACAAGGCAGAAGATTTCTAACTGGGAAAAAAAGTTTTAAGTTTTGAGTGGATAGTAACTTACTGGAGTTGAAGCCCGAAGTGAAGGCCCTAAGCTTTAGAATTTTTACTATCATATATACAATAAAGCCACCAGAAAAAGAAAATTACACGGTTCAGTTAAAGGCATTTTAAGGCATCTGACCTGTTGTTCTTGACTTTTCACCAGGAAAAGCCATCCCCAAGTGGAGCAAGTGTTAGACTCCTATACCAATAGGTGTCATTTTTCATGATTGACTTGTTGAACTATGCAATATGTTCAAACCTTTTTCTTGTTGCAAAGGTGTTCCATATTCTTAAAAAATCAAAAAATCAAAAAATTTAAAAAATGTAAAGAGGGTATACCCTAAAAGAAAAATCAAAGGGTGAAAAAATAAAATTGGCCAAAAAAAGTGATAGAAAATGAACCCCATCAAAAATAAAGGCCAAGGAAAGTGTGCAAGTCTAAATGCCACTACTTTTTGCTCTGATGTAATAAACAAAATTGTGTGCAGTTTTTCAAACTTTTTCCACAATTTATGAAGAGTCAAACTGTTTAAACTTGACTCATTCATTTTTCAATTTTATGTTGTAGAATAGAGAATAAATATCTGACCAAACAGTTTAATCTTGGCAAATAAGTAGATAGGTAGAGTTAATAAAAGGTGCTCAATAGTTTAATCTGAGCCCTTGGATGTAATAAGTGTAGACTTAGATAGGTTTCCCATGTAAAAGAAAAATAAGATTGATAAGGGTTTGCCAGTCTAAGTGCACCCTAATAAAGAAGAGAAAATGGTAGAGTAAGTAGGTAGGGTAGGTAGATGTTGTTGCAGAATTACGTGTGATGAATGATGGTTCCAAATGTGTTCAATTTTAATTTCATCACAAGTGCAAAGGCAGATACTACATTGCAAAAAGTTCATAGTAAAGCAAAGTCAAGATTATTAACTTCCCCTTCATTTTCCCTTAAATATTTCACTAATTTCCCCTAAAGTGCTAAGGCATTTGAAGATTAGAGGGGCTCAAGGAATTTCCTTGAATTTTGGAGGGACCGGATCCTTGGCCCAATAATTGAAAAAACTTAAGTACTTGAAATCATCCATTATCACATTCATTCACCTCTTAAAATATTTTCCTAAGTAAAATCCTATTTTACTTAGGAAAATCCTTCAATATTTCATGAAAAGCCCTCAAAATCACTTTTTATTCTAAGTCTAAGTGATGAAAGTATAATAATGCCATTTACTTTTGAATCTTCACTTTCTTGGTTATATTTAAGTATTTTGAGTTTACATTGTTCCCTTGTCATATTAACTCTAATTTATATATTAAATCCTTATAGAAATGACCTTATCCTATTATATATAACTCCATTTATCTAATATCCCAAAAACCCATGTATTATGATTTTAACCAAAGTATTTATTTCCCATTCATTCAAATAAAAAACCCACTATATAACCCCTTTGGTTAAAATATATCGTTAATGTTAAATCCCACCCCCTATGGTAAGAAAATCACATTGGTTTAATTATCATATAATAAAATATATGAAAAATGTTTAAACATATTGAAAATGTGTTTAAAACAAAAATTCCTGAAGTTTGTTTAAACCTAACTTCAAAAGAAATAAACCCATCCCGCATATGTTTTTCACCCCGACCATCCACTGTACAAAGGATTAATTAATCCTTATGATTATTTAATAAACGATCTCTGCCAATCAAACTGCTCCCGAAATGATTAATTCGTAATAAATCGTGTCAGGCCCTCTTCTTAACTCCCTGCCAACTTCACGCCCCGTCAACCATCCGATTCACCCATCTGAAATCAACGACTCTTATCAATTCCGCTGGCCATCTCCGATCTGAACATTAACGCGCGAAATGACAGTGGTTTTCAAATAGTACCCTAGCCACGCGTCATTTGTTTTGTGGATTCGCTGCCTCTCCGCCCAAAACCGCCTTCCCTAAAAAGTGGTGTGGAATAAACCACTTACCACCTTTCCCCGTGACTCATCTCTCGTACAGGATGACGTCATTTATTAAAATAATAAAAAATTCACCCCCCATTTGACTTTGCCAATAAAACAAAATTCGCGTCTTTTTCATTATTTTGTACGCAGAACGAATACACCCTCCATACAGAAATTTCGAATTTCAAATTTTTGAAGTCCGCCAACCTTTATCCTGTCGAAGAAAATTGTAGTCAAGCCTCTCAGAAGATCATCTGCCTTAACAAGTACTTGCTATCTCCAAAAGAAAAAAATAGGTATTTACCCTAAATTCGCACTGAACTCTGTAAGAAACTTGGCTTTCCTTTTCCTTTCACTGAAACAGAGTTAAAATTAATTGCTAGTTCATTCCTTAATCCCGAGAACTGTAATTGAATTCCCAATCTGCAATTGTACCTGTTTCTCCCATCGAAACCTGTAATTTTGCTCAATTTTTTCACCATAAGCCGAATTTGAATTTTTGAATCCACAAGAACCAAGAATGGAAGTTCATGTGGCTTTAAACATCACCCTATTAAATGCCCCTCATAGAGACCTGTATTATTTATCATTAGTCGACAGAGATTTCCAAATCAAAGACCTGGTTTTTATTGATAGTCCTTTTCTAATTTTTTGTCGCTGCAGAGACAATTATTTGAATGGCCTAGATATGATTGGGTTGTGGGAATCTAATCTTCCCAGGTACCTCTTTCCCTCTGTCCATATTTTCACTGAAATAATCCATTTTTTCCATGCAAATTATGATCCTAACCAAAGAGCAGTCTTATCCCCAAATCAAGATGTCCTTTTCCCAATTACTACTCAGTCTATCAATGAGATGCTACATTTTCAACTTGATCAGGCCCTCACTACCCTGTCCATGGGAGATTTACTTGAGAAATTCACCAAACTATTCCATGAAGAATTGAGCCACATATGCTAGACCTTTATGTTGCCTGATCATCAGCCTAAAGGCCCTCCCCCTTATGGGTATTCTTTTTTCACTAAGGAGGGTAGACTTATTTTGGAAATGATATCCTTTATAATGGGCTTTAATACCAGTGAATATGTCGATCATTTAACTCTAGTATTATTGTCTATTTTCACCCCTGGATAGCATCCTACTGTCAGGTATGAATTTGCATCATACATTGCAGATAAAATCTATGATCAATTCATGAGATTAGAAAATGAGAAATTGTTCAAGTATTCCTCTGTCATCTACCACCTCATGCTCTATTATCAGTCGGAAAATTTCCCTTTCTATATCAAGAAGCTTGATGCCCAAGGGAATCCTAGGTCTGTTGTCTTTTGGTCAGCCATCACTCATAGTTCTCGAGATTCTCCCTATTCCTATAATGAGTTCATTGATATTTTTATACATCCTGCAACCACCTTGTTGACAGGAGTTTCTCCTCCAAGACTCAGCAATGAAATCAAGAAAACTTTACAGCTCTCAAAACAATACAAAGTTGGTGATTGGTACTTATACCAAAATCACACTGAAGTCAGGATATATGGATGTGAATTATGTCCATTCAAATTGCCAAAATATGTCCCCATGAGAATCTTTGAATTAGAATATTTCAGGCAGATGAACAATTATGATATAATTCATTTTTGTAATGCAAAGAAGAAGGCTCAAATCTAGATCAAAAGTCAATTAGGTCCCTTTATCTGTAACTCTAGGGATGCAGGGGAAGAGGCTGAAAATATATTAGAAGACCGTTTCAGATTACAAAAGAGTTTCTATTGGGTGCCTTATGACCCCTTCAACTTCATTTGTGATAAAAGAATGAAGAATAAATCAGCACCATATATACATCAAAGAATCCCAAAGATTAAAAAATATGCTAATACAGATGAATGGATAGAAGGAACATTGATAGAGCAGGATATTGAGCAGGTCAATGTAGACAATGCTATGAAAGATCTTGAAAAGATGCTTGACCTAGACTCTTTTGCACAGGTACCAAGATCAGAAGTTGGTCCTTCCTCAGCTGGGATTATTCAGTAGGAGTTACAAGAAAACATTGCAGTATCATCTAAGGGAAAATAGAAAGAGGTTGATACACAAGTTAAAGAAACATTCACTATAACAAAACAACCTCAAACTTCCAAGGGACAGGATCAAGTACAGGTTTCTTCCGTTCAAACCAATCCAGTAGAAATGTCAATTTTGTAGACTCCATTAAATATGTAAAAGGGCAAAAAGAGAGAAGCTGAAGCTGCTACCCCTCTCACTGGATCTTCACAACAGCCTCAGACCAAGAGTCAGAAATTGAATACTCCTCCAGAAGTAGAATCTATTGATTAAATCCTTGATAGTCAAGGGCCAGAACAATTGGGCAGTCAAAAAACAGGAACAGTCAGTGAAGCATCCACTACCTCACAAAGGAAAGAGCTATAGAAGCAACAGAGTGTTGAAATATCTTCTTTCAAAACACTAGTTAAAGATACAGGAGATATAAAGAAGACATTTATCAATATCAAGGCCAAGAATGATCCATTGAGAATTCAAGTATATAATCAATATATGAAAATGGCTCCAAAGAATCAAGAAAGATTGATGTGAGCTTTTGACATCCAACAGGGAAAAATGATAATGAGCCATTTCAAACCCAAGGTGCAACAACCCCAAACAGCTGCTGATTATATTAGGACAAACTTTGAAGTCCTAGCAAAGGATATCCATCCTTTAGATCAGATTGAGTTACATAAGCAGACTGGTGAAATGATCTATTCTACTTTGACTGATAAGGCAATGGCATCTCATAGGTTATAGGATTCTTTGGAGAACACCAATACATAGTTACAACTTGAAAAGGCTTCTTCTCAAGCCAAAGAAAACAGGATAAAAACATTGGAAGAAATAATAATTGGTTTGGGACACAATCCAAAGGATTTCAAAGGTATAGAAGCTCTAATAAAGAAAAAAGATGATTACATTGATGCTTTGAGAAAGTAGTTGAAATTGCCAACCTCCAGACATCCTCAAACTGAAGAAGTAATAAGAAGAATTCTGAAGAAGAAAGAATGTAGTTGCTCTTTAAAATGAATGAGAAACTGACTGAAACAGAAAAAGAACTGGAACAAGCTTTAAAAGACAAGCAGTCCAATGTTCCAGTATCTACAGCAGTGGTTATCGTAGGTACAACAAGTCAGCCAACAGGTCAACCAGTAGAGCCATCACAGGTAAATACTTCAGCTTTGAGTACAGAGGAATTAGTAAAGCAAATGAATGAATTGAAACTGCAAGTAACTAAACTTCAACGCACAAAGTTACAGCTTATTAGTTTGGAACAGAAATATGATCTTTCAAAAATGACTGTTGCTGACAAAACAAGGGAAGTAAAAAAGTTAGAAAAATTAGTTAAAGCTTTGGAAAGGGATCTCACATTGGAGAAACCTTTAAGAGAAATAAATGACATTATTTGGGATGATATTATTCAGTCAATAAAAGATATCTGGTCCTCAATCCAGATAATATACGAGCAGAATGATTTGGTCAAAGTAGCTCTGGATGAAGTTGAAAATACACGAGCAGAATTAGGAAATAGGCCTGAGGAAGCCAATCATCTCATAAAATTCCTAAACACCCAAACCAGACAGCAACTTGCAGATCAGGGTATTCAGGACAGGACTGCAACAATCTTGGAGATAAAAAGATTTTTTACTAAAAGGACTCTCATGCAAAATTTAGAACGAAGGTGTTTTGACATGCAAAGTGAAATCATTGCTTTCAGAGAAAGGTTTAATGTTTTATTGAATAAAGGGTTGCCCATCCCTATGGTTTCAGAAGATAAAATAATGGACCTGGAAACTTATGTTAATAAATTGGACATACATGCTCACAATCAAGCCAGTTCCTCAGCCATTTTATCAGAAGCAACATTACCTACAGGAAGGAATCTTCATGAAAGATTAGAGAATTTGTTTTATCTTGAACATGAAGTAAGACATTTGTTTCCTAATCAGCCTAATTTCTTCAGATATACTGAGGCTGATGAAACATTAAGGAAGCTTCAATGGACCAAAATAGAAAAAGATAAATGGTGGGAAGATCTATTGGAACTTTTGTAAAATTTATCCTTATATGAAATTTTGCCTATTTACTACAGTATAAGGGATAAAGGGACAAACGAAGGTCAAAGAGTATTAGTTCAGTTAAAAGTGTATCAATAAAAACAATGAGTATCAATGAAGCAAGTCAGTTAGAACAAAATTACTGAAGAGGACAACGAAGAGCTAAAATATAGGTCCTGCCTCCAGCACATTCTCAAAAGGAGGAAACAACACAACATTAGTTGCTTTTTTGTCTTATCTATGAGACCATCTGTCTCTGTTTTTATTGTAACTTATTTGTGATTCATCTTAGATTATATCTTGTTTTATTAAGAGCTATTTTATATGATTTTTTTGTATAAATAAGCCCTCAATCGGATTATTGAGGGTGGATTCTTATACTCTGATGTAACATTGAATATTTTGGAATAAAGATCTTTTGGAGAAATTTTTCGTGGCAAAACTGGACAAGGAATTGAGGCAGAAGACTTTTCTCAGGATTCATGTGTCGAATGAAGGATCAATAATTCATCTCTATCCCATGTTTTAAAGTTTTACATTTTTTTATGATATCATCCGTGTTTCATTATCTTAATATTTAACGAGAAAGATTAAATCAGAAAGTACGTAGGTGTAATCTGATTTCAATCGTTAATATTTTAAATGTTTTCCTCTAAACTGGTTTAAACAGTGAATTCTTAATTTCTCCTGTTTGTCTAGTTCATACATCTTTGGTTATTTAGTAAAGAATACTTAACTACTCTTTATTGATAATCAATCTATTTCTCTTCTCTTGAATGTGTTGAAATATTCTTCGTTTCCTTTCATCCGTTTGAATTCCATTCCATTCACTTTAGATCTATAATTTTTTCTAGTTTGATTATCTTGCCCTGATAAACCATCTTCTGTTGAAAGACTTAAGCCAGTGCAGCCAATCCTTTGACTCCATTAGCCCAATGGACTGAAACTACTTGATCTTAATCTTAGCTAAAGAATTCCATCAACTCAAACAAAATCAAAACCTTGGACTTTACAACTAGCCTAATATATTCTAAAAACAAAGCTATATTTTATAGAGAGAGCCCTCTCTGGATACAGATTGGCTAGATTCTATATCTAAAGGTTGGTTTGTGGTTACCTCAGACCCCTTTCCTCTTCCAACAACTTTAAGGAAAATCTGAGCGATAACAAGATGGTCCCTCACCTCTCTCCTTAGCATACTTTCTTATTATCTTTTCCTTTTTAATCGGTTTCTTAATTTCAGCGAATTTCTCAGAGATAATCTCCTCACTATCCTCTTGTATGGACTTACCAGTTTTAAGTTCAACAGATTTGGAAATTTTCCCTCTCCTGCTTCTTCTTGCAAGTTTTCCTTTAGATGGATATTTCTTGGGTTCTTCAAAGTGATTTCTCAAGAGGAACTCATCCCAATTGTCTCCCACCTTTCTCAAATGATGCTCAATTAGGATTTTAACTAGGCCATGGTGATACAAGGTGGTTTCCAAGAATTGAACCCTCTTTTGGACATTAGAAGCCATTATATTTAGGCTATGAAGTAAGAAAAAGGGTAAATTGGTTTCTTCATCTAGGAAATGCATCATAAGCCGAATGTGATAAAAATATAGGGTACCAAAACTTCCCTCACAAGTTATAAAATTTTGCAAAATGAGCAACATATTTCACCATTTATTCTTCAGTGCTGAGCTAGGAATGCCTTTCTTGAAAACTGAAATATCCATACCTGGTGTTTTGAGCATATGCCTCCATGCCTCATTGTGAAATTCCTTGTTTTTGAACCATCGTTCACCTTACCTTGGTAATTCTGGTGCTTCTGCAATGAAGGATTCTGTAATAGTGAACTTGACATCTCCTATTTCAACTTCTAACTCGTTGAAGGACCGTGCAAATGTCTTGGTTACCTCCTTATAAAAACCATTGAACTTTTCCAGAAACTGTAACCACCCAACCTGTTGTAGCATCTCTCTAATCTGTGGGTAAGCCTCTAAGTATTTGGTTCCAACTGGTTCATACCTTACAATGAGACCCATGGCTTTTTTTCTCAACCTTCAATTTACTGCTCCATTACTGCTCTTATATTCACGGTAAAAATGGTTGTAGAGAGTTTTTTTCACCCCAAAGATGACTTCTTTGTTTATGCAGTAGGAATTGACTACAGAAAGATGACATGAAGTGGTTATGGGATGATATGAATACGGTGAGGGTGATTCACACGAATTAATGAGTTTTAGAGCTGTCATGGAGGAAAAGACCACGGAAAAATCTCATGTGAATTTCAAAATCATCACTGAATATTTCGGATTAGTGACCTGACCTAATAGGTCACTTCAATACTAACCGTTAATTTTTAATAAATGATGATTTGGTATGGAGGAATGGAAGGTATTTTGTCCAAGGATTTTATGATAAGCTCGATAAATATGAATAATTAAAATAACTTTATGAAACATACATATAACTTAACCATACTATAACTTTCATAATCTGTTATCATAATAATTTCACAACCTTACCTTAGCCTTTCCTTTAATTTTTTTGGTTTTAATATGCTTTGTCTTCCTTTGAAAATCATTGATCCTTCAATTTTCATAATACCTTTGATTTCTCTTGTTGACATAGGTGTGTAGGATCAATTTGCTGCTGAACAAGTGGTTGCTGGATAATTGCCTATAGGATATATGGCTGCAGAATGTTTGGCTGGCTACAGAATGTCTGGCTGCAGAATATCTGGCTGCAGAATATCTGTGTAGAAGCTTTAAAACATGAAATGAAATAATTTGAAACATGGATGGAGTGTAGTATGAAATGAAATAAACTGGATCATGAAATATGGTGGAATGAAGCATGATTGAAGTGAAATATAATGGAATGAAATGGATCATAGGTGTAAAATGGAATGAAATATGAAAAGTGGCCTACAAATTATGAATTGTAATACTCAATTGCAGGAAGAGATCAAATTTAAAAATCTGAAATGAAAATGAAGTGGACCATGGAATGGAGTGAATTAAGTATGGATGAATGGAGTGAATGAAATATGGATGAATGGAGTGAATGAAATATGAATGAAGTGAGACATGATGGAGTGAAATGGATCATAAGTGGAATATGATATATAAAATGGGTCTACACTTATGATTTTGTGATAGCTTCTTGCAGGAAAATAACAAATTTAAAAAGCTAAAGTGTCAGAAGGATTCTGATTTTCAGTTTATCTTTTCTGTATAAACATGCTAATCAGTGATTAGTTTTCATGTTTATACTTTATTTATTTATTTATTTCATGCATTTGAATTCAGAAAATTCAATTAAGTTGATGAAGAAGAATAATTCTTCTTCATTAACTTCACATCATTGTTTTCCTGGAATCCCTTGACAAATTCTTCTCTTGAAAGTGGCTTATGATACAACTTCAATCTATGACCATTTACAAGAAAAGTGACCTTCTCTTCATCTATTGTCCTAATTTTTATTGCTCCATTGTAAAAAAATTTCATAATTTCATATGGCCCAAGCCAATGTGTTTGGAATTTACCTTGAAAATCTTTGAACTTTGAATCAAACAAGAGGGCCTAGTCACCTTATTTGAATTTCTTTTCCTTGATGTACTTATCATTGCATCAAGTCCTTTTTTGCTAGACTATACTTATTTTCTGGACTGCATCTTGTCTGATCTCATCCAATTCATTAATCTGTTCTGCGCTTTTGTGCCTCTGTTAGATCAAGTCCTATCTCAACTGTCATTTTAAAAGTTTTAATCTGAAACTCTATGGGAAACAAAACATGTTTTCCATAAACAAGTTCATAAGGAGTATGACCTGTTGTGCTTCTCCATGTAGTTCTATAGGCCCACAAAGCTTCAGGAAGCCTGTCTGCCCAATCTCTTCTATGTCAATGAAGAGTCTTTGTTAGGATCCCTTCAATGACCTTATTAGTAGATTCCACTTGACCATTTGCTTGTGGATGATAGGGAGTAGATTTTCTGTGTCTGATTTTGTACCTCTCCATCATTTGTTCCACTAGCCTTGATGTGAATTGAGCTCCTTGATCTGTAAAAATTTCTCTTGGGACACCAAAACGATTAAAAATATCCTCAAAAGGAAAATTAACTACAGATAATTCAGTAGCAGAAACTAATGGCTTGGCCTCTACCCATTTGGTAACATAATCAGTGCAAACTAATATATATTTCTTTTGTCTTGATGGAGGACTAATAGTTCCTACAAAATCTAAAGCCCATTTCTCAAAAGGTTCAATATGTACTTGAGGCTGCAATGGCATCTCACCTGAAGGAGAAGGTTTCCCTACCCTTTGGCAAATGTCACACCTTTTGACATACTCTTTAGCATCTTTAAAAAGGGATGGCCAATAGTATCCTAAATGAAGGACCTTATAAGCTGTCCTTTTGTCAGCAAATTTTCTGCCACAAGGTTCATCATGACATACCTTAAGGATCTCAGGCATCTCATATTCCCGAACACATCTCCTAATGACAAAATCTAGACCTGTTTTGTATAAATCATTAGCAACCCATGAATATTTTGCACTGTCATAAATGATCTTTCTTTTGTCTCTTGCATTCATTATTGAAGGAAATTTCCTTGAAACTAAATAATTAGCAATGTCAACAAACCAAGGAGTTTGAGTAGAAATTGCAAAAAGATATTCATCAAGGAATTGAACTTCAACTGGAGTATTGTCTTTGATGTTTTGGAGTCTAGATAAGAAATTAGCTACTGTGTTTTGTTTCCCGGGCCTATCTAGAATGGTAATGTTGAATTCCCGTAAAAGAAATAACCATCTTATGACTCTGCCATTAGTAATTTATTTGTTCATTAGATATTTAATTGCAGAGTGATCTGTATGAAAAAAAGTTTCATAGCCTGTTATATAGTGTCTGAATTTGTTTATGGCATGAAAAACAGCTAAGAAATATTTTTCAGTTACAGCATAATTTAACTCTAAAGAAGTCAAATTTTTACTTGTATAGTAGATGGCATAAGGAATCAGGTCTTTTTGTCCCAATACTGCCCCTAAAGCTGTATCTGAGGCATATGTTGAAATATGAAAATGTAACTTTCAGTTAGGTCCCCTTAAAATAGGTGCTTCAGAGATTTTTTTTTTCAAGGTCTCAAAGGCTAACTAGCAATCAGGATTCCACTTGAATTCACAGTCCTTGGTAAGTAATTTGAAAAGTGGAGATGCTATCTTGGTGAAGTTTTCTATAAACCTTCGATAATATCCTGTAAATCCTAGAAAAATCCTAACATATTTTTGAAAACTTGGAACAGATAAGTTAGAGATGACTTCAAATTTTGACTCATCAACTCTAATCCCATCCCCTGAAATGTGATGCCCCAAAACAATTCCTTCAGTAAACATCATAAAACACTTCTCATGAATTAGTGAAAGATTTTCTTCTTTACATCTCTTTAAAAAAATTTCCAAGTTTACTAAGGCTTCTTCAAATGTGTTTCCACAGACTGTGAAATCATCCATATATACCTCTACACAATCATGTATTAGATCTGAAAATATTCCTAGTACTGCCCTTTGAAATGTTGCAGGTGCATTGCATAGTCCAAATGGCAATACTCGGTAAGCATAGGTACCCCAAGGACAGGTAAATGTGGTTTTGTCTTGATCTTAAAGTGCTACTTGAATTTGATTATAACCACTAAACCCATCTAAAAATGAGAAGTACTTTTTGCCAGCTAACGTATCTAACACCTGATCTATGAAAGGTAGGGGAAAATGATCTTTAAGAGTAGCTTTGTTTAATTCCCGGTAGTCAATACATACCCTCCATTTACCATTTTTATTTGGCACAATTACCAAAGGATAAACCCACTGACTATCTGAAATGGGATAGATAAAGTTGACATTTAACAATTTCTGCAATTCTTCTTTAACAATCTCCCTAAGATTTGGATTCATCCGTCTTTGAGGTTGTCTGATTGGTTTACAATTTTCCTCTATGTAGATGTGATGAGTGCAAGTCTTAGGACTTATCCCTTTCATATCAGTGTACTCCCATGCATATGCAGAAGAATGTCTCTGTAATATCTTGAATAACTTTTCTTGTTGAGATTTCTCTAGGTTCTTGTTTATGTTTAAAGTTTTACCTAGAAATATCTCAATTGTAGAGCTGCCAAATTTATCCATGGAATAAAGAGACATCTGTCTTGATGATAAAAACTCAATGTTGGATTCTTCTTGAAATTGTTCATGTTTTTATTCCAAAGAGGATTCAAAATTTTCTAAGGTATTCAGGATTTGGCTGTCTTCACTAATTTCTGAAATTGTGAAGAGAGGTTGTATGTTTTCTTCATCCTCAATCCATTGAGTATCATCTAATTCTATAATTTTCTTTGCTGGAGGATACAAGGTAAATGTCTTGGTTGAACTATCATCAGAGATGTACATATCACCGGATCTACAACTAATGAAAGCATCAACTGTAGCTAACCAAGGTATTCCTAATATAATAGGATGCCCTCCTTGATTATTCTTAGGTGTTAGGATCACAAAATCCACAGGATACTCCCAAGAATCTAGGGACATTGGAATGTCTTCTATTACCCCATCAGGTTTGATCACAGATCTGTCTGCTAATTGTAATAATGTGGGTGTAAAAAGAATATTAGGAAGTTTCAGTTTATCCATGATTTTTTTACTCATGATATTGATTGCTACTCCTAAATCAATAAGTGTGTTTTGGATCTCAGTTCCATTGATGTGTATTTTAACAACTGGATTTCCTAGGTCTAGATACTTTGGAATGGCAATCTTACCCATCATGATATCTGTTATTTTTCCTGCCAGTTGAATTTTCTTTGTCTCTTTGATTCTTTTTCTTGTTTTTTTCATGCTCAACTCCTTTATTGTTTTTGATAGAATTGGAATTTCCTTGATATCTTGTAATAATGGAATCTTAATACAAACATTTCTCAGCTCATCTAGGAAATCATAATTAGGCACCATAATTTGTTTTTCTACACCCCTATCAATTTGTAATCTTTCTGGAAAGGGAGGTGTAGAGATGGATGTTGATGGCTTCTCTAATATAGGAGTTGAAATTATTGGCTCTTTTTGTTTTAATTTTTCAATATTTGGGTCTTGAAAATATGTATTCTTCAAGACTTTTATTTATCCGTAGAGAATATTCCTCATAGTTGTTTTGTTTTTGTATGATTATAGAAGGTTTCTTCTTTTCAAGTATTCTTCCATACCTAAGTTGAACATCATTAAGGTTTAAAGGAGTGATCAAATAGGTTGGAAACTGTTGGCCTTCTATCATGTATGTGTTCTAAGGATTTTTATTGTTGGGGTTTGGTATGGGTTGGGCAGGCAACTGATTTGTTTTATGAGGAAATGGTAATGGAAGTGGTGAATTTTGATGTTGTGGATTTTGAGGATTCTGTTGAGGATTTTGTTGAAGATTTTGTTGAGGAGGGAAATGTGGATATGGTGGATAGGATGGTGGATATTGATAGTACTAAGAGTATCTTCCATAGGGATTTTGTGCTCCTTGTGCCCAAGTTTGAGATTGATTTTGGAATTGGGGCCAAGGTTTCTGACAAGAATTCCAATTTGGTGGGGGTTGATTATATAGCTGATCATGGAATCCTTGTGTTTGAGGTCCTTGCCAAGGCCTCCTAGAGACAAAATTGAGAGATTCTATGGAATTTGTAGGGGTTTCTTCTTGAAAGACAGCTTTAAGACTAGGAAGTGAAGGACAACTCTTGGTCTCATGTTTTTCTGAACAAATTACACAAGTATATACTACTTTTTCATCTAAAGGGCACTCTCTCAAGGCATGCTTCTTTCTACATTTGGGACAAAAGACTGCTAAGGCATCAGATTCAGCTTTTTTCTTGTTTTGTAGCTTGAGGGTGTCTATTTGCTCACTAAGACTCCCTAAAATGTCAGATTTGAATTCATCAAGCATATGTCCTATTTCTTACCTTCTTACTGTCCTAGAAGCAAACTTACTTTCCCTTGCAAGAGCAGGGTCTCTTGGTCCTTTTAAAGTTTTAGATTTCCCTCTTGAAATGTTGATACATAATTCAACTATTTCAGGTAATGTGAGCTGAGATATATCCCCTTTTCCATTATATTAAGGATATCTAGCCATTCATCCCTAATTCTCTTCAACAAGAGAGCTTTCAAGGTATCTTGGTCTAGGTTTTCCATTTTTTCTCTTTTGATGTTGTAGTTAAACCTCTCCAACAAATCTTCCAGGTTTTCATCCTCTTTTTGTAGCATTTTAAACACTTCCTCCTTATGGTTGACTAGCATACATTAATCCAAATACCTCTCTAGAAATTCATGTTTCATGTCTTCCCATGTCCTAATAGAACTGTTGATAAAACTCATAAACCATTTTAATGTTGCTCCTTTCAATGTTGAAGGGAATAGTTTAAGTTTTTGGGCATCTTGTAAGTAATAATAGGTTCTACATAGGACTTCAAATTCAAATAGGAAGGTTTCAAGATCTTCACTTTTAAGTCCATAAAAGTTTGGCAGGACAGAGGGTGAAATGTTTTTCATAGTTGCATTGGTTTCTTCATTTACTATAGGAAACCCAAAAGAGCTTCCCATTTCCCTTCTACCTCTTCCTCTGCCTCCTTCTTCACCTCTACCTCCTTCTCCTTCTGCACCTCTACCTCCTTCTCCTATACCTCTACCTCTACCCCCTCCAAATAGTGTATGTTCTCCATTAAAGACTCCTCCTCCCCCTTCTTCTGCCATGGTTGATTATCCTGTGGAAGTGGAAAAGTTTATGTCTCTAGCAGAGATTCTTGAACCTTCTTCTAGGACAGGTTCAGTGGATGAAGTGGAAGGTCTCTCTGATGGAATATATAATCTTAAGCCTTCTTGATGTTTGTGATTAGTATAGGATGAGATGTGGGTTTGAGTTGGAGGTGTGTTGCCTCTTGGCCTTGGTGGAACAAGTGGTGTTCTAGGAATCAAGCTTCTGATTTTTATGAATCTACCCCTTGAGTCTCTTTCTCTACGAATATCATTGTTTTTGGGAGGTAAGAAATAAGGCTACCTAGTTACACTTCCCTGGCAACGGTGCCAAAATTTCTGCTCAACTTAGTGTTCCTAAATTGATGTCATAAATTGTCAACTAGGGCTAGTAAAATATTGAAGTGAAGTGCACTATATGTGCCTAGGTATCTGCTTCCTACTTCGTTGTGTTTAGTGTTTTTCTAGTGTTTTTGGTTTTTTGTTTTTATGCTAAGAGGAAAAGAACTAAGTTGTTGGCAAAGGGAATTTATTGTTCACACTAAAACAGAGCAAAATCTATTCTAAACTATGTATAGCACCTAAGAACAAAAAATGCTAATTCACAGATTGCAAAACTTGACAAGAAAAAAAATAACTCATAACATGAACTCAGTACAATTAATTTCATTAGAAGTATGTTGGAAAAACTTGAGAAAAGGATAAGTTTAATGCAATGAGGTTCTTCTAAGTAAACAACAACTTACAATATCACAGAGAAAATCTCATCCATGGTTAGAAGTTTGTTGGAACACATTTGGAAAATATTATCTGCAACATAGTAAGGAACCCTACTCTAAATTAACTTATGACACTAAAATTAATCCATTCTGCAACTCAAAATGTCACTATTAAGCCTCATTCAAGGGTTAGAAATCTTTTGGAATAGTTTTGGAAAAAAGGCAAGTTTGTAAAATTATGAGAAATTGCAAAACAATCAAGACTTCAAAATGAAATTACCAATTCTTGTTCCTATGATAACGATGTATTAGCAGAGATTAAGAACAAGAGAAGTTTGTAAATAATGAAGGCCTTTAAGTCTAATGTAACAGAACTAGAATACAACTAGCTAATAAAACTTAAAATACATTAAACAAAACCGAACTAATATGCAATTAACCTCTGAAATACTACAGTTGAACTAAAATGAAATTAATCTCTGAAATACTACAGTTCTATCTCATTCAGTGTTAGTGATATTTTGGAACAATTCATAAGAACAATACTGGCTGTAACATTTGATGTAAGTGAGCATAAAACATAAAGTTCAGAAAACTGCCTAAATTAGGAACAAAGCAGAGCTAAAGTTACTAATCTAAACAATATGCACAGAGCCTCTTGGGCAGTAGGGGCCCTCTACCACCAAATTAGCATAGGAATCTCTTCAATATTGCTTCAGATAATGTATTAAAGTTGTTCTTCTTTCATTAAAGGAAAACGCTTCCAAAAACGGAGTATTACAGTCTTGGACAACTTAAAAATAAAACATCAACTAACTAACTGTCTCTCGGTTTCCAAAGTTATTCTTATAAGAGAAATACATAACTGCCCTGGAGAAGAAATAGGGATAAGTTTATTTTTCAATTAAAATCAAATTAGAACTCTTGTGGAGGCCTCGTACTTTCCTGAAGACATCTGTAGATTCCTTGTCCTGGTAGGAATCTACTTCTTAGTTTGGGTTTCCTCCACGTGCATAACCACTTGCAGATTTTTGCTCAGACTTGGTAGAGAGTAAGGAATGATGTAGGTGAGTTCTGGAATTCAACCATATGCATTTTTCCTTTAAGTGACACCTGTAACCTATGTGAACATGAAGATAGCTACGTAATAGGCGACTAGCTACAGAATGGCTTCATTCTGTAGCTAAGTCTAGTAAAAAATTACTACAACAACAAGACCACAAAATTTTAGTAAGTTAGTTATTTTATGCATTCCTAAAGTGACTTTAATCAATCCTATTGATCTTTTAAGCCTATAATTGATAAAGGACAAAGGAAATGAAATGAAATTTGGTGAAAGAAAATGAAATCTTTGGGGCTCAACATCTCCAATAGGAGAAATGATGTTCTTATGCAGAAGGATGCAAAGAAGGTTTTTGCAAAGTATGACATTGTTCACAAGTCATGGGAATGATCCTCCAATATGTGGTGTTGTTCCTTGAGAAAAAATTCCTTGCTGTGTAAAGGAATCTATGCTCAAGACATTAAAGATTATGTCACAAACAAGGGTATATTTGTCTCTGTTTATTAAACCTTCAAATATTAATAATATAATCTCCAAATATAAAACCCCTACAAGTTCTACAATGCCATGTTCTCTTTATGTTGAAGTGAATGAATATAAGAAAAAGAAAGAAAAGGATTTCAATTTGATATGCTGCTTAAAACAGAATCTACCATCATAAAACCCTGAATAAGTGAGCAACAATAAAGTTAACATAGAGGAGCGCCCATTAAGGATGTTTAACTCTTAGATACATAGATATCAAGAGACCTGCAGCTCAAATCATTTACAATCAACTGCCCGGTCTGCATATGAATATTCATTTTGTCCCACAATGGGATATTTTTAACATCCATGATTATGTTTACCTCATTAAAGCTGCTCGAAGACCCAAGAGACATTCCATTTGGATGTGACAGAGCCATTCTAAATTGATCTTTTTCAATATCCATTACAGTCAATAATTCGGTCTAATCAGCAGCTGTGTGATGTTCTGCTTGCGCTTCTACATTAGATTTTATTCTCTGATTTCTTTCTTCAATTTACGTGAATAATTGATTGACTGTTGGCATCCTTTCTGAGTAAATTTCACGTCTTCTAGGAGAAGAGGGAACACTTGATTCTTCATTGATATGAAAGGTAAAACCAGGAGAATTGGGAGAATGATCTTCTGCTAGTTTGGTTCTCTTTTCTTCTCTGGGTTCCTCATTATCTATTTCAATAACATCTTCTCTACTTATTTTTCTTGCCCTTTCCATAATGGCAGGTGTTTGAATGTTGGTTTTTGAGGCACTTGTTTCACCTGGATTTGCCAGCTTCTCTATATCAGGCTTGCTTACATGGGAGAATGCAGCATACCTGTTCTCAACCCTTTTCTGAGAAATTATTCCATGCGGATCATAAGGCCATTTTTCTCCCAAAAACAACGGTGTCCCTTCCAACATTTTTGAGACTTCATCAAAAGCTTGTCTCGTGTTGACCACGAAAGGTCCCACACTCATAGGCAATTTGTACCTCAAACCTTTCTTCATGGGAAGAAAGTGAACTTGGTCTACATTAAGACTTTGCCTTATGAATTCCAGGGCGAAAAGTCGCATGGGTACAAAATTTGGGAGCCTATAAGGCTCAATGCTAACTCCATACAGCCTTATCTCTTAGTATTCTACGAATACAAACCAATCTCCAAATCTGCAATTGGGTCCTATCTGTAGGAACTCCCGGGCTTTTGGTAAGAAGCATGGAGGAAGGACTCCATTCAAGACTTTATAAGAAATAGTCATGAAATGGCTAGCAAACTCGAACAACCCTGCTTCATTCTCTTCTTTTCTAATCATGTCGGTCCAGAATAAAACTGATTGCTTATTTTTATTGCTATCAACTATATTTAAACCCAAACTCATGAACTCTTCAACATTTTGATACAAAAATAAGTAAACAACCAATGATGGAAATCTGAAGAAACCTGTTAGAGGAAAAGATATCAATTGGGAATTTACTATTTCCTGCCAAAAAAACGGAATGTCAAGGACCACCCTTGGTTTCATCATTAGTGAAAACATCCCCAAGACTGATTTATCAATTTTGTGGTCATCGTCTTTCCCCAAAATCTCCATAATGCAGCTAAGAACTGGCCTATACTGAACATTGAATGCCTCCAAACTGAACTCTTCTCCTTCAAATTGAGTTTTTTCTGGATTTGATTTCAAAAATTACATACAATGACTGAACTCTTTGTTTGAAAGGTCTTCAAAATACTGAACCAATGAATCTTCAGAGAATTGTAACGGAGAGTTATCTTCTGGAAAGCACAATGCTTGGTGAATTAATTGTGTTGATACCTGCAGGACATTTTCTCTCTGAAAATTCATGACGAAACATTTACCAGGGTACATTGATGAGACTAACCATGAGATGAACTCGGGGAAGAAGTGAGTTTTCGAAACACAGGCGGACAGCAAACCAGAACTTTTCATAGCAGATAATATAGGGGATTTATCAGTGTTTAGGGTTACTTGGTAATGCAATAAGGGATCATTGACGGATGACGCGATATCCTAGACATCCTTTTTACTATCCAGGAGGGGACTGAGGTTTGATGAACTAGACAAGGATATTCGTTTAGCCATGACTAACAGGAACTGAAAACAATTCGCGGGGTAACGGAAAATGCAAAGGTGGAAAGAACACGGTTCAAAAGGGGAAAAACAGTCACACATGGGAAAAACGAGACTAAAGAACTCTTTAATAAGCGACGGGAATTCGTAATAAATGCCGATATGATGTGGACAAACCGTTGAGAGCGGATGACAGTTGTTCTCCACTTCGCCTGATGACGTCACTGCGGGGGGTCCTGGAGTACGGCGGAAAATATCAACCTATACCCCCCGTAATGAATCCAAGCTATTGATCATGGCTCATCCAAGATTTTGACTAGTCAACTACGGGGGGTCAGGATTTGATAAACAACAAGCTACTTCTCCCCCCGCAATAACTTATCCGAGAGCACTTTTCTGTGATCACCGCTTCCGCTCAAGAAATTTCTCAGAGCTTAAGCTTAAATCAAAACATATATTTCAATAAGGTTAATATTCATCGAGCTTTGAAATGCTTCTTTTATGTTATAGTATAAAAACTTTATACTATAACATATGATATTTTGATTTTCTATTTTTTTTTTTTTTTGATATTCAAAATAAAAATTGAAAAGGATATGAAGATATGATCTACAACATGTGGGACGAGGGATTGCAGGGACGGTGACAAAATGTTGTGTAACACCCTTATCCTTAAGCTTAATTTTAACCCTAACCTTGACTTTACCCTTAAATTAACCTTAAACTTCACTATAAACGAACCCTAACCTTGACCAAACCCTTAACCTTAACCTTAACCTTACCCTTAACCTTAACCTCAACCTTACTAAACTCGTAACCTTAACCTTAACCTTAACCTTAACTATAACCTAACCCTAAACTTGACCAAACCCTTAACCTTAACCTTGAACAAACCCTTAATCTTAACCTTACCCTGACTAATCCCGTAACCTTAACCTTAACCTTAATTATGACCTTGACCTTAACCTTAACCTTAACCTTCACTAAAACCTAACATTAATCTTGACCTTAAGTATAACCTAACCTTGACCTTAATCTTAACCTTACCTTCACCTTAACCTTAACCTTACCTTTACCCTTAACCATAACCAACCCTTAATCTTAACCTTAACCTAACCTTAACCTTACCCTTAACCTTACCCTTAACATAACCTTAACCTTAGCCTTAACTATAACCTAACCCTAACCATGACCAAACCCTTAACCTTAACCTTATCTTAACCTTAACCTATCCTTAACCTTAACCTTAACCTCACTATAATCTTACCCTTAACCTTAACCTTGACCTTAACCATAACCTAACCCTAACCTTGACCAAACCCTTAACAATAACCTTAACTTAACCCTAACCTTGACCAAACCCTTAACATTAACCGTAACCTTAAACTTAACCTAATCTAAACCTTAACCTAGCTGTAACCTTAACCTAACCTTAACCTTAAACTTAACCTTAACCTTAACCTTAGCATAACCATAACCTTAACCTTAACCTTAACCTTAACCTAACCCCAACCTTAACTTTACCCTTAACCTAACCTTAACCTTAACCTAACTCTAACCTCAACTTTACCCTTAACATTAACCTTAACCTTAACCTTAACCTGATCTTAACCTTAACCTAACTATAACCTTAACCTAACCCTAACCTTACATTAACCTTAACATTAACCTTGGCTTGACCTTAACTATAACCTAACCCTAACCTTGACGAAACCCTTAACCTTAACCTTTACCCTAACCTTTACCCTAACCTTACCCTAACCTTATCTTAACCTTAACCTAACCTTAACCTTGGCTTTTCCCTTAACATAACCTTAACCTTAACCTTAACATAACCTTAACCTAACCCTTAACCTTACCTTGACCTTACCCTTAACTTAATCTTAACCTTAACCTTGAACCTAACCATAACCTTAAACTTTAATCATAACCTTTACCTAACCTTCACCTTAACTATAACCTAACCCTAAACTTAACCTTAACCTAACATTAACCTTGACCTTGACCAAACTCTTAACGTAACCTTAACCTTACCCTTAACATTAACCTTAACCTTAACTTTACCCTTAACCTATCCTTAACCTTAACCTTGACCTTAACCTTAATCTTAACCTTATCTTAACCTAACTTTAAGCTTAAGCTTAATCTTAACCTTAACTTTACCCTTAACCTAACCTTAAGGGTTTAGTCAGATTAAGGTTAGGTTAAGGTTAAGGTTAACGTTAAGAGTTTGGTTAAAGTTAGGTTAAGGTTAAGGTTAAGGGTTTGGTCAAGGTTAGGGTTAGGTTATCGTTAAGTTTAAGGTCAAGGTAAAGGTTAACCTTAACCTAACCTTACCCTAACCTTAACTATAACCTAACCTTAACCTTAACCTAAAACTTTACCCTTAACCTAACCTTAACCTTAACCTTAACCATAACCTTAACCTTAACCTTAACATTAACCTTAACTTAACTATAACCTTAACCTTCACCTTAACCTTAACCTTAACCTTGACTTTACCCTTAACTTAACCTTAACCTAACCTTAACCTTATCCCTAACCTTAACCTTAGCCTAACCATAAATTTTACCTTAACCAACCTAACCCTAACCTTAACTTTACAGTTAACCTAACCTTAACCTTAACCTTGACCTTAACCTTAACTTTACCCTTAACCTTGACCTTACCCTTAACCTTCACTATAACCTAACCTTAACCTTAAGATTAGGGTTAGGTTATAGTTAAGGTCAAGGTTAAGTTTAAGGTTACGGGTTTAGTCAGGTTAAGGTTAAGGTTAAGGTTAATGTTAAGGGTAAGGTCAAGGTCAAGGTCAAGGTTATGTTAAGGTAAACTCAAGGTTAAGGTTATGTTAAGGGTTTGGTCAAGGTTAAGGTTAGGATTAGGTTATAGTTAAGGTCAAGATTAAGTGTAAGGTTAAGAGTAAGGTTGAGGTTAAGGTTAAGGTCAATGTTAAGGTTAATTCTAAGGGTTTAGTCAAAGTGAGGGTTAGGTTATAGTTAAGTCAAGGTTAAGGTTAAGTTTAAAGTTATGGGAAGGTTAAGGTTAAGGTTAAGGTTAGGTTAAGGTTAAGGTTATAGGTTTAGTCATGATAAGGTTTAGGTTAAGGGTATAATCAAGATTAAGGTTAAAGGTAAATTTAAGGTTAAGGTGAAGTTTAAGGGTAAGGTTAATATAAGGTTAACGGTAAGGTTAAGATTAAGGTTAGTTTAAGCGTAAAGTTAAGGTTAAGAGTAACGTTAAGGTTAAGGTTACGGGTAAAGTTAAGGTTAAGGTTAAGGTCAAGGTCAATGTTAATATTAAGTTAGGTTAAGGTAAAGTTAAGGTTATGGTTAGGGTTAGGTTATAGTTAAGGTTAAGTTTATGGTTAAGGGTAAATTTAAGGTCAAGTTAACCTTACCCTTAACCTTAAACTTAACCTTAACCTTAACCTTAACTATAACCTAACCTTCACCTTAACCTTAACCTTACCTTTACCTTAACCTTAACCTAACCTTCCCATAACCTTTACATTAACCTGACTTTAAACTTAACCTTCCCCTAACCTTAACCGTAACCTTAACCTAACCTTAACATTAACCTTAACCTTAACCTAACCTTAACCTTGACCTTACCCTAACCTTAACCTTAACTTTACCCATAACCTTAACCTTACCCTTAACTTAACGTTACCCTTGACCTTGACCAAAACCAAACCTAACCTTAACATTAACCTAAGCTAACCTTAACCTTAACCTTAACCTTATCTTAACCTTAACCTTCCCATAACCTTAACCTTAACCTTAGCCATAACCTAACCTTAACCTTAACCTTAACCTTCCCATAACCACCTTAACCTTAACCTTACCCTTACCCTTACCCTTAACCTTATCTTAACCTTAACCTAACCTTAACCTTGACTTTACCCTTAAGGTAACCTTAACCTTAAGGTTAAAGTTAATTTAACCTTACACTTAACCTTAACCTTCCTAATATTAAGCTTAACCCCTAACCTAACATTACCTTAACCATAACCTTAACCTAACCTTAACCTTAACCTTACACTTAACCTTAACTTAACATTACCTTAACCTTAACCTTCCCAAACCCTTAACCTTAACCTAACCTTAACCCTAACCTTAACCTTGACTTTACCCTTAACGTAACCTTAACCTTAACTTTGACCTTACTAAACCCATACCCTTAACCTTTACTTAACCTTAAGGGTTAGGTTAAGGTTAAGGTTTTGGGAAGGTTAAGGTTAATCTTGAATTTACACTTAACCTAACCTTAACTATAACCTAAATCTAACCTTGAGGGTAAAGTTAAAGTTAAGGTTATGGTCAAGGTCAAGGTTAAGGCTAACTTAAGTTAAGGTAAGGCTATGGTTAGGATAAGGATAAGGTTAAGGTTAGGTTCAGGTTAAGATAAGTTTAAGGTTAGGTTAAGGATAAATTCAAGGTTAAGGTAAAGGTTAATGTTAAGGGGAAGGTTAAGGTAAGGGTAAGGTTAAGGTTACGTTAAGGTAAAGTTTATAGTTAAGGTTAGGGTTAAGGGTAAATTCAAGGTTAAGGTTATGTTAAGGTTCAAGTTACAGGTTTAGTCAGGTTAAGGTTACATTAAGGTAAAGGTTAAGGTTAAGGTTACGTTAAGGTAAATGTTATGGTTAAGGTTATGGTTAAGAGTAAAGTCAAGGTTAAGGTTAGGTTAAGGTTAAGTTAAGGGTAGGTTATAGAGAAGCTTAAGGTTAAGACCTGTAACCTTAAACTCTAACCTTAACCTAAACTTAAACATAACCTTATCTTAACCTTAAGCTTAACCTAACCTAGCCTTAACCTTACCTTAACCATAACCTTAACCCAACCTTAACCTTAACCTTCTCATTAACCTTATCTTAACCTTACCCTAACCATAACCTTAACCTTGACCTTAATGATAACCTAATCCTAACCTTGACCAAACCATTAACATTAACCTTAACCTTAACATTAACCTTAACCTTAACCTTACCCTAACCATAACCTTAACCTTACCCTAACCTTACCCTAACCATAACCTTAACTTTAACCCTAACCTAACCTTAACCAAACCCTTAACCTTAACCTAACCTTAACCAAACCCTTAACCTTAACCTAACCTTAACTTTGTCTTTACCCTTAACATAACCTTAACCTTAACTATAACCTAACCCTAACCTTGACCTTAACTTTACCCTTAACCTTGACCTTAACCTTAACCTTGACCGTGACCTTAACTTAACCTTAACCTTAACCTTATCTTACCCTTAACCTAATCTTAACCTTAACTATAACTTAACCCTAACCTTGACTTTACCTTAACATAACCTTAACTGATTAACCTTAACCTTAACCTTAACCTTCCCATAACCATAACCTTAACCTTGACCTTAACTATAACATAACCCTAACCTTGACCAAACCTTAACCTTAACCTTCCCATAACCTTAACCTTAACCTAACCTTAACCTTAACCTTAAGTATAACCTAGCCCTAACCTTTACCAAACACTTAACCTTAATCTTAATCTTAACCTTAACCTTAACCTTTACCTAACCTTAACCTTAACCTAACCCTAACCTTACCCTAACCTTTACCCTAATCATAACCTTAACTTTACCTTTAACCTAACCTTAACCATAACCATAACCACCTTAACCTTAACCCTAACCTTAACCTTGACTTTACCCTTAACCTTAAGGTTACGATTTTAGTCTTACCCTTAACCTTAACTTATCCTTAACCTTATTCTTAACCTTGACCTAATTGTTACCTTAACCTTAACCTTAACTATAACCTAACACTAACCTTAACCATCATTATAACCTAACCCTAACCTTAACCTTAACCTTAACCTTACTCTAACCTTAACCTTGACCTTAACCTTAACCTGACTAAACCTGTAACCTTAACCTTACCTTAATCTAACTTTAACCTTAACCTTAACCATAACCCCAACATTGACCAAACCATTAACCTTAACCTTACCTAATTAAACCCGTAACCTTAACCTTAACCTTAACCTGACTAAACCCGTAACCTTAACCTAACCTTAACCTTAACCTTAACCTTAACTATAACCTTACCCTTAACCTAACTTAAACTTAACCTTGACCTTTACCTTAACCTTAACTTTAACATTAACCTTAACCTCGCTAAACCCGTAACCTTAACCTTACCCTTAACCTTAACCTGAACCTTTACTCTTAACCTTAACCTTAACCTTAGCCCCTTAACCTTAACCTTATCCTAACCTTAACCTTAACTAAAACATAACCCTAACCTTAACCAAACCCTTAACCTTAACCTTAACCTTGAATTTACCCTTAACCTAACCTTAACCTTAACCTAACCTTAACCATGACTTACCCTTAACCTAACCTTAACCTTAATGTTATCTTAACCTTAACCTAAATATAACCTTACCTTAACCTAACTTAACCTTCACCTTCACCTTGACCTTAACCTTCACCTTATCTTAACCTTAACCAAACCTTAAC
The DNA here is from genome assembly GCA_034641835.2 of Pinus albicaulis. Taxonomy (NCBI): domain Eukaryota; kingdom Viridiplantae; phylum Streptophyta; class Pinopsida; order Pinales; family Pinaceae; genus Pinus; species Pinus albicaulis. Next base: position 68,225,593 of record MU968411.1, read on the forward strand.
CAAACTATAACCTTACCTTAACCTAACTTAACCTTAACCTTCACCTTGACCTTAACCTTAACTTTAAATTTACCTTAACCTTAAGGGTTTAGTCAAGATAAGGTTAACGTTAACGTTAAGGTAAAGGTTAAGGTTTGGTTATAGTGAAGGTTAAGGTTAAGGGTAAGGTTAGGGTAAAATTTCATGTTAAGGTTAAGGTTAAGGTTTAAGGTTAGGGTTAGGTTAAGGTTGAGGTTAAGGTTAGGTTAAGGTTAGGGTAAGGTTAAGGTTAAGATAAAGATAAGGTTAAGATTAATGTTAGGGTAAAGGTTAAGGTTAAGGTGAAGGCTAAGGCTAAGGTTACGTTAACGTTAAGTTAAGGGTAAAGTCAACCTGTAATCTTAACCTTAACCTTAACCTTCACTATAACCTAACCCTAACATTGACCAAAACCTTAACCTTAACTATAACCTATCCTTAACCTTAACCAAACCCGTAACCCTAACCTTGACTTTACCCTTAACTTAACCTTAACCTTAACCTTAACTATAACCTTAACCTTGCCTTAACCTAGCATAACCTTAACCTTGACCTTGACCTTGACCTTAACCTTAACCTTAACTTCACCCTAAATTTAAGGGTTTAATTGGGTTAAAGTTAAGGGTTTGGTCAAGGTTATGGTTAGGTTGAGGTTAAGGGTAAGGTTAAGGTTAAGGTTAAGTTAAGGGTAAAGTTAAGGTTAAGGTTAGGGGAAGGTTAAGGTTAAATTCTAGGTTAAGTTGAAGGTTAAGGCCAAGGATAGGGTAAGGTTAAGGTTAAGGTCATGGTCAAGGTTAAGGTTAAGTTAGGTTAATGTGAGGTTAAGGTTACGGTTAGGTTAAGGTTAAGGTTAGCTTAAGGTTAAGATTATGTTAAGGGTAAAGTTAAGGTTAAGGTTAGGTTAAGGGTAAAGTCAAGGTTAAGGTTAGGTTAAGGGTAAGGGTTTGGTCAGGGTTAAGGTTAGGTTATAGTTAAGGTCAAGTCAAGGTTAAAGTTAAGGGTTTGGTCAAGGTTAGGATTAAGTTATAGTTAAGGTTAAGGTTAATGGTAAAGATAATGTTATTGTTAAGGTTAAGGTTAGGGTTAGGTTATAGTTAAGGTTAAGATTAGGTTAAGGGTAAAGTTAAGGTTAAGGTTACAGTTACGGTTAGGGGAAGGTTTTAGTTAAGGTTAAGATAATGTTAGGTTAAGGGTTAAGGTTAGTTTAAGGGTAAAGTTAAGCTTAGGTTAGGTGAAGGTTAAGGTTAGGTTAAAGTTAAGTTTAAGGTTAAGGGTATGGTCAAATTTAGGGTTATGTTATAGTTAAGGTTAGGTTAAGGTTAGGTTAAGGGTAAAGTCAAGGTTAAGGTGAAGGTTAAGGGTAAGGTTAAGGTTAAGTTTGCGGGTTTAGTGAGGTTAAGGTTAAGGTTAAGGGTTTCGTCAAGGTTAGGGTTACTTTAAGGTTAATGTTAAAGTTAGGTTAAGGGTAAAGTCAAGTTTAAGGTTATGGTTAAGGTTAAGGGTAACATAACGTTAAGGTTAAGGTTAAGGGGGTAAGGTTAATGTTACGGTTAGGTGAAGGTGAAGGTTACGGTTAGGTCAAGGTTATGTTTAAGGTTAAGTTAAGGTTAAGGGTAATATAAGGTTAAGGTTAATCTCAAGATTAATATTAGTTTAAGGTTAAAGTCAAACCTTAACCTTAACCTTATGTTTAACCTTAACCTTCCCCTAACCTTAACCCTAACCTAAACCTTAACCTTAACCTTAACCTAACCTTAGCCATAACATTAACCTTAACTTTACCCTTAAACTAACCTTAACATTACCCTAACCATAACCTTAACTTTACCCTTAACCTAATCTTAACCTTAACCTAACCTTAACCTTGAATTTACCCTTAACCTAACCTTAACCTTACCTTAACCTTTACCTAACCTTAACCTTAAGCTTAACCATAAACTTAACCTTAACCTTAACCTTAACCTAACCTTAACCTTGAACTTAACTATAACCTAACCCTAACCTTGATCAAACCCTTCACCTTAACCTTAACCTCACTAAACTCATAACCTTAACCTTAACCATAATATTAACCTCAGGTTAAGGTTAAGGTTAGAGCTAAGGGTAAAGGATAAGTTTAAGGCTAAAAGTTTAGTCATGTTAAGGTTATGGTTAAGGTTTGGTCAAGGTTAGGGTTAGGTTGTAGTTAAAGTCAAGTTTAAGGTTAGGTTAAGCTTAAGGTTAAGGTTAAGGTTAAGTTTAAGGTTATGGTTAAAGTTAGGTTAAGGGTGAAGGTTAAGGGTGATGGTTAAGGTCAAGGTTAAGGTTAAGTTTATGGTTAATTTTAGGTTAAGTTTTAGGTTAAGGTTAGGTTTTAGTGAAGGTTAAGGTTAAGGTTATAGTGACTATAACCTTACCCTTAACCTCAACCTTGACCTTAACTATAAGGTAACCCTGACCTTAACCTTAACCCTAACGTTAACCTTAACTTTACCCTTAACCTAATATTAACATTACCCTAACCTTACCCTTAACCTTAACCTTGATCTGAGGTTAATATTATGGTTAAGGTTAAGGTTAATCATAAGTTAAGGTTAAGGTTACGGTTAAGGTTAAGGTTAAGCGTTTTGTCAAGGTTAGGGTTAGGTTATAGTTAAGCTCAAGGTTACGAAAAAATTTATAGTAAAGGGTAAGGGTAAGATTAAGGGTAAAGTTAAGGTTAAGGTTAAGGCTAAGGTTAAGAAAAAGGTCAAGGTCAAGGTTAAGGTTAAGTAAAGGTTAAGATAAGGTTAAGGGTAATTTTAAGATACGGTTAAGTGTAAGGGTAAGGTTAAGGGTTTGGTCAAGGTTGGGGTTAGGTTATACTAAAGGTTAAGGTTAAATTAAGGGTAAAATAAAGGTTAGGGTTAGGTTAAGGTTAAGATTAGGTTAAGGGTAAAGTTAAGGTTAAGGTTATAGTTAATGTCAATGTAAGATAAGGTTAAGGATAAGGTTAAGGTTACATGTTTAGACAGGTTAAGGTTAATGTTAATATTAGGTTAAGGGTAAGGTTTAGGTTAGTTTAAGGTTAAGGTTAAGGTTAACGGTAAAGTTACGGTTAGCTTATAGTTAAGGTCAAGGTTAAGGTTAAGGGCAAGGAAACCCTTAACCTTAATGTGAACCTTTGCCTTAACCTTACCCTAACCTTACCCTTAACCTTAACCTTAGCTATAACCTAACCCTAACCTTGACTAAACCCGTAACCTTAAACTTAACCTTCCCACTAACCTTCACCTTTAACCTTAACCTTAACCTTACCCCCTTAACCTTAACCTTAACGTCACTAAACCTGTATCCTTAACCTTAACCTTCACCTGAATAAACTTGTAACCTTAACCTTAATATAACCTTAACCTTAACTTTACCTTTAATCTAACCTTAACCTTACCCTTACCTAACCTTAACCTTAACTTTAAATTTACCCCTAACCTTAAAATTAACCTTAACCTTAAACTTTATCTAACCTTAACCTTAACCATAACCATAACCTTAACCCTAACCTTAACCTTAGCCTTTACCCTAACCTTAACCTTAACCTTAACCTTAACCTTGAACAAACCCTTAACCTTAACCTTAACCTAACCTTAACCTTGACCTTAACTATAACCTAATCCTAACCATGACCAAACCCTTAACATTAACGTTAAACTTAATCTTACCCTAACCTTAACCCTGACCTTAAATTTAACTTTACCCTTAACCTAACCTTAACTATTCCCTTAACCCTAACCTCAGTCTTAACCTTGACTTTACCCTTAACCTAACGTTGAGGTTAAGTTTAAGTGAGGTTAAGGTAACATTAAAGCTATGGTTAGGTCAAGTATAAGGTTAACCTTAACCTTAAACTTAACTTTACCCTTAACCTAACCTTAATCTTAACTTTAATTATAGCCTAACCTAGCCTTAACCTTACCTTAACCTAATTTAACCTTGACCTAACCGTAAGCTTAACCTTAACCATAACCTTCAACTTAATCTTGACCTTAACCTTAACCTTACACTTAACCTTCACCCTTAACCTTAACCTAACCCTAAACTTAACCTAACATTAACCTTGACCTTAACCTAACTTTAACCTTAACCTTATCTTACCCTTAACCTTGACCTTGACCTTGACCTTAACCTTACCTTAACCTTAATCTTAACCTTAACCTTCCAATAAGCATAACCTTAACCTTGACTTCACCCTTAACCTAACCCTAACCTTGACCAAACCCTTAACCTTAACTTTAACCTTCCCATAACCATAACCTTAACCTTGACCTTGACTTTACCCTTAACCTAACCTTAACCTTGACCTTCCCCTAACCTTAACCCTAATATTACCCTAACCATAACCTTAAATTTACCCTTAACCTAGTCTTAACCTTAACCTAACCTTAACCTTACACTTAACATTGACCTTAAACTTAAGTTTAACTAAAACCTAACCCTAAACTTAAATTTAACTATAACCTAACCCTAAATTTGACAAAACCTTAACCTTAACCTTAACTTAACCTAACCTTAGGCTTAACCTTAACCATAACCATAACCTTAACCTTAACCTTACCCTTAACATTAACCTTAACTATAACCTTACCCAAACCTTAACCCTAACCTTACCCTTAACCTTAACCTAACCTTAACCTTAAATTTACCCTTAACCTTGAATTTAACCTTAACTTACCCCTAACCTTAACCTTAACCTTAACCTTAACCTTCCCCTAACCTTAAATTTAAACTTAACCTTAAGGTTAAGGTTACAGGTTTAGTGAGGTTAAGGTTAAGGTTAAGGTTAAGTTTCTGGTTATGGGAAGGTTAAGGTTAGGTTAAGGTTAAGATTAGGTTAAGTTTAAGGTTAAGGGTTTGGTCAAGGTTAGGGTTAAGTTATAGTTTAGGTCAAGGTTAAGTTTAAGGTTAAGGGTAAGGTTAAGGTTAAGGTTAGGTTAGGTTAGGTTAGGTTAAGTTAAGGTTAAGGTTACATTTAGGGTTAAGGTTAAGGTCAATGTTAAGATTACGTAAAGGTTAAGGTTAAGGCTAATATTAAGGTAAGGTTAAGGTTACGGATTTAGTCAGGTTAAGGTTATGGTTAATGCTAGGGTAAGGTTAAGGTTAAAGTTGAGGTTAAAGTTAGGTTAAGGTTAGGGTTAGGTTATAGTTAAGGTTAAGGTTAAGGTTAGGGTTAATGTTAGGTTAAGGTTAAGGGTATGATTAAGCCCTTAACCCTCCCATAACCGTAACCTTAACCTTACTTTAATCTAAGCTAACCTAAACTTAACATTATCCTTACCTTAACCTAACTTTAACTTTAACCTTAACCTTCCCCTAACTTTAACCCTAACCTTACTCTATCCTTACCCTTAACCTTCGGCTTAATTTTAACCTAGCCTTAACACTAACCTTACCCTAACCTTACCTTATCCTTACCCTTAACCTTCAGCTTAATTTTAACCTAACCGTAACCTTAACTTTACCCTTAACCTAATTTTAATCTTAACCTCAACCTAACCCTAACCTTAACCTTAACCTTAACCTTAAACTAACCTTAACCAAACCCTTAACCTAAACCTTAACCTGAATAAATCCGTAACCTTAACCATAACCTTAACCTTAACATAACATTAACTTTGACTTTACCCTTAACTTAATCTTAACCTTAACCTTAATCTAACCTTAACCTTACCTTAAGGTTAGGTTAATGTTAAGTTTAAGGTTAGGTAAGGGTAAGGTTAAGGTTACCGGTTTAGTTAGGTTAAGGTTAAGGTTAAGGTTAAGGTTAGGTTAAGGGTAAAGTTATGGTTAAGGTGAAGGTTAAGGTCAAGGTTACAAGTTTAGTCAGGTTAAGGTTAACATTAAGGGTTTGGTCAAGTTTAGGGTTAGGTTATAGCTAATTTTAAGGTTAGGGTTAAGGGTAGAGGTAAGGTTATAGTGAAGGTTAAGGTTAAGACCTGTAACCTTAACCTTAACCTTAGCTTTAACTATAACCTAACCTTAACCTTTACCTTAACTATGAACTATCCTTCACCTTAACCTTAACTTTACCCTTAACATTAACCTTAACCTTAACCTTAAACTTAGCCCCTTAACCTTAACCTTAACCTTAACTTGACTAAACCCTTAACCTGAACCTTACCCTTACCTAACCTTAACCTTAACTATACGTTAACCTAACCTTAACCTTAACTATAACATAACAGTAACCTTAAATTTAACCTGAACCTTATCTTAACTTTAACCTTCACTATAACCTGACCTTAACCTTGACCTTAAGAGTAACCTAACCCTAACCTTGACCAAACCCTTAACCTTAACCTTAACTTTACCCTTAACCTAATCTTAACCTTAACCTAACCTTAACCTTGACTTTACCCTTAACCTAACCTTAACCTTGACCTTAACTATAACCTAACCCTAACCTTGACCAAACCTTAACCTTAACCTTCCCATTACCATAACCTTAACCTTAACTTTACCCTTAACCTTAACCTTAACCTTACCCTCACCTGACCTTAAACTTAACCTAACCTTAACCTTAACTTTACTCTTAACCTAACCTTAACCTTAACTATACTCTTAACCTAACCTTAAACTTGAACTTAACTATAACTTAACCCTAACCTTGAACAAACCCTTAAAGTTTGGGTTAAGTTATAGTTAAGGTCAAGGTTAAGGTTAAGATAAGGTTAAGGTTTGGGTCAAGGTTAAAGTTAAGGTTAGGGTAAAGGTTCAGGTGAAGGTTAAGTTTAAGGTTAGGTTATAGTGAAGGTTAAGGTTAAGACCTGTAACCCTAACCTTAACCTTAACATTGACTTTACCCTTAACCTAACCCTAACTTTAACTTTAACCTTATTCTTATCTTAACCTTAACCTAACCTTAACCTAACTATAACCTTACCCTTAACCTTAACCTTGACCTTAACTATAGCCTAACCTTAACCTAACCTTAACCTAACTATAACCTTACCCTTAACCTTAACCTTGACCTTAACTATAGCCTAACCCTAACCTTGACCAAACCCTTAACATTAACCTTAACCTTAACCTTTACTTAACCTTAACCTTGACCTTACCCTTAACCTTAACATTAACATTAACTTAAACCTTAACTTTAACCTAAACTTAATCTTAACCTTACCATAAACTTTCCCTAACCTTAACCTTAACTTTACCCTTAACCTAACCTTAATTTTAACCTAACATGAGCCTTATCTTAACCTTAACTATAACTTAACCCTAACATTGACAAACCCTTAACATTAACCTTAACTTCACCCTTAACCTAACCTTAACCTTAACCTTAACCTTGACTTTACCCTTAACTTAAGCTTAACCTTCACTATAACCTAACGCTAACCTTAAACAAAACCTTGACATTAACCTTAATGTTACCCTTAACCTTGAACTTAACCTTAACTTTAACTATAACCTAACCCTAACCTTGAACAAACCCATAAAATTAACCTTAACTTAACCTTATCCTTAACCTTAACCTTAATCTTGACCTTAACTATAACCTAACCCTAACCTTGAGCAAACCCTTAACCTTAACCTTAACCTAACTAAACCCTTAAGGTTAGGGTAAAGTTAAAGTTAAGGTTAAGGTCAATTTCAAGGTTAAGGTTAAGTTAGGATAAGGTAAGGTTATAGTTAGGTTAAGGTTAAGGTTCAAGGGGGCCTTAAACTTAACATGAATAAACCTGTAAACTTAAACTTAACCTTAACCTTAACCTAATGTTAACCTTAACTAAACCCTTAACCTTAACCTTCCCCTAACCTTAACCTTAACCTTACCCTTAACCTTCACCCTTAACCTTAACCTAACCCTAACCTTGACCTGAACCTTAACCTAACCTTAACCTCAATCTTACCCTTAACCTTACCTTAACCTTAACCTTAACCTAACCCTAACATTAACCCTGACCTTAGGGTCAAGGTTAAGGTTACTTTAAGGGTAAAGTTCAGGTTATGATTAGCGTAAGGTTAGGTTAAGGTTAAGGTTATGGTTATGGTTAAGTTCAAGGTTAAGGTTAAGGTTATGGTTAAGGTTAACGTCAAGGTCAAGGTCAAGGTCAAGTTAGGTTAAGGTAAGGTTAAGGTTACGGTTAGGTCAAGGTTAAGTGTTTAGTCAAGTTAAGGTTAAGGTTAAGGGTTTTGTCAAGGTTAGGGTTAGGTTAAGGTTAAGGGTGAAGTTTACGAGTAAGGTTAAGATTAAGGTTAAGGTTAAGGTTAAGGTTATGGTTAAGGTTAAGGTTACGATTATATTAAGGGTAAATTTAAGGTTATGGTTAAAGTTAAGGTTAGGTTAAGGTTAAGGTTAGGTTATAGTTAAGGTCAAGGTTAGGTTAAGGTTAAGGTTAGGTAAAGGTTAAGGGTAAGGGTAAGGTTAAGGTTAAGGTCAAGGTCAAGGTCAAGGTTATCCTTAAGCTAACCTTAACTTTAACTTTAACCTTAACCCTAACCTCAACCTTAAATTTACCCTTAGGTTACAGGTTTAGTCAGTTTAATGTTAAGGTTAAGGTTAAGGTTAAGGTGAATGTTAATGGTAAGGTCAAGGTTAAGGGTAAAGTTAAGGTTAAGGTTAAGGTTACGGGTTTAGTAAGGTTAAGGTTAAGGGTTTGCTGAAGGTTAGGCTTAGCTTATCCCTTAAGGTTAGATTAAAGTTAAAGTTAAGGTTAAGGTTAGGTTAAGGTTAAGGTTAGGTTAAGGGTAATGTCAAGGTTAAGGTTATGGTTAGGGTTAAGGTTAAGGTTAAGGTTAGGGTTAGGTTAAGGTTAACGTTAAGGTTAATATAAGGATAAGGTTAAGGGTAAGGTTAGGGTAAAGGCTAAGGTTAAGGCTGTGGAGCTATAAAAAGGGTCTCTTTCACCTCTAATTACCTCACATTAATATGTCAATCCGGGAGCGTTTTGTTATTTCAAAGAGTGTCTCAGTCTGAGGCTATCACTTGCCAGAGTAATGCTAGCAGTACAGTGTTTAAGAAATACAAGAGTAAACGGATGCTTTTTTATAACTAAATCACTACAAAAGAATAAATCACACATTCAGAAAACTTGGTAGCTTATCAGTCAAGGGTTCGGCGGCGATAAACCATCCCTTTGGAAACTGATGGAAAGAAACCAAAGCATAAACCACAGGTCTGGGAGCTGGATAGTGAATACCAAAGCTCGCTACAGCCTTAGATCGTTTCTCACACCAATATGACAAATGCGAGTAAATGGAACAACAAATAAAGAATGGAACAACAAATCTGAAATGGAACAGTAATTGAAATGGAACAGCAATCGAACATCTAAGTCTCGCGAGTTGTAATCAAGCTTAATCTATTAACCCGAATGCACTCTAAATAATAGTCTTTCACTCTTAAGGCGAATCACACAAAACACACTAATGGAACAGCATTAACTATTGACAAATTATGGAACAGCTTCTAATAAATCATATATGCACACAACACGCTGAAACAGTAATCTTAATCAACAGGGATGCGACTGTGGAACAGCATTATCTCTTAATCCAGTAATCATGAAGAATTACTACTTCAAACAAATCTGTGATATGAATGTTTAGTATAAAAGCTCTGTAACAGAACAATAATAATATTCGATTAAGACTTAATGCAATTAACTCGGAAAGAATTAATAACTTGATGCAGAGTCAATACATGATTCAGTCTGTAAACACCTCAATGATTTAATCTTAACAGAGCATATAATAGCAACTTACAAAATATATCAGATTATCAAATAACAACGATAAACAAACCAAGCGGAAATCAAATTGTAGTAGTACAGAAGCAAGTGTCCTCCGGGGCCGGGCCCTTAGCCTCCAAGGTACACCGCCTTAAGTTAATCCAGACGCAAAGATGAAATAATCGCCAAGCTTATATTAATGCATCGAACAAAAGTACAATGAACCAGTTCTCACTGAAACTCAATAATCAGAGCTTAATGTTTTTAAACGAAGAAAATTATACCATAAACGTTGTGTGTTCTCACCCTGCTTCTCAAGCTAACGGTGTTGTCCTTTATGTAAAGGGTGACGTAGTTCCGATCTGTCCAAGTAACAAGATAAATAAAGCAGCGATCCCTCAGGATCAAAGATCCTGAGGGATTCGCCAAACTGTTAACTCTTCATCCTGTCTTTTCTTTTGCGCCGAGCTGGTGTCTTCACCTCCTTTTCCGGGCCGATTTGCTTTGATCTGTTTATCCTTGTTTGCATTCGGTTCTCGGTTCTCGTTCTTTTCTTTTGCGCCGAGCTGGTGTCTTCACCTCCTTTTCTGGGCCGATTTGCTTTGATCTGTTTATCCTTGTTTGCATTCGGTTCGACTTTGTCCTTTCCTTTGGAACGACAACTCCTCGTTTTCTCCTTTTCCTGTGCAGAAAATAACAATTATCAGCGGTTAAGTCTTGTATATCAATTCTCACATGTTTTATTATAATTCCTTATTATTTTCCAAATTCATGATGCAAAAAGGTTTACAAATTCTACTAAAAAGCCACTGAGATAATCGTCAAAAGCATACCTTTTTAGTACTCCACACACCCCCCTGATTACCTTGTTTCATGTCCTCATGAAAACATTGTAGTTGACATGCAAGGCAGTGAGAGAATATGCTGGAGAAGGAGTCTCATGCGGAGGCCTACAACCATGATGAGTGATTAGATAGTCAAAGAACTGACCTGTTTGTCCCTCAGGCATCTCATACAGGGCCAGGGTTCAACTCAGTCTCCTGATCTAGCACAAGGTCATGCAAATAAAGTTCACACAGCAATCTCTGAACCTTCACTCCATAATGTTTACAGCAGTCTATAAAGTCATTGACAGTGTTGATTTGTATAGGGGCACCTTCTTTAACAGCTTTTATTTTTAATTGTAAATATCGTTCTAATAAAAACAGAGCATAGTTTTTAGCAGGAGCCCTACATGCTAAAACGTCATTGTATAAAGAACACAAGGTATTCATCTGCTTGATAACAGTATCTAGTCTACGGGTTACATGTGCAACTTCCTCTTGTTCCTTTCGCCATCCTTCAAAAGCCTGGATTTTGGATTGATTGACGTCCTTTAGTTGCCGTTGTAACTCTTCATATTCTTCTCGGGGAACCGTTTGCTCTCTAAGTTGTTCGGCTTCTTGCTGGGCTTGCTTCATCATCTTATGCAAGGTTTTTGTCTTCGGATCTTTTTTCTATAGGTCAGTGGAGGCCGGGAGTTTTACCTGAACTTTCTTATTATGCTGTTTGGAGTTCAGAACCCTTATTACCCCTGAGGGTGGTGCCTCTATCTGAATTTTCTTGTCATTGGTCCTTATATCATCCTTTTCTATTTTAACACGAACATTTGTCTGTTTCTGTTCCTCAGCATCATTTGGAACGGCAGCTGGATTCTCAGTAGGGTTTTGAACAACAGGCTGATTGTTGGCCCTCTTTTTCTTCCCTCCGGTCTTTCTTACCTTCTGGTTCTTTTTCAGAATCCTAATTTTTTGTCTAAGCTAGGTTATCGTATTCAACAATTTCTGTCGTTCCATCCGCAACTTCTTAATTTCCAGCATTTCATTAGAAGGAACAGCAGGCTGTCTGCTGCGATCTGAACCATGACTAGTTTCTAAATCTTCCTCTTGGGGTTCTTCCTCACTGTTCTGCTCTGGCTGTTCTGGGGTAGGAACCTCGACTGGTTCTGTCTCTTCCTGAGCAACTGCTGTTTCTGCTCCTACTCCCTCTAGAATTTCCTCTTGCATCCTGGGAACAGATTGTTCCCGTTCAGTATTTACCTCCTCTTCATCATGAACAGGCAGATTACCTTTTTCTGCCTCTACTGCATGTGATTTTTCAGACATGTTTTCTTCTTGGGGTTTGTCGTGGGGGTCCTCTGAACTAGAAGGTTGGCCATACTTACCCATATTGGCTAGGACTGCGGCCAAGTCATCTTCTCCCAGTAGGTCTTGTAATGGGCTATCTTCCTGCTGTCCCATTTCTTCCTCCTGTTCAGCTTCTGCTTCGATTTCCGAATGCTTGGCCGCTACCCCATTTCCCTCTTCGGATTGCTCGTCCTCAATTACCACTGGTTGGCTGGTGCCTTCCTGGAGCTTGTCCAGCCTTCCTCGTATCCGAGCTAACCGGGCTGATTTTCTGGGCTTATCCATGCTTCCTCTCATCCGAGCTAACCGGGCTGATTTTCTGGGTTCCTCTGGTTGCTCGGGTGGATCGATGGCATGCTTGCGTTTTGCCGATTCTTGATGTATCTCTGGTCGTTCCGATGTACTAGCAACATGTTTCTGTTGTACTAATTCTCTGCGTTTTGCCGGACGTTCTGGTGTGCTTGTAGAATGTTTACGTTTTGGGGATGGTGCTGTCAATCCCCCCTCAATCATTGCAATCAGCTCTTCCCAGCTGCTCTGCTGCTGGGTGAGACCATAACTAACAACTAGTCGTATTAACCCATGGTGACTAACGACTGACTCTACATGTTGTGCCTTTTTTATGCTTTGTGCAGCATCATGCAGTAATGAGTTTAGGAGTGCAGGTAAATTTACAGAGCATTTCTGTTTTAAAACAGCTAAAAGTTTAAGATGTCATGGTCTTACCACGTCTTTCCTTCCTTCGCAGGTGATGTAGCTCTGCACTGTTCTTGCTAACTCCGTCCAGGGTTCTCCTAGGGTTGCTGGCAGAACTCCCTTCCCCTTAATTGTCAACCTCTGGCCTTCATCCTGGAAAATTTCCATGACCTTCTGTAATCGTTCCTTTTTTAATGTCCATACCGGTCCGGTGGCTGGTAGTCCTGAAACTTCTGCAATTATGTCATCGGTGACTGCTATCCGCTTCCCCCTTACTGTGGAGTGATCATCCTGTAGGTTCTGCAAAAATTCCATCGCTACTGTTTCATTAGACTCCTGTAGGCGATTGAAATCATTCAACCATCCTGCTCTTTCCAGGATCTCCTGGGCAGCAGCGGAGATCGTCAACTGTTGAGGCTCGCTTCGAATTGCCCTTCCTCCCATGATTTCACTGTGGATTCTAAATGGAACAGCAACTACATTTTCTGTTTGAAACACAGAGAGGGTGATAATCGCAAGGTTTCGAGGAAAAAAAACACAGAGTATGCAACAGTGCAACAGAAAGCAACTTGTGTGAAAATAGACATGCCATGCCGTTAAACCATGCCAAATCGTCGTACACTATCTTTCCCGAATGGTGAGCTGACACGTAATTCAGGGAATAATGAGGTTAACCTGCCCCCCCCCCCGCAATGTGATAGGTTGTCCCAGCCGGCAAATAAAGGAGCGGCACCCGATCTGCAACCGAGTCAGAAAGGAACAACATATGGAATTATGCCATGTTTAGGAGGACAACGGATTACCGAAATCGAGGCGAAGAATTGTTCGCGTATTACGTAAGAGGCTGCTGTGTTATGATATGAGGCTGGTGGATAGGACATCTATCGTACGTGCCAAATCTCAATTGGTCGAGGTCACCTCCTTTGCCATGATTGGTGATGATGAATATTCATGCGATGTATAAATCAGGAAATAATATATGATTAGTTCCTAGGATATAAGAAACAAAAGAGTATTAGTATCTTACCCATTGGTGTAACCAAGGTGACTTCAATACCATTAACAGTGCTCTGCTGCCGACAAGTGTTCATAACCTTGGCAGAGTTGTTTTTTCACCCTTGGAACCATGATCCTTTGTGTATACTTAGGAATGTTGTTATTTCAAAATGTAGACCATTATGCTGGCTTGGTGACCAGTTAACCATAATGCCATTCACGAGGAAGGAGCGGAACGTGGGCAGGCTGGCTCGTGATGAGACCTCCTGTTCCAAGGTTCGCTTATTAATATACCTTTTGGACCATATCCCTGGTGTGGTGGCCATGGTGGGATTGCCACTCCACTTCTATCCTCATGATCATGGTAGGCTGGCTCTTAATGAGACCCCCTATCCTGCATTTGACATTTCACATATCATGTTCACATATTTTTTCATAAAATATTTTTCCTTATTTATACACAAAGGGTGGTTCAACACTCATTACGAGTAGGAATGGTGGAAGAAGTCTTATCATCTCAACAGGAAGATATAAGCCCTTTGCTCTTATTCCTAAATAATAATCAAAGAGGGTTAAAGGGATCAGCATGATAAAGATAACCAATCAGGGCAAAATTAGTAAAACAGTGACAACAAAAGATAAGAAATAAGTATGTCCTTCCTTTTATCCTCTTATTAATGCAGAGCCTTATAAATATAGCGATTTATGATTTGCGGATTCCGGTATGTTGTGATTTTATATTCATTGCACAAGTACATAGCTGTATCTTAAAGACTTGAAAGAAGATGGGCAAAAAGCATCCTTGATTCAGATCAGCAAAAGGAATAGATTGTTTCACAAGGAGAGCAAAAGTGTGCTAGTGGTGTTCTTTTTGAAAAAAGAAAAAACGAAGGACGATAGACTGAAAAAAAGAATGCAAATGCTGTTCCTTTGAAAAAGGAACAGAAAAAATAAAAATACTATAAAAAACACTCAAAATGTCGTTCCTTTGAAAAAGGAACAATAGCAATCAAAAGAATGCTATTTCTTTGAGAAAGAAAGGAACATCAGCAACCAAAAATGCTGTTCCTTTAGAAAAGGAACAACAAAAGATGCAAAAATGTCGTTCCTTTGGAAAAGGAACAGCAGAAACACGCAAACGCGATTCTTTACGAAAGAGGACGGCAAAAATCGAAATCTTGAAAAAGAAAAAGAACAGCAACGATAACAAGAAAACATTGAATTCAAACATATGTACAAGAACAACTCAAAAACAAGGACTTATGTACAAATTGTAAAAAGAAATGAATTCCTTAATGAATTACAGGTGAGGAAGATGTCTCTTCCTCTCCTAAAATCTCCATATCAGTGTCTCGACGTAGCTGTTGGCAGAAGGATTCCCGAGTGAGTGGTTTGCGATAGAGCCGAACTCGGTGGCCATTTACTTTGAATGCATATCCAGAACCGTCAATGGTAATTAGAGTAAGGGTTCCGTTGTCATGCACCTTCTGGATTTCGTATGGTCCCAACCATCGAGTCTGAAGTTTTCCCGGGAAGTCCTGAAATCGAGAGTCGTATAACAGAGCCCAGTCTTTCTCATGGAAGACTTTGTTTTTGATGAGCACATCATGCCATTTAGCTCGCTGCTGTTGAATCAATGCTGTATTTTGTAATGCAAAAAGCCTAATTTCGTCTAATTCATTGATCTGTTGTAGTCGATTAATTTGTGCCTCACTTAGATCTAGGCCAACTTCCTGTGCTGTCCGTAATGTTTGGATTTCGAATTCTATGGGAAAAATGGGTTGTTTTCCAAACACTAATTGATAAGGTGAGTAACCGGTGGTGCTCCTCCAAGTGGTTCTATAGGCCCAGAGTGCTTCAAGTAGTCGGGTAGCCCAATCACGCCTATGTGACGCAATAGTTTTGGTTAGGATTGATTCTATTATCTTATTGCTACTTTCGACCTGCCCATTCGCCTGTGGGTGATATGGAGTAGTGATTTTATGCTGGACGTGATAATTGTTGAGTGTTGCAGCTAATCGATTCCCAGCAAATTGTGGTCCTCCATCTGTAATGATTTCCCTTGGAAGGCCATAACGCACAAATAAATGGAACAGAAACTGTATGACAGAGTCCTCTGTGGCTCTTGGCAATGCTTCTGCCTCAACCCATTTGGTGACATATTCTGTTGCCACCAAGATATATGTTTTCTGGTTTGACGAGGGGTTGATGGGTCCAACGAAATCAAGAGCCCACCGCTCGAATGGCTCGATGACTAACTGTGGTTTCAGAGGCATCTCATCGGCTTGACCAGGTCGTCCTGCTCGCTGGCAGCTGTCACAGGCTTGGACAAATTTCTTTGCATCTTTGAAGATCGTGGGCCAGTAATACTCTGTCTGCAATACTTTGTGTCCAGTTCTACGGTCAGCGAAGTGTCCACCACACGGTCCGTCGTGACAGGCTTTTAGGATGTCAAAGATTTCATCCTCTCGAACACATCGCCTGATATGCATGTTTGCACCTGTGTGAAACAAGTATCCCCCAATCCACGAAAATCGAGCACTCTTCTGAACAATCTGCTTGCGCTCATTAGGGGTTAAATGTTTTGGTAATTTACCTACTACGAGGTAATTGGCAACATCAGCATACCAGGGTGTTTGAACAGCAACAACAAACAGGTGCTCATCTAGAAATTGATCTTCAACTGCTGCTACATCGCTTGATTTTGGTATTCTCGAAAGAAAATCGGCTACAGGGTTTTCTTTGCCAGGCCGGTCCTTGATTGTGATGTCGAATTCCTGCAATAAAATTAACCATCGAGTTACTCTGGCATTCGTGACAGGTTTATTTGCTAAATATTTTATAGCAGAATGGTCTGTATACAAGATAACAGGATAGCCTGTGATGTAATGTCTAAACTTATTGACAGCATGTATTACAGCTAGGAATTCTTTTTCAGTAACAGTGTAATTCAATTCAGCAGGGGATAAATTTTTGCTGATGTAATAGATAGCATATGGTTTTTTATCCTCTTCCTGCCCAAGGACTACACCAATGGCTGTATCTGAGGCATCAGATGATATCTGGAATGGTAGGTCCCAGTTTGGTCCTCGAAGGACTGGGGCTATGGATACAAGCTTCTTTAGATCCTCGAAAGCATGGTCACATTTGTCTGTCCAAAGAAAATCAACGTTACCAGTCAGTGCATATAAAGGAGCAGCAATGTGCGAATAATGCTCTATAAATCGTCTATAATACCCTGAAAATCCAAGAAAACTGCGTACCTCTGTTTGAGTAGTAGGAGTGGGAATAAGCAAAAGTATTTGGATTTTGGCCGAGTCTACCTGAATGCCGGCTGCTGAGACATAGTGTCCTAGGATAAGTCCTTCAGTCATCATCAAGAAACATTTTTCGTTGCTTAAGCAAAGCCTGGTAACAATGCAGCGTTGTAGGAATTTTTCTAGGGTGTCTAGAGCTGGATCAAAATCATCTCCATATGGTGTAAATTCATCCATGTAAACTTCAAGTCCATCATTTATTAAATCTGCAAAAATGCTAAGGATAGCCCTCTGAAATGTGGCAGGAGCATTACATAGGCCAAAAGGTAGAACTCGATAAGCAAATGTTCCCCAGGGACAAGTAAAAGTAGTTTTATCCTGGTCTTCAGGGGCAATCTGAATCTGATTGTATCCACTGAAGCCATCCAGGAAAGAAAAGAACTTCTTCCCTGCTAAAGTATCTAATACTTGGTCTATGAATGGGAGAGGAAAGTGATCTTTCTGTGTTGCCTTATTTAGTTCCCTATAATCCACACAAATTCTCCATTTTCCGTTCTTTTTTTGGTACCACCACAAGCGGAGAGACCCATTTACTATCAGAAATAGGGTAGATAAAATTAACATCTAAAAGTTTCTGAAGTTCAGTTTTTACGACATCCTTTAGATGAGGATTAAGTCTCCTTTGCGGCTGACACACAGGTCTGGCATCTTTTTCTATATAAATATGGTGTGTACATAATTGGGGATCGATTCCTTTCATATCAGGGTAGTCCCATGCAAATGCTTCTTGATATTTTGTTAACAGATGGATGAGCTTTGTTTCTTGTTCAGGTGTGAGATTGGCATTGATGTTTAAAGTTTTTCCCGGTGCAATTTCCACAGTTTTACTATTTGCAACAGAAGTAACGGGTATTGTTTGGTCATGCGTTTCTTTCAGAGGATCTTCCTCCAAATCATTATCAAATGCTGCTTCTATCATGTGACACTGTGTGCGAGGTTCAGTTTGAGTAATGAAATTATTAATGGCATCATCTTCTGTTTGGTCTTTGAAATCAAGTGCCTCTTGTATAGTTAATGGAGATCTGATGTTATCGGTAAGATATGATACAGGGTGCTTATTAGTTTTGATTATTGTGACACTTGGCTGCGCTGGAGGATATAGAACTAAATTCTTGCTATTCGGTCCTCTGGTTATGGTCATATTTCCCTGCCGGCAGCCAATGTAGGCATCGGCAGTGGCAAGCCAAGGTCTACCTAAAATTAGCGGGTGTCCATCGAGTCGGGTTTTTGGATTAATTATCAGGAAATTGGTTGGATACTCCCAGGATTCTACAGAGACCATGACATCATGTAGAGTACCCTCTGGTCTAACCACAGATCGGTCAGCCAATTCTAACAAAGTGGAGGTGGGTTCTACAGATGTAATGCCGAGCTTTTGGCAAGTAGTGGTTGTTAAGATATTAATTGCAGCTCCTAGATCAACTAAGGCATTAGACAAGGTATGACCATAGATTTGAACAGTTATAATTGGATTCCCTGGGTCTTCATATTTAATGGGTGTTTCTCTCCCAGATAATAGGTCTGATAAAGTACCGACTACTTGGACTCTTGGATTATTTGTTATATTCCTCCTTGGTTTCTTTATGCACAACTCTTTGATAGTTTTTGCGTATATGGGAATGTCTTGAATGGCTTGGAGGAATGGAATTTTTATGTACAAATTTTGTAATTCTCCCAGAATGTCAAAGTCAGGATATTGTATGGGTCGAGGTATGACTAATCGTTCTGGGAACGGAGGAGAGGATGTAGTTTCTTTATTATGAGTTTTTTGTTTATTTACATCCTCTTGTTGCAACTGATGTTCTCTTGGTAACTGATCTTCAATATGAACTGTTTTATCTCCCTCAGTTTCAATTATGCGTCCAGATCTTAACTGAAGATCATTGCACTCCCTCAGGTCGGGTTCTATTTCTGGTGATTCTATGATTTGGATAGATTGGACCTGCCTGTTATTTGGATTGGGATCGGGTTGGGCTGGGAGTTGCGGTCTCAGGTTAGACTGGGGATTTTGTTGTAAAGCTGGCAAAGTAGGTTGAGGGAGCGGAATAGTTCCAGCTGGGTGGTACATTGGTCTTTGCCGGGTTGTCTGCCAGGGTGAACTTTGTGAAGTAGAGGGAGTCCATTGTGAAGGATATGGGCCATTTTGCCAATATGGTGGAATGTAAGGAAAATTCGGCCAACCAGATTGGCTTGTTTGATTCAGCCATGGATTTGAAGAAGGAAACGATTGTGGTGACCAGTTTGAAAATGGGGGTTGAGATTGATTTTGCCACATGCCATATTGTTGAGTATTATACTGTGGGGATTGAAAAAAAGAGGTCGAGTCCGGAAACATACCAGATTGTCTCGGCTACCACTGACGACGCTGATTAATCGAGTTCACCGATTCTGGTTCTTCTTCTGCTTCATTATATACCACTTTCAATCCAGGAAGTGAGGGGCAGATCTCCGTAAGGTGATCTTTTGTACATATGGCGCATGTTTGGACTTTATCTAGTGGGCATTCCTTGTGGCTATGTTTTTTTCTGCATCGGGGGCAGAAGATTGCCAAATTCTGTTCTGCCTCCAGCTGCTTCTGTTTAGCCTGCACAATATCAAGTTGTGTAGTTAGTGTCCCCATAATATCAGTTTTGAAATTTTCTAATAAATTTCCAATTTCTGCACGTGTTACTCCTTCTGTTGATACTTTGTTATCTCTTGCAAACCGATCATATTCTGTCGATTTTATTCTTGTGCTACCTCTCGAACTCCTGATACACAAATCAAGGATGTCAGTAAAATTCTCTTGATAAATGTCCCCTTTTCCCATAATATTTAAGGTTTCAATCCATTGTTCCTTCATGCCCCTTATTAATGCAGTTTTTAACACATTATCAGGTAAAGGTAGCGATGCATAAGGAGATCTTTGTAGATTGTACTGAAAACGTTCCACATACTCCTCCAATGTTTCATTCGGTCTAGCTGTCATTTGGAATATTTCGTCTTTTAATTCTCTAGACCTACAATAATCCTGATATTTTTTAAGAAGGATTCTTTCATTTGATCCCAATTGTTGATAACCCCGCCACCTAGCCCCATAAACCATCTTAAAGCAGCCCCTTTTAATGTAGAGGGAAATAATTTCAATTTTTGGGGATCGGTGGTGTAATCATACCCCCTACATAACACATCGAACTCAAATAAAAATGCATCCGGATCTTCTGATGTGAGACCGTGAAATGTGGGGATATGCTGAAGAGGGATAGCTTTCATGGGTGCATTTGCTGTAGAATCCACTATAGGATACTGTAATGTAGAGGTTTGAGTAGTAGTTGGCTGATTCTGAGCCATGGGATCGAATATATGCCAGTAACCTTCGGGGATGTCTAGGAGAGTATTCCTAGGTTAAGATGGAATGGTTTTGACAGGGACAGGGATAGTTTTAACAGCGCTCCCCTTATCTGGAATAATGAGAATACCCGCTGTCTGAGGAGATTGGATTCCTTCTACAATGATATTCGCAGCATTCCCCTTATCTGGGCTATCTAATGGCTGATTCGTTCCAATAGGAGACTTTGGTTCCTTGGTTTCCCCTGTTTCTCCTTCTCCTTCACAAAAGTTGCTAGAATTCCCTTCCTGCAATAGTTCTGGAGTAGAATTTTCAATTTCTTGAAAGTCCTGCTCTTCAGTGTGACTATGCACCTCAGCAAAGGCTACAGATGGTGATCCTGTGGCCTGAAGGGAACTAGTAGGCTGTTTGGAAACGTTTTTTCTGGGGCCTACTGATGGCTGATATTCTGTTTTCTTATAGATTTCGTCTATGAAGGTCGTTCGGCCAAGGGTCACCGGCCCCTTAGCTTTTTCAGGTTTGGATGGGGGTTTGATATTCTTTTCTGGTCTTTTCTGCTTAGTCATGCACCCAAATGAACGACTAAATTCTATTCACACAAAGCAAAAACAAATCTCTAGGAAAGAGGACATTGGAACAGGGCTTTTACATGTTCCGCACGTAGGTTCTTACCTTCCGTTTTTAAGATCCAACTCTTCCCTAGCAGGTTCGCACACTACTCTGAAAAAGACAAATGGCTACACTCTTTCCCCGGCAACGGCGCCAAAATGTGGAGCTATAAAAAGGGTCTCTTTCACCTCTAATTACCTCACATTAATATGTCAATCCGGGAGCGTTTTGTTATTTCAAAGAGTGTCTCAGTCCGAGGCTATCACTTGCCAGAGTAATGCTAGCAGTACAGTGTTTAAGAAATACAAGAGTAAACGGATGCTTGTTTATAACTAAATCACTACAAAAGAATAAATCACACATTCAGAAAACTTGGCAGCTTATCAGTCAAGGGTTCGGCGGCGATAACCCATCCCTTTGGAAACTGATGGAAAGAAACCAAAGCATAAACCACAGGTCTGGGAGCTGGATAGTGAATACCAAAGCTCGCTACAGCCTTAGATCGTTTCTCACACCAATATGACAAATGCGAGTAAATGGAACAGCAAATAAAGAATGGAACAACAAATCTGAAATGGAACAGTAATTGAAATGGAACAACAATCGAACATCTAAGTCTCGCAAGTTGTAATCAAACTTAATCTATTAACCCGAATGCACTCTAAATAATAGTCTTTCACTCTTAAGGCGAATCACACAAAACACACTAATGGAACAACATTAACTATTAACAAATTATGGAACAGCTTCTAATAAATCATATATGCACACAACACGCTGAAACATTAATCTTAATCAACAGGGATGCGACTGTGGAACAGCATTATCTCTGAATCCAGTAATCATGAAGAATTACTACTTCAAACGAATCTATGATATGAATGTTTAGTATAAAAGCTCTGTAACAGAACAATAAGAATATTCGATTAAGACTTAATGCAATTAACTCGGAAAGAATTAATAACTTGATGCAGAGTCAATACATGATTCAGTCTGTAAACACCTTAATGATTTAATCTTAACAGAGCATGTAATAGCAACTTACAAAATATATCAGATTATCAAATAACAACGATAAACAAACCACGCGGAAATCAAATTGTAGTAGTACATAAGCAAGTGTCCTCCGGGGCCGGGCCCTTAGCCTCCAAGGTACACCGCCTTAAGTTAATCCAGACGCAAAGATGAAATAATCGCCAAGCTTATATTAATGCATCGAACAAAAGTACAATGAACCAGTTCTCACTGAAACTCAATAATCAGAGCTTAATGTTTAACAGAAAATTACATAAAAACGTATCATTCTCTCTTCTCAAGCTAACAGTGCCGTCCCTTTATATAAAGGTGACGGCGGAGATGTCCAAGTAACAAGATAAATAAAGCAGCGATCCCTCAGGATCGAAGATCCTGAGGGATTCGCCAAACTGTTAACTCTTCATCCTGTCTTTTCTTTTGCGCTGAGCTGGTGTCTTCACCTCCTTTTCCGGGCCGATTTGCTTTGATCTGTTTATCCTTGTTTTCATTCGGTTCTCGTTCAGAGGGACAGCAGTTATCTCGACTTTGTCCTTTCCTTTGGAACGGCAACTCCTCGTTTTCTCCTTTTCCTGCGCAGAAAATAACAATTATCAGCGGTTAACTCTTGTATATCAATTCTCACATGTTTTATTATAATTCCTTATTATTTTCCAAATTCATGATGCAAAAAGGTTTACAAATTCTACTAAAAAGCCACTGAGATAATCGTCAAAAGCATACCTTTTTAGTACTCCACAAAGGCTAAGGTTAGGTTAAGGTTAAGATAAAAATAAGGTTAAGGTTAATTTTAGGTTAAGGTTAATGTTAAGGTTAGGGTTAGGTTAAGGTTAAGATAAGGATAAGGTTAAGGTTAGGGTTAGGGTAAAGTTTAAGGTTAAGGTTAAGATAAAGGTAAAGTCAAGCCGTAACCTTAACCTTAACCTTAAAATTCACTATAACCTAACCCTAACCTTGACCAAACCCTTAACCTTAACCTTAACCAAACCCTTAACCTTAACCTTGACTTTCCCCTTAAATTAACCTTAACCGTAACCTTAACTGTAACCTTAACCTTACCTTAACCTAATTTAACCTTAACCTTGACCTTGACCTTAACCTCAACCTTAACCTTAACTTTACCCTAGCCTTAAGGGTTTAGTCAGGTTAAGGTTAAGGTTAAGGTTTTGGTCAAGGTTATGGTTAGGTTGAGGTTAAGGGTTAAGGTTAAGGGTAAGGTTAAGGATAATGTTAGGTTAAGGGTAAAGTTAAGGTTAAGGTTAGGGGAAGGTTAAGGTTAAAGTCAAGGTTAAGCTGAAGGTTAAGGGTAAGGATAGGGTAAGGTTAAGGTTAAGATCAAGGTCAAGGTAAGGTTAAGTTAGGTTAAGGTAAGGTTAAGGTTACGGTTAGGTTAAGGTTAAGTTTAAGGTTAGGTTAAGGTTAATATTAGGTTAAGGGTAAAGTTAAGGTTAAGGTTAGGTTATAGGTAAAGTCAAGGTTAAAGTTAGGTTAAGGGTAAGGGTTTGGTCAAGGTTAAGGTTAGGTTATATTTAAGGTCAAGTTAAGGTTAAGGTTAAGTGTTTGGCCAATGTTAGCATTAGGTTATAGTTAAGGTTAAGGTTAAGGGTAAAGACAATGTTATGGTTAAGGTTAAGGTTAGGGTTAGGTTATAGTTAAGGTTAATATTAGGTTAAAGGTAAAGTTAAGGTTAGGTTTCAGATCAGGTTAAGGTTAGGTTAAGTTAAGTTTAAGGTTAGGTTAAGGTTGAGGTTAAGGTTAAGGGTTTGGTTAAGTTTAGGGTTAGGTTATAGTTAAGGTTAGTTTAACATTAGGTTAAGGGTAAATTCAAGGTTAAGGTGAAGGTTAAGGGTAAGGTTAAGGTTAAGGTTAAGGTGATGGTTAAGGTTAAGGTTAAGGGTAAGGTTAAGGTTAAAGGTTCAGTCAAGGTTAGGGTTAGTTTAAGGTTAAGGTTAAGGTTAGGTTAAGGGTAAAGTAAAATTTAAGGTTATAGTTAAGGTTAAGGGTAAGATAACGTTAAGGTTAAGGCTAAGGGGGTAAGGTTAAGGTTAAGGTTAAGGTTATGGTTAGGTGAAGGTTAAGGTTATGGTTAGGTCAAAGTTAAGGTTAAGGTTAAGTCAAGTTTAAGGGTAATATAATGTTAAGGTTAAGCTTAAGCTTAAGATTAGGTTAAGGGTAAAGTCAAACCTTAACCTTAACCTAACCTTAACCTTAACTTTATGCTTAAACTAACCTTAACCTTACCGTAACCACGAGCTTAACTTTACCCTTAACCTAATCTTAACCTTAACCTAACCCTAACCTTGACTTTACCCTTAACCTAACCTTAACCTTACCTTAACCTTTACCTTAGCCTTAACCTTAACCATAACCTTGACCTTAACCTTAACCTAACCTTAACCTTGACCTTAAATATAACCTAACCCTAACCTTGACCAAACCCTTAACCTTAACCTAACTAAACCTGTAACCTTAACCTTAACCTTACCCTTAACCTTAACTTAGCCTTAACCTTAACCATAACCATAATCTTGACCTCAGGTTAAGGTTAAAGTTAAGGGTATGGTTATAGTTAAGGGTAAAGGTTAAGTGTAAGGTTATAGGTTTAGTCAGGTTAAGATTAAGGTTAAGGTTTTGGTCAAGGTTAGGGTTTGGTTATAGTTAAAGTCAAGGTTAAGGTTAGGTTAAGATTAAGGTTAAGGTTAAGGTCAAGGTCAAGGTTAAGGTCAAGGTTGAAGGTTAAGGTTGAAGGTTAAGGTCAAAGTTAAGGTTAAGGTTATGGTTAATTTTAGGTTAAGGTTAAGGTTAAGGCTAATTTTAAGGTTAGGTTATAGTGAAGGTTAAGGTTAAGACCCGCAACCTTATCCTTGACCTTACCCTTAATCTTAACGCTAACCTCAACCTTAAACTTAACCTTACTATTCCCGTAACCCTAACCTTAACCTCAACCTTAACCTTAACCTTAACTATAACTGATGCAAGAGCATTAGACGCTAGCTAGTAATTTAGTAGTTTTGTCCACATGTTGTGGCTAGTAGGGTTCAAAATCATTCGAGTTTGTAACAGCAAGGTGTCAATACCTTAGCTATCTGTTACTTTTAGAAAAATTAGAGTCAATAGAAGTTGAATAGGTTTGGATTCGATCCATCTCTCATGTTCCAGTTATTTGAATAAATTGTAATTAGGCTTTTGATTTACTAAAACGGTCCTCATAGAGGAACCGAAGAGACAAATGTTGATGTATAAATGTAACCCCCGTATGAATTGAAGGGGGAGGAGTTTTTCACAGTAAATATTGTGTGTGTTAATCAATTGTTATCTATTGAATATATTTCAATGTTTGTTGATTATCAGTGTAGAGTGTAGACATACTATTTATGTGCATACAATTTCTTAATTCTGAAGTGTTTGAGCCTCCAGCGTGGTGTTAATTCGATGAATAATCTGCTGTGTGTTAATGGTTGAAAGTCTCTCTATCTGTAGTCATGTGTATAATCCTCCCCTCAATTTCTGAAGTAGGCCACAACGACATAGGAAACCAAGAATGGATGTATTATTCCATTAACTTATGTGTTGAGCCATATATGTGCACTAGTAGTATCGTTGCCATAGATCTGTGAGCTTGGTTTGAATGGAAAACCCACCTATAAAGGAAATAAACTTATTTTGTCCAGAGGTTAGACCCTGAGTTTGTGAACCAGAGTGAATAGAAAGGATAGCTTAACCCTGACTTAAACCTTGGTCAATCACTGTTCCAAAACCGAGAGTGGGTTTGCGAAACCAAACCACCCATATCACACTGCCTTTGTGGGGTAAGCAGTATTTTCAATTTGGACGCGATTCCATTAGCTGCCCGACACGTTGATGAATAAAAATTGCCTTATCATGTGCCATCGCGCATTAAAGCTCGACTGTGGACCCAGTGCAATATCGACGTACATCGTTGATCTAGAGGCAGGTTCATCGAACGGTGATCACACTTGGAAGTAGCACAGAGGTTAATCCAAGGTGTGGAAGTTTATTTTGTTGAATCAGTGTTGTGTGAGTGGGTCTGGGGCCTAAGCTTTGTTATAAATGTTTTAATTGAAATGTCTTCGGATTATTGATATAAAGTTCCGAAGGGTGATAACCTTGGTATTAAGGTTTGACAATAGAATTAAAGTTCGGGGATATATTAAAGTTTTCCCAATTTTTCTTAATGTATTTATTTGTCAATTTCTCCGAAATTGATAAATAAAATTACAAAAGAGTTGAGGAAGACTACATGGAATGAACTAAGTTACTCTGAGATAAAATGCTGACAGAGCTCCATTAGAGACCAGCTCTCCTTAGGGGGCCCAAATTCAATTTTGTTGTTGTGAATAACCTAACCTTAACCTTGAAAAAACCTTAACCTTAACCCTAACCCTAACGCTAAACCTAACCTTAACTTTACCCTTAACCTAACCTTAACCTTAACTATACCCTTAACCTAATCTTAACCTTAACCTAAGCTTAACTTTACCCTTAACCTTGACCTTAATGTTAGCTTAACCTAACCTTAACCTTAAATATAACCTAACACTAACCTTGACCAAACCCTTAATCTTAACCTTATCCTAGCCTTAACCATAACCTTATCCTAACTATAACCTTACCCTTAACCTTAACCTTGACCTTAACTATAAGCTAACCCTAACCTTGACCAAACCCTTAACCTTAACCTTAACCTGACTAAACCTGTAACTTAACCTTAACCTTAACCTTACACTTTCCCCCTTAACCTTAATCTTAACCTGATCTTAACCTCAACTAAAACCTAACCCTAAACTTAACCAAACCCTTAACCTTAACATTAACCTTAACCTTAGCCTTAACCTTATCCTTAATATTAACCTTAAACTTAGCCTAACCTTAACCTTAACCTTAACATAACTATAACCTTACCATTAACCTTAACCTTGACATTAACTATAACCCATCTCTAATGTTGACCTTAACCTTAAACTTGACCTTAACCTAAATTTAACATTAACTTTACCTTAACCTTGACTTTACCCTTAAATGAACCTTAACCTTAACCTAACCCTTAACCTTGACCAAACATTTAACCTTAACCTTAACCTTAACTTTACCCTTAACCTAATCTTAACCTTTACTTAACCTTAACCTTGACTTTACCCTTAACATAACCTTAACCTTGACCTTAACCTGAGTTAAGATTATGGTTAAGGTTAAGATAAAGGGTAAGGTTAAGGGTAAGGTTAGAGTTAAGGTTAGGGTAAGGTTAGGGTTAGGTTCCGGTTAAGGTTAGGTTAAAGTTAAGGTTAAGGTTATGGTTAAGGTTAGGTTAAGGTGAAGGCTAGGTTAAGGTTAAGGTTAAGGTGAAGGGTAAAGATAAGGTTATGGTTAAGGTTAAGGTTAGGGTTAGGTTATTGTTAATGCTAATTTTAGTTTAAGGGTAAGATAAAGTTAATGTTAAGGTTAGGTTAAGGTTAAGTTTAGGTTATAGTGAAGGTTAAGGTTAAGCTAATATTAAGGTTAAGGTTATGGGTTTGGTCAAGGTTAGGGTTAGGTTATAGTTAAGGTCAAGGTTAAGGTTAGGTTATAGTGAAGGCTAAGGTTAAGATAAGGTCAAGGTTAAGGTTATGGTTAAGGTTAAGGTTAATGTTAGGTAAATTATAAGGTTAAGGTTAATGTTAGGTAAATTATAAGGGTAAGGTTAATGTTAAGAGTTTGGTCAAGCTTAGGGTTAGGTTATAGTTAAGGTTATGGGTTTATTCAGGTTAAGGTTAAGGGTAAGGTTAAGGTTAAGGTTAAGTTTAGGGAAAGGTTAAGGTTAAGGTTAAGGGTTTTTTCAAGGTAGGGTTAGGTTATAGTTAAGGTTAAGGTTAAGTTAAGGTTAAGGGTAAGGTTACAGGTTTATTCAGGTTAATTTTAAGGTTAAGGTTAGGTTAAGGTTAAGGTTCATGTTATGGTTAAGGTTAAGATTAGGTTAAGGTTAAGGTTAAGGTTAGGATATGGTTAATATAAGGTTAAGGTCAACGTTAAGTTTAAGGTTAGGTTAAGGTTAAGGGAGAAAGTTAAGGGTAAGGTTAAGGTTAAGGTCAAGGTTAAGGTTAAGCTAGGTTAAGGTTAGGTTAAGGGAAAAGTCAAAGTTAGGGTTAAAGTTAAGCTTAATGTTAAGGGTAAGGTCAAGGTTAAGGTTACGGGTCTTAACCTTAACCTTCACTATAACCTAACCTTAACTATAACCTAACCCTAACCTTAACAAAATCTTAACCTTAACCTTAACCTAACCGTAACCTTAACCTTAACCTTACCTTTAACCTTAACCTTAACATAACTTTATCCTTGACCTTAACTATAACCTAACCCTAACCTTGACCAAACCTTAACCTTAACCTTAACTTTATCCTTAACCTTAACATTACCCTTACCTAATTACAACCTTACCCTTAACCTCAACCTTGACCTTAACTATAAGGTAACCCTAACCTTAACCTTAACTTTACCCTTAACCTAATATTAACCTTACCCTAACCTTACCCTTAACCTTAACCTTAACCTAAGGTTAATATTATGGTTAAGGTTAAGGTTAAAGATAACTTAAGGCTAAGGGTAACGTTAAGGTTAAGGTTATGGTTACGGTTAAGGTTAAGGTTAAGCATTTGGTCAAGGTTAGGGTTATGTTATAGTTAAGGTCAAGGTTAAGGTCAAAGTTATAGTTAAGGGTAAGGTTAAGGTTAAGGGTAAAGTTAAGGTTGAGGTTAAGGTTAAGGTTAAGGTTAAGGATAAGGTCAAGGTCAAGGTTAAGGTTAATTAAAGGTTAATATAAGGTTAAGGGTAAGTTTAAGATAAGGTTCAAGGTAAGGTTAAGTTTAAGGTTAACGTTAAGGGTAAGGTTAAGGTTAATATTAGGTTAAGGGTAAATTTAAGGTTAAGGTTAGGTTAAGGTTAAGGTTATAGTTAAGGTAAATGTAATATAAGGTTAAGGTTAAGGTTAAGGTTACTTGTTTAGTGAGGTTAAGTTTAAGGTTAAGATTAGGTTAAGGGTAAGGTTAAGGTTAGGCTAAGGTTAAGGTTAAGGTTAAGGGTAAAGTTAGGGTTAGGTTATATTTAAGGTCAAGGTTAAGGTTAAGGGAAAGGAAACCCATAACCTTAACCTTAACCTTAACCTTACCCTAGGGTTAGGTTATAGTTAAAGTCAAGGTTAAGATTAGGTTAAGGTTAAGGGCAAGGTTAAGGTTAGGTTAAGGTTAAGGTTAAGGTTAAGGTTATGGGAAGTTTAATGTTAACGTTTAGGTTAGGTTAAGGTTAAGGTTAGGTTAAGGGTAAGGTTAAGGTTAGGGTCAAGGCCAAGGTCAACTTTAACCTTATGCCTGTACAGCCCTACTGTATGGCAACAACATTATCCACCTTCAACCTTAACCTAACCTTAATGTTGACCTTAATAACTATATAGCCATATTAAAATATAATCTTAATATGTCCCAATCTTAACCTTGACCTTGACCTTAACCTTTACCTTACCCCCTTAACGTTAACCTTAACATTATCCATAACCTTAACCTTAACCTAACCTTAATGTTGACCTTAACTATAACCTAACCATAACCATGACCAAACCCTTAATCTTAACCTAACTTAATCTTAACCTTGACCTTGACCTTAACCTTTACCTTACCCCCTTAACGTTAACCTTAACCTCACTAAACCCATAACCTTATCCTTAACTCAAATAAACCCGTAACCCTTAACATTATCTTAACCTTACTTTAACATAATTTTAACCTCGACCTTAACCTTAACCTAACCTTAACCTTAACCTTAACCTTAACCTCACTAAACCCGTAACCTTTACCTTAACCTTAACCTTGCTAAACGTGTAACCCTTAACATTATCGTAACCTTAACTTAACATAACTATAACCTTGACCTTAACCATAACCTTAACCTAACCTTAACCTTAACCTTAACTTTACCCTTAACCTAACCTTAACCTTAACTTTAACTATAGCCTAACCTAACCTTAACCTTACCTTAATTTAATTTAACCTTACCCTAACCGTAACCTTAAACTTAACCATATCCTTGACCTTAACCTTAACTTAACCTTAACATTCAAACTTAACAATAACCTAACCCTAGCCTTAATCTAACCTTAACCTTGACCTTAACCTAACCTTAACCTTAACCTTGACCTTGACCTTTTAACCTTAAATTTAACTTTAACCTTCCCATAATCATAAACTTAACCTTGACTTTACCCTTAACCTAACCTTAACCTTAACCTTAACTTAACCCTATCGTTGACCAAACCCTTAACCTTAACTATAACCTAACCTTAACATTAACCTTCCCATAACCCTAACCTTAACCTTGACCTTGACTATAACCTAACCTTAACCTTACCCTTAACCTTGACCTTAAACTTAAATTTAACTATAACCTAACCCTAACCTTAAATTTAACTATAACCTAACCCTAACCTTGACAAAACCTTAACTTAACCTAACCTTAGCCTTAACCTTAACCATAATCTTAACCTTAACCTTAACCTTAACATTACCCTTAACCTTGTCATAACCTTAACTATGACCTTACCCTAACCTTACCCTTAACCTTACCCTTAACATTCCCCTAAACTTAACCCTAACCTTAACTTTAACCTTAACCTTAAGGTTAAGGTTACAGGTTTAGTCAAGTTAAGGTTATGGTTAATTTTAAGTTTATGGTTATGGGAAGGTTAATGTTATGTTAAGGTTAAGATTAGGGTAAGGTTAAGGTTAAGGGTTTTTTCAAGGTTAGGGTTAGGTTATAGTTAAGGTCAAGGTTAAGTTTAAGGTTAAGGGTAAGGTTAAGGTTAAGGTTAATATTAAGGGCTTGGTCAAGGTTAGGGTTACGTTATAGTTAAGGTCAAGGTTAAGGTTAAGGGTAAGGTTATAGCTAGGTTAGGGTTAAGGTTAAGGTTAAGGTTATGTTTAAGGTTATGGATTTAGTCAGGTTAAGGTTATGGTTAAGGGAATAAGGTTAAGGTTAACGTTAAGGTTAAGGTTATGGTTAATGCTAGGGTAAGGTTAAGGTTAGGATAAGGTTAGGGTTAGGTTATAGTTAAGGTCAAGGTTAAGGTTAGGGTTAATGTTAGGTTAAGGTTAAGGGTACGATTAAGCCCTTAACCTTCCCATAACATTAACCTTAACCTTAACATTGAAATTAACCTTAAAATAACTTTAACCTTAACTTTCCCCTAAACTTAACCCTTACCTTACCCTTAACCTTCAGCTTAATTTTAACCTAACCTTAACCTTAACTTTACTCTTAACCTAACCTTAACCTTAACCTCAACCTAACCCTAACCTTGACCTTAACGTTAACCTTAACCTAAATAAAACTGTAACCTTAACTATAACCTTAACCTTAACCTTACCTTAACTTTGACTTTACCCTTAACTTAACCTTAACCTTAACCTAACCTTAACCTTACCTTAATTTTAGGTTAAGGTTAAGGTTAAGGTTAACTTAAGGTAAGGTTAGGTAAGGGTAAATTTAAGGTTACAGGTTTAGTCAAGTTAAGGTTAAGGTTATGGTTAGGTCAAAGGTAAATTTATGGTTAAGGTGAAGGTTAAGGGTAAGATTAAGGTCAAGGTTATGGGTTTAGTCAGGTTAAGGTTAAGGTTAAGGGTCTTGTCAAGGTTAGGGTTAGGTTATAGCTAAGGTTAAGGTTAGGGTTAAGGTTATAGTGAAGGTTAAGGTTAATACCTATAACCTTAAACTTAACCTTAACCTTAACCTTAACCTTAACCTTAACTTTAACTATAGCCTAACCTTAACCTTTACCTTAACTATAACCTTAACCTTAACTATGACCAAACCTTCAACTTAACCTTTACTTTACCCTTAACCTTAACCTTAGCCTTAACCTTACCCTTAATCCCTTAACCTTAACCTGACTAAACCTGTAGCCTTAACCTTACCCTTACCTAAACTTAACCTTAACCTAACCTTAACCTTAACTATAACCTAACCCTAACCTTAAATTTAACCTTAACCTTCACTATAACCTACCTTAACCTTGACCTTACCTATAACCTAAAGCTAACCTTGACCAAACCTTTAACCTTAACCTTGACCTTAACTATAACCTAACCCTAACCTTGACCAAACCCTTAACCTTAACCTTAACATTACCCTTAACCTAATCTTAACTTTAACCTAACCTTAACCTTGACTTTACCCTTAACCTAACCTTAACCTTGACCTTAACTATAACCTAACCCTAACCTTTACCAAACCTTAACCTTGACCTTAACTTAACCCTTAACCCTAACTTTAACCCTTACCTAACCTTAACCTTAACTTTACCCTTAACCTAACCTTAACCTTAAATTTACCCTTAACCTAACCTTAACCTTGAACTTAACTATAACTTAACCCTAACCTTGAACAAACCCTTAAGGTTAGGGTTAGGTTATAGTTAGATCAAAAGGATAAATAATGGGATTAAGATAAAATAGATTAGTCAAGATTAGAAAAGATTAAAAGGATAAATTAAGGTCACGTTCATGTGGAGTTAGATTGGAATTATAGTGGCATTTTAGCAAACAACCTTTACACTGCTTACCACATAACCTTAACGACAACCTTAACCTTAACAACGCCAACCTTAAACACCGCTAACCTTTTTACTAGCCTTAGCACCCAACTTTACCCTTAACCTAACCTTAACCTTAACCTACCCTTAACCTTATCTTAACCTGAATTATAACCTAACCCTAACCTTGACAAAACCGTAACATTAACCTTAACTTTACCCTTAACCTAACCTTAACCTTAACCTTAACCTTGACTTTACCCTTAATTTAATCTTAACCTTCACTATAACCTAACCCTAACCTTGACCAAACCATTAACGTTACCCTTAACCTTGACCTTAACCTTAACTTTAACTATAACCTAACCCTAACCTTGACCAAAACCGTAACATTAACCTTAACCTTAACCTTAACCTAACCTTAACCTTGACCTTAACTATAACCTAACCCTAACCTTGACCAAACCCTTAGCCTTAACCTTAACTTGACTAACCTTGACCAAACCCTTAGCCATAACCTTAACCTAACTAAACCCTTAAGGTTAGGGTAAAGTTAATTTTAAGGTTAATGTCAACGTCAAGGTTAAAGTTAAGTTAGGATAAGGTAAGGTTATAGTCAGGTTATGTTTAAGGTTAAGGGGCTAAGCCTTAACCTTAACCTGACTAAACCCATAACCTTAACCTTAACCTTAACCTAACGTTAACCTTAACTAAACCCATAACCTTAACCTTACCCTTAACCCTTTACCTTAATCTAACCCTAACCTTGACCTGAACCTTAACCTAACCTTAACCTTAACCTTACCCTTAACCTTAACCTAACCTTAACCTTAAATTTATCCTTAACCTAACCCTAACCTTAAGGTCAAGGTTAAGGTTATGTTAAGGGTAAATTTCAGGTTATGGTTAGGGTAACATTAGGTTAAGGTTAAGTTTAAGGTAAGGTTAAGGTTAAGGTTATGTTTATGGTTAAGGTTAAGGTCAAGGTTAAGTTAGGTTAAGTTAAGGTAAAGGTTATGGTTAGGTCAAGGTTAAGGGTTTAGTCAAGTTAAGTTTAAGGTTAAGGGTCTGGTCAAGGTTAGGGTTTTGTTAAGGTTAAGGGTGAAGGTTAAGAGTAAGGTTAAGGTTAAGGTCAAGGTTAAGTTTAAGGTTAAGGTCAAGGTTAAGTTTAAGGTTATGG
Organism: Pinus albicaulis; assembly: GCA_034641835.2. NCBI lineage: Eukaryota > Viridiplantae > Streptophyta > Pinopsida > Pinales > Pinaceae > Pinus > Pinus albicaulis. The sequence continues at coordinate 68,259,193 of MU968411.1, forward strand.
TTAAGGTTAAGGTTAAGTTTAAGGGTAAGGTTAAGGTTAAGGTTAACATCAAGGTCAAGGTTAACCTTAAGCTAACTTTAACCTTAACCTTAACCATAACCTTAACCTTAAATTTACCCTTAGGTTACTGGTTTATTCAGTTTAAGGTTAAGTTTAAGGGTTTGGTCAAGGTTAAGGTTAAGGTTAAGGTGAAGGTTAAGGGTAAGGTCAAAGTTAAGGGTAAATTTAAGGTTAAGGTTAAGATAAAGGTTAACGGTAAGGCCAAGGTTAAGGGTAAATTTAAGGTTAAGGTGAAGGTTAAGGGTAAGGTTAAGGTTAAGGTTATGATTTTAGTCAGGTTAAGGTTAGGGTTAAGGCTAAGGTTAAGTTTAAGGTTAGGGTAAGGTTAATTTTAAAGTTATGTTAAGGTAAGGTTTTGGTCAAGGTTAAGGTTAAGGGTTAAGGTTAAGGTTAGGGGTTTGATCAAGGTTAGGGTTAGGTTAGAGTTAAGGTTAAGGTTAGGTTAAGGGTAAGATAAGGTTAAGGTTAGGTTAAGGTCAAGGTCAAGGTTAAGGTTAAGGGTAAGGCCAAGGTTAAGGTTAAGGGTAAATTTAAAGTTAAGGTTAAGGTTAGGTTAAGGTTAAGGTTAAGGTTAGGTTAAGGGTAATGTCAACGTTAAGGTTATGGTTATGGGAAGGTTAAGGTTAAGATTAAGGTTAAGTTAAAGTTAAGGTCAAGGTTAGGGTTAGGTTATAGTTAAGGTCAAGGTTAATGTTAGGTTAAGGATAAGGTCAAGGTTAGGGTTAGGTTATAGTTAAGGTTAAGGTTAAAGTCAAGGTTAAGGATTTGGTCAAGGTTAGGGATAGGTTATAGTTAAGGTCAAGGTCAACGTTAGGTTAAGGTTCAGGTTAAGGTTAAGGGTTTGGTCAAGGTTAGTGTTAGGTTAAGGTTAAGGTTAAGGTTATGGGTTTAGTCAAGTTAAGCTTAAGGTTAAGGGTTTGGTCAAGTTTAAGGTTAAGGGTTTGGTCAAGGTTAAGCTTAGGGTAAAGTTAAAGTTAAGGTTAAGGTTAAGGTTAAGGGTTTGGTCAAGGTTAGGGTTAGGTTAAGGGGGTAAGGTTAAGGTTAAGGTTAAGGTTAAGGGTTTGGTCAATGTTAGGATTAGGTTATAGTTAAGGTCAAGTTTAGGGTTAAATTATAGTTAAGGTTAAGGTTAAGGTTAAGGTTAGGTTAAGGTTAAAGTCAAGGTCAAGGTTAAGGTTAGGGGAAGGTTAAGGTTAAGGTTAAGGTTAAGGTTAGGGGAAGGTTAAGGTTAAATTCAAGGTTAAGGGTAAAGTTAAGGTTAATGTTATGTTAAAGTTAAGGTTAAGGGTTATGTCAATGTGTTGTGTAACCAACTCCAAAAGTAGATGAAAATAGATATCAACGCCTTAGAAGTAAGCCACTTCAAGGGGGAAACCTCCAATACATTACATAAATGAACAATTATTTGATGATACAATTTACAAAACCTCATTTCTATATATAGAAGTCCATGGGGCCATAATGTAATCCTAGTCGGGCCACAATGTAATCCTAGCCGACCTAACAATAATAATTTAAGGGCACAATAATAACAATATGGTGGTTACAAGGGTACAATAATAACAATAAGTGGGTTACACTAACAACAATAAGGGACTATAATAGTAATATAGGGACCTAACATGCCCCTCTCCATCAAAAAGTGTTGTCCTCAACGCTTGAGTAGCTCTGGGTGCTTCTGTATAAAATTCTCATCCTCCCATGTAGAATCTTCAGTGGGTAAGTTCTTCCACTTGATGAGATACTCTGAAATTGATTGATTCCATAGATGTCAAGTTCTTATTTCCATGACCACTTCAGGTTCCAATATGATTTTTCCTTCCTCATCAAGTTCTGGAAATATTGTTTGAACTAGAATATTTTCACCTATAACCTTCTTTAAGCATGAAACATGGAAAACTGGATGCACTCATGAAGAAGCAGGAAGCTCCAATTTGTATGCCATAGTACCAATATTTTACAACACCTTGTAAGAACCATAGTACTTTGGCGATAATTTATTATCCTTCTTAGTTTTCTTGAGGGACATTTGTTTGTATGGTTGTAGCCGTAAAAATACCCAATCTCCTACATCAAAAATTCTCTCACTGCAATGTTGATCTACCTGCTGTTTCATTCGGTTTTGTGCCAAATTCAGGTTATCCTTTAAGAGTTGGAGAACTTCTTGCTGATGCTCGATGTGATATTCAACTGCTTGAACCTTCGAATTTTCCCTTAAATATGATGTGATGAATGTGGTTGATATCCATAAAGTGCCATAAATGGGGTCATTTTTGCTGCAGTATGGAAGGAAGTGTTATACCACGATTCAGCGAGAGGTAACCACTTGACCCATTGTGTTTGTTTATCAAATAAAAAAAAACGAAGATATCATTCCAAACATTTATTTACTATCTCAGTTTGACCATCAGATTTAGGATGATAAGATGAGCTATGAGCTAATTGAGTACCCAAACAAGAAAATAACTCCGTCCAAAAATTTTCAGTAAAAATGGGATCTTTGTCACTCACAATAACCCTTGGGCTTCCATGTAGCCTTTGAATTCTTTCCATAAATGTAGTAGCAACTATACTTGCTTTAAATGGATGAGATAATTCACAAAAGTGTGCATACTTTGTAAGTCTATCAACTACCACCATGATGACACTCTTTCCTTCAGACTTAGGTAAACCTGTAATAAAATCCATTGAAATCTCCTCCCAACGTTGACTTGGAATGGATAAAGGTTGTAGAAGTCTTGGGGTCTTAATTGTCTCAACTTTATTCTGCTGGAAAACCAAAAATTCTGCCACAAACTTTTGAATATCAGATTTAAGCCCATCCCAAAAAAATTCTTTCTTCACCCCATGGTAAGTTTTTAAAAATCCTGAGTGTCCTCCTAAAGGAGAAGTGTGCAGTTCCAAAAGAATATTTTGTTTTAGTTGGGAGTTCCTACAAATATATAAGCGATATTTGTACCATAAGGAATCATTTTTCCAACTAAATGTATGAGATGTACTAGGATCTTGCTGCAACTTTTGACTGAGTGTCCATACATCTTTGTCCTTCTTCCATTCATCTCTTGCTTCGGTTATCCAATCTGGTTGGATAATAGAAATGGCACAAAGAAATGCTTCCACCTCTTCATTCTTTCTTGAGAGTGCATCTGCAACAACATTAAGCTTTCCTTTTTGTAGATTATTTCAAAGTCATAACCCAACATCTTTGTGACCCATTTTTGTTGCTCTTCTGAAGATAGTCTTTGTTCCAAAAAGTGTTTAAGACTATCATGATCATTTTTTACCTTGAAGTGTCTTCCCATTAGGTAAGTTCATCATTTCTTTAGTGCATGCAATATTGCTAACATTTCCTTCTCATAAATAGGTTTCTGTAAATACTTTCCTTTGATTGGACGACTTTAAAAAGAAATGGGTCTTCCTTCCTGCATTAAATCAACACCAATTCCATTTCCTGAGGCATCACATTCCACAATAAAGGTTTTTGTGAAGTCTGGCGTAGCTAAGACCGGTGCTAGGCACATTGCCTCTTTAAGATGTTCAAAGGCCTTAGTTGCTTCAAGATTCCATGAAAATACATCTTTCTTCAATAATGTTGTTAGAGGTGCTGCTATTCTCCCATAATTCTTAAAAAACTTGCGATAATAGCCTGTTAACCCGAGAAATCCTCGCAAACCATTTTATTGTCTTGGGGACTTTCCATTCCTTAATGGCTTTAATTTTGTTAGGGTCTACTTTAACACCCTCGTGAGATATAATATGACCCAGATATTCCACCTCTTGTACTCCAAAGAAAAATTTGGATGTTTTTTCATATAATTGTTTCTCCTGCAATAGTTTGAGCACCCTGTCAACATGTTCAACATGATCCTTCCAAGACCTGCTGTAGATTAGTATATCATCAAAAAATACTAGCACAAATTTTCTAAGGAAGGGTTTGAAAATGGAATTCATCAACCCTTGAAATGTAGAAGGTGCATTGGTAGGGCCAAAAAGCATAACCAAAAATTCATAATGACCCTCATGAGTTTGAAATGTTATTTTTGGAATATCTTCAGTCTTCATTCTAATTTGATGATATCCTGAATGAAGATCTAACTTGGTAAAATAAATTGCTCCATGTAATTCATCCAATAATTCATCAATAACAGGAATGGGAAATTTATCTTTAATGGTGAGCTTATTGAGCTCCCTATAATCCAGACACATTCGCCATGATCCATCCTTCTTGTGCACCAATACTACAAGAGCAGAGAAATAACTTTGACTTGGTTGAATTATACATGCCTCTAACATTTCTGCAATCATACACTCAATTTCGCTCTTTTGGACATAAGGATATCTATAAGGCCTGATGTTTGGAGGAACACTTCCTGGAATAAAATGAATAGCATGATCATGATCACGAATAGGTGGGAGTCCTTTGGGAGTTTAGAAAACCTTGGAATGATTGTCCAAGACTTGTTGAAGATCTGCAGAAATATATGATTTTGATGTTGGAACTTCTAGTGAGCATAATTGTGCAATTACGCCTCGTTGTTCTTTCTTTAGAAGCTTTTTCATGACATTAGAGCTTATTATCTTTCCCAGCTTCCCCACAATACCTCGTAATTAGACTTCCTTTCCTTCTAAACAAAATTTCAAGAAAATTTCTTGAAAATTAAAAGCTACCATCACCAAAGATTGTAACCATTGTACTCCTAGTACAACATTAGCACCTCCCATAGGAATGGAAAGCATTGGACTAGTCAATACATATTCCCCATTTGGGTTAGCTTAATATTATGGCATTTTCCAGAGAAATTTATAGTTCCTCCATTTGCAACCATCCCTTGACATTCTGGTGCTGGGTATAGGAAACAATTTAATTCCTTGGCTACCTTACAATGAATAAAATTATGGGTGCTACCTGAATAAATCAACACTATTACCTTTTTTTTCTTGATTTGTCCTTCTATCTTGAGAGTTTGAGGAGTGGTAATTCCTGCCAGTGCATTACACGATATGGTCGGATTCATTTCTTCCTCTTCTAGGGCTGGTTCGAGGTGTATATCTTCTTCTTGTTCATTTTCTTCTTCCTATTCACAATCTATGTAGAATAATTTTTTCTCAGCACACTTATGACCTTTAGTTTATTTTCTATCATAGATATAGCAAAGCCCTTTTGCTATTTTTTCTTCCAATTGTTGTGGTTTCAAACTTGTAGGTTGTGGAAATCTAGGCGTAGCAACACTTCCTTCTTTATAGAAGTGAGTGGTAGGCTTCCTTGTCGCCATAATTTTACATTCAATTTTTCTTGCCAACCTGAATGCCTTCTTCAATGAATCAAGTTCCGTAAACACGAACTTCATGTTGATATCCTTTAAAGTGTGTTTATGAAGAGATCAATCCCTTGTTCCTCTAGAATATCACATCTTTATATTCAATTTTTGGAATTCTCAATGTGCTCCGCCCCCACTAAGCCATTTTTTTTTTAGATTTATCAATTGGCTAAAGAAGGTGTTTCTTTTTGTATCCTCATAATGTGCTATCATTTCCTCCATAAAAATTGACCAAGTGACAATTTTTTATGGGAGCAACGCCATCGATACCATAAAAATGTATTTTGTTATAAATGTAAAGTTGCAATGTGTACCTTTTGTGTATTTTGCACATTATTGAGATCAAAATATTTCTCCATCTGTAGTATCCATGTTATAGGATCCTTTCCATCAAAATTCCTCATATCCATCTTTGGAATATGGTGGTTCTTCCATCCAACATTAGTTTATGAAATCACGACTAACATTTATTTTGTTGTCATCATGAGTTTCCTCTACTATCTTTTCACCATTAGGATACATTTCTTGTATCAAATTTTCCAAACCTTTGATTTCTACTTTTAGATCATTCTTCATTTTTTCCATGTTTCCTTTCACTTTTTCATCGATTTTAGCTTCCATGTCATCCATATTAGCTTCCATGCCAACTTCCATGCCATCCATCATAGGTTCAAAAATATTCATCTTAGCTTCCATGCCTTTCTTCAAATTACCCATATTATTTTCCATGCCTTTCTTCAAAACTTCCATTTCATTTTTTGTTGCTCTTTACGACAACGAAATTTTGTGCACGTCTTGTTGTAATTTTGATATCTTATGTTTAATTTCTTCGTCTTCATGAGTCATAGTATAGCCTTCTGAATTCTTAATGGGTGTTGAATTATTTTTAGGGGGAATTTTAGAACCTAATACTGATATCTATTCGTCAATATTCCCTTGGAATCAATTCAAAAGTATTATTCAAACAAGACTTATGCAATTAGGAAAGAAAATACACACATTTTTCTTGCTTTTGAGGAGATTGATGTTGAAATTGGATTATCTCTCTGATTGCAACACTTCAATATTTGAATTTTGGCACCAATGTAGCCCTCTGAATTCTCTTTCGAATGCCACAGGTCCGACCGATTTTGATTCTCCAAGACAAAGTTGTGTCCAATCTCCCACAATGACCTAATTATGGACCTGCCTGTGAGAGAGCGGTAACTTTGTGACATTCTCTCCATGTGCTATTGTTTCATCCTTCGGCTTTGAAATTGATAGCCAAGAAACTAAAGTCTATTTACTTGTGACCAATTTTTACGGCACTCCAATCCGATGCATAGAGAGAGAGTTATGAAGATTTTCCCACGATCACCTCTTTAAGATGAAATTCAGGAGCTTGAAAAAGCACTACCTTTCACAGGTCATATCTCTGAAATTATTGGGAACCAAGCTCTAAATTTTTTTGAAGATTTTCCTTAGGCTTTTGGCTTCACGCCCTAAAATTTTCAGCTTTTGAAACTTCGTAGAAAACAAATTATAGCGTAAATGCCATAATGACATGTTTAGGAGCCTGAAAAAAGACCTAACTTCCACAGATCATATCTCCAAAAATATTGCGAACCAAGCTATGAAATACTTTGATGATTTTCCTCAGGCTTTCGGCTTGGCACCCTAAAAATTTCAGCTTCTGAAACTTTGTAGAACAAACGTTATAGAGAAAATGCGACGATGACCTGTTTGGAGTAGCGAAACCCTAGAATCCAAAGCTCTGATACCAAATGTTGTGTAACCAGCTCCAAAAATAGAAGAAAAGAGATATAAACGCCTTATAAATAAGCCAATTCAATGTCCTCCAATACATTACATGAATGAAAAATTCTTGGATGATACAAATTACAAAACCTCCTTTCTATATAGGAGTCCATGGGGCCACAATGTAATCCTAGCTGACCTAACAATAATAATTTAAGGGCACAATAATAACAATATGGGGGTTACAAGGGTACAATAATAAAAATAAGGGGGTTACACTAACAACAATAAGGGACTATACTAGTAACATAGGGACATAGCACAAGGTTAGGGTTAATTTAATGTTAAGGTTAAGGTTAGGTTAAGGTTAAAGGTTAAGGTTAAGTTTAAGGTTTAGGTTAAGGTTAAAGTTAAGGTTAAGGTAAGGTTAAGTTAAGGGTAAAGTTAAGGTTAAGGGTAAGGGTAAGATATGGTTAAGGGTTAAGGTTAACCTTAACCTGACCTTAACCTTAACCTAACCTTCACCTTAACCTTGACCCTTAACCTTAACCTTAACCTAACCTTAACCTTAGCATTAAATTAACCCTAACCTTGACATAACCCTTAACCTTAACCTTAACATAGCATTAACCTTAACTTTACCCTTAACCTAACCTTCACTTTACCCTTAACCCTAACCCTAACCTTAACCTTAACCTTCCCATGACCATAACCTTAACCTTGACTTTACCCTTAACCTAACCTTAAGGGCTTGATCAAGGTTATGGTTAAGGTTAAGGTTACAAGTTTAGTCAGGTTAAGGTTATAGTTAAGGACAAGGTTAATGTTAAGGTTAGGTTAAGGTTAACCTTACCCTTACCTTGACCTTACCCTTAACCTTGACCTTGACCTTAACCTTACCCTTAACCTTATCTTAACCTTAACTTTACCCTTAACCTTACCTTGACCATAACCTTAACCTAACCTTAACCTTAACCTTTCCCTTTACCTTATCTTAACCTTACCTTAACCACAACCTTAACCTTTACCTTAACTATAACATAACCCTAACCTTGACCAAACCCATAACCTTAACCTTGAACTTAACTTTACCCTTAACCTTAACCTTACCCTTAACCCTAACCTTAACCCTAACCTTAACCTTAACCTCAACTTAACCTTAACCTTAACCTTAACCTTCCCATAACCTTTACCTTTACCTAACCTTAACCTGACTAAATCCTTAACCTTAACATTACGTTTAACCTTAACCTTCCCCTAACCTTAACCCTAACCTAAACCTTAACCTAACCTTAACCATAACCTTAACCTCAACTTTACCCTTAACCTAACCTTAGCCTTACCCTAACCATACTAAACCCATAACATTAACCTTAACCTTAACTTTACCCTTAACCTAACCTTACCCTTACCCTTACCCTTACCCTTACCCTTACCCTTAACTTGACCTTAACTATAACCTAACCCTAACCTTGACCAAACCCTTAACCTTAACCTTAACCTGAACCTTTACCTTAACTTTACCTTAACCTTAACCTAACCTTAACCTTAACTTTACCTTAACATTGCCTTTGCCCTTAACCTTTCCTTACCCTTCAGCTGGCTTCCTGTATGGGACGAACTCCTCTGCCCTCCAAGGGACGAGGGGGGATTGGTGTGCGGTGTGGTGTTGGGAGACCGACTAGGGTTCCCAACTAAGGTTGCTCCAAGAAAGGAGGAACCAACCACTATGGAAATGTTCTATCTTTGACGCCTAAATGGAAAAAGACCTAGAACCCCTCCTGGTAATGGAGGGAGGTCCAAAATATGCCTGGACCGACGAAGTTCCATTGGAACCATTTAAGTGTCGACTAGGTTAGGTTTTGGAAATTTATTTTGAGGGGATCGAGTCTTTGATCATGACAAATGTATGGCCACATACATAAAACAAAGGGAAAATGAAATGAATTTTCTTTTAGCTTAGTTTATGTTATCAATCAAGAAAAAAATGGTTTTTTTATTTGCGTGTGATACTCAAAATATTAGAAGACTTAATACGTCCTCACACACTCAAAATTAACTATCCCTTGAGAGGCTTTCTTGCGAGTGCTGGCACAAAGTCCCGTAAGAGCTGGTGACGCCCCCAGTTAGCCGAAGAGAATCAACCAAGGTAAGGGTAGAGGGTCTGGCGCTTGGCTGCACCGTCACCTATAGGGTAAAGGATGCCCTAGTTTTGGCCACTAAGAACCACTATCCCATGTGAGCATTCAAGTCTTGGGCTTCTTAGTAGTTAGCTAACAGTACCAAGTATCAGCCGGCTCAGATAGCCCCAACGGATACCACACACACTGCGCCTAAGCCTAACCTCCTCTGAATCGGGTCTCTGCCATGCTCAGGTTTTCTTTTCCGTGGGCTGATAGGTGGATTTTAAAGCTCCCTAAAAACGCAACTTCTATGTTTCAAATGTGAAGCATCATCAAGACGGCTTATTGGATGCCTACACCCTTGATCCTAACTTAATCTATAATTTCTCTTGTGGCCCCTGTGGGGAGAATTTAGTGAGTTGATTTAAGTTATTTTTAGGTGGCTTTCTTTTCTTAGTGGATGAATGTGGGTGAGCGTATGGTGAATAATCTTATAATTTTAACATATGGATATCGGTTATCCTTTACAAAATTCCCCTAGTTAAACTATGTGACGTTGTTCCTTGCTCAAATAGAAAGCATTTTCGGATAATGGGCCGCTTCCAAAACCTCCTAGTTAGTTTATGTGAGTGAGTAAAGGGAGATGGAGAATAAAAAATGTAGAGTGTTCATATGCTTGTCTAGGGTCACCAAATGGTGCAAAGACAACAAATATTACTTGCTCTAATTAGAGATTCAATCCTAGTCCCACAATTTCGTAAATGCAAAAATTGAATTTAAACTAAACAATTTCTACACTAGCTTATGCATGTGTGGTCATGAGCCACTTATTTGGACTAGTTAAGCTAAGTGTGCATACCAGAATGTGGAAAAAACATAAATCGTTCGGAAAGAAATGGTTAATTCACCCCCTACTTAAACTATGTGAACTATTTTTGCAAAAACCAACTTAAATGAAAACTAACTAAATGCCTATGAAAAGGAGCAAGAAATCAGTTCTTAGAAGTTGTGGGGTATCAACATAGGCGTTGGAAGATATATTAGGGGTTTCCCAACAAACTTACAAGCAAAAAAAATGCATAAAATAGGGAGAAAAAATCTCTCTGCAATTTGCGCTCAAAAACCCTTGACAGGTATGCCCTAATGCGCGCAAGTCACTCTTGAACGCGTGCAATATGCCTCTGTGTGAAAAAACTGCGTGCAAAAGTCTTGCAAGTAAAAGATTAGGAGCTACCTTCTTCAGTATGTCACCTCAGTGAATCTACGGACTGCAATATGGGTCAGAGGATTGTCAGTTCCACTCCAGCATAAACTAAGGGTCTCTTGCAAAAGATGGCACAACCACATAAATTTGAAACACGTCAGTGGAGTCGCCAATCCTGTTGTGGTGGATTCGACACACAAGTGTACGAAATCACACGAGCTTAGAGAGTATGGTATACTCTCTAAACTATTGGTAACAGGAAGTATGTGGGGGGGGCTCAAAAGCATAAAAATTAAATGAAATAATATGCTAAGGTATGCTCTGGTTAAAAAAACTAAAACTAAAAACACAAAAGAAGCTATATAGAGAGTTCCAAACCATAATAATGCAAATGATGGCTCAATTTCCTCTTCTTATTGAATGTTTGAAATAAAATAAAATCTTACCCACTTGCCAAAGGACCCCTAGGAAATGGCTCTAGGTCCCGATGCAAGAATGTTTTTCTTTCAAGTTCTGCCTCTAATGCAATCCAACTCTCTCTCTCTCTGCTGCGGTGGACTAAGATGTTGGGTGGCCAACTATCAAGTCCTCTTTAGCTCCAGCGCTGGGTCACACACAATGCTAGTGTTGCTTGGGAAACTTTGGCCAGCATAACCTTGTGATCACCATTTTTTCATCTCTTGGTGGGTTTATATAGGTGAGCTTCAAATTCTCTTTCCCTTCCTTAGTACATGATGGATGGTGACCCAAGGGAGAGGTGTGATTCCATTGTGTGCTCAAATATTATTTTGTGTGCTCACATAATGTCTAAGGAGGCATTTTTTGGTGTCCTTAGGCAACTTTCACATAAGGATTAATTGTCCTTTGCTTGTTGTGGTCCTAGAAAATGGCTTTTTTCCATTTCCAGGAATGCGCACTTATCGGGAAAAGGGCACACAAAAGGTGCTCTTCTTGAAAGAAAAAGCATGAATTTGAGCATTTATGACTAGTTCAAATCCGATTTTCTCAAAACCTTAGAGATTTTAAATACTTCTTGATTCCATAATGTATTCCTGTCATGTAAATCCTTAGGCTCAACATTAATTAATATCGAATTTTGTTGTACGATTTTATAGTGTTAACAGTTATGGTTAAGGTTAAGGTTAAGGGTTTGATTAAGGTTAGGGTTAGGTTATAGTTAAGGTCAATGTTAATTTTAAGGTTAAGGGTAGGGTTAAGGTTAAGGTTAAGGTGAAGATTAAGGTTAAGATTAGGTTAAGGTTAAGGTTAAGGTTAGGTTAAGGTTAAGGTTAAGTTAAGGTTAAGGCTAAGGTTAAGGGTTTGGTAAGGTTAAGGTAAGGTTAAGGTTAGGTTAAGGTTAAGCTAAAGCTTAAGATTAAGAGTTTTAGTTAAGGTTAAGGTTATTTTAAGGTTAAGGTTAATGATAAGGGTTTGGTCAAGGTTAGGTTTAGGTTATAGTTAAGGTCAAGGTTAAGGTTAGGTTATAGTGAAGGTTAAGGTTAAGACCTGTAACCTTAATCTTTACTTAAACATAACCTTAACTATAACCTAACCCTAACCTTGACCAAAGCCTTAACCTTAACCTTACTAAACCTATAACCTTAACCTAACTTAACCTTAACCTTGACCTTGACCTGGATCTAAACCTTATCCTTAACCTTAACCTTAACCTAACCTTAACCTTGACCTTAACTATAACCTAACCCTAACCTTAACCTTAACCTTAACCTTGACCTTAACATTAACCTTTGCCTTTGTTGTACATGTCAACCCCTTCATCTAAATTTTTGGCTTAATGCTTCCTCATAACCTTTCAAACCTGTTATCATGACTGAAGAACCTCAAATTTTTTTGTCATTACGCTTTTCCGCCCAAAAAAAATCCACCCTGCAAAGGTTAAAACCCATAATTTAAAACTTATCGGGCCTAGCCCACACAGCCGCAACACCCTTTGCTTTAATTCCCATATGACTTGAGTGAAAAATCATGTGCCTGACCAAAAAAGAGCTTATCGCCTTATGTTTCCGGGCAAAACCATAGCCGTCCGATCCAATTGCAAATATACGACCCACAAATAACATGCCGTAGCGGTCCCTGCACCCGTACACATTGCCAAAACAGGTGGTTTCATTCCGCACCACTTCCGCTGGTCCGATGGTATTTCCTTTGGGGCCAGCGATTCCATTGAACGTGCGCCAAGTGTCCCTCTGTACATCTCAAAACCACTATCGTTTCACGTGCTATTGTTCCGTCAATCGCCGCGCAGCAGAATTCATATAAGCCGTCAGATCCACAAGCTTCCATCCGATGGCTATCATCCTCCAAAGTCACTCGAACTTTAGTCTCCGTGTAAAATGCCCCGGGCCCGCCATTCCATTGTCCTCTAGTCATGTCATAGCCGTCGATATGTTGCAATAATCGTATGGCCCAGGATTATTTTCACACTGTTGACCAAGTCCCCCTGCATTTCCACGTCATAGCGTCCACGTGACCACATCGTTTTGCCTCCTCCTGCCACATATCTGATTCATCCACTATACATTTAAGATTTTTATGTTTAAAACCCCCATTAGTCTGTTCTTCACAGTTCCTTCGCATTTTCATCACCACCCTGTGTACCGCCACCCTTGTTGCCACCACATTTTGTCGCACGATCACCCTCATTGTATGCCCATTCCTGAGTCTGGTGTCTGTTGATGAGTTTGTGGAATTTTGCAGGTGTTCGTTGCTGAAGAACCATCGTAACTCATGGCTTACATTACAGAGGTTGAATGCATTTTATAGGTACGTTCAGTAGGTGCAGAATGATGAAGCAGTGATCCGGGAGTTGTTGTGATGCGACCACCATTAAAGAAAGCAAGGATTTGAATCTATAGAACCCTCCAGAGAAAATCAAAAGCCAGATTTGGGTAGATGAAGAATTAATGTGGCAGCCTATGAAAATCAGTAGAGGACCGAGAAATGCAGCACCCTGCATTAAAAATATGGGATTTTAATTCAAAGTTAGAGGGCTGAGAGTACTATACCCAAATACAAGCAACCTCAGGGTTTTACTGCAGCAAATTTTCCTCTTTCAGTCAAGTACAGAACGTTTGTATATTTTATTCTTTGTGTCTTGTTCATGAGGAGATTTTCATCCTCAGTATTTATTTCTGGAGGTTAATTGTAAAGTACAGTCATTTATATTTAGTCATTCACAGTGCGGGCGCGAATGTTTTCTTCCATTTTGTTCAAATCAAGTCATTAAATGTGCTCCATCTACCTCCTTCTCTAGAATTATCTATCCTTTCTATAAAAACCCAGAAATAAGACATTAGAGGGGTTCCAAATTTCTATCAGCAATCTGTGCAGTGAAAAGGCTTTTGTATACATTTTGTAACACTTTTGTATGAAGGCTCAGAGCCCGTAGGGTCTCAGTGAGGAGGAGTTATAACTGTAATGATGATTCTGGTGTTTGGTATTTCACAGTATGTAATATTCCCTTATGTGTTAATATAAAATCTCATTCCATGCTATTTATCTTTTGTATCATGCTCTAGAATGCGAGTGGCTCACTGATCTTAAGTAAGGATTCATCCTAGTTGGTGCCCATACTTGGATTAGTCAAATGCTTTAAATAGGCCTAGTCATGATATACTGTTCCATGTTCATTTCATCCATATTTTCTGCTATATTAGTTACTTGAGGAGGGTGCTTTTAAAACTCCATTGCCATGTATGGATTCTTAGTTGGATAAGCCCATATGTGGTTTTTTTGTGTATCTGGGTATCAGCCTCATGTTAACTAATATCTTCTTCATGTTTCTTCACTGCATCTACTTTCTAATATTTAATTTCTGTGGCATATTATTTGAACTGGCCCTCTTTACAGTAAGATGTCTCTTAACTGTCTGATGCCTTTGTATTGGAGTTTTGCATGATGTTCCTACATTATTCTTATCTTTGTATCAGCTTCCGAGAGAGATTGGTCCCATTTAAACTAATTTCCTTGTTTAACAAGAGATAGTAAGAGAGCTTTTGGACTGACAACCCAACTTATATTATGAGCTCCTTGCTATATTAAGATGTCCTAGACACTGGTCTATGGCAACTCTAGATTGTCTCTAGGGGTGAAAAAATTGTCCACAAAATCCTTCTGGCGCTGTTTTCGGGGACGAATTTGAGAATATCAGTTTCCCTGGGCCTCGACAAATTGTTTTCACTCTCTAATCAGGTGAGCACAGAGAGTTGAAGATTTGCATATCTCTCACCTTGGCGACTCCACTATTATTTATCTGATAAATTTATTGGTAGTCCTGGCTCCTTGTAAGCCACATTTGAGGTCAGATACATCTCAATCAAAGACACCCTACATGTCTGACCCAGAGAAGATCATTCATAAAAGAGTTTGGAAAGAGAGAAAATCAGTTCGTGCCGAAAACCTTGAATATTCTGTTGAAGATTATCCGCCCTCTTCTTCTCAAGAGATCAAAACAGAACATACCGACTCTACCAAGGAAAATCTCGAATTTTACTCAGAAACTCCACTTAGAGGAAGTGCCTGGATCGAAGAGGATTTTCATCCTACTCCCGAGGCTGAGGAATTTAAAGAAGTCATAGAGGTAGCTGCTGTTAACCGTGAAATATTCCCATCTACACCCCAGACTTCTGTGCAATTTATTCCCATTGATATACATACTCCACTACCTCCTCCTCCTCTTCCTTCATTTGTATCTCATACTGTTGCACAACCCCCACCTCCTCCAATGGCTAATGTTCCTGCTTTTCTATTGAACAAATATGCTCCACTGGCCTTACCCCAAGTGCTAAATGATATTCCACAGGATTATTTGAATATTCTGCCAAGATTTAATGGTGAAAATGAAATTTATGCTCAGAAACATCTTTAGACTTTCTGCTCTTTTGCAGAAAACTTAAATGTTGAACATTTGGATGTGGTCTTAAGATTATTTGTACAATCCTTGGAGGGTGAAGCCAGAAAATGGTTCAAAACATTGGGAAATTGTTCTGTAACCACTTGGGATGATATGGAAAATACTTTTCTCAGGAAATGGGGAGAAAAGAAATATTATGGTCAGTGTCTTACTGAATTTAATACTTTGAAGAAGAAGCATAATGAAGGAGTATCAGAGTTTATTAAAAGATTCAACAAGTTATATTTGATCCTGCCTCCTGAAATGAAGCCCCATGAAACAGCTGCCAAGATAGTTTTTATAGAAGCCTTTGATTTTTACTGTGGCTTCTCCTTAAGGAAAATAAAACCTGCAACTTTAGACGATGCTCAGTCAGATGCTCTGGAGTTGGAAGCAAACTTTGCCTCCACTAGTAAATTAAAGGGAAAAGTTGAACACGATACTAGGAGGAGAGGAAAAGAAGAGGTTTCCACCTCTAATCAAGATAAGGATTCAGATAAAATGGATGAAATAGGCCAAAAGATAAAGAATATGGTCAAGCTTGAACTGGAGGCTAAGAGTTCAGCTCCCAAGAATTTTTATAATGCTCCAAACAGAGGATACAATCCCCAGTATAAGAGACCCCCATTGCAAATATTGCCGAGAGAAGAAAAAGAGCAACCAGATCAGGTACCAGATCCCTTGTACCTGGAAGGTCCAGCAGATGACTCCACTGAAGATGCTACTTATGGACTAGAAGATTCAAATCTTGCTTTCTCAAACAGTGATGATATAGAATTCCCATTGCAAGAAGAAGAAGAAGAAGCAGAGATTGATCATTATTGTAAAAAAATTGCTAATTTAATGCAAGCACAATTCAATGTAAAATATGATCTCAGATCTTCAAGGAAGAGGACCCGCACTCAAGATCAAGAAGAGGAGCCACCTCAGAAAGAATCATCTGCTCATAAGGGATCAGCAACAAAGAGAAACATAGAAAAAGGTAAGAGTCCTCTAAATGCTCCCTTGCAGCCTAATGATCAGATTCCTTCTTCAAAAATAGTCAGTCCTCCTAATACTGAGTCAGTGTCAAAAGAAATTAAATCTTCAACTTAAAATAAAGAATTTAAAGAAGTTGTGATAGAAAAGCCCCCTCCTGCTTTTAATTTTCAAAAAGAACTTGAGAAAATTAAGATTCCAGTCCCCCTGACCGAACTATTGAAACAGCATGTATATCAGTCTCGAGTTAATTCCTTCATGCTTCCTTCTGAAATACCAATTGTGCCTGATAGTTTAAACCTTCAAGAAGAAAGACCCATGGTAGTCTTTGGCCCACATGTCGAGGAGATAGACCCTTCTACTCCTCCTTTTTATGTGTCTCTAGTTATTCATGACCTGCTGTTACACAATTGTATGTTAGATTCTGGGGCTTCCCATAATATTATGCCTCTGTCTGTCATGGAACAACTAGGACTCCAAATTACAAGACCATATAAAGACCTATACTCATTTGATTCCAAAAGAGTTAAATGCTTGGGAATGATTAAAGATTTAGTGGTCAATTTAGCCCAAATTCCAGCAAAGAGTGTGGTCATGAACATTGTGGTTGCTGATATCCCAGCCCGCTTTGGCATGTTGCTGTCAAGGTCCTGGGGTACAAAAATTGGTGGGTCAATCAAGTTAGATTTAACATACGCTACAGTTCTAGTCTTTGGAGGCCAAGAGAGGAGGTTATACAGGGAGACTAGATTTGTTAAAATGGTAACTAAGGCTGACAGCTCAAAGAATTCCCCAGTTTATAACAAAGAGGGAGATTTCTCATGTTTAATGTTAGAAGAAAATCAAAATTATGCCCATGAGCCCCCTTTTGGTCAAATCCAAGTTGAGCAGCCCAAAGAAGATCAGGAATCAGAAATTTGGATTTTGCATTTTGTAGGAGAAGATTCTAGAGAAGGCAATGGAGCTGGGGTGTTATTGATCTCTCCTACAGGAAAATGGGTACCACTGTCCTTTAAATTGGAATATGAGGCTAAAAATAATGTAGCTGAATATGAAGCACTTTTATTGGGACTACAGACAGCTAGAAACATGGGCATCCAAAGTCTAAAAGTCATGGGAGACTCTGAGCTGGTGGTAAGATAGGTCCAAAATCAATGTCAAACCAAGCATCCACGGCTAAGGGCATATAGAAATGAAGTTTGGGACATGGTGGAAAATTTCTTCTTGGCTTTTAACATACAGTTCATGCCCCGGGAGCAAAACAGAATAGCAGATTCTCTTGCTGTAGCTGCCAGTACATTTCGTCCTCCTCAGAATCCACTCTTAAGATATGAAGTGGAGGTGCGTTACATGCCATCTATCCCAGATAATATTAAACATTGGCAGGTATTTGAAGATGATGAACAGATGAAGAGGTTTTTGGAGACAGTGGGAGAATTCTCTAATATGTAGATTGATGATAATGAAGAAGAAGAAACTGAAAATATTGCAGAAAACAGATGGGAAGAGAAGATAGCAGGTAATAAAGTGCTGCAACTGAAAGGTAATGTTATACCTAGAGGTCTGGTGCCTCTAGAAAGATTATTTAACAAATATGATATTCCATTACAGCCAAACAAAGTGATAGAAGAAAATCAAGTGGAAGATTTAAATCTGGGTTCTTATGCTGACCCTAAAATTGTAAAACTATCTAAAAGGGTCCCAAAAGAATATAAAGAAAAATATTTGAAGTTGTTTCAATCCTATAAAGATGTATTTTCATGGTCCTATCAGGACCTAAAAAATTTTGATGTTAATATAATGCAGCATAAAATTCCTTTGAGGGAAGATGCAAAGCCTTATAAGCAGAAGCTCAGATAGATAAATCCTCTGCTGCTTCCCTCTATTGAAAAAGAAATCAAGAAGATACTGAAGGCCAAAATAATTGTGCCATTGAGATACTCATAATGGGTAGCAAAACTTGTTCCTGTTTGAAAGAAAAATGGAGAAATAAGGCTGTGTGTGGATTTCAGGAATTTAAATAGAGCATCTCTAAAGGATAATTATCCACTGCCTAAGATGGACCACATCCTGCAGAAAGTGGTGGGAGAATCCAGAATGTCAATGATGGATGGATTTTCCAGTTATAATCAAGTGGCTATGTTCCCAGAAGATCAGAAGAAAACTGCATTCACTACACCATGGGGAACATTTATGTATGCCAGGATGCCATTTGGATTAATTAATGCAGGAGCTACTTTTCAGAGGGCAATGGACATAGCCTTTGTTGGAGAGCAGGACAAGTTTCTGGTGGTATATTTGGATGATATCACAGTATTTTCAAAGGATGATATTGAACACATTCAGCACTTGCAGAGAACCTTTGAAAAATGCAGAAGGTATGGTCTTTCCCTCAATCCTCAAAAATCTTTATTTGCATTAGATGAGGGAAAACTCTTAGGGCACATTGTAACTAAAGATGGTGTGAAAATAGACCCTAAGAGAGTTGAAGTAATAAACAGTATTCCTTTACCTAGGAATAAGAAGGAAGTGCAGGTGTTTTTAGGCCGAATCAATTTTCTGAGAAGGTTTATTCCTAACTATGCTGAGATAGTTAGGCATATAACTGATATGTTGAAAAGGAATAATGAAGTAAAATGGTCCCAGGAGTCTAGAGATGAATTCACCAGAATAAAACATGCATTTGATGAAGCTCATGTGCTAGCTGGGCCAGATTATGCTAAGCCATTTATGATATTTTCATTTGCTTCACCCCATACAGTAGCAGGAGTCTTATTGCAGAGAAATGAAGATGGATATGAGCAGCTTATAGCTTTCTTCAGTCAAGTGCTTCATGATGCTGAGTTAAAATATAATATATTGGAGAAGCAGGCATATGCCCTGGTAAAGTCCCTCAAAGCTTTTAGAACCTATGTTTTGCAATCTCACATTACTGCATATGTTCCCACAGCAGCTGTCAAAGACATTCTTGTTCAGGGGGATAGTGAAGGTAAAAGAGGAAGATGGATTGCAAAAATACAGGAGTATGATTTGGACATAAGGCCTACTAAGCTGATTAAAGGACAGGGACTTGCTAAAATGTTATCTGAATCAAATCATCAAGCCTTAGGCATTAATTTATCCATGATAGCAAATGAAGAATCTGAGAAAGGAGAAGAACAGCAAGGACTAGAGATGGCCACTCAAAAGGTACACATGAAATATCTCACTAGTCCTTGGTATAAAGAAATAGTTGAATATCTTTTAACACTTAGCTATCCTCCAAGTTGTGATAAGATAAAATACTGAGCTGTAGGAATGAAATCCCAGAAATACATAATTGCTAATGGACAACTATATTGGAGAGACCCTTTAGGTATATTACTATTATGCCTCACAGAAGATGAAGTGGAGAATATAATGATAGAGTTTCATGAGAGAATATGTGGAGGGCATTACAGCTGGAGGGCTACAGCTCATAAAATCTTGAAGGCTGGCTTCTACTGGCCAAAATTATTTATAGATGCTTTTGCTTGGGTTAGGGCGTGTGACAAGTGCCAAAGATTTGCAGAAAGACAGAAATTAGCAGCTTTGCCCTTGATTCCTATTCATGTAAATGAACCATTTCATAAATGGGGATTAGATTTCATAGGGGAAATACATCCCCCATCAAGTGGCCAATATAAATGGATATTAACAGCCACAGATTATTTCACAAAATGGGTGGAAGCCATACCTACACAAGTTTATGGAGGAAAATATCCTATCCAGGTTTGGCTGTCCTGCTAGAATCGTAACTGATAATGCACAGGCCTTCAAGTCTGCCAGGTTTGGAAATTTCTGCCAACAGTATAACATCATATTGAGTCACTCCACAGCTTACTATCCATAGGGAAATGGCTTAGCAGAGTCTTCTAATAAAACCCTGGTGAGGGCCTTGAAGAAAACAATAAATGAGAATCAGAAGAATTGGGACTCTCAATTAAAATTTGCGCTATGGGCGAATAGGATAACCAGCGAGAGAGAAACAGGGAAATCTCCCTATGAGTTGGTGTATGGACGAGCAGCTGTGTTTCCTATGCAATTGGCGTTGCTGGTAGCACGTTTCATGCAGGAAAATCAGGAAGAACTAGACGATATGATCAGAAGAATAAATCAACTGGTGGAATTAGAAGAAACATGAGACCAGGTGAATTAGAGACTAGTGGAGTATCAAGAAAAAATGAAGAATATCTTTGATCGCCATGCAAAAGACAGGAAATTTCAAATTGGTGACCTGGTCCTCAGATGGGACGTTCGAAGAGCAGAAAAGGGCAAGCATGCTAAATTTGATCCACTGTGGTTTGGCCCATTCAAAATTGTGAATCAAGGAGGAAATAATACTTTTATGTTAGAGAACCTACAGGGTGATCTGCTGGATGCCCCCGTGAATGGCCAATTTCGCAAGCCCTATTTCCAGTTTTGATGCAGGCTTAGATGGCTTGTTGTACTATAATATATATATAAGTGTTATTTCAATTTTAGTGTAAATAATGTAAGTCGATGAGTTTTGAAGAAAATGCAAAGGGATTGTAGAATAAAATTCACATTCAGGATGGCCTGAGGTCTGCGTGTTCTCGACATGTCCAAGGATGAACATGCCGTCCCCAGATGGAGCCAATGTTGTACATGTCAACCCCTTCATCCGAATTTTCGGCTTAATGCTTCCTCATAACCTTTCAAACCTGTTATCATGACCGAAGAACCTCAAATTTTGTTTTCATTACGCTTTTCCGCCCAAAAAAAATCCACCCTGCAAAGGTTAAAACCCATAATTTAAAACTTATCGGGCCTAGCCCACACAGCCGCAGCACCCTTTGCTTTAATTCCCATATGACTCGAGTGAAAAACCGTGTGTCTGACCAAAAAAGAGCTTTCTGCCTCATGTTTTCGGGAAAAACCATAGCCGTCTGATCCAATTGCAAATCTCCGACCCACAAATAACATGCCGTAGCAGTCCCCGCACCCGTACACATTGCCAAAACAGGTGGTTTCATTCCGCACCACTTCCACTGGTCCGGCGGTATTTCCTTTGGGGCCAGCGATTCCATTGAACATGCGCCAAGTGTCCCTCTGTATGTCTCAAAACCACTATCGTTTCGCGCACTATCGTTCTGTCAATCACCGCGCAGCGGAATTCATATAAGTCGTTACATCCACAAGCTTCCATTCGATGGCTATCATCCTCCAAAGTCGCTCGAACTTTAGTCTCCACGTAAAATGCCCCGGGCCTGCCATTCCATTGTCCTCTAGTCATGTCTTAGCCGTCGATATGGTGCAATAATCGTATGGCCCAGGATTATTTTCACACTGTTGACCAAGTCCCCCTGCATCTCCATGTCATAGCGTCCACGTCACCACATCATTTTACCTCCTCCCGCCACATATCTGATTCATCCACTATACATTTAAGTGTTTTATGTTTAAAACACCCATTAGTCCATTCTTCACAGTTCCTTCACGTTTTCATCACCACCCTGTGTACCGCCACCCTTGTTGCCACCACATTTTGTCGCACGATCACCCTCATTGTATGTCCATTCCTGAGTCTGGTGTCTGTTGATGAGTTTGTGGAATTTTGCAGGTGTTCGTTGCTGAAGAACCATCGTACCTCGTGGCTTACATTACAGAGGTTGAATGCATTTCAGAGGTACGTTCAGCAGGTGCAAAATGATGAAGCAGTGATCCGGGAGTCACTGTGATGTGACCACCATTAAAGAAAGAAAGGATTTGAATCTATAGAACCCTCCAGAGAAAATCAAAAGGCAGATTTGGGTAGATGAAGAATTAATGTGGCAGCCTACGAAAATCAGTAGAGGACCGAGAAATGCAGCACCCTACATTAAAAATCTGGGATTTTAATGCAAAGTTAGAGGGCCGAGAGTACTATACTCAAATACAAGCAACCTCAGGGTTTTACTGCAGCGAATTTTCCTCTTTCAGTCAAGTACAAAATGTTTCTATATTTTATTCTTTATGTCTTGTTCATGAGGAGATTTTCATCCTCAGTGTTTATTTCTGGAGGTTAATTGTAAAGTACAGTCATTTATATTTAGTCATTCACAGTGTGGGCGCGAATGTTTTCCGCCATTTTGTTCAAATCAAGTCATTAAATGTGCTCCATCTACCTCCTTCTCTAGAATTATCTATCCTTTCTATAAAAACCCAGAAATAAGACATTAGAAGGGTTCCAAATTTCTATCAGCAAACTGTGCAGTGAAAAGGATTTTGTATACATTTTGTAACACTTTTGTATGAAGGCTCAGAGCCCGTAGGGTCTCAGTGAGGAGGAGTTATAACTATAATGAGGATTCTGGTCTTTGGTATCTCACAGTATGTAATTTTCTCTTATGTGTTAATATAAAATCTTATTCCTTGCTATTTATCTTCTTGTATCATGCTCTAGAATGCGAGTGGCTCACTGATCTAAAGTAAGGATTCATCCTAATTGGTGCCCATACTTGGGTTAGTCAAGCACTTTAAATAGCCCTAGTCATGATATACTATTCCATGTTCATTTCATCCATATTTTCTGCTATATTAGTTGCTTGAGGAGGGTGCTTTTAAAACACCATTGTCATGTATGGATTCTTAGTTGGTTAAGCCCATATGTGGTTTTGTTGTGTATCTCGTGTACTTCCACCATGTTAACTTACATTCCCATGTTTCTTCACCGTATCTACTTTCCGATATTGATTTCGTGGCATATTATTTGAACTCGGCCCCCTTTACGCAAGTCCTCTTAACTATCTGATGCCTTTGTATTGGAGTTTTGCATGATGTTCCTACATTATTCTTATCTTTGTATCAGCTTCTGAGAGAGATTGGTCCCATTTAAACTAATTTCCTTGTTTAACAAGAGATAGTAAGAGAGCTTTTGGACTGACAACCCAACTTATATTATGAGCTCCTTTCTATATTAAGATGTCCTAGGCACTAGTCTATGGCAACTCTAGACTATTTCTAGGGGTGAAAAAATTTTCCACAACATCCTTCTGGCGTCGTTGTCGGGGACGAATTTGAGAATATCAGTTTCCCTGGGCCTCGAAAAATTGTTTTCACTCTCTAATCAGGTGAGCACAGAGAGTTGAAGAGTTGTGTATCTCTCACCTTGGCGACTCCACTGTTATTTATCTGATAAATTTATTGGTAGTCTTGGCTCCTCTTAAGCCACATTTGAGTTCAGATACATCTCAATCAAAGACACCCTACGTGTCTGACCTAGAGAAGATCATTCATAAAAGAGTTTGGAAGGGGAGGAAATCAGTTTGTGCCGAAAACCTTGAATATTCCATTGAAGATTATCTGCCCTCTTCTTCTCAAGAGATCAGAACAGAACATCCCGACTCTACCAAGGAAAATATTGAATTTTACTCAGAAACTCCACGTAGAGGAAGTGCCTGGATTGAAGAGGATTTTCATCCTACTCCCGAGGCTGAGGAAATTAAATAAGTCACAGAGGTAGCTGCTGTTAACCATGAACTATTCCCATATACACCCCAGACTTCTGTGCAATTTATTGCCATTGATATACATACTCCACTACCTCCTCCTCCTCTTCCTTCATTTGTATCTCAGACTGTTGCACAACCCCCACCTCCTCCAATGGCTAATGTTCCTGCTTTTCTATTGAACAAATATGCTCCACTAGCCTTACCCCAAGTGCTAAATGATATGCCACAGGATTATTTGAAGATTCTGCCAAGATTTAATGGTGAAAATGAAATTGATGCTCAGAAACATCCTGAGACTTTCTGCTCTTTTGCAAAAAACTTAAATGTTGAACATTTGGATGTGGTCTTAAGATTATTTGTACAATCCTTGGAGGGTGAAACCAGAAAATGGTTCAAAACATTGGGAAATCGTTCTGTAACCACTTGGGATGATATGGAAAATACTTTTCTCAGGAAATGGGGAGAAAAGAAAGATTATGGTCAGTGTCTTACTGAATTTAATACTTTGAAGAAGAAGCATAATGAATGAGTATCAGAGTTTATTAAAAGATTCAACAAGTTATATTTGAGCTTGCCTCCTGAAATGAAGCCCCATGAAACAACTGCCAAGATAGTTTTTATAGCAGCCTTTGATTTTGACTTTGGCTTCTCCTTAAGGAAAAGAAAACCTGCAACTTTAGATGATGCTCAGTCAGATGCTCTGGAGTTGGAAGCAAACTTTGCCTCCACCGAGAAATTAAAGGGAAAAGTTGAACAAGATACTAGGAGGAGAGGCAAAGAAGAGGTTTCCACCTCTAATCAAGATAAGGATTTAGATAAAATGGACGAAAAAGGAAAAATTATAAAGAAGATGGTCAAGCTTGAACTGGAGGCTAAGAGTTTAGCTCCCAAGAATTTTTATAATTCTCCAAACAGAGGATACAATCCCCAGTATAAGAGACCCCCATTGCAAATATTACCGAGAGAAGCAAAAGAGCAACCAGATCAGGTACCACATCCCTTGTACCTGGAAGGTCCAGCAGATGACTCCACTGAAGATGCTACTTATGGACTAGAAGATTCAAATCTTGCTTTCTCAAACAGTGATGATATAGAATTCCCATTGCAAGAAGAAGAAGAAGAAGCAGAGATTGATCATTATTGTAAACAATTTTCTGATTTCATGCAAGCACAATTCAATGTAAAGGTTATGGTTATGGTTATGGTTATGGTTAAGGTTAAGGTTATGGTTAAGGTTAAGGTTAGGTTAAGTTAAGGTTAAGGTTTGGTCAAGGTTAGGGTTAGGTTATAGTTAAAGTTAAGGTTAATGGTAAGGTTAAGGTTAGATTAAGGTTAAGATTAGGTTAAGGGTAAATTTAAGGTTATGGTTAGGGTAAGGGTTTGGTCAAGGTTATGGTTTGGTTATAGCTAAGGTGAGGTTAAGGTTAAGGTTAAGGGTTTGGTCAATGTTAGGGTTAGGTTATAGTTAAGGTTAAGGTTAAGGTTACAGAAAGGTTAAGGTTAAGGTTAAGGGTTTGGTCAAGGTTAGGGTTAGGTTATAGTTAAGGTTAATTTAGGTTAAGGTTAAAGTTAAGCTTACTAGTTTAGCCAGGTTAAGGTTAAGGTTAGGGTTAGGTTAAGTTTAAGGTTAAGGTTAGGTTAAGTTTAAGTTTAACGATAAGGTTAATGTTATGTCTAAGGTTAATATTAGGTTAAGGTTAAGGTTAAGGTTAGCATAAGGTTAAGATAATGTTAAGGTTAAGGTTAAGGTTAAGGTTAGGTTAAGGTCAAGGTTAAGGTTAAGTTAGGTTACGGTTAGGTTAAGGGTAAAGTAAAATTTAGGGTTAAATTTAATCTTAATGTTAAGGGAAAGTTCAAGGTTAAGGTTACAGGTCTTAACCTTAACCTTTACTATAACCTAACCTTAGCTATAACCTAACCCTAACCTTAACAAAACCTTAACCTTAACCTTAACATTAACTTAACCGTAACCTTAAATTAACCTTAACCTTAAACTTACCTTTAACCTTTACCTTAACCTTAACCTTAACCTAACCTTATCCTTGACCTTAACTATAACCTAACCCTAACCTTGAACAAACCTTAACCTTAACCTTAACTTAACCTTAACCTTAACCTTGACCTTCCCATAACCATAACCTTAACCTTAACTTTACCCTTAACCTTAACCTTACCCTTACCTAACTAAACCTTACCCTTAACCTCAACCTTGACCTTAACTATATGGTAACCCTAACCTTAACCTTAACCTTAACCCTAACCTTAACCTTAACCTTACCCTTACCTAACTAAACCTTACCCTTAACCTCAACCCTGACCTTAACTGTATGGTAAACCTAACCTTAACCTTAACCTTAACCCTAACCTTAACCTTAACTTTACCCTTAACCTAATATTAACCTTACCCCAACCTTAACCCTAACCTTACCCATAACCTTAACCTTAGCCTGAGGTTAATATTATGGTTAAGGTTAAGGTTAAGGATAAGTTAAGGTTAAGGTTACGGTTAAGCGTTTGGTCAAGGTTAGGGTTAGTTTATAGTTAAGGTCAAGGTTAAGGTTAAATTTATTGTTAAGGGTAAGGTTAAGGTTAAGGTTAAGGTTAAGGATAAGGTCAAGGTCAAGGTTAAGGTTAAGTAAAGGTTAAGATAAGGTTAAGGGTAAGTTTAAGATAAATTTAAGTTTAAGGTTAAGGTTAAGGGTAAGGATAAGGTTAAGGGTTTGGTGAATGTTAGGGTTAGGTTATAGTGAAGGTTAAGGTTAAGTTAAGGTTAAAGTCAAGGTTAGGGTTAGGTTAACGTTAATATTAGGTTAAGGGTAAAGTTAAGGTTAAGGTTAGGTTAAGGTTAAGGTTATAGTTAAGGTCAATGTAAGATAAGGTTAAGGGTTACCTTAACCTTAACTATAATCTAACCCTAAACTTGACCAAACCATTAACCTTAACCTTAACCTGACTAATCCCGTAACCTTAACCTTAACCTTACCATTAACCTTCACCCTTAACCTTAACCTTAACCTTACCCCCTTAACCTTAACCTTAACCTTAACCATAACCTAACTAAACCTGTAACATTAACCTTAACCTTAACCTAATTAAACCCATAACCTTAATATAACCTTAACCTTAACTTTACCCTTAACCTAAAGTTAACCATAACATTAACCTTAACCTTAACCTTACCCTTACCTAACCTTAACCGTAACCTAACCTTAACCTTAACTTTACCCTTAACCTTAAAATTAACGTTAACCTTAAACTTTATCTAACCTTAACCTTAGCCTTTACCCTAACCTTAACCTTAACATTGACCAAACCCTTAACCTTAACCTTAACCTAACCTTAACCTTGACATTAACTATAACCTAACCCTAACCTTGACCAAACCCTTAACTTTAACTTTAAAATTAATCTTACCCTATCCTTAACCCTAACCTTAACCTTAAATTTACCCTTAACCTAACCTTAGCTTGACCATTAACCTTAACGTCAATCTTAACCTTGACTTTACCCTTAACCTAACGTTAAGGTTAATGTTAAGTTATGTTAAGGTAAGGTTAAGGTTACGGTTAGGTCAAGGTTATGGTTTACGTTAATGTTAAGGAAAAGTTAAGGTTAAGGGTAATATAAGGTTAAGGTTAAGGGTTTGGTTAAGGTTAGGGTTAGATTATAGTTAAGGTCAAGGTTAATGTTAGGTTAAGGTTAAGGTTAAAGTTATGGTTAAGGTTATGGTAAAGTAAAGGTTAAGGTTAAGGTTAAGGTTAGGTTAACGTTGACCTTAATTTAACCTTGACCTAACCGTAACCTTAACCTTAACCATAACCTTAACCTTAACCTTGACCTTAACCTTAGCCTTACCCTTAACCTTCACCCTTAAACTTAACCTAACCCTAACCTTGACCTTAACCTTAACCTTATCTTACCCTTAAACTAGACCTTAACCTTAACCTTAACCTTACCTTAACCTTAACCTTAACCTTCCCATAACCATGACCTTAACCTTGAATTTATCCTTAACCTAACCTTAACCTTAACCTTAACCTAACCCTAACTTTGACCAAACCCTTAACCTTAACTATAAATGTTACACAGTAATTTGTCACTGTCCCTGCAATCCCCATCTCGCACATTATTGGGTCATTTCTGTGACTAATTAGAAGTGTCATGCATTGAAAATACCATCATTTCATCCCTTGCCATGAGGACAACATTCCCTCTGTTGACCATTTCCTGAGCAGACCACTAAAAACACTTGTTTTTTCCTTGGCACTTGTAGCCCATTATGCCCTTGCGCCAATGAGAAAAATTAACATTGAGCCCACGCTAGTTGGCGTTTTGTCTCAGTGAGCTACCCACTCTAATATTTTTATGGAAATTTTTTTTAAAATAGAGACGAATTGTCGATCACAACAACTTCATGGATGAGTCATAGGGAGTGGTTCAATTGAATAACCACAACCTTCCTCCTTTGGCCTATTGTTTCCACCTTATTGGGAAACCTCCTACAGGATAAGGCCTCCCTTCCACTATTGTAAGGATCCCAACCTCCTCCTCTCCTCTATAAATGTAGCCATCTTCCATTGATGTGCTGGTTGAACATGTTCTAGTTGAATATATAGCTGAAAAAGTTAGCATAGAGGAGAAGCAATCATATCTTCGAGAGAATAATGCAGAGTGTGATTTTTTTTGTGTGTTGAGAACATAGTGAGATCTTGGATGACCTTTGTTCATGAGGGTGTGACAAACATGCTTGGATACAGACCTGCCAAAGGAGAGCCTCAACATCAAAGCTTAGTTGTAAACTCCCCTTGTCTTTATCATAATAAAATGCATCTGATGTTTATCTTCCAATCTTGTTTACATTTATAATGAGATTTCTAGCATTCCTTGATCAATTAGATAGGTTGCAATTGTTTTATGTTTTTCATGGTTTTATGCTTGTTGTGGTGTCTTGACTATCTGTACAGGTAATCGAACATTGGTAGCAGCGTGTATCGAGTTTGAGAAGAGCGATAGATCAAGAAGCTTTGACGGAAGAAGACAACATAGCATCAGAACGAGGTAGGACATCTTCCTTGCTCTGAATTTCATTTACAATCTAGGAAGGTAGATGTTAGTATGTTCCCGTAGTTGCTAGACCCACCCTAGGGCTAGAGGGATCGCCTCTGTCCGTAGAGGGGATTTACCTGGATAACAAATTGGCGACTCCCCTGAGGAGTTTCCTTTGAGTTGGTCACTCTTTGAGGTCTTAGTCATTCGACAGATTTAGTCGAATGACCATTTCCCTATTTTTTCCTATGTTTTTCATCAATTACGATATTTTATTTTTTTCTTGAAGTGGTGAGTCTGGTCTTGGTTGGAAGAAATTCTTTGTTTTTTCCTGTTCAGGAATTGGCGCTAGTTGTCAGTGAGCAACTTGCCCCAATTGGCCATTGGCTCTAGTTGTCAGTGAGCAAGTCGCGCCAGTTGGCACTAGTTTCACCCACCAAAGTGGTGCCAATTTCAGGGTGTGTGAAAAATTAAGTTTTTTCCCTTAAATCCTTCACTAGCGTGTCTTTCCGATATTTTTCTCTGTATGATTTACTTGTTCTCCCCTCTACTTTTTCACTTATGAGAATATATTTCATTGCTCTTTGTTCAACTAAAAAGTCTTCTTTCTATGATTGCTTGATGTAAAAGGGAATGAATGCCTTGTTTTGAACTCATGCTTTGGAAGTCCTTTTTGTACTTGACCTCATATGTCTTATAGCCTTTTGAGGAATTTCGTTACAAAGTGTTTGAAACAATGATTGCATTCTTAGTGTTTGTTTGCATCCCTTTTGCATTCATCCTTCATGAAGAAGATTTGTGTTCATTTAGTTTTCGTCTTAGAGTTTGATTTTCATTAAAATGCATTAGATTACATTGCATTGAAAAATATTTTTTCAGATCCATCATTGAACTTAGATTACATTGTTTAATGATTGAAAACTAAAAATCACTTTGAGTGCATTCTCTTTCATTAAAAGTGTGCCTTAAGTAGATTCTCATCCATCGAAAAATGCAATCAGTGCATTCTTGTTCTTTCAAAAAAAAAGGGAAATTGTGCATAGATTACAATTGCATAGTTTTCAAAAAAGAGGATTTTGCATAGATTACATAGCATAATTCGCATTGTTGATTGTTTTGGATTACTTTTGGATAGTGAAAGTCATCTAGTTTGGAAAATTTTCGTTTTTCAGTATTGTTGTTTGTTGCATCATTGTTTGGAAATCTTCCCTTAAATAGATAACATTCATCAAATTGAAAGATTTCTTTTCTCATATAGCTGCATATAGGAGATTGTCATATGACATGTGGTAGGGCCTTGAAACTGAGACATAATTCAGGAACAACTTTAAAATTTATTGAATTAACCTAAGGAAGCATTGAAACCTAACGAAAAATTTTTAGTGGTCTAGGCTAGAGATGTGTTCCAGCATCTTTAAACCTAGCAGCTGTCGCTCGCCATCTGGCTTCAGACAACGCTAGTACAGACTTGTGCTCCCTGTATCATCGTGTATATAAAGGGAGACCCCATTAGGTTGCAAATACTTTATCTATGGGAAGTTGAGTCTACTACCTTTTACTCGTGATACACCAGACACAAAATTTGGGGAGATTACATGCACATACATTAAGTCCTTGGTTGATTTCTCTTTCATTTTTACCAAGGTGTATATGGAAGTTCATGGATATCTGGTACACCCATTTACCTAGATTACCAGAGCAGTCACTTTGATCTTTACTGACTCTTTTAACTGAAAATATCATCGAGCTCTTGTCCTTTCATGCTCGTGTCCAACCTGAAAGCAATAGTGTAACCTTTTGCTTGTTTCTCGACTCTTAAAATATGAAACAATAGAGTCTAGTTTCAGTGTCTTAAAAATTAATCGCCCACGAAATATTCCTGGTTAGAATTTTTGTCCTTAGTGTTTTATTTCAAGGTCGTTTCTGATGGCAACGTTTCTGGAGTTTTCCAATCAAGGAGTCTCCTCTGAAGGGAGTCCTAGTCCTTTTCCTACTTTAGAAAATATTGGTGCTCCTTATATGGCCACGTTATCCCTCCCTGGTTTAACTGTTGGGTTGCCTGTTTGGTTGTTTTCAACCTCTATGGTCTCAACTGTTCCGGCTACCGTACCATCCACTCCTCTGCCTGAGCAACACCATGTTGATTCAAAGGTGGACCTCTCCCCTTCTTCACCTGTTTCTTCGTCCTCATCTTCTACTTCGCCTGGTGAAAGTTTGGATTCTAGTACCCAGGTGGCTAAGAAGAAGAAGAAGAAGACTAAGAAGAAGAAGTCAGATAAGTGAGAGGCTAATTCTGTAGATGTTGCTTCTAAAACACCTACTCTCGATGAACCTTCAAACTCTCCGTGGAAAGTTAAGTTCCCTTGCATGTTGTGCCAGGGAAACAATCTTCTTTGAGATTGCCCTGGCATTCCCAAGGTGCTCGAAGTATGGTCCAACGGTTGTCCACCGTTGCCTTTGGCTTCCGGGAGTCAAGTTAGGGGCACGTCTTCAGCTAGTGTTAGTAAAGCTCCTAAGATTCAGGGTAAGCTCACCAATCCCTGTAAGTTGTGTGAAGGGCATCATGCCATTCGCCTTTGTCTGTATATGGATGAAGCCAAGAGAGTTTTGGACAACTTGACTATTTCTGCACCATGCCTTCCGACTGGTTACAAACAACTTTATTCGAGTCCTTCACCAGCTGATTCAACAATTAGTCAAGAGTCATCCTTGCTTGATCCCGCTCCCCCGAAAATTCACCATCATGAATCCATCCCTGACCAACCATTGGTCGTGGGATCAGTTAAGCTGGCTCCATCTGCGGTGCACCAGGTCTTTTTTGTTGAGATTGGATCTCACATCCCTAATGTTCTTCTTATTTCTTTAGATTCCTCGAACTTGGAGAAATATTCTCCCATCCATGTACCTCTGGATGTTAAGTCCTTATATTAATAGTGTAGCCCCTTATTATGTTAGTGTATCCCCCCTTGTTTTTATTATTTTACCCTTGTAACCCCCATTTTGTTATTATTGTGCCCTTAAATTATTATTGTTAGGTCGGCTAGGATTACATTGTGGCCCACTAGGATTACATCATGGCCCCATGGACTCCTATATATAGAAAGGAGGTTTTGTAAATTGTATCATCCAAGAATTGTTCATTTATGTAATGTATTGGAGGTTTCCCCCTCGAAGTGGCTTATTTCTAAGGTGCTCATATCTCTTTTCTTCTATTTTTGGAGCTGGTTACACAACATTTGGTATCAGAGCCTTGGGAATCTAGGGTTTCGCTGCTCCAAACAGGTCATCGTGGAATTTTCGCTATAACTTTTTTTCTAAAAAGTTTCAGAAGCTGAAATTTTTAGGGTGCGAAGCCAAAATCCTGAGGAAGCTTGTGTAAAAATTTCAGATCTTGGTTCGTAATATTTACGGAGATATCATCTGTGGAAGTTAGGTATTATTTTAGGCTCCTAAACAGGTCATCGTGGCATTTGCGCTATAAATGTTTTTGTACGAAGGTTCAGAGTCTGAAATTCATATGGTGCGAAACTGAAATCCTGAGGAAATTCGTCCAAAACTTTCAGAGCTTGGTTCGCAATATTTTTGGAGATATGATCTGTGGAAGGTAGTGCTTGTTCAGGCTCATGAATTTCATCTCAAAGAGGTGATCGTGGGAAAAGTTCAATAACTCTCTCTCTGAAGATTGGATTGGAGTGCCGTCAAAATTGGTCGCAAGTACACAGCCTGTAGTTTCTTCACTATCAATTTCAAAGACAAAGGACAAAACAGTGACACGTGGCAAGTCGTACAAGTTCGCTCTACTGAACTAGTCCATAATTAGGTCATTGTGGGAGATTGGACACAACTTTGTCTTGGAGAATCAAAATCAGGTCAGACCTATCGCATTTGAAAGAAGCTTCAGAGGGCTACTACAGGGCTGAATTTTAGATATCGAAGATTTTCAATTACAGAGATAATTCAATTTCAATATCGATCTCCTAAAAGCTAGTAAAAGGTGTGTATTTTTTTCCGAATTGCATAAGTCTTGTTTGAAGAATCAAGTTGAATTGATTCCAAGGGAATATTGAAGAATTTTTGTCAGTAATGGGTTATATTATGCCTCCAAAAAATAATTCCATACCCATTAAGCCCTCAGAAAGCTATACTATGACGCATGAGGAGGAAGAATTGCGATATGAGATATCAAAATTACGGTACCAAGTGCAACAAATTTCGATCTTACGAAGAGCAACAGAAGATGAAATAGATGGTTTAAAATCAGAAATGGAGGCTAAGTTGGATGGTTTGAAGGATAAAATAATAGCAAATATGGATGATAAATTAGTGGAAGATCACATCGAGCATCAACAACAAGTTCTCCAACTCTCAAAAGATAACCCAACTTTGGTGCAGAATCTAATGAAACAACAGGAAGATCAACATGACATCGAAAGAAGTTATGAAGCAGTCATAGAAACAAGAACTCAACAAGTACGATCAATTTCAGAGTATCTTAGCAAGTGGAAGAACTTTCTTGTAGAAGATTTCACATGGGAGGATGATAATTTTATACAGAAGCATCAAGAAATAATCAAGCGTTGAGGACAACACTTGTTTGAAGGAGAGGGGCATGTTAAGTCCTTATATTAATAGTGTAGCCCCTTATTATGTTAGTGTAGCCCCCCTTATTGTTATTATTGTACCCCTGTAACCCCCATATTGTTATTATTGTGCCCTTACATTATTATTGTTAGGTCGGCTAAGATTACATTGTGGCCCACTAGGATTACATTATGGCCCCATGGACTCCTATATATAGAAAGGAGGTTTTGTAAATTGTATCATCCAAGAATTGTTCATTTATGTAATGTATTGGAGGTTTCCCCCTCGAAGTGGCTTATTTCTAAGGCGCTCATATCTCTTTTCTTCTATTTTTGGAGCTGGTTACACAACACTGGAAGCTACTCCTTCGCCTCCCATGATGGAGGTCCCAGAGGATACTCCTTCTGCCTCCATGATGGAGGTGGTGGAGGATACTCCTTATTCTACCGTAAAACCAGGGAAAGACCATCTCGGTTCGATGGTAGCCCCTCCAGGTATTTTGGTCGCTTCCTTCGATTGGAGTCAAATCGTAGGATACCGCCTTCCGTCTTATGTGCCTTTTGAGATAAAAATATAGAACTTTGATCTAGTCATACCTAGCACCATTATAGATGAAGGCACACCTGTTATTATTCTGTCTTCAACTACTTGGCAAGATTTTGGTTCTCCACCACTTATGCCTGTTACCCAGAATCTGTTGGATTTTAACAGAGGAACCATTCAACCGTTAGGGATCCTTCCGAAGTTGCCTATTACTTTGGGAGGAAAAACTGTCCATATGGACATGATGGTTGTTCTTGGCCCTCAGAAAACTGTCCATATGGACATCAGACTCTGGTTATTTGAGTTCCTCCTTCCTAGGGCTCGTAAAATGTACTAGGTTGGATTTGTCCGAAGGAAAAACTTATATGAAAAGCATATGGTACCCTCTTCAAGCTTGTGTAAAAATAAAGAGGCACTCGCTAGAAATGGTGGGGGAAAATGGAAATTATTCGTCAGTTGTGTCAGTAGTATGTCACTCTTGAACATGACACTTGTCTGTAGTTCGTGTCAGGTTGGGATATCTTCACTCTGTCACTTTTCCTCCATGGGTTTGGGAAATCCGTTTGCCTCTCATTCGATTACCAATTTTTTCAACATGACCTCTGATCCTATTTGAGTCAAATGCTGCCAAATTTCAGAGTCGTGTCGCCGATATGTTCAAGAGAAAATCCTTTTGTAGTTTGTACATTCCCTGATCCTCTGTTTCAGTCTTGATTCACACTCATATTACCTTCTCTATTTCGTGTCAATGATGTGGGATTCATTATGACCTTCCTTCGACGAATCACTTCCTGTCGACTTCAGCTCATTATCCAGGAAGTTGATCTAGAGACTCCTTTCTGGTACCTTAGAGCTTGCATGCCCTAATGGAAAGTTCTTTGCATTCGATGACAAGTTCACATCATTAGCCTTTGATCGAGTGATTGCATGGGTGTTCGACTTCAGCTCACTATTCACATTCCGTGGATTGTACTAGTAATACCTTGAGAGCCATTGACATTATGGGTGGTTTCTCTCGCACTAGTTAATGGTTCACATCATTGAACGGTAATCAAGTGATTTTCTAGCATGTTTGACTTCAACACGTCTATTCACATGTTGGAATTTGTACTTTGATCAGGTGGTGTCGGAGCACAACACCCTAGGCTTCGATCACAAAATTACAAGTTGCGAGGAGTGATGAGTCATTCATGATTACATAAATGATTCTTTAGATAGATGGTTGTGATAATACCGTGGGTTATCTTGTTTTGATCGTCTCTATATGGATGGCTGCGCCCATATCGTGGATCTATTTCATATGATCCCTTCATTTGGATGGCTGCATCCAGGCTGAGGATCCATTCACATGATCCTTTTCTTGATGGATAGCTGCAACTATTCCATGGATTCATGTATTTTAATTAGATATTTCAGTTATGTATATGTATCTATGCTCAATTTTTAGGTCTCTCGACAGCAACATCTAGTTCCTTTCACGTACTTGTATAGCATTTCACCCCTCACTCATGTTCGGACTTCATACTTTAGGGGGCATATGTTACACAGTAATTTTTCAATGTCCCTGCAATCCCCATCTTGCACATTGGAGGGTCATTTCTATGACTAATTAGAAGTGTCATGCCTTGCAAATACCATCATTTCATCCCTTGCCATGAGGACAACATTCCCTCCGCTGACCATTTCTTGAGCAGACCACTAAAAACATATGTTTTTTCCTTGGCGCTCATAGCCCATTATGCCCTTGCACAAATGAGGAAAATTAACACTGAGCCCATGCCAGTTGGCACTCTGTCTCAATGAGCTGCTCGCACCAATATGTTTATGGAATTTTTTTTTAAAATAGAGGCGAATTTTTGATCACAACAACTTCGTGGATGAGTCATAGGGAGTGGTTCGACTGAATAACCACGGTCTTCCTCCTTTTTCCTCTTGTTTACACCTTATGGGGAAACCTCCTAAGGGATAAGGCCACCCTTCCACTATTGTAGGGATCCCAACCTCCTCCTCTCCTCTATAGATATAGCCATCTTCCATTGATGTGCTGGTGTTAGGGTCCCATGATTTGGCTGATTGAAAAACCAAATGACAGTGTAACATCAAACCAATCTTTGGAGCCCAAGGACCTAGCCTTCCTGGACTCAGAGAGGTCTCTCTCTATTTATGTAAGGGATATCTGTGTGTGTGCTTATTGTGTTCTGATTTTATGCTAGTTATGAAGTAGTATTTTTGGTTTTGGTTTTTAGGTTGTGAGGGATGAAACTGATCAAAGATACGAGATAGGTAAAAAGGATTTTAGATCAACTGGGCTATAGGGTTGAAAATGTATAGAAAGCTATGAGACGATGATACAATTCTGTTGAAGGGCCGATTTGATTCGAGGTAGAAAAGGTCTTTGGGTAAAATGGAACAAAATGGACATCATGTTTGGGAAAAACAAAGGATTTCAAGCATAACTAGTTTAATAGCTGACATAAACATGGTAGGGAAAACCATTAATCATGAGAAATGTAACTATAAGCTAATCAATACATAGAAATAAACATTCAAGCCACGCATAGAGATATATCACCCTCTAACTTTGGGAAATGGCTATCATACTTTGGGGAAGACAACTACGAGAGACAAACAACTTAACTTACTATGTCGAAATGCCTAAACACAATAATTTAAGTTATTAGGCACTTTGAAAACAAGATTTTCATAGTCTTAGACAAAGGGATAGATTAGAACTATGCCTCCTTGGTTCAACAAAATGATAATCTAATCATTCAAAGAGAAATTTCATGGATGGAGCTATCACTAGCCATAAATAGTAGGGCATACCATAAATCATACTTAGCATGTATAAAACCATGAATGAAATAAGAAACAATATCCTTAAGCTATTAAAGAGCAATCAAGAATTCTTTAATGTGACTAAGGAAGAGGAAAACATGAAAGCTATGAAGAAATAGGAAATTTGAGGTGCCTCCAAGGGCATGTCTCAAATCTGTTCTCTACTGATCTATAGCAAGCAAGAAACATGTATTCATAAATGAAAACTAGAAGACAAAACAAAGAAAGAGACACTATACCATTCTACCAAGTCATGGAATCC
This sequence comes from Pinus albicaulis, assembly GCA_034641835.2. Taxonomy (NCBI): domain Eukaryota; kingdom Viridiplantae; phylum Streptophyta; class Pinopsida; order Pinales; family Pinaceae; genus Pinus; species Pinus albicaulis. Next base: position 68,296,267 of record MU968411.1, read on the forward strand.
AACAACAATCCTCTTTCATCATCCAAGAACATCCAAGAGGAAATCCAAAAGCATGAGACAATTATTTCTTCCAAAGCTTATATGACCATATATTACTTCTATCATCAAGTTCAGCCTTCTATTACAATGAATCCTCTTGGAATATATAGGCCAAAGAGGAGGAAAACCAACCAAGGCAACTAGCTAGCCATTGGTTCAAAAAAAATATCTCATAAAATATCTAAAAAATTCCAAAAAAGGGAATTAAATTGACTTTTCATAACTTCTCATGTACAAAAATATCTAAACGCACATGAGGAAAATGTAGTTTTTAAAGGTTCAAATTTTACAAAAATACTCAGGAAAAACATCAGCAAAAGGTCCCTTGACTCGCCGACAACTTTTTGCAGCTTTATCGATGTTGAAACGAGGCTCATGATAGCTCGTTGGAAAGATATGAGTGTCTAATTTATAGAACAACTTGAACTTTTCCAATATGATGCCTAGAAGTCCTCCAAAAATAGAACTGTGTGTAAAAAGCCAAAAAATAAGGCTTGCTGATAGACCGGGTAGAGTGTGGAAAAAGCAGACATTTTTTTCCATTTTGGGGGAGAAAATGATCTTAAAATGTCTTGAAAATTGTTGAGTGTGTGCTCTTGGAATTATGGCATCCAATTATACCATTCTTCTCCTTTGATGATCCCCCAAACTGAAATGGCAAATTTCATGAGTTTTAGCCAAAAACCCAAAAAACGACGAAAAAACAAAATATGTCAAAACTTGCTCAATTTTGGTGAGCAAGTCCCTCAAGGATTTTTAGAAACATGGCTAGAAACGTGGGCCAAAATTCAAAGCCTAAAGGTGTCTCTCTTCTTTCTTCTCACCGGGTGCCTCCTTTGGGCAGTTTCTATCTTTTCTTGGTTTTCTTCTTTGTTGCTTGGCATTCTAGCTTTGGTGAAGAAGGCATGGCCCCTTGCCTAGGAGAGGCAGCTAGCACCCCTTACCTAGGAGAGGCAGCTAGCACATGATTTGGAGAATTCCCTTCATGATCCATGTTTGGTATCTGCTTGATTGCCCTCATCATGGCTTGCTTGAGGGTTGTCTTGTCTATCCTTATCACTGCTTCTTTTTTTGATATCACTATTTGATCTTTGATTCATTTGCCTCAATGCTGTGTGAAGTGTTTTCTGTGATATCAGGTCTCTACTCCTCTCAAAATACTTCCATTTCTCTTGGTATGCGACTCAAAAAATAATTTTAAGAACAAATACACATTCAATAAAAGATATACACAGTCGAAGTGATTTTTCTGTATTTGTGGTAAGGTCACCGAGATTTTGGTGTTTTGAGGACAACAGGGCAGCCTTATATTTTAGACAAAGGCAAAACAAAAATCCTCCCAATTCAAAACATTGCTATTCTTCTTTGTATGCCACCCAACAAGTAGATTCAAGAACATAAACACAATCAACAAAAGATATATAGTCAAAAGGTCACTGTGATAGTGCAAAGTGATATGGCTCTAGGTGTTTTGAGGACAACACAACATCCTTGCAGCAAGCAAACACTTCTCCTCATCAAGATACTGCCCTTGTATTCACCAATCCTCACCCATGATTTTTTCAATACCTCAAAATGGCAACTTACATTTTCATATACTAAACTCTGTTTATGGTCGAGAAGGCAGCCTTGATTCTGCTCTTCACCACACCGAAGAAAATTTTTGAACAATGACCAAGTGATATATGGATGATTACTGTGGTTGAAATTAGGGCCACTGTCTCATTTTTTAGACACTGAGTTTCTACTTTAAAACAATGCCTTCATCTCTTACCCTTGTTTTGAGGGCAGTCTATAGGCTCTTTGAAGCTAGGATCAACCCTTTACTCTCAACCAACTATTATTCTCTTTCAAAAAATTCACTTAAAAAATATTGACTTACACCATGGCGTTTACTGCCTCAAACACTGTCTAGTAATTTTGAATTTAAGGGGGGAATAACAAAAATACCTTGAAACATGATGGAAATATTTTCTTGGGAGTTGGAGCCACTTTTAAAAACTTTTGGAGGTGTTTTAATGCCTTGACATACGCGCGGCACATTTGAATGAGAGAGCGCTGCGCAGACATATTGTTGGGTCACTTGTCAGGCCGATAGGACTAACGCCCACAGGTGCGCCATGCGCTGCTACAGGCGCACCGCGCCACAATGTATTTCTTTGTAAAATCTGTGCCCAAATGCGCCGCGCGGTTGTAAAGGTGTGCCGCGCGACCTTTAAGCCCAAAAAACTTTGTTTTCTCACTCTCAAATTTTTCTACGGTCTTGTGAACAGCAAGGGGGGGTTTGGCTTGTGCTTTGGAATTTTCAAGATGTTTGGTAACGGTCCTTAACCCTTTTGAAAATGAAAACACCAAATTTTCTTTCACATTTTTTTGGTGAGGGTTTCTTTAAAATATATTTGAAAAGGCCCCTTTTTGACATAAAACAACCATTTGAGAATTTAACTATGACTGTTTTCTTAATAAAGAGAAAAATTCTTCCCTTTTGATAGCTGCATTGTGAGAGGAAAAACTATTCTAAGCCATATGAGGATTACTGATGTGCCCTTGAGTGGTACTACCTTTTTGCTGAGGAAGACACTTGAATTTCATTTCAATATCCCTTTTATACCTCTGGTCTTTGTATGGCATACCTGCTGTCACTCAAGTCATATGATGTTTTCTTTGACAGTGGGTAAAAAATCGTTGGACACTGTAAGTGAAAATCCTGTTTACAGAAAGGTCCTCAATCCCAAAAACATTAACTTATCTTTAGGTTGCCAAAATGATCTAGTTTTAATTTTAAGGAGACAAAATAGGGATGATGTTCTAGACTTGAAATTTGAGCCAGGGAGAGCTTCCTTTTAGTTCTTCTGTGAAGGGGTCTGCAAGAAGCCTGGGTTTTCATCTATTTCACCTCTTTTTAGCAAGAAGCTTCTTCAGAGTCTTTGCCACATGCCATGATTCATTTTTACCTTCAAACCATGATGAGATCCTTTAATTTTCTTATGAAGAAGACCTTCTTTGACAGATGCATGTTTCATTTGAACATGATGGCAGAGGTTACCTTGAGACCAAGACCCCTTTGACTCCTCTGGTCATCAGTTTAACAATATTTCTTCACTGATGATAAACTCATTAGCTTCTCATTGTAACTAAAATAATAATGAAACTCATGCAAAAAAATATTTGAGGCCTACTGCTTTACCTATGCTTTTAATCATCATTTTCATGTAGAGACCTTCATTTGTGGTCTCACTGTGCTTCAAAGTTTATCTTTACAGTTAGTGAAAAGATTAAAAACAGACTTTACCTCTGGCCCTCTGCTTATAGATGAAGGAGGTGCTTCAGTCTTATAACCCTCTGCTTATAGATGAAGGAGGTTTTTTAGTATTTTTGTATCATCAGCCCTGTGACAGTGCTATTTTTACTTCTACTGTCCTTTCAGGCTTGGAATGTGGTTGCAAGAGCTTGATGAAAAAATATTTTCTTAGTAGCTGCATCCCAGGCTCAAGGTCACATTGAGAAGCAGCTGTCTTCTCATGTGGAGCCAAAACTTGTCTTCTGAGATGCTGGTATGTCTCTGTCCTTGAAATATCCATCAAAACACTGTAAAAACACCTAAAATCAGCTTGACTTATGGTCTATGTATTGCTAAGACTTAAGGGTGTATTAGTGGCACGACCTAGGGCTGTAACCAACTTTATTTGCAGAATGGGAAGGTCTATTAGCACTACTACATTTGGCGGAAATTATGACACTTGGTTCTGATGATTTTGACCAAATGTCCAAAATTTCCCCAAATATTTTCCATCCCGCCCGAAACCGTCACTATACTGACGTTTATAGAAAAGTGTTGCAATAACGACACTTAGAAAAGTGTCGCAATTGCAACGTTTGGAGGAAGACTTCGCAATTGCGACACTATGGCCCAAAGCGTTGCTATTGCGACGACATCCAAACGTCGCAAGTGTGACACAATGTCTAAGTGTCGCAATTGTGACGTTTAGAGGCACCTGTCGCAATAGCGACGCTTTTTCCACCGTCAGTATAATGACACTTATATGTGCGCTACATAAAAATACAAAACTTATATGCGCGCTACATAAAAATGATTTTATTATTTCGTATTCGTCGCAATAGCTACATTAACATCTGATATCACGCGCGCATTCACCCTCCGCTCTTGTAGAACAACATTCACGCTCAGCATTCGCCCTCAACTCTTGCAGAAAAAAAATTTCCCTCATCATTCGCCCTCAGTGTTCACCCTCAGCTCTTACAGAACAACATTCGCCCTCAGCTCTTGCAAAATGGTAAGTTCTTACTGCAGGCCCTTCCTCATATAGTAGGGTTGACTCTATTTGGGTTTTTTTGGTCAATTCCATTGGATTGTGTTAGGCTGTAGGGTTCTCTCCAAATGTCAAGAATCAAGATTCAATACCCTCTATTATCTTCATCACCCAATACAAGATTTAAATTTTTCCCAAAAAAACGCTTATTAATTTGGCAGCCATTATTTCTCCCTGCTTTAAAAACCCTACATTTAAATGAAAAAAATCATTGCATTTCAACTACAAAAATATATTAGTGTTCAAATGTACATGTGTGCTACATTAATGTCTGATATCATGCGCGCATTCACCCTCCACTCTTGCAGAACAACATTTTCCCTCAGCATTTGCCCTTAGCTCTTGCAGAACAACATTCTCCCTCAGTATTCGCCTTGAGCTCTTGCAGAACAGCATTCGCCCTCATCATTCGCCCTGAGCTCTTGCAGAACAACATTCGCCCTGCATTCGCCCTCAACTCTTGCAGAACAGAATTCACCCTGCATTGGCCCTCATCTCTTACAGAACAACATTGGCCCTCAGTTCTTGTAGAATAGCATTCGCCCTCAGCTCTTGCAAAATGGTAAGTTCTTACTGCAGGCCCTTCCTCTTATAGTAGGGTTGACTCTATTTGGGTTTTTTGGTCAATTCCATTGGATTGTGTTAGGCTGTAGGGTTCTCTCTAGATATCAAGAATCAAGATTCAATACCCTCTATTATCTTCATCACCCAATACAAGATTTAAACTTTTCCCAAAGAAACGCTTATTAATTTGGCAGCCATTATTTCTCCCTGATTTAAAAACCCTACATTTCAATGAAAACAAGCATTGCATTTCAACTACAAAAATCTATTAGTGTTCAAATGTACATGTGTGCATCACTTGTGTAGGGTATTCCTTTTCCACTTTCACATTATCCAAGAATGTGTGCAATATAGTTCATATTTTTTGTGATTTAGATTACCTTGAAAAAGGAAAGATAAGTTATTTCCCATGGAAAAAAAAGGTTTTCCCTTTTTACTACTGGAAATGGTACAACAAAGTTCCATTTCTACCCAAAACTCCTATGAAACAGGAACCAAATAAAGGCCATGTCCTCAATGGACATCATTTGGCTTTGAAAATGGCCATTGCACCATGTTGTTTCTTATATTACATCACAATAGTTTCTTAGGTCATTTCTTGTTTCTTGAGATGAAAAACAACCAAAGAAATCATGAAGATCCTTTCAAGAAATAAATGACCATTTCTCAATCATATCTCAACTATTTTTTATTTTATTCAATGGTTGCTTACTTTGAGAGAAATTTGACACTTTTATAAGGAATATAACATAAAAACACAAAATGGGAAGGAATTGATGAGGTAGATGACCTTTAGTTGTTGTCAATGAAGAATTGATAATACACGATGCATGTTCTGTACTACAAACTAGATTCCTTCCTGGAGTTAGGACACAGAGTATTGAATCAAAGTTGTAGTTTCTAACTTCTTGTATTGGTTCATCAATCTTGAAATTCAGACATCGCATGTCTTCATTGCTTCATGTTTGAATAATTTGCATCATATCGTACAATAGGAAATTAGGAATTATGATTATTATTACTTTATGGATATGTTAAGTTAATTTTAAGTTTGCATGGTTTAGTGTGAAATTATTCTAGTGTGCCCCTAGGCCCAGGTGAAGGAATGCCAAGGACTGAGAACCCTAGTTTTTAAATGGTATTGTTTCTTATACCCAAAAACCCATCAACATCACTTCTTATTAGTTCTTAACAATAGTTTTGTAAACAATTTGAGAATTGATATAGAAAAATCTCGCACTTCTCAAGATAAATTCCTAAAGCTAAAGTGTGATACCATGTGTAATTCAATAGCCCCATTGTCACCTCACCAACCTCTTTTCACTTCGGGCTAGCTCTCCTCCAACTCAAGGGGGGTTCTCCCTAGTAGATGTTAGGGATCTAATGGCCCAACCAAACCAAGTCAAGAGCCCCTAACTCTCTATGTTTACTACTATCAATCAAAATATTGAACAATAGGGTCAGACATGCATCCTGAAGATAAAATTGCCAGGGTATTTTTGGGTAATTTCAAAGGGAAAGTCCCCAAAAAAATATAATCAAGGAATTATAACGTGATTTCAAACATTAAATATCAAAAAAATCATTTAAAGGATATTGAAAGGAAAAAGGTGATGGAAGATAGAAAGTGCCTTACTTAAATGCTCTAAGGATTTTTCAATAGTTGCTCCAAAAGCTTCAGTTCAAGGCTCTTCAAGATCGTCTCCAACAATGTTATACCATCAGCTTCAAAAATGTTGCTCCAAAAATATCCTCAAGGTCTTCACAACAAGTTTACTAGAAGTTTCTCCAACAATATATTCAATAAGGTCTTCATTGTCAACTTTTCTCTTGTTTGGGTGCCTTAATGTGCAATGACATGTTTCCAGGACTGAATTCAATGTAAGGCATATTTGAAACTCTAACTCTGTCTTCCGGTGTCTTATTAGAAATTATTTCAGTTATCATTTTGTCTTTTCAAGTTAGATATTGTTTTCAAGTTTTTACATTTATAATTTTATTGCAATGTGGTAGACTGATCAGAGCAGTGCAGGAACAACCTCGAGACATGATGATCGCAGAAAAAGGCCAGCGAAAGAACATGTAAAGTGCCAGCATTGATCTATCTTTAGGTATTTTAGTTATTTACATAATTGAAATAATATTAATTTTGTTCAAATATGCAGACACCTAGCCATGGTACGCCTGATGATTCCCTCTTTGAGGAAGAGCTTTCTTCATCCCTATCTCCAGTGTTCTTGTTGCGAAAAAATGCACAAGATGCAAGGTCAGAATTTAATACTTTGATAGATCCGCCTCAAACACCTGAAACAGAAGAGAGGATAAAACATCTTATGAGCCAGGTAAAAAGATATCAGGTAATAATAAAAATTCAAAAGGATATTTTTTTTGTTCTGCATGAGATGAATTGTGATAGTTTGATTTTTAATTTTCACATTGACTAAACTAACAAAAAGTTCTTTTGTATATAGCGTTTTCTGGCACTTGTTGAACTCGGTGTTAGTGGTAGTGGGACACAAGGGCAAGAGATTTCCCAAAAACCCTCTCGTACACCTTCTACTCCTTTAGGTGCTAGCCAAGAAACACACCCTGCCCAAGCAGACACCCAGCCAACCACTGAACGTGTTGGCAATGATGAGGCTGATATGGCCAACTACATTATTGCGTTTCCTGGAGCTACACGTGTCAGATCCACAGGGAACATTAATGGAATGTTGTTGGTGAACGATGAAGGTGTCCCTATAAAGAATGTACAACTCCCAGGTAAATTTGAATATTTTAACTATTTCATGTACTTTATCTAAAACATATTTATCATGATTTTTATTTTTAAATCAATGATAATATCTTCTTATTTTTTTCTGTGTAGGAAAAAATGAGTTCTACATGTTTCTGGAGAGCCATGCATTGGTAATTTTTGGCCCAACCATATGCATAGGGTGTAATTTCCAGAATTCCAACCTGAAAAAAGAACTTCTAGATTATCTAGAATCCCTTTTTGGGGTCGGCACATTTGACAGAATAGCGGTGGCTCGGGTAGCTGGCAAATATTTGAAATATACCAGGGACACCTATAGGATGCAATTTCAATTTAACCCTAGATATTAGTGTCCTCTCGCAGTTCGAGAGAGTGAGTGGAGAGCACTCATCCATGATGGAAAAGAGAAAAGGGCAAAGAAAGAAGGAAAAATGTCAACTGGACCCGCAAGGTAAATTACAACTTTAATTCAATATCTTTAATTTTCTCTATGTCTAAAATAAAAGTGTGCTATATCATATCTAAATTCAATATTTTGATGCTAGGTTGCCTGACACCTCAAAGGAAACCGAAGCTAGGATTGAAAAAAAGGGCCATCACAAGCTAGGTCAGGGAAGCTACTTGAAATTAGCTGCAAGAATTGTAATTAAGTAGCTAAACATCTTATAATTAATTGTATCGCCTTCCAACATTTTTGTAATCCTATCAAATATGATTAAAAATACACAATCATATGTAATGTAGGGTGATGACTTCAGAATAGAAACTACAGAGGAAGATAAAAATATCGCTTTCCATTTCGGCTATCAAGCTGTAGTTGAACGTCGCAGAAGCTTGGGGCAGGTCCCAAGATCCAGAATGCCTGATAAGGTAAAACATTAACCTTTCAATATGTTTGTTTTCGTCCATAAATTTAATGTCTAAAAAATTTGTTTAAATCAGGGGAGCAGCACTACTGATGAGGAAAATAACCCAGTTTTAGAGCCAGATGTAGATGATCCTCACGTGCAACCTGATCATTGTAGTGGGGACCAGGCCGACAATGCTACTATCAGTGAGGGCCGCGATGGTAATTAATTTCCACTTATAATTTTTTATAATTATACCTTGATGGTTGTCCTTATAACGTTTTTTGTTTAAATGACAGAAAATGTTTCCCTTGAGGATCTTACCACCAGAGAGGAAGACAGGGCAATAGTCCCAACAACGAAAACTGGTGCACTAGGTAAATAATCTCATTGCAATTTTTTTTATTAATATTACCGAACTAGTTCAATGATATTTAAAAACTGACAATTAAAATTTAATATTATCTATTTTTGTAGGCAATGCCCCATCACTGGATGAGACCAGACATTGTGACTACGCAACTAGGTCAGTGGCGAAAATTGGTGCACCAGGTAAATAATCTCATTGCAATATTTTTTATTAATATTACCAAACTAGTTCAATGATATTTAAAAACTGAAAATTAAAATTTAATAATATTTGCTTTTGTAGGTGATGCCCCATCACTGGATGAGACCAGACATCGTGACTACGCAACTAGGTCAGTGGCGACAACTGGTGCACCAGGTAAATAATCTCATTGCAATTTTTTTTATTAATATTACCGAACTAGTACAATGATATTTAAAAGCTGAAAATTAAAATTTAATATTATCTGTTTTTGTAGGTGATGCCCCGTCATTAGATGAGACCAGACATTGTGACTACGCAAATAGGTTAGGAGTGCGGGTCGAAAGACACGAAACATGAGCAGAGCATGATGATATTGATGATGTAATTAGGAGCTTTAGAAATAGGAAGAAGAAAAAGAAAATTTGACAATGTAAAATATTGTATTATTATAAGACAAACGTTACCATACTTGGAACGTTTTTTGCGTTATATAAAAAAATCATTTATCATACTATTTTTATGTCAAGCATTAATTGCAATGTTTCCTTGCATACTTTTTGTTGAATTTTTTTTTTATTAGTTATTGAATATTTTTTTTATGCTCATGAAAGTAAAAAATGAAATATAGATTGGGTATAGGGGAATTGAGAGTGATGTGAGGGGGGGGAAGGGGCCATAAGAGCTTCCACCTTCACGTGGTTGGCCCTGTTTAGTAGAGAATAATTTATTGGAGTGATTTAATCTTAGAGAAAACCTCCCTCGATCCAGCATAGCAACAAAAAAGTCACTGTTGACTTATTTGCTACTCTTTCAGATTGTGGGAAGCTTGTTCCAAGTTCATGCGACTCAAATAAATTGTTCTTGAAATGAATAGGAGCTTATTCAGGTATGTTTTGAAATTTTCAACATATGTTCTAACATTATCATAAGAATGCATCTTAGAATAAAAAATACTACATCAATTACTTGTATTTATTGTATAGATAATGATGGATTTTGATTGACTTGGCAGTGCAGGTACAAATCTTCTTGCATCAAGAGCAATACAACTTGTCAACCAGGGTCATGTCCAAGATATTTTTGCTTGTGCGCTTGACCAAGTTCGTAATGTCACATTTTGTAAGTTCCTTTATAGTTCATAATTCAATATTAAGCTTGTTCATGATTATTATCTAGGTTTTTTGTATGTGTTTTTTCATCTATTTAATTGTAAGAAACTCTGCATGTTTCCTGTTGTTCACTATGATTTCTCCCATTACCACTCCTAGGATGAATTCGATTTTATTGTTACATAGGTTACTTTATTGTTACTATGATTTCTCCATTTACGATTTCATAGGTTACATCATGTAAAGTTGTTCTTGCACATGTTGGAATATTGAAAAATTCCAGAACAATGAATGGAGAATAAATCTCCCTTCTTTTAACACAGAGAAAATAAAAATTTCTTTGACAAGAGACAGAGTTTCAATACTTTGAAAACAAACTTCTATTCCCTTCAATAACTCAAAAAAAAACTATTACACTTCTTCCTCACTGAGAGGGATTACAAAATTATGAATGCTACAAAACGCAGTGCATAAAACCAACTCACTGTCTGTTCAAAACAAACATACTCTGTCTCTAAAACACTCTGCTGTGTTTTTCACTTTCGCACTGCTGTGCATACACACTTAAAAAGTTACACTTAGTCTTTCACTTTTTACACACTGCTGTGTAATAAAAAATTTACGTACTGTCTATAAAAAAAACTACCAAGTTTTTTTGTCCTTTTTATTTTTATATGCCGTAACATATAAAACATATTATAATAAACCCTCTTTAAAAAAAAATAAAATTAAAACTAAATTCTATGGCCCACCTTTCATTTCACATATGATATATATATAACATATGTTTAAAACATATGTATATATTAAAGCATACATAAAATTAAATTATCAAAACATTAAAGAACCCTTTCCATCAGACTTCAAAAGTATGAATAGATTGAATTTCAAACCAAATTTGCATTCCAAAATGGGATGCTGGCGTCTGCCTAATTTGTAACGCGAATTCTCAATCCAATGTGCCTTATAAAAAATTTAGGTCCAGTTTTCAGGTTTTCAGAATCCCTTCAATTTCATGCGATCCAATATTAATGCTCCACGTGTCCTCATTTTGAATTTACAAAACTAGGGGGTAAATTTCTGTTTGTTTAATTTTTGGTTGGTGAATTGCGTTAATGTTGGTTGTTGTGTTTAAATAAAATCATGTACAGAAATATGGCTGCAGCCGTCTACAAAAAAGACTTGTAGGAATTTTAAATGCTGAATTAAATTTCTGGATTATGTGGAAGTTCAAAGAGTGACATAATCCCTTCCCCGCAACTAATTTATAAGATAGTGGAAAGTATGGTGAGAGGAAAATGGTGGGATTTACAATCAACGATATTCACTTTGAAAACAATGGGGAATTAAGAGACCATTATACCTAACAAGTCCTTATAAATATTGAAGCCGAGGCACAAATACATGACAACAACCTTTATACGAGAATTATTTTATTTGAGTAAGGGAATAGTAGTTGTAACTTAAGGTTGCAACAATGGTTCCATAAAACAATTACTTGTATTTGACTGCAGTAACTATGGATTAAATTTGCAACAACTGTGGCTTGAGGTTGCAGAAGTTGTGACTTGGGGATGCAACATTTGTGACTTAGAATAAAACACATTATATATATTAAGAGATTATTATACCTGAAAAATACTTGTCAATATTGAAGTTAAGGCATCGATACACGGTAACAATCTTTATACGGGAATTATTTTATTTGAATAAGGGAACAATAGTTGTAAATTAAGGTTGTAACAATGGTTTCATATAACATTTTCTTGTATCTATTTGCAATAACTATGCATTAAAGTTGCGCCAACTATGGCTTGAGGTTGTAGGAGTTGTGGCTTGGGGATACGATATCCGCGACTTAGAATAAAAAATATTATATATGAAAGAAAGTATATATATTAAGAGATCACGTAACAAGTCCTTGTAAATATTGAATTTTACGCATAGAGACACGACAACAACCTTTATACAAGAATTATTTTATTTGAGTAATGGAACAACAACAGTAACTTAAGGTTGCAACAATGGTTACATAAAACTATTTCTTGTATCTAGTTGTAGTAATTGGGTGTTAAAGTTACAGTAGCTATGCCTATGACTTAGAATAAAAAAAATTATATATAAAATTATATATATAGATAGATAGATAGATAGATAGAGAGAGAGAGAGAGAGAGAGAGAGAGAGAGAGAGAGAGAGATTAGAAAATATATTACAACAACATTTATTTAACTAGTATGTTAAAAAAATAAAATTTACCCGGTCGCAGGTGTGGGGGCATCTAGAAAGGTATGGATACCAATCCATCTAGAATATACATGGCATCAACACCCAAATCTGTGATTATTTTTTGAATATGGAAGATGAAAAACAAGAGATACATGCCTAAACAAATTAAGAAATGCTACTATTTTGATCACTCACACATTTACATATGCTATTGTCTACACACCTTCTATTGGTGGATGATGTTATCCTATTTCTTGCAGGATATAGTAGATAGGACTAGTATGTGAAGACTCATTAGAGCTCTAAAATAATTTTGGATTTCATTTGGAATATAAGTAAACCTACTCAAGTCTACCATCACTTTCAATGATTTGGAAGATATGTTAGAAAGAACAATCAACCAAGTGCACCCATTTCAAATACTTGGGATTTATGTTAAGATTTAATAACTATAGGTATGGAGATTGGTTCTTTCCATATCAAAAAGTGGGAAAAATAATCACAATATGGTTATCCTTGGGTGGCACATTAACCTTAGTAGTGTCCATACCAGGATATTGGCATTACCTAGCTTATATTCTTGTTGGTATCTTGGGAAATATTAGAAAAAAATGCTTTCATTTTATCTAGAAGGAAAGGAAAAGAAAAGGAGGCATCCCTATAGTAAAATGGAAATGGATTTCCAAGCCAAAAATCACATGATTCGTTGGATACTAAAGAATATTCATCATTTTTGGAAAGCATTATTTTCCAAGAGTCTTTGGAGAATCATAAAACATTTAGGTTTGTGGCAGGATGTAATAAAATCAAAGTAAATAGGAAAAATTTCATATAAAGATAATTTTTTCAAAATTTCCAACAGTTCTTCCCACCATTTATCTTCTAGTATTCTGGTTCGTTGAAGTTTTCTCAATGTTTCATCAGCCTCAGTATATCTGAAAAAGGTAGGCTGAATTGGAAACAAATGCTTTACGTCATGCTCAAGATAAAATAAATTTTCCAATCTGTCATGAAGATTTTTTCCTGTTGGAAATGCTGCTTCTGATGTACTGGTTGAAGAATTGGCCTGATTGTCAGCATACTTGTCCGATAGCTTTCAAGGTCCATTAGTTTATCCTCTAAAACTATAGGACTGAGAAATCCTTTTTTCAACAAAATATCAAATCTTTCTCTGAAGGCAATGATTTCTTCTTGCATATCTGAGCACCTTCGTTCTAGATTCTGCATAAGGGTTCTCTTAGTAAAAACTCTTTTTATTTCCAAAATTGTTCTGGTCCTGTCCTGAATACCAAGTTATGCAAGTTGGTGTCTGGTTTGAGTGTTTAGAAACTATATGAGTTGATTGGCTTCCTCAGGCCTATTTCCCAATTCTTCTCTTGTACTTTGAACTTCTTCTATAGCCAATTTGACTAAATCATTATGTTCATACATAATCTGAATTGAAGACCAGACATCATTTATTGATTGGATAATGTTGTCCCAAAGAATTTCATTTATTTCCTTTAAAGGTTTCTCCAATGTGAGATCATTTTCCAATGCTTTAACCAATTTTTCTAATCTTTTGACCTCTCTTGTTTTATCAGCAACACTCATTTTTGAGAGATCATATCTTTTTTCTAAATTAATAAGCTGTAAATTTGTGTGCTGGAGTTCTATTACTTGAAGTTTCAATTCATTCATTGACTTTAATAATTCTTCAGAACTCAAATTGGAAGTATTTACCTGTGATAGCTCTATTGGCTGACCTATTGTGGATGTACCTGTACCTGTAATTGCCTATGTTGTTGATGCTGTTAGGTCTCTGTAATTTATTAGCAATATTGGGAGAGTCCAATCACAGAGTTAACATCATTTCAACCAACTTTGGGATTCTAGGATCTAGCCCTCCTGAATCCGGAAAGGGATCTCTCCAATATGTACAAAGATGGATATTGTCTTTGAAAAGCTTAAGGTAATGATATTAGGCTAGTTATGAAGGCCAAGGGTTTTGTTTTGTTTTGGATGGTTGAGCATGAAATGTTACTTGAGGAGAAAGTCCTAAGTGCAAAAAGTTTCAAAAGTGAAAATTTGCAAGCAAATAGAACAATTTTGGTAGATAGATAGATATAACGCTGGTTTTTACTCCATTGGGCTATGGAGTCATATCTGGGCTTTAATTGAACAACAACATCAAGTGTGATCCAAGGGGCAAGTCATATATACCACAAGATTATTGAGATTAAAATGATGAAATGGAAACATTAAAATGTTGGAGGGGTGGAAACTGATAATAATTTCTCAGAGGATTTATAGTCAGTCCAAATAAGAAAAGCCTCTTAAGTAACTGTTTTAAAACCAACCAAGGACAGGCTAACCATAGACTTCTTGGGCAAGTTCTTATTAAAGCAGCTTAATTGAAAAACAATCCAGTAATCCGCATAATTACCTTAAGAAAGTATGAAAACACATAAGAAAAACAGAGTGTAACTTAAGATCAGATAAAGTACTTTTAAACCTAGTCTGCTTTCAGTCAACACCAAGGGAAACTTTCAGAATCTGCCTTTGGAGAAAAGAATCTAGGAATCAGGGCAAACCATGTCTTCTCTAGTCTAACTTTAATAGCAAATAATGGAAATAACATTCGAGAACAACGTTTGAGCAAACAGAAGGACGAGGGAACGCCAACATTCCTAACTGTTTAAACTGTATTGAATCATTCTTAAATAAACAAATCTGAAGAAAACATTAAGATAAATATTTCTCAGCCAGAGAAGGTTACCGCTATACAGAAAATCCTAACCCTGTTTAAACTGTTCTTTACAGAGGGAAAATGAACAATATGGCATACATAGAAGGAAAACGATTAACAAAGAAAGAAGCACTTCACCAATGATAAAGACCAGGATCCCAAGAAATAGCTTTTATATTGATGTCAAACCAGTTACAATCTTCAAGTCCAATGTTTCAGTTCAGCAATCATCTTCACTATTCAACCTAACTACTCTAGCGCAAACAGAGCTTCAAGGGCCAGTGAACACTATGTACAAATAGAAGTCTCGAGCTCAAGTGTATTTCAAAGTTCTGCAACCAACAATTTCTCATCTTCTTCTGAGGCGTTTATAGAAGAATGAGGAGGCAATCTGAGAAAATATCTCTTAGGATAATTAATACAGGTTCAATACTTCTCGGCCGTTTGAGGGGCTCGAGAGAGAAATTTATAGGTGGATCACTGTATTAACTTTTTACAATAAATATCAAAGCTCGGTGGGAGCTTTATTTTGACTTTGGGGCTCTGTGTAATGTGGGGAGTAACTTCTTGGCTGTGCTGGAGGCGAATATCATATTTTCTTCAATAACTTTGGCCTCTATTTGAATGCTTTGAGGCAACAAGTGGCTCGGTGGTAGCTGAGGAATCAATTTGCCTTAGATGTGGCGGTGGAGGCTTTCTGTCTGATAAAACACTTTAGGTCTTCTTTTAAACTGTGTTTTAGATTGGGGATTAGGCTTTTAATAACTGTCTTAGCCGTAATCCCCATAAAAACTATCTTCAATCTTCATCTGTTGTGATCTGTCTTCAAAACCGATACTCTTCAACTGTGTTTGAATTAAAACAGTGTCTTGTCGATGTGCAGACCCGCACTGGGCTGTACGGCATCAATACTCATAGAGCACTGACGAAACATGGAATAGAGCCCCGTGAATGGCTTCTCTGTAATGAAACGAGGGCATGAGAATCGTCATTCCCAGCCCTTGGCATTTCTTCGTTATACAATGGAAAACCATTTAGAACACCTGCATCAAACACAAAACAATTAAGAAATCCTGTGGAAAATAGGTTTAAACTGCTTCAGATGGCGGGGGAGGAGCGTAGCCGTCGGATAAAAACATCCAATGGTGGACATCGGTGCAAAACAGAAAAATGAGAGCGGGGAGAAGAAATAAGGTGGGGTGGTTTTGGACCGTTCGATCTGGACACGTGGACGGTCCAGATCTAATCGGAGGATCTCAATCGGGGGTGGCAGGTAAGTGCGTGCGATTGAAACGCAGCGATGCGATTAAGCGCTGGCCGTTGATCTGCAGATCAGATCAATGGCGGAAAGTGAATCGGAGGGTTTTGAAATGGCGGTAAGACTTGCGATCGGAGGGAATAAGGACCGTTGGATAGGCGGGAAAAGGACGGCCCAGATTTAATCGGAGGATCGCAATCGGGGAGGTCACACAACAATATGCGATTGAAACTTTGCAATTGAGTGCTGGCCGTTGGATCAAAGAACTAGATCAATGGTGGAGAATGGAATCGGGGAGAAACCCTTGTATTTTATATAAAACCCGAACTTTTGAAATAAACAAAGGTTTTTATGTATCGGGGTGGAAAAACATATATATAAAGCAGACAGGCGCCCGACTGCGGGGCCTTTGGATGTATGAAAATTGATAGGCTCGGGGCTTTATATATAATAAGGGCCTAATCGCAATCGGAACTGCGGGCCTGGTCTTTTCGATCAACCCATTGAAATTTCCTCGATTGCGATTGCGCGATCGGTATTTTTGATTTAACCATTTTATATTTAACATGTGACTTTGGCTCATTAAATCAAAACTTTGGAAAAGAGGGTTTTTGTAATTTACAAAGGAAAAATGGGTCGAAAATGAAATATTAACAAGGTTTAAGCGCCGAGGGCGGGCTCAGGGTTATATGAAAATAATATGATCGGGGGTCTTAAGCAGCAAGGCTAATCGCAATCGGAACTTTTGGAGTATGGCAAAGACTTGCGTCTTTGATTCTTTCCGATGCGATTAGCACCTTAACGTATTAGCAAGTGGTTCCAGACCCAAAGCATATGGTGGGGAAGTGGTTTAGGGCTTAGCCCAAGGGGCTTAGGTACATAGCAATGAAACTTTGTTTTTTATGAAAAATTTCAAGGTTTTAAATGGATTTGGGGGTTTCGGCACAGCTCAAAAAAGAAGTTTTAAACCATGTCAGGAGGATTTTCATGAATGGAAGGAGAAACTTATGAAAAGTAGGGAAATAACATGGAGAAAAAGGGGGAGTAAATGAAGGTTAGTTATGAGTGGGAGAAAGGGGAAAATGATGGTTTCTTCAGCAGTTTCTTACAGGAAATCAGCAGAATTAATAGGGAAAGTGATGAAGATTTTGGACAGAGGCATGAGGCCTACAAGGAGTCTTCGAGAGCTAACAAATTTTAGTAATGAAAAATTGTTCCTTGAAGGCTCAAAACAGATTTAGCCACCTTTTGGTATAACAAAATATTATAGGTGGCTAACAGTGGCTCCACTTGGGGATGGTGCCTTCTTGAAGGCATCAAGAATTTAGACTTGACTTCTGGGAGGCTGACTAGTTGCCTCATCCATTGGGTTGTCCTTCTGTGATTGAATGATCTTCTCTAAAAACATATTTGGCAGCCATGAAAGCAATGGACCTTTATCAACAAGCTTGCTACCTACCCAATCCTACAGATCTAGCATTTTTTCTTCATCAGAGTGCACTTGGATTGGCAAACTCTATTCACAACATTTTATTCTTTTGAAAGCAAGAAATCTAATCTATTTCTACTCCTTATTTCTCCCTGAACTCAGATTAAACAGTTGAGCTCAGATATTTCTCTACCTAGTCTACTGTCTGTTGGGATTAAACAGTCCAACAAACTTTCATTCTCTAAATTTTACAACAGAAATTTAAAAATAGTCAAGTCAAGATTGAGCTGTTCGACTTGCTATGATCTATGGCATAAAAACAAGCTGCACATAGATTATTATTTGCAGAAACTGAACATCAAAAATTGAAGGCTTAAGATCTGAAAGATTCTTATTATGGCCTTCTCTCTTCTTTTCATAGCTATGATTTTTCTTTTTTCTGTGAGCTATCTCTTCCTTGATATCTGATTCAGATTTTGAGCAAATTAGAACCAGTTTTTCCTCTTTTATGACTCAGAAAATAAAACAGTTTTGAGTCATCTCTCTTTGGAAACTTCGGTTCAGATTTTGAGTTTGTTTGAACCTTAATTTCTATCCTAATCTATCTACTGATAAGCCAAGATTAAACGGTTTGGAAAATCAAATTCACTACCCTATCAGCAGAAAATTGAAAGCTAATTAGTCAAGATTAAACAGTTTGACTAACTAGAAGTGTGTTTTGCAAGAGTGGCATTTAAGCTTGCACACTTTCAGATTTATTTCTCTTTTTGGCATGGGGCTGTGCCTTTCTTGTTTTTCATTTCTGCCCTCTTTTCTTTCTTTCTTTGTTTTTGTATTTTCTGATTTTTCATAACTTTGAATGCAATGGTGGATGAAATATTCATAATGAAAAATAAAAAATAAGGCTTAAAAACATATCATGAATCAAGAGAAGTAATGTTTGAGTATCCTGCCATTGACAGGACCCCCAAACAAATTTGTTCCATCCAGCTCTTGTAAGAAGAATGCATTGTTTCTAGCAACTGAATGAATAGAGTAAGGGCCAAGCCATAGATTGTCAAATTTACCATGCTTTCCCTTGTCTTCCCTCTTTGAGTCCCACTTTAAAACTTTGTCCCCAATATTGAAATTGCTGGCCTTTTTTCTTCTGTCGAAAAGCTTCTTAATGCTGTCCTGTTTCTGCAATGTTTTGTTGTACACTTCCTCTCTGATTTGTTGAAGATGAATGGTCTGATTTATTCTTCTGATCATGTCATTATCTTCAGTCTGCAATTCTTGGATAAAATTCATAACTCGTACACCAAGGCTATTAGGAAAGATTGTATATGTACCATACACAAGCTGGAAGGGTGACATACCAATAGATTTCTTCAAAGTTAACCTGTCAGCCCAAAGTGCATGGACTAGCTTTGTGTGCCAAGACTTCTTGTTGTCCTCCAACAGTTTCTTTATTATGTTCACTAAGCTTTTTTTGGAAGACTCCGCAAGTCCATTTCCTTGAGGGTAATAGGTTGTGGAATGTCCTAGTGTTATCTGGTATTTATGACAGAAGTCAACCATTTTCTTTGATCCAAACGCTGCTGCATTATCTGTGATGATCTTGGTAGGAAAGCCAAATCTGGAGAGGATATTGGTTTCTATGAAATTTATAATAACTGAATCATTGGCTTGCCTACAAGGAATGGCTTCTATCGACTTAGTGAAATAGTCTGTGGCAGTAAGGATCCATATATTATGGGCAGAAGATGAGGGATGGATTTCACCTATGAAGTCAAGTCCCCACTGTTGAAAATGGGGCTTCAACAGTGATTGGATGCAGAGGAAGGGGTAATAATTTTCTCTTGCCCTCAAACAATTGGCATTTATGGCAAGTAGTGGTAATCTTGTGTACATCAGGAAAAAGAGTAGGCCAATAGAAACCAGCCCTCAAATTTTTTTTGGCTGTTGACTTCCAGTACAAATGGCCTCCACACTCTCCTTCATGAAATTCCTGTTTAACCTTCTCTGCATCAAACTCAGGCAAACATTTAAGCAATATACCACTAGCATTTTTCCAATAAAGACACCTATCTACAATGCAATAGTTTACTGCTTTCAGTTTTAAGAACCTTGCCTTTGTTTTCGACAAACTAGGAGGTGTATTTAAATTAAGAAAAACATAAACGATATCAGCATACCAAGGAGAATTCATAAAATAGTTTTCAATAATGGGAGTTGAGAATTCTTCTTGGCTGTCCAAAGCATTAATCATATTAATATCAAGAACTTCAAAATTGGATTCAGCCATTAATCTAGCTAGACCATGGCCTTTGATGAGTTTAGTGGGTTTTATCTCTAAATCATATTCGAGAATAACATCAATCCACTTACCTCTCTTACCATCTGGGTCCTGTGTTAGAATGTCTTTAACAACCGAATTAGGGACAAAGGCAATGATGTGTGAGTGAAGGATGTATACTCTGAAGTCTTTCAATGCTTTAACCAAAGCAAAAGCTTGCTTTTCCATAATATTATATTTCAAAGGGGCATCCCTCAATGCCTTGCTAAAGAATGAAATAGGCTGCTCTTATCCTTGTGGATTTTTCTGTAAAAGGACAGCAGCAATAGTATTTTCTGATGCAAATGAGAAGATATAAAAATCTTTTGAAAAATCAGGGCTTATGAGAACCGGTGTTTTGGTTAATGCTTGTTTCACCAGCTCAAAGGATGTCTTTGCTTCCAAGGTCCATTTTATCCCTTGCTCCTTCTTCAACATGTTTGTGATATTTCTAAGGAGCTCAGCTAGGTTAGGGATGAACCTTCTCAAAAATTTTATCTTTCCAATGAAAGACTGCAACTCTTTGATATTTCGAGGATGAGAGATTTGAAATATAGCCTCAATCCTCTTTGGATCTATCTTTATACCTTCTTCTGAAATAATGTGTCCAAGAAGCTTACCTTCTTGGAGACCAAATAGTGTCTTCTTAGGGTTTAAAGATATTCCAAACCTTTTGCACTTCTCAAAAAATTTTCTCAAATGTTCTAAATGTTCTTCATCTGTTTTTGAAAACACAGTGACATCATCTAGATAGATAATGATGAAGAAGCCTAATTCTTCCGAGAATGCTATGTCCATGGCTCTCTGAAAGGTTGCTCCAGCGTTCATTAGACCAAAAGGCATCTTCACATACATGAAAGTGCCCCATGGAGTAGTGAAATCTGTCTTTAATTGATCAGCAGGGTGAACTAAAATGTGATTATACCTTGAATAGCCATCAAGCAACGAAATCCTTTTAGACCCCACCACCCTTTGTAAAATGTGATCCATTTTTGGTAAAGGGTAGTTGTCTTTTAACGAAGCTTTGTTTAAGTCTCTAAAGTCTATACAAAGCTTGATTTCTCCAGTCTTCTTCCTAACGGACACCAGATTAGATACCCACTCAGAATATCTAATAGGGACAATAATGCCAGCATCATACATTTTCATGATCTCCTTCTGAACCAATGGCAACTGGACAGGGTTTATTCTGCGCAGTTTCTGTTTAAATGGTTTTTGGTTTTCTTTAAGAGGAATTTTGTGCTGTATTATTTCAGTGTCATAGGATTTAAGATCTTCGTAACTCCATGCAAAAACATCAGAAAATTCTTTGAACAGCTCTATGTATTTGAGTTTAATGTGAGCTGGCAAAGTTTTGGACAGTTTGATCATTTTTGGTTTTTCCTCACTGCCTATATTGCACTCCTCTACTTCAGTCTCTACAGGTTCCAGTTTTGGTTTATTGGCCACATCGTTAAAATCGAACAACTCCTCTAAAGGCATTAGACCACTCGGCAAATTTTCATCTTTAGAATGCAGAGTTTGTAATTCTTCCGTTTCTAACTCTGCACTTAATTCTGTTTTGTTCCTAAGTTCGCTAGACAATAGGTTAATATTGGCAGGTTGAGGAGACGATTCTTCTTCACCAAGAAATTTTTCTTCACTGCAGTTTGTATCATAATCTGAATCTGAACTGTGCAGTTCGAACTCATTTCTAAATTGCATGAAGTCTTCTATTTGTTTGTCATTGTCAAAGACTTACCAATATTTTTCGTTATCAGGCACTGCCGGTCTAAATTTTATCGGAGTTGTGTTGTCTCCATTCTCATATGGCGTTAGACATGTCCTGGCCGCAAAAGCTAAATTGTGGGCCGCAATGTTCTTTTTCCTTGGGATGAAACTCAGGTTTGACTCCTCAAATGTTGTCAACAGATCCATGACATCATTCCGATAGGCTCTAAGTCTGGGATGATTCGCATTATACTCCCCATTGATTTGCCTAATGATTATCTCAGAATCCCCGTACACATTAATTCTTCTGGCTCCTAATTTCTTCAAGAGATGCAAGCCTAAGAGAAGGGATTCATATTCTGCTATGTTGTTGGAACACTGAAAGTTTAATTTGCATGAGATGCATTCCGTGTGGTTGTTTTCAGTGTTAATGATCCAAACCCCTGCACCAGCATTATTTCTAGTGCATGACCCATCAAAATACATACTCCATAAAGGACTGTCTTCGGTTTTGTCTGTTTGGCGATTGTCCCTTTTAACTATGGTGCCTTCTGACTGTTCATGATTAGCAGCACCCAATTGAATTTGTTTTGACTCCTCAAATTCTTCAATAGATTGAGGGATGATGTCAGAAATGTTAGGGGTATTTTCTGGGTTGTTAAGTCCTAAAAACAATGGACTCATAACCGGTAAATCAAGACCTATGCTTTGTTTACTAATTTTTTCACATGTGGAAAACTGTTTGGACACTTATGCATTATTATACTCTTCTTCCCTGTCGGCCTTTAATTATGTTAAAGTGACTTGCTTACTAGGTGTTTCATTGTTAAACATGATAAAAGAATCAAGGCCTTTATTGACAAAATATATAGGAGAGTTTCGTGGTCTATCTTGACTTGTAACCGTGTATTGCATATGAGACTCCCTGTAAAGTCTTCTGGTCTGATTGAAAACCAGGATGGTCGCATATGCCATGTCCATCTGCATAGTCCCCTATAACTTAGCTCCCCAGGATCTTGATAATATCATTCCATACTTTGGGGGGACATCAGCCACAACAATGTCCATGAGTAAACATTTTGCTGGAATCTGGGCTAGGTTAACACAGAGGTCTTTGATCAATCCTAGACATTTTACTCTATTTGAGTCAAAGGAGTATAGGTCTTTGTAGGGTTTGGTAATTTCTAAACCAAGGCTCTCCATCACAGCTTTAGGCATTAAATTATGAGAAGCCCCGGAATCATGCATAGCGTTGTGTAGGATTTTGTCATGAATGTTCAAACTCACATAAAAGGGAGGAATTGGTCCTTCTTGAAACTTCCCTTCTATCTTAGGGCCAAAAATCAACTCTGGTAGGTCGTCACTAAGATTAACTGTATCTCCATTTTTCTCTATATTTAAAGCCTTCAAAATTTGGTTCCTATATACATGTTGGGCAGCTAACTCAGTTAATGGAACAGAGATTTTGATCTTTAAGATTTCCTGTTCAAGGCTGAAAGGGGTTTGATTCTTTGAAGCACTTGTTTCAACCTTATTAGCCGTCACTCTATCAACAATTACAGCTTGCTGATTTGTTTTACTTGACACAACTGTTGTAGAAGGAGTACTAGCTGAAGTGTTAGTACTGCTGATGTCTTCACTCTGTTTTTCAGAATTTTGAGTGTTTTTCTCCTTATCCTTATCAGAATTGACAGCCATTGTTTTGTCTTTTTGTTTGGCTGTTTTGGGTTTGGCTGCGGTGCTGCTTTGAGAGGATTTGTCAGAGGTTTTGGTGTTGGGGGCTTGTTGACTGGTCTTGCTTCTAAGGTCATATTCTCTTTGAGGTTCTATGACGACATTTTCCATGTCTTGATAATCATTTTCATTACCATTTCTTTTGTCATCATAAGGAGTGTAAAGACTTTGTTTTCTATCATAATGAACTTCCAAGTCATCATCTTCTTCCCCAAACATGTTGATATCCTCTTCCTCTGTTATGTCTTCTGTTTCTTCAACCTCACTTACATAGTTTTGATGAAAGGGAGGGGTGATCTGTTGATCATCTTCCCTAGGTTTGTTTGGGGGTTGGTTCCTTCTAACATTCTGATTCTGGTTTCTATTTTGAGGAGCATTTTGATTTTGATTTGCTTGTGCTCTCTTAATTATGCTCATCTCTTTCATCATTTCTTCCATCATTCTCTCCATTTTTGAGTTGGAAGTAGAAGGTGTGGATTCCTCTCTAAAAGATACTCTTTTCTCGCTCTTCATTCTTGCTCTTTTCTCCATCAAGTTCACTTCCACAGAAAGAGCACCCCTTTGCATGTCTTTGAGAGTTGCAAAATCTCTCTCTCTTAGTGAATAGGTCATGTCTGGATCAAACCCTTCAGGAAATTTGTTTAACGCTGAGCCCTGAGGAGGTTTTAGTTCAGGGGAAAGTGCATTATAGACGCTATTAAATCTGGTACAATAAGATTGTACACTTTCCCCAGGGTTCCTATGGAGATTGTTATAGTCAGCAAGGACTTGGAGAGGGTTCTTTCTCACTTCCCATTTGTTTAAGAATGTTTGATGGAAGGCTTGGAGATCGTTAATACTATGGGGGGTTAAACCTTTAAACCATTTTCTTGCTTCTCCCCCCAAACTTTGAGCAAATAGTCTCAACTTGACAGAATCATCATCAATTTCGTTTCTGTCAAAGTAGTCATTCATCTTGTCCACATGTTGAGATGTTGTTATAGTATTGCTAGCATCATATAGTATTGGACTGATAGTCCTGTGGAAGATTGACTAATGGTACAGGAAGGACTAAGGGAGCATACCATGTTGCCATGGTAGGAGGTGGAGGTGGATTCACAAGAGGAGGTGTGGGTTGAAGTGGAGTGGTTTGAACAGTGGATGAAAGATGAACAGAAGTGGATGGAACAACAGTAGATTGCCGAGCTGATCTTGGATGAGAGACACCTAGATTATATAGAAAATGTAAATCAGGAGGTGTTGGTTCTCTATCCCCAAGAGGTTCACCTTTTTCCGGGGATGAATGTGAAGACTTAGAATCTAACTGATCTAAATCACCAAATGAACTAGTCCTAAATGGGTTCACTAAGTCAGTTTGTGATTGTTGCAGAGCTAAAAGATTTTCAGGGACTGAATTAGCTCTCAAGGGTGATCTGAAAACAGTTAATAATTTATCCTTAGGAGACTTCCAAAGGATACTTTCTGGATTATCAACTATCTCAGGTGGGTTAGGGTCTGGGTGGGCTCTAGTGTGAATCTTTTTAGAAGCCACTATGCTATGTTGTTTAGACCTGAAACAAGAAAAGTTCAACCAGATATGACAATCTTGGAGAGGTTAACCAATCTGTTTTTACAATTTTAAATCCCACAGTCCTCTAAGTGAGTTTGAATGGCTTTATTAATGATAAGGGTTATTCCCAGTGGAGTCTTAAGGTCTGCTAGGATTGTGGAGTCGCCAAGTGGAAATTTTTAGCTCCTTTCAGAGGTAAAAGGTCTTATGGTCCACCACCATGTTTATTTAATTCCAATCTGAAATATTTTTATGTTTTTCTAAATCATTTTTCAGTTTTGTGGTTGTTAAGAAAATCCTAACTTTGTTTCAAAACTTAGCTAAGGTTGTGAGACAAAGGAAGTCTACTCTTATGGCTAAGCCAGCTGATTTTTCAAGGTTAGATGAAGTCTTAAGAGAAACCTAGGGTTTACCTAGTTTCTCACTTATTCAAATAAGTTCCATCATGATTACCATTTATTGGTAGTGCTTGAAAAGGCTGCTTTTTACTCTCAAAATGTTCTCGAATAAAGGGTTTTCTGAGGCCTCTAAAAGGTATTAAAAACACTCAGGTCCCCAGCAAAGTCGCCAGAAATGTTAGGTCTCTGTAATTTATTAGCAAGATTGGGAGAGTCCAATCACAGAGTTAACATCATTTCAACCAACTTTGGGATTCTAGGATCTAGCCCTCCTGAATCCGGAGAGGGATCTCTCCAATATGTACAAAGATGGATATTGTATTTGAAAAGCTTAAGGTAATGATATTAGGCTAGTTATGAAGGCCAAGGGTTTTGTTTTGTTTTGGATGGTTGAGCATGAAATGTTACTTGAGGAGAAAGTCCTAAGTGCAAAAAGTTTCAAAAGTGAAAATTTGCAAGCAAATAGAACAATTTTGGCAGATAGATAGATATAATGCTGGTTTTTAGTCCATTGGGCTATGGAGTCATATATGGGCTTTAATTGAACAACAACATCAAGTGTGATCCAAGGGGCAAGTCATCTATACCACAAGATTATTGAGATTAAAATGATGAAATGGAAACATTAAAATGTTGGAGGGGTGGAAACTGATAATAATTTCTTAGAGGATTTATATTCAGTCCAAACAAGAAAAGCCTCTTAAGTAACTATTTTAAAACCAACCAAGGACAGGGCTAACCATAGACTTCTTGGGCAAGTTCTTATTAAACCAGCTTAATTGACAAACAATCCAGTAATCCACATAATTACCTTAAGAAAGTATGAAAACACATAAGAAAAAAAGAGTGTAACTTAAGATCAGATAAAGTACTTTTAAACCTAGTTTGCTTTTAGTCAACACCAAGGGAAACTTTCAGAATCTGCCTTTGGAGAAAAGAATCTAGGAATCAGGGCAAACCATATCTTCTCTAGTCTAACTTTAATAGCAAATAATGGAAATAACATTCGAGAACAACGTTTGAGAAAACAGAAGGACGAGGGAACGCCAACATTCCTAACTGTTTAAACTGTATTGAATCATTCTCAAATAAACAAATCTGAAGAAAACATTAAGATAAATATTTCTCAGCCAGAGAAGGTTACTGCTATACAGAAAATCCTAACCCTGTTTAAACTGTTCTTTATAGAGGGAAAATGAACAATATGGCATACATAGAAGGAAAACGATTAACAAAGAAAGAAGCACTTCACCAGTGATAAAGACCAGGATCCCAAGAAATAGCTTTTATATTGATGTCAAACCAGTTACAATCTTCAAGTCCAATGTTTCAATTCAACAATCATCTTCACTATTCAACCTAACTACTCTAGTGCAAACAGAGCTTCAAGGGCCAGTGAACACTATGTACAAATAGAAGTCTCGAGCTCAAGTGTATTTCAAAGTTCTGCAACCAAAAATTTCTCATCTTCTTCTAAGGCATTTATAGAAGAATGAGGAGGCGATCTGAGAAAATATCTCTCAGGATAATTAATATAGGTTCAATACTTCTCGGCCCTTTGAGGGGCTCGAGAGAGAAATTTACAGGTGGATCATTGTATTAACTTTTTACAATAAATATCAAAGCTCGGTGGGAGCTTTATTTTGACTTTGGGGCTCTGTGTAATGTGGGGAGTAACTTATTGGCTGTGCTGGAGGCGAATATCATATTTTCTTCAATAACTTCGGCCTCTATTTGAATGCTTTGAGGCAACAGGTGGCTCGGTGGTAGCTGAGGAATCAATTTGCCTCAGATGTGGAGGTGGAGGCTTTCTGTCTGATAAAACACTTTAGGTCTTCTTTTAAACTGTGTTTTAGATTTGGGATTAGGCTTTTAATAACTGTCTTAGCTGTAATCCCCATAAAAAGTATCTTCAATCTTCATCTGCTATGCTCTGTCTTCAAAACCGATACTCTTTAACTGTGTTTGAATTAAAACAGTGTCTTGTCGATGTGCAGACCCGCACTGGGCTTTACGGCATCAATACTCATAGATTACTGACGAAACATGGAATAGAGCCCCGTGAATGGCTTCTCTGTAATGAAACGAGGGCATGAGAATCGTCATTCCCAGCCCTTGGCATTTCTTCGTTATACAATGGAAAACCATTTAGAACACCTGCATCAAACACAAAACAATTATAAATCCTGCGGAAAATAGGTTTAAACTGCTTCAGATGGCGGGGGAGGAGCGTAGCCATCGGATAAAAACATCCAACGGTGGAGATCAGGGCAAAACAGAAAAATGAGAGCGGGGAGAAGAAATAAGGCGGGGTGGTTTTGGACCGTCTGATCTGGACACGTGGACGGTCCAGATCTAATTGGAGGATCTCAATCGGGGGTGGCAGGTAAGTGTGTGCAATTGAAACGTATCGATGCGATTAAGCGCTGGCCGTTGATCTACAGATCAGATCAACGGCGGAAAGTGAATCGGAGGGTTTTGAAATGGCGGTAAGACTTGCGATCGGAGGGAATAAGGACCGTTGGATAGGCGGGAAAAGGACGACCCAGATTTAATCGGAGGATCGCAATCGGGGAGGTCACACAACAATATGCGATTGAAACTTTGCGATTGAGCGCTGGCCGTTGGATCAAAGGACTAGATCAACGGTGGAGAATGGAATCGGGGAGAAACCCTTGTATTTTATATAAAACCCGAACTTTTGAAATAAACAAAGGTTTTTATGGATCGGGGTGGAAAAACATTTATATAAAGCGGACAGGCGCCCGACTGCGGGGCCTTTGGATGTAAGAAAATTGATAGGCTTGGGGCTTTATATATAATAAGGGCCTAATCGCAATCGGAACTGCGGGCCTGGTCTTTCCGATCAACCCATTGAAATTTCCCCGATTGCGATTGCGCGATCGGTCTTTTTGATCTAACCATTTTATATTTAACATGTGACTTTGGCTCATTAAATCAAAACTTTGGAAAAGAGGGTTTTTGTAATTTACGAAGGAAAAATGGGTCGGAAATGAAATATTCACAAGGTTTAAGCGCCGAGGGCGGGCTCAGGGTTATATGAAAATAATATGATCGGGGGTCTTAAGCAGCAAGGCTAATCGCAATCGGAACTTTCGGAGTATGGCAAAGACTTGCGTCTTTGATTCTATCCGATGCAATTAGCACCTTAACGTATTAGCAAGTGGTTCCAGACCCAAAGCGTATGGTGGGGAAGTGGTTTAGGGCTTAGCCCAAGGGGCTTAGGTCCATAGTAATGAAACTTTGTTTTTTATGAAAAATTTCAAGGTTTTAAATGGATTTGGGGGTTTCGGCACAGCTCAAAAAGAAGTTTTAAACCATGTCAGGAGGACATTCATGAATGGAAGAAGAAACTTATGAAAAGTAGGGAAATAATATGGAGAAAAGGGGGAGTAAATGAAGGTTAGTTATGAGTGGGAGAAAGGGGAAAAATGATGGTTTCTTCAGCAGTTTCTTACAGGAAATCAGCAGAATTAATAGGGAAAGTGATGAAGATTTTGGACAGAGGCATGAGGCCTACAAGGAGTCTTCGAGAGCTAACAAATTTTAGTAATGAAAAATTGTTCCTTGAAGGCTCAAAACAGATTTAGCCACCTTTTGGTATAACCAAATATTATAGGGGGCTAACAGATGCTAGAATAGTAGACTGCTTGTTCTTTAATGCCTTTTCAAGATCTTTTTCTGTTTCATTTAGTTGCTAATTCAGTTTCAAAAGAAATTCCATCATTTCTTCTTCAGAATTTTTCTTTATCATCTCTTCAGTTTGTGGATGTCTTGAAGCTGGAAATTTCAACTGCTTTCTCAAAGTTGCAATATCATCATCTTTTTTCTTGATTAGGGCCTCTATACCTTGGGCATCTTTAGGATTGTGACCCAATCCAATGATTATTTCCTCCAATGTCTTTAACCCATTGTCTTTGGCTTGAGAAGAGGCTTTTTCAAGCTGCAATTGTGCATTAGTGTTCTCCAAAGAATCCTGCAACTTCTGAGTTGCCATTGCTTTATCGGTCATAGTAGAATATATCATTTCACTAGTCTGCTTATGTAACTCAATCTGATCTAAAGGATGAATATCCTTTGCTAAGACTTCAATATTTGTTTTAATATAATCTGCAGCTGTTTGAGGTTGCTGCACTTTTGGTTTGAAGTGACTCATTATCATTTTTCCTTGCTGAATGTCATAAGCTGACATCAATATTTCTTGATTCTTAGGAGCCATTTTCAAATATTGGTTGTAAACCTGGAGTCTTAGTGGATCATTCCTGAATTTTATATTGATAAATTTTTTCTTTATATGTCCTGCATCTTTAACTAGTGGTTTGAAAGAAGATATTTCAACACTCTGTTGCTTTTGCAACTCTTTTCTCTATAAATTAGTGGATGCCCCACTAGCTGTACCTGTTTTTTGACTATCCAAATCTTCTCTCTAGCTATCAGGAATTTCCTGAAAAAAATCTACTTCTGGAAGAGGATTTAATTTTTTTCTTTTAGCATGAGGCTGTTCTGAAGATCCACCAACAAGGGTAGCAACTTCAGCATCTCTCTTCTTGCCTTTTTCTATATTGATAGAAGTTTGTAAAATCGAAATTTCTGGCTCATTGATCTGAATAGGAGGAATTTGTACTTGAACCTGTTCTTTAGAAGTCTTAGGTTGCTCTGTCATTGTGAATTTTTCAAATACTTGTATGTCAGGCTCCTTTTCTTTTCATTTAGATTGTACTTTGGCCAATGCACTGATCTCCTGTAAATTTTGTTGAGAAGTCCCTGCAGAAGAAGGAACAATACCTGGTATCCGTACCTATCCAAAAGAGTCTAGGTCAAGTATTTTCTCAAGGTCTTTCATTACATTTTCAACATTGACTTTCTCACTATCCTGTTCTACCAATGTTCCTTCCATCCATTCATCCATATTGGCATATTATTCAATTTTTGGAATTTTGTGATGAATGTATGGTGATATTTTATTTTTCATTCTTCTATCACAGATAAAGCTGTTTGGGTCATAAGGCACCCAGTAATTTTTTTTTTGTAATATGATATATTCTTCTAAGATTCTTTCTGCTTCCTTTCTAGCATCTCTAGAGTTATAAACAAAGGGACCTAATTGACTTTTGATCCTGAGTTGAGCCTTTTTATTTGCATTGTAGAAATGAACTATATCTGAGTTAATCATCTTCCTGAAATACTCTAGTGAAAAATGTCTCATGGGGACATATTTGGGCAACTTGAATGGGCACAATTCACATCCATATATTCTGATCTTAGTGTGATTTTGATACAAGTACCAGTCACCTACCCTATATTGTTTTGAGAGCTGTAGAATTTTCTTGATTTCATTATTGACTCTAGGGGGGGGAAATCCTGTTAACAAAGTGGTTGCAGGGTGTACAAATAGGTCAATAAACTCATTATAGGAGTAAGGAGAATCACGAGAATTATGGGTGATGGCAGACCAAAATATCACAGACCTAGGATTTCCTTTGGCATCAAGTTTTTGAACATGGAAAGGGAAACTTTCTAATTGGTAATAAATCATGAGATGATATATAACAAAAGAATATTTGAACACTTTTTCATTCTCAAATCTCATGAACTGATCATGGATTTTATCAGCAATGTAGGATGCAAAATCATACTTGACAGCAGGGGACTGTCCAGGGGTAAATATAGACAACAATACTAGGGTTAATTGATCAACATATTCACTAGTATTGAAACCCATGATAAAGGATATCATATTCAGAATAAGCCTACCCACATCAGTGAAAAAAGTATAACCATAGGGGGGAAGCCCTTTGGGCTGATGCTCTGGTAACATGAAGGTTTAACAAATGAGATTTAACTCTTCATGGGACAAATTGGCAGACTTTTCAAGTAATTCTCCCATGGACAGGGGAGTGAGGGCTTGACCAGGTTGAAATCGTAGCATTTCATTTATCGGCTGAGTAGTCATTGGGAAAAGGATGTTCTGACTCAGGGAGAAAACTGCTCTTTGATTGGGGTCATATTTTGCATGGCAGTAATGAATTAACTTAGGAAAAATATGGACTGAGGGGAGAAAATACATGGGGAGATTGGATTCCCATAATCCAATAATATCATAACTGTTTAAGAAGTTATCTCTGCAGTGGCAAAAGGTTCGAAGAGGATTATCACTAAGAACGAGGTCTTTAATTTGAAAATCTCTATCTACTAGGGGCAGATAGTCTAAATCTATGTGAGGGGCATTCAAAGGTGCGACGTTCAGAGCCACTGGAACCTCCATTTCTGGTTCTTGTGGATTCAGAAATGAATTTCGAGTTTTTGTGAAGAACAAACACAATTACAAGTTTTGGGAATGTAATTTACAATTTTGGGGATTGAACAAGACCAAATTGAACTCTGTTTCTGTATTTCGTGCGGAATTTAAAACAAAAGCTAGGATTTCACAGAGTTTTAACGGTAATTGGGGTAAATACCTATTTTTTGGGAGATGAACAGTGATTAAACAGGTACAGGCTATGGCGTACGAAATCTAGATTACTAGTATGCAATTGTCTTCAGAAAAATACAGTTGATGGCGCTTGACAGTTTGTTTTTGAAATTCTCTGCATGAGACTTTGGTCGTTCACAAAATAATGAAAATAACGTGGACAAAATTGTTTTATTCACAAATTCCAAAGGGTGACGGGGTTCTATTTATTTATTTAATGGATGAAGTCAACAGGTATGGAGGATGAGTCATGGGAGGCAAGCAGTAAGCGGTTTCCATCGCACCACTTTTGGGGAAAAGTGGTTTTGGGCGGAGGGTGAGCGATTCCATAGAATGATTAACGCATGGCATGGCATTGTTTGAAAATTTCCGGGCCATCGCGCGTTATTGTTCGGATGTGGATGGCTAGCGATATCATTAATAACCGTTGATCTCAGATGGGTTGATCGAACAACGATGGGGACGTGGAAGTGACGGGGATTTAATATGGAGGGCCCGACACAATTAAACGTTAATTAATCTCATCGGGGGGAATCTGATTGGCGGAGTTAATTAATCATGAGGATTAATCAATTTGTTTATAAAAATGCAGGAAAGTGATCGGGAAATGATTTAACCAAGGTTAGCGGTTAAGGGAGGTATTGGGGATTTTACAAAGGGTTTATAGTTTTAACCTTGGGAAAGGGAGTCGAGGGATTAAAATACACAGGGGAAGAATTATTTTTTTATTAAAACACATAATAAAACATGTTTTAATTATTTTTTCAATATATTTTTATTATATGATAATTAAATCAGATTAATCTAATTACCATAGGGGGCGGAATTTAATATTACTATATACTTAGCCAAAGGGGGCATAAAGTGGGTTTTTAATTTAAACATGTGGGAATAAATAACTTTGGCTAAAATTTATTAATGGGTTTTTGGGGATATTATATAAAAAGGAGTTATATATAATAAGAGAAGGTTATTTTTGTAAGGATTTAATACATAAAATCAATGTTAATATGACAAGGGGACAATGTAAACTCAAAATACATTAATATAACTAAGAAAGTGAAGATTTAAAAGAAAATTGCATTATAATAACTTCATCACTTAAACTTGAAATAAAATGTGATTTTGAGGGTTTTTTATGAACCCCTGCTCCTCGTTTCCTCACCGCTAGTTCACCTTCTCCCATGACGCGCACTGCGCAATTTTCCTTTAATTGCTCTCTCAACCACCCATGAATTACAGCTTCAGTCACTGTGGTTTTCCATGAGGAGGCCCAAACGGAGGAAGAATGCACCCGTCTGGCGAGTTTGAGCTCGAAAAAAGTCGGCCAGCATTCGAGCCTTCAGGAGGGGAGCCGTGGCATGAATGTGGAGGTAGCACCTAGCGATCCTAGACCTTCCGAAGGATGGTGCCGAATCATCGAGGAGCCGGAGGAGTAGTTTGGTTAATTTGTTTTTCTTGCTTCGCGGCCCACTTAATTGGGCTACTTTTAGATTATTTTACTGTGCTGGACCTTTGTAATATTTTTTAATTCTGTAAATTAAACGTTCAAGACTGGTTTCCCCGTATGAGGACAGTCTTCTTAATTTTTTGATTTTTTGATGACAAATTTTCCATGAGTCTGGGCAATGATTTTGACTTCGGTGTAATTTTATTCCCACTGTTAATAGATTAACTTTAATTAGAAAAAAAAATGTTGCCCTGTTTCTATTTTAAACCTGTTTTTTGAAATACAGAGCCATGTTTATATGGTCTACGTATTATACTCTTTCTCTGTATATCTACAGGAACCTTTTTGCTATGAACAGGGTGGATGCTGTAGCGAGCTACTAATGGAAACAAGTGAGCCTGAACCTTACATCTCGGATGCAACAGATGGTTACCAATTTTGGAATCAAGCGAGCCTGATCTTACAAGCGAGCCTGGGTTTCTGCAGATGGTTATCACACTCCTCACATGATTAGCGTTTTTCTCTGTTCAAGGATTTTAGGTACTTTAATTTGTATTTGGAACAATGGACGTCGGTACTCTATCTGTTGTTTTACTATTCTACATACTGCTATTTCACTTTCTTATAGATGCCTCGGGCATATTTGGATGCTTTCTCAGATTTGTCGATAATCTCCATGTGGAGCGTTACTGGGTTTTATATCAAGTCCCTGTATGTGACATGGGGTATTTTTCTATCACTGTCTGGGGTGGGACTTCCACTTTTCTGGATGTATATTTGGGTTCCAATCTTTAGATGTGAAAATGTAATGATTTCATGGACTGTTTTACTTCATATAATATATTCAAAACAACGTTTTTTCTCTTGTGAAAAAAAAATGATTAATGTTTATCACTCTGCCTTCAAAACTAGCGATGCTGGTCTATGTTGCTGGTTTATTGATATGGTTTGATGGTCTTTTTATATTTTGGACATATCACACTCCTCACATGATTAGCGTTTTTCACTATTGTAGGATTTTGGGTACTTTAATTTGTATTTGGAACAATGGACGTCGGTACTCTATCCGTTGCTTTACTATTCTACATACTGCTATTTCACTTTCTTATAGATGCCTCGGGCATATTTGGATGCTTTCTCAGATTGTCGATAATCTCCATGTGGACCGTTACTGGGTTTTATATCATGTCCTTGTATGTGACATGGGGTATTTTTCTATCATTGTCTGGGGTGGGACTTCCACTTTTCTGGATGGATATTTGGGTTTCAATCTTCAGATGTGAAAATGTAATGACTTCATGGACTGTTTTACTTCATATAATATATTCAAAACAACGTTTTTTCTCTTGTGAAAAAAAAATGATTAATGTTTATCACTCTACCTTCAAAACTAGCGATGCTAGTCTATGTTGCTGGTTTATTGATATGGTCTGATGGTCTTTTTATATTTTGGACATATCACACTCCTCACATGATTAGTGTTTTTCTCTGTTCAAGAATTTTGGGTACTTTAACTTGTATTTGGAACAGTGGACGTCGGTACTCTATCTATTGTTTTACTATTCTACATGCTGCTATTTCACTTTCTTATAGATGCCTCGGGCATATTTGGATGCTTTCTCAGATTTGTCGATAATCTCCATGTGGACCATTACTGGGTTTTATATCAAGTCCCTGTATGTGACATGGGGTATTTTTCTATCACTGTCTAGGGTGGGAATTCCACTTTTCTAGATGGATATTTGGGTTCCAATCTTCAGATGTGGAAATGTAATGACTTCATGGACTGTTTTACTTCATATAATATATTCAAAACAACGTTTTTTATCTTGTGAAAAAAAAATTATTAATGTTTATCACTCTGCCTTCAAAACTAGCTATGCTGGTCTATGTTGCTGGTTTATTGATATGGTCTGATGGTATTTTTATATTTTGGAAATATCACACTCCTCACATGATTAGCGTTTTTCTCTGTTCAAGGATTTTGGGTACTTTAATTTGTATTTGGAACAATGAACGTCGGTACTCTATCTATTGCTTTACTATTCTACATACTGCTATTTCACTTTCTTATAGATGCCTTAGGCATATTTGGATGCTTTCTCAGATTGTCGATAATCTCCATGTGGACCGTTACTGGGTTTTATATCATGTCCCTGTATGTGACATGGGGTATTTTTCTATCATTGTCTGGGGTGGGACTCCCACTTTTCTGGATGGATATTTGGGTTCCAATCCTTAGATGTGAAAATTTAATGACTTCATGGACTGTTTTACTTCATATAATATATTCAAAACAATGTTTTTCCTCTTTTAAAGTTTCATTTTTTTTTTTTAAATTGAACCCGCCGTTGCTATACCGACGCCTTGTAAGCGTTGGAATTGAAACAGATTAAAAACGTCGGAAGAGCGATAGTATAAAAATGTCAGACGAGCGACGTTCAAAACGTCTGACCACATTTCGTCGGAATTGCGACATTTTACATATGTTAGAAGAGCGACGTCCAAAATGTCGGACCACATTTCATCGGAATTGTGACAGCTTACAACCGTCGGAAGAGCGACGTCCAAAATGTCGGACCACATTGCGTTGGACTTGCGACAGTTTACAAACATCAGAAGAGCGACGTTCAAAATGTCGGACCACATTTCGTCATAATTGTGACAGTTTACAAACGTCGGAAGAGCGACTTTCAAAACGTCGAACCACATTTCGTCGGAAGTGCGACAGTTTACAAAGGTCAAAAGTGTGACGGATTGGGAAACGTCGGAAGAGTGACGCTTGTTTGGAAGCGACAGAAAAAGTGTCGATAGTGTGACACTTTTTAATTGAGTCGGAACTGCAACGGTATGGCAAACCACGCTTTTCCCGCCCTCAAACTGTCGCTCTTACGATGACTATGTGTTGGAATAGCAACGAATTGGCCTTCGGAATTTCTGCCAAATTTTCTAGTGTATGATTGGTCAATAGCAGATGGAGGTTCTTTGGCTCTTGGATAGTTTTCCAAGGGAGAAATGCCTTAAAGCGCCACTTCCTAACTTAGGGGAGATGTTTTGGACAGATTTGGATTGTTTCTTTAGAGCTGATGGGAAGACTAGTATGGCTGAGGCTAGGTAGGATTTGATATGAGGTTTCATCTTGTCATGGGCGGATTGAAAGGTAAGAGGGAAAAAAAATTTATGGGTGTTTTCTGGTTGGCAATTTTGACAAATTTTTAGATCAATTGCTAAAAAACGTGGCTGTTATAACTAGTCATCACCAATAAGTGAAAAATATTGATGACTAACAGTGGCTCCATTTGGGGAGGGCAGCTGCTTTTCAGAAGGTGTCCAGAATTTCAGATCTTTGGCTTATGAAGACCAATGCCTTACCCATTGGCACAAAATTCATTCTTCCTTGATGCTACTTCTGAAAAATGACAACATGATTAGCATTCATGATATTTCTACCTACCCCACTACCTTTCCTAACATTTTTTATTCCTTTGGGTGCATTTGGACTAGCTACCCTTTTGACAATATATATTTTTTCTTTTTGAAAAATGAACCTATCTAACTCTACACTTATATCTACCGGGAGTTCAGATCAAAATGATGAACTCCTTCATTACTCTACCTATGCTAGTTCAACATGTCAAGATTAAGTTGTTTGAGAGGAATTTATTCTCTGATCTAAAACACGAAATTGAAAAGATGATCAAATCAGGGTTAGACAGTCTGATTTGTCATGTATTTTCAGCATGAAAGACAAGCTGCACACAAATATTATTTTACATAAAATGGAAACTAGGAAAAACAGGGCTACGATGCACAATTTGTTTTTCATCCCCGCTTCCCTCTTTGGTTCTGTTTTGGGCGTGTGGAACCAATATCTTTTCCTAATCTACTCTCTTTGATAAGTCAATCTTACACAATGTCGACCATATTTTTCACTCACTAACTTATCAGCAAATAAATTTAAACATGTTCAGCTATGATTAGGCTAGATAACTAAACAAGACATTTGAGTACTACTAGCGGCATTTAGACTTGCGCGCTTTCAGTATGACTATTTTTGGGTATGAGGCTGTACCATTTCTCTTTAGAAACTACCCTCTTTTTCTACTTTTTACTATTTTTGTATTTTCTTCTTTTTCACTTTTTCTTCAAAAAATCTAGAACTGAAAAGATGCTCACAAGGCTGAGCTTATTTTCCACTGCTGTCTATCTATCCTAAGCTAATATATACACAATAGAAATTTGTTTGGTGAATTCTCTTTTCCAATGTAACCAGTCAAGTAGATGATTACATGGGTGACTCTGGTTTAGTTCTTTCATGATGCTGAAGTAATGAAAAGGCCACCTCCATTTGGCTTGTTTTCGGACAGTAGTGCTTAAGTTTTTTATCATTCTTGGTAGCAACTTGTTCATGATAGAACCCATTACTCCTTCAGATTTCTCAAGGAAAACAACAAATGGATCTTGGAATAATACCTGATCTGGAGGATTTGAGATATAGGCTTCATTCAGGACTACTCTTTCTCCCACTTGGCTATATTTGGGACTCTCCTGGTAAAGAAACTCTTCCCCTTGCTCATGATCACTTGAACTGTCAGACTCATCATATATTGCATTGTAGTTTTCTTTCCAAGATGATGTGTTCTGATTAAGTGGACTGAAAACTGTGTGAAGGTCATCAGATTGATGAGCAGGGATACACTTTGATAGTAAATTATATTGAAAGGATAGTGTGACAACTCTCATGTGTTTATCAACCTCTATTTCTTCATCTGCAATTTGCAACTCAATGGAACTTGGTGGCGGCAAATCTGGAGCTAAGGAAGATTCTATGTCCAAAATTATTTCCTCAACCATTTCAGGAAAAGGCTTCTCATTTACAACATGCTCGAGAATTTCATCATCCTCCTCAACCTCATCATCAAAGCTGAAAGACTATTGATTTCCAATTATTTGAATGTTATCTCTGATGGACTGAAGTGAAGTAGAGCAAAGAGTCTGAGACTCTTCACTTATTTCTAAACTCTCAAGGCTCTCCTCATCAGTGTCATAGATGACCTGTATTGGCTGCTCACTTTTCTCAAGTTTATGAAACTGAGCTTCCTCCCAAAAATCAAAAACTGAGTATTCTGCAAAGTTAGCTTCTATTTGGAAATCATAATCATCAACATATTGATCAAACCTTGGAGAATCATTAATATAAATAATGTCACCAGCCATGCATATTGGACTATCAAATTTATTTTCTTCAAATTGATTTACAAATATTTTTTTTTACTTATGATATGCAAGATTAACAGGAGAAAGATCAGAAATTTTTTGGTTATATGAAGTTTCAGAGGCTTTCTGCATGTTTATAAGTTGATCTATTTCATCTTCAGTTAAAAATGGAGGCATTTTCATTTCTCTACAATAATCCTCTTTCTCTTGGGAAATCTAATTTGAAAGATGAATTTCTTTTTGCGCTTCACTTATGAGAGATGATGAATCATCACTTATGCCCTTAGAGAGATCCTATGGGTTCTCTTTCATTTCTTTCTTGTTTTCATCTTCAACCAATTCTTTGTGATGTTGAGGATGGTTAGCATGGGATTCATGAGTTTCCTCTGATGGATTATTAGGAGGAAAATTTTATTTTATGAACTCAAATGACTCCTAGAATAAAGGTAGAGATCCTACAGGTTTTGATTGATCTTCTATTTTGGATCTGAATTCATCCTTACTCAACTCTTCTTGATGCTTGGGATAATAAACATGGGATTCATGAGTTTCCTCTGATGGATTCTGAGGAGGCCAGTTTTATTTTATGAACTCAAATGAATCCCAACATAAAGGTAGAGATCCTACAGGTTTTTATTTATCTTCTATCTCATATTTGAATTTCTCTTCAAAAAACTCTTCTTGATTTAGGTGAGAGTTAACTTGAGCAGGGTTTTCTTGAATAACTGCTGAGAGATCTTTAGGGTGAAAATTTTCTTTCAAAGTATGGAATGATTTAAAGCATAAGGGTGGAGAACCTAAAGGTTTTGATTCTTCTTCCATTTCAGAATCTTTGATTTCAAAATGGCTGATAGTCTCTTTAGAGCATTCCTCTATGTCTTTATTTGAAACTTTCCCATTAGGCACATTTTGTTTATAACTATTGTCTTGTAATAGTCGAGTGTGTTCATCCTTAGGAAGAAGTGTAGGTTGGTTTGAATAAGTAGTTTTAACCTTAAATTTGTGTTTTTCTCTTTTCCTTTCAAGTAGATTCTCTAGTTTGCCAAACATACCTACCAATTTTTCCAACTTTTCCTCTGAAGATATTAGTCTCTCTTGATTTGCTTTGTCTTTCTCTATTATTCTTAGTTGTGCCTCCCTATTTAGTATGTTGAATTCTACATCAACTTCATTTTCATTTCTTCTAGGGTCAAAGGATCTTTATTTCTTATTTGGAAAACCATCTCTGTGTCAAAAGAATCTGGGTAGTGCAAGAGAGCACATCCGAGGGGTGGCTTTAAGTTGGAAAGCATTGCATGGTATAATTTATTGAACCTAGCTGAAAAGTTTTGTATTGTCTCCCCTGGTTGTCTTTTTGACTGATTTTATTCCTTATGATGAGAACTTTATTACCCATGACCACCCACCTATCTAGGAATATTTGAGTGAACTGATGAAAATTAGTAATGCTTGCAGCTAGAAGGTCTTTAAACCAACTCTTAATTTTTCCTTGTAATGATAAGGCAAACATTCTAATATGCACATCATCTTCTTCTATTTCATAAAGGTCAAGAAAATCCTCAATATTTTGGACGTGCTCTTCAGCGGTGACTTTGGAGCTTTCTCCATCAAATCTGGGTAATTTATTTTGAAGATTCGCAGGGAGGGATGGAAATATGGGAGGTAAAACCAAAGGCTTGTATCTTTCTGGGACCTTTGTGGATATAGGTAGTGTAAAAAGAGATTTGTGACTATTTGAGGTTTCAACCAGAGTGGGAAAGGTAGCATGAGGCTCATGGTTTGCTAGGTTTTCCATAGGTGAATCTGGGGTAAGCACAGGTGTATAAGCCTGCTCATGGTCTGAAATATGAGGCTTAGCTTTTCGAGGTTTGAGATCTTTCCAATGATCAATGTAGATCTCATCAGTGTATTCTTGATTAGGCTCAAAGTAGGATAGAACATAGTTATAGATAAAGACAATAATTTCTTGAATCCAACTAAGGCCTGAGTGCTTTTTCTTTCTAGGGTGACTGGTCATGTTTTAGGTTCTTCCTCCAGTGGAGTCTTTAGGTATATTGAGAGTTCTAGAGTTTCCAGGTGGAACTTGGTTGTTTTTATAGAGATGTAGCTATGGTCCACCACCAATAACTAGGAGAATCCAATCTGGGAATGTTTTGGGGTTTTCTGAGTTTTTGTGTAGCCTATGAGGTTTGGAAGAGTTTCCTATAACTGAATCATCATTTTTCTAAGATGGTGAAGGATCTAGCTTCTACTCTTCAAACAACACTCAAGTTTTCTAAGTTTTATTGAGACTTCGAGAGTTATAAGGTGTACTTAGATTGTCACTAACTTGGAAGGTCCCACCGTGATTGTTACTATGTTAGTGAGCAGTGGGATAAGTCAATCAGATAGTATTATTAAGGCTGCTGGAATGTTTAGGGAATCTAAGTATGTATATCACTCAGAGTCCCACTGTGATCTCCATTATGTTAAGGTGGTGATGAGGTGGCTCAATCGGATAGTAGCCTGGAGTTTAGTAAAGTAGTAAGGCCTACTGGAGGCTAGTGGAGTCACCAGGTGGATTTTAGTTTTTTTGAGGTATATGTGTATGGTCCACCACCAGTACTGACAAAAACCAATCTAAAGGAGTTTTTGTGGTTTTTCTGAGTGTTATGTGTAGCCTAGTATGTAAGAGTGCTATAAACCTGATTCATCACTTTGCTAAGATGGTGAAACAGAGAGTTTACACTAAATGATTCTAAAGGCTGATGGTTTAAGTTAAAATTTGAAGGACTAAAGAGTCTATAAGATTTTTCTAGACTGTCACGTACTCAATAGGTCCCACCTTGATCGCCATTATGTTAGTGAGCGGTGGGATAAGTCGATCGGATAGTAACCTAGAGTTCGGTAAAATAGTAAGGCCTACTGGAGGCTAGTGGAGTGGCCAGGTGGAACTTGGTTGTTTTGAGGTATATGTGTATGGTCTACCACCAGTACTGACAAAAACCAATCTAAAGGATTTTTTTGGGGTTTTTCTGAGTTTTTATGTAGTCCTAAGGTTTGCAAAAGTGTCCTATAGCCGAGTCATCATTTTTCTAGGATGGTGAGACAACCAGATTCTACTCTTCTAAGTTTGACTAAGATTTTGAGATTTCCTAAGGGATACCTAGGATGTTTTGACTCAAAATCCCACCGTGATTGCCATTATGTTAGGGTCCTGTGATTTGGCTGATTGGCAAACCAAATGACTGTGTAACATGAAACCAATCTTTGGAGCCCAAGGACCTAGCTTCCTGGACTCAAAGAGGGCTCTCTCTATTTGTGTAAGGGATATCTTTGTGTGTGCTTATTGTGTTCTGATTTTAGGCTAGTTATGAAGTAGGCTTTTTGGCTTTGGTTTTTAGGTTGCGAGGGATGAAACTGATCAAAGATATTAGATAGGTAAAAATGATATTAGATAAACTAGGCTATGGGGTCGAAAAGGTCTAGAAATCCATCAGACGGTGATACAAGGCTATTGAAGGGTCGATTTGATTCGAGGTAGAAAGGATCTTTGGGTAAAATGGAACAAAATGGACATCAAGTTTGGGAACAACAAAGGATTTCAAGCATAACTAGTTTAATAGCTGACATAAACATG
Source organism: Pinus albicaulis (assembly GCA_034641835.2). Classification (NCBI taxonomy): domain Eukaryota; kingdom Viridiplantae; phylum Streptophyta; class Pinopsida; order Pinales; family Pinaceae; genus Pinus; species Pinus albicaulis. The sequence goes on from MU968411.1 coordinate 68,338,599, forward strand.
GTAGGGAAAACCATTAATCATGAGAAATGTAACTATAAGCTAATCAATACATAGAAATAAAAATTCAAGCCATGCATAGATATATATCACCCTCTAACTTTGGGAAATGACTATCAGACTTTGGGGAAAACAACTAAGAGAAACAAAAAAATTAACTTACTATGCCGGAATGCCTAAACACAGTACTTCAAGTTATTGGGCACTTTGAAAACAAGATTTGCATTGTCTTAGACAAAGGGCTAGATCAGAACTAGGCCTCCTTGGTTCAACAAAATGATAATCTAATCAGTCAAAGAGAAATTTCATGGATGGAGCTATCACTATCCATAGTTAAGCAGGGCATACCATAAATCATACTTAGCATGTATAAAACCATGAATGAAATAAGCAAAAATATCCTTAAGTGATTAAAGAGCAATCAAGAATTCTTTAATGTGACTAAGGAAGAGGAAAACATGAAAGCTATGAAGAAACAGGAAATTTGAGGTGCCTCCAAGGGCATGTCTCAAATATATTCTCTATTGTTCTATAGCAAGCAAGAAACATGTATTCATGAATGAAAACTAGAAGACAAAACAAAGAAAGAGACGATATACCATTCTACCAAGTCATGGAATCCAACAACAATCCTCTTTCATCATCCAAGAACATCCAAGAGGACATCCAAAAGCATGAGACAAGTATTTCTTCCAAAGCTAATATGACCATATATTGTTTTTATCATCAAGTTCAGCCTTCTATTACAATGAATCCTCTTGGAATATATAGGCCAAAGAGGAGGAAAACCAACCAAGGCAACTAGCTATCCATTGGTTCAAAATAAATATCTAAACTTGTCCTTGAGGCTTTGCAAAGCCCAAGGCACAAAATATCTCATAAAATATCTAAAAAATTCTAAAAAGTGGAATTAAATTGACTTTTCATAACTTCTCATGTACAAAAATATCTAAACGCACATGAGGAAAAAGTAGTTTTTAAAGGTTCAAATTTTACAAAAATACTGAGGAAAAACATCAGCAAAAGGTCCCCTGACTTGCTGGCAACTTTTGGCAGCCTTCTCGATGTCGAAACGAGGCTCATGATAGCTCGTTGGAAAGACCTGGGTGTCTACTTTCTGTAACAACTTGAACTTTTCCAATCTGATGCCTGGAAGTCCAAAAATAGAATTGTGTGTAAAAAGCCAAAAAATAAGGCTTGCTGATAGATCGGGCAGAGTGTGGAAAAAGCGGGCATTTTTTGCCATTTTGGGGGAGAAAATGATCTTCAAATGTCGTGAAAATCGCTGAGTGTGTGCTCCTAGAATTATGGCATCCAATGATACCATTCTTCTCCTTTGATGATCCACCAAACTGAAATGGCGAATTTCATGAGTTTTAGCCAAAAACCCAAAAAATGACGAAAAACCAAAATATGTCAAAACTTGCTCAATTTTGGTGAGCAAGTCCCTCAAGGCTTTTTAGAAACATATCTAGAAACTCGGGCCAAAATTCCTTTGGGCAGTTTCTAGCTTTTCTTGGTTTTCTTCTTTGTTGCTTGGCATTCTATCTTTGGTGAAGAAGTCATGGCCCCTTGCCTAGGAGAGGCAGCTATCACATGATTTGGAGAATGCCCTTCATGATCCGTGCTTGGTATCTTCTTGATTACCCTCATCATGGCTTTCTTAAGGGTTTTCTTATCTATCCTTGTCACCGCTTCTCTTTTTTATATCATTGTTTGATATTTGATTCATTTGCTTCAATGATGTGTGAAGTGTTTTCTGTGATATTAGGTCCCTGCTCCTCTCAGAATACTGCCCTTTCTCTTGGCATGCGACTCAACAAATAATTTTAAGAAAAAATACACAATCAATAAAATATATACACAATCAAAGTGATTTTTCTGTATTTGTGGTAAGGTCACCCAAATTTTGGTGTTTTGAGGACAACAAGACAGCCTTGTATTTTAGAAAAAGGAAAAACAAAAATCCTCCCAATTCAAAACACTGCTCTTCTTCTTTGTATGCCACTCAACAAGTAGACTCAAGAACATAAACACAGTCAACAAAAGATATACAGTCAAAAGGTCACTGTGATAGTGCAAAGTGATATGGCTCTAGGTGTTCTGAGGACAGTACAACAGCCTTGCAGCAAGCAAACACTTCTCCTCATCAAGATACTGCCCTTGTATTCACCAATCCTCACCCATGATTTTGTCAATACCTCCAAATGGAAACTTACAGTTTCATATACTAAATTCTGTTTATGGTCGAGAAGGCAGCCTTGATTCTTCTCTTCACCACACCAAAGAAAAATTTTGAACAATGACCAAGTGATATATGGATGATTACTGTGGTTGAAATTAGGGCCACTATCTCATTTTTTAAACACTGAGTTTCTGCTTTAAAACAATGCCTTCATCTCTTACCCTTGTTTTGAGGGCAGTCTATAGGCTCTTTGAAGCTAGGATCAACCCTTTACTCTCAAAAAACTATTATTCTCTTTCAAAACATTCACTTAAAAAATCTTGACTTACACCATGGCCTTTACTGCCTCAAGCACTGTCTAGCAATTTTGAATTTAAGGGGGGAAAGAAAAAAATACCTTGAAACACGATGGAAATATTTTCTTGGGAGTTGGAGCCACTTTTAAAAAATTTTGGAGGTGTTTTAATGCCTTGACATACGCGCGGCACGTTTGAATGAGAGAGCGTTGCGCAGACAGACTGTCGGGTCACTTGGCAGACCGACAGGACCAATGCCCATAGGTGCGCCGCGTGCCGCTACAGGCGTGCCACGCTACAATGTATTTCTCTGTAAAAACTATGCCCAAACATGCCGCGCGGTTGTACAGGCATGCTGCATGACCTTTAAGCCCAAAAAATCTACTTTCTCGCTCTCAAATTTTTCTCCGATCTTGTCAACAGCAAGGGGGGGTTTGGCTTGTGCTTTGGAATTTGAAATATGTATGGTAACGGTCCTTAACCCTTTTGGAAATGAAAACACCAAAGTTTCTTTCACATTTTTTTGGTGAGGGTTTCTTTAAAAGATATTTGAAAAGGCCCCTTTTTGACATAAAACAACCATTTGAGAATTTAACTTTGATTGTTTTCCTAATAAAGAGAAAAAATCTTCCCTTTTGATATCTGCATTGTGAGAGGAAAAATTGTTCTGAGCCATATGAAGATTACTGATGTGCCCTTGAGTGGTACTGCCTTTTTTCTGAGGAAGACACTTGACTGCCATTTCAATATCCCTTTTATACCTCTGGTCTTTGTATGGCATACCTGCTGTCACTCGAGTCATATGAGATTTTCTTTGACAGTGGGTAAAAACTCGTTGGACACTTTAAGTGCAAATCATGTTTACAAAAAGGTCCTCAATCCCAAAAACATTAACTTATCTTCAGTTTTCCAAAATGATCTAGTTTTAGTTTTGAGACAGAACAGGGATGATGTTCTAGACTTGAAATTTGAGCCAGGGAGAGCTCCCTTTTAGTTCTTCTATGAAGGGGTCTACAAGAAGCCTGGGTTTTCATCTATTTCACCTCTTTTTAGCAAGCAACTTCTTTAGAGTCTTTGCCACATGCCATGATTCCTTTTTACCTTCAAACCATGATGAGCTCCTTTACTTTGCTTATGAAGAAGACCTTCTTTGACAGATGCCTGTTTCCTTTTGAACATGATGGAAGAGGTTACCTTGAGACCAAGACCCCTTTGAATCCTCTGGTCATCAGTTTAAAAATATTTCTTCACTGATGATAAAATCATTAGCTTCTCATTGTAGCTAAAATAATAATGAAACTCATGCAAACAGATATTTGAGGCCTACTTCTTTACCTTTGCTTTTAATCATCATTTTCATGCAGAGACCTTCATTTGTGGTCTCACTGTGCTTCAAAGTTTATAGTGAAAAGCTTAAAAATAGACTTTACCTATGGCCCTATGCTTATAGATGAAGGAGGCGCTTCAATATTCAAACCCTCTGCTTATAGATGAAGGATTTTTTTCAGTCTTGTTGTATCATCAGCCCTGTGACAGTGCTATTTTTCCTTCTACTGTCCTTTCAGGCTTGGAATGTGGTTGCAAGAGCTTGATGAAAAAATATTTGCTTAGTAGTTGCATCTTAGGCTCAAGGTCACATTGAGAAGCAGCTTTCTTCTCATGTGGAGCCAAAACTTGTCTTCTGAGATGATGTATGTCTCTTTCCTTGAAATATCCATCAAAACACTATAAAAACACCTAAAATCTACTTGACTTATGGTCCATGTATTGCTGAGACTTGAGGGTGTATTAGTGGCGTGACCTAGGGTTGTAACCAACTTTATTTGCAGAATGGGAAGGTCTGTTATGACTGGTCAATAGCAGATGGAGGTTATTTGACTCTTGGATAGTTTTCCAAGGGAGAAATTCCTTAAAGCACCACTTCCTAACTTAGGGGAGACTTTTCGGACTGATTTGGATTGTTTCTTTAGAGTTAATGGGCAGAATAGTATGGCTGAGGCTAGGTAATATTTGATATGAGGTTTCATCTAGTCATGGGCGGACTGAAAGGTAAGAGGGAAATAAGTTTTATGGGTGTTTTCCAGCTGGAAATTTTGACAAATTTTTAGGTCAACTGCTAGAAAACTTGGCTGTTACAACTAGTCATCACCAACAAGTGAAAAATACTGATGAATAACACTTGGTTGAACATGTTCTAGTTGAATAGATAGCTGAAAAAGTTAGCATAGAGGAGAAGAAATCATAGCTTCGAGAGAATAGTGTAGAGTGTGATTGTTTTTGTGTGTTGAGAACATAGTGAGATCTTGGACCTTTGTTCATGAGGGTGTGACAAACATGCTTGGATACAGACCTGCCGAAGGAGAGCCTCAACATCAAGGCTTGGTTGTAAAATCCCCTTGTCTTTATCATAATAAAATGCATCTGACGTTTATATTCCATTGTTTTTTACATTTATAATGAGATTTCTATCATTCCTTGATCATTTAGATAGGTTTTAATTGTTTTATGTTTGTCATGGTTTTACGCTTGTTGTGGTGCCTTTATTGTCTGTACAGGTAATCAAACATTGGTAGTAGCGTGTATCAAGTTTGAGAAGAGCGAAAGATCAAGAGTCTTCAATGGAAGAAGACAACATAGCATCAGAACGAGGTAGGACATCTTCCTTTCTCTGAATTTCATTTACAATCTAGGAAGGTAGATGTTAGTATGTTCTCGTAGTTGCTAGACCCACCCTAGGGCTAGAGAGATTGCCTCTGTCTGTAGAGAAGATTTACCTGTACAACAATAACCTAACCTTAACCTTAACCTTCCCATAACCATAACCTTAACCTTGACCTTGACTTTACCCTTAACCTAACCTTAACCTTTACCTTCCCCTAACCTTAACACTAATCTTACCCTAACCATAACCTTAACTTTACCATTAACCTAATCTTAACCTTAACCTTAAATTTAACAATTACCTAACCCTAACCTTAAATTTAACTATAGCCTAACCCTAACCTTGACAAAACCTTAACCTTAACGTTAACTTAACCTAACCTTAGCCTTAAGCTTAACCATAAACTTAACCTTAACCTTAAACTTAGTCTTACCCTTAAACTTAACCTTATCTTAACCTTAAATATAACCTTATCGTAACCTTACCCTTCACCTTAACCTAACCTTAACCTTAACTTTACCTTTAACCTTGAATTTAACCTTAACCTTAACCTTAACCTTCCCCTAACCTTAACCGCAACCTTAAGGTTAAGGTTACAAGTTTAGTTAGGTTAAGGTTAAGGTTAAGTTTAAGTTTATGGTTATGGGAAGCTTAACGTTAGGTTAAGGTTAAGATTAGGGTAAGGTTAAGGTTAAAAGTTTGGTCAAGGTTAGGGTTAGGTTATAGTTATGGTCAAGGTTAAGTTTAAGTTTAAGGGTAAGGTTAAGGTTAAGTTTAGGTTAGGTTAAGGTAAGGTTAAGGTTACGGTTAAGGTTAAGGTTAAGGTCAAGGTTAAGATTAAGTAAAGGTTAAGGTTAAGGTTAGTATTAAAGGTTTGGTCAAGGTTAGGGTTAATTTATAGTTAAGGTTAAGGTTAAGGTTATGGTTAAAGGGATAAGGTTAAGGTTATGGTTAAAAAGGTAAGGTTAAGGTTACAGGTTTATTCAGGTTAAGGTTAAGGTTATGGTTAAGGGGTTAAGGATAAGGTTAAGGTTAAGCTTATGGTTAATGCTAGGGTAAGGTTAAGGTTAAAGTTGAGGTTAAGGTTAGGTTAAGGTTAGGGTTATGTTATAGCTAAGATGAAGGTTAAGGTTAGGGTTAATGTTAGGTTAAGGTTAAGGGTACGATTAAGCCCTTAACCTTCGCATAACCTTAACCTTAAACTTAACCTTACTTTAACCTAACCTAACCTAGCCTTAAACTTATCCTTACCTTAACCTAACTTTAACCTTAACCTTCCCCTAACCTTAACCCTAACAATACCCCAACCCTACCCTAACCTTACCCTTAACCTTCAGCTTAATTTTAACCTAACCTTAACATTAAATTTACCCTAAATCTAATCTTAACCTTAACCTAAACGTAACCCTAACCTTGACCTTAACCTTAACCTTAACCTAACCGTAACCAAACCCTTAACCTTAACCTTAACCTGGCTAAACCCGTAACCTTGACCATAACCTTCACCTTAACCTAACCTTAACTTTGACTTTACCCTTAACTTAACCTTAACCTAACTTTAACCTTACTTTAAGGTTAGGTTAAGGTTAAGGTTAAGGTTATGAGTTTAGTTAGGTTAAGGTTAAGGTTAAGGGGGTAAGGTTAAGGTTAAGGTTAGGTTAAGGGTAAAGTTATGGTTAAGGTGAAGGTTAAGTGTAAGGTTAAGGTCATGGTTACGGGTTTAGTCAGGTTAAGGTTAGGGTTAAGGTTATAGTGAAGGTTAAGGTTAATACCCATAACCTTAACCTCAACCTTAACCTTTACCTTAACCTTAACTTTAGCGATAACCTAACCTTATCCTTTACCTTAACTATAACCTTAACCTTATCCTTTACCTTAACTATAACCTTAAGCTTAACTATGACCTAACCTTCACCTTAACCTTAACCTTAACCTTACCACCTTAACCATAACCTTAACCTTAACCTTAACCTGACTAAACCCGTAACCTTAACCTTACCCTTACCTAACCTTAACATTAACCTAACCTTAACCTTAACTTTACCGTTAACCTAACCTTAACCTTAACTATAACCTAACGCTAACCTTAAATTTAACGTTAACCTTATCTTAACCTTAACCTTCACTATAACCTAACCTTAACCTTGACCTTAACTATAACCTAACCCTAACCTTGACCAAACCCTTAACCTTAACCTTAACCTGACTAAACCCGTAACACCTAACCCTAACCTTGACCAAAAACTTAACCTTAACCTTAACCTCACTAAACCCATAACACCTAACCCTAACCTTGACCAAACCGTTAACCTTAGCTTTAACTTTACCCTTAACCTAATCTTAACCTTAACCTAACCTTAACCTTGACTTTACCCTTAACCTAACCTTAACCTTGACCTTAACTATAACATAACCCTAACCTTGACCAAACCTTAACCTTAACCTTAACTTAACCTTAACCTTCCCATCACCATAACTTTAACCTTAACTTTACAATTAACCTTAACCTTAACCTTACCCTTAACCTAATCTTAACCTTAACCTAACCTTAACCTTGACTTTACCCTTAACCTAACCTTAACCTTGACCTTAACTATAACCTAACCCTAACCTTTACCAAACCTTAACCTTAACCTTAGCCTTAACCTTCCCATAACCATAACTTTAACCTTAACTTTACAATTAACCTTAACCTTAACCTTAACCTTACCCTTCCCTAACCTTAACCTTAACTTTACCCTTAACCTAACCTTAACCTTGAACTTAACTATAACTTAACCCTAACCTTGAACAAACCCTTAAAATTAGGGTTAGGTAATAGTTAAGGTCAAGGTTAAGGTTAGGTTATAGTGAAGGTTAAAGTTAAGATAAGGTTAAGGTTCGGGTCAAGGTTAAGGTTAAGGTTAGGGTAAAGGTTCAAGTTAAGGTTAACGTTAAGGTTAGGTTATAGTGAAGGTTAAGGTTAAGACCCGTAACCCTGAACTTAACCTTAACCTTGAATTTACCCTTAACCTAACCCTAACCTTAACCTTAACCTAACCTTAACCTTAACCTAACTCTAACCTTACCCTTAACCTTAACCTTGACCTTAACTATAACCTAACCCTAACCTTGACCAAACCCTTAACATTAACCTTAACCTTAACCTTAACCTTGAACTTAACCTTACCCTTAACCTTAACATTAACCTTAACCTAAACCTTAACCTTAACATAACCCTAACCTTAACCTTACCCTAGCCTTACCCTAATCTTAACCTTAACTTTACCATTAACCTAACCTTAACCTTATCTTAACCTTAACTATAACCTAACCCTAACCTTGACAAAACCTTAACATTAACCTTAACTTTACCCTTAACCTAACCTTAACCTTAACTTTACCCTTAACGTAAGTGTAACCTTCACTATAACCTAACCCTAACCTTGACCAAACCCTTAACCTTAACTTTAACCTTGACCTTAACCTTAAATTTAACTATAACCTAACCCTAACCTTGACCAAACCCTTAAAGTTAACCTTAACTTAACCTTAACCTTAACCTAACCTTAACCTTGACTTTAACTATAACCTAACCCTAAACTTGACCAAACCCTTAACCTTAACCCTAACTTGACTAAACCCTTAAGGTTAGGTTAAAGTTAAAGTTAAGGTTAAGGTCAATGTCAAGGTTAAGGTTAAGTTAGGATAAGGTAAGGTTATAGTTAAGTTAAGGTTAAGGTTCAGCGGGTAAGCCTTAACCTTAACTTGACTAAACTTGTAACCTTAACCTTAACCTTAACCTAACGTTAACCTTAAATAAAACCTTAACCTTAACCTTCCCCTAACCTTAACCTTAACCTTACACTTAACTTTAACCCTTAACCTTTACCTAACCCTAACCTTGACCTGAACCTTAAACTTAACGTTAACCTTTCCCTTAACCTAACCTTAACCTTAACCTTAACCTAACCTTAACCTTAAATTTACCCTTAACCTAACTGTAACCTTAAGGTCAAGGTTAAGGCTACGTTAAGGGTAAAGTTCAGGTTATGGTTAGGGTAAGGTTAGGTTAAGGTTAAGGTTATGGTTATGGTTAAGGTAAGGTTAAGGTTAAGGTTATGATTAGGGTTTAGGTTAAGGTCAAGGTTAAGTTAGGTTAAGGTAAGGTTAAGGTTACGATAGGTCAAGGTTAATGGTTTATTCAGGTTAAGGTTAAGGGTTTGGTCAAGGTTAGGGTTAGGTTAAGGTTAAGGGTGAAGATTACAGGTAAGGTTAAGGTTAAGGTCAAGGTTAGGTTATGGTTAAAGTTAAGGTTATGATTAGGTTAAGGGTAAAATTAAGGTTATGGTTAAAGTTAAGGTTAGGTTATGGTTAAGGTTAGGTTGTAGTTAAGGTCAAGAATAAGGTTAAGGTTAAGGTCAAGGTTAACCTTAAGCTAACCTTAACCTTAAACTTAACCCTTACCTTAACCTTAAATCTACCCTCAGGTTACGAGTTTAGTCAGTTTAAGGGTTTGGTCAAGGTTAAGGTTAAGTTTAAGGTGAAGGTTAAGGGTAAATTTAAGGTTAAGGTTAAGGTTAGGGGTTTAGTAAGGTTGAGTTTAAGGTTAAGATGAAGGTTAAGGGTAAGGTGAAGGTTAAGGGTAAAGTTAAGGTTAAGGTGAAGGTTAAGAGTAAGGTTAAGGTTAAGGTTACAGGTTTAGTTAGGTTAAGGTTAGGGTTAAGGGTAAGGTTAAGGTTAAGGTTAGGGGAAGGTTAAGGCTAAAGTTAGGTTAAGGTAAGGGTTTGGTCAAGGTTAAGGTTAAGTGTTAACGTTAAGGTTAAGGTTTTAGTCAATGTTAGGGTTAGGTTAGAGTTAAGGTTAAGGTTAGGTTAAGTGTAAGATAAGGTTAGGTTAAGGTAAAGATCAAGGTCAAGGTTAAGGGTAAGGCTAAAGCCAAGGTTAAGGTTAAGGTTAATGTTAAGTATTTGGTCAAGGTTAGGTTTAGCTTATCCCTTAAGGTCAGGGAAAAGTTAAAGTTAAGGTTAAGGTTAAGGTTAAGATTAGGTTAAGGGTAACGTCAAGGTTAAGGTTATGGTTATGCAAAGGTTAAGGTTAAGGTTAAGGATAAGGTTAAGTTAAGGTTAAGGTCAAGGTTAGGGTTAGGTTATAATTAAGGTCGAGGTTAAGGTTAGGTTAAGGTTAAGGTCAAGGTTAGGGTTAGGTTATAGTTACGGTTAAGGTTAAAGTGCAGGTTGAGGATTTGTTCAGGGTTAGGGTTAGGTTATAGTTAAGGTCAAGGTTAAGGTTAGGTTAAGGTTAGGTAACCTTTCCTTAACCTTAACCTGTAACCTTAACTATAACCTAACCTAACCTTAACCTTGACTTTACCCTTAAGGTAACGTTAACCTTGACTTTACCTAACCAAAGTTAAGGTTAATGTTATTGTTAAGGTGAAGGTTAAGATAAGGTTAAGGTTAGGTTAAGGTTACGGGTTTAGTCAGGTTAAAGTTAAGTTTAAGGTTAAGGTTTAGTTTAAGATTAAGGGTTTGGGAAGGTTAAGGTTAAGGGTAAGATAAGGTTAAGGTTAAGGTTAGGTTAAGTTCAAGGTCAAGTCTAAGGTTAAGGTTAAGGTCAAGGTTAAGGGTAAAGTTAAGGTCAAGGTTAGGGGTAGGTTATAGTTAGGGTTAAGGTTAGGTTAAGGGTAAAGTCAAGGTTAAGTTTAAGGTTTATGCCTTGAATTTATACTTAACTTAACCTTATCCTTCACTATAATCTAACCCTAACCTTGACCAAACCCTTATCCTAACCTTAACCTTAACCTTGACCTTAAGGGTAAGGTTTGGTCAAGGTTAGGGTTAGGTTATAGTTAAGGTTAAGGTTAAGGTTAGGTTAAGGTTAAGGTTAAGTTTAAGGGTTAGGTTAAGGTTAAGGGGTTAAGGTAAGGTTAAGGTAAAGTCAAGGTTAAGGTTAAGGTTAAGTTTAAGGTGGTAAGGTGAAGGTGAAGGTTAAGGTTAAAGTTAAGGTTAAGTTAAGGTTAAGGTTAGGTTAAGGTTAAGTTAAGGGTAAAATCAAGGTTAAGGTTAAGGTTAAGGTGAAGGTTAAGGTTATAGTTAAGTTAAGGTTAAGGTTAAGGTTATGGTTATGGTTAAGGTTAAGGTTAAGGTTAAGGTTAAGAGTAAATTAATGGTTATGGTTAAGGTTACATTAAGGGTAAAGTCAAGATTAAGGTTAGGATAAGCTAAAGCTTAAGGTTATCGATAAGGTTAAGGGTAAGGTTAAGGTTAAGGTTAGGTTAAGGTTATGGTTAAGGTAAGGTTAAGTGTAAAGTTAAGGTTAAGGTTAGATTAAGGTTAAGATAGTTTTAACGGTAAGATTAAGGTCAAGGTTAGGTTAAGGTTAAGATAATTATAAGGGTAAGGTTCAGGTCAAGGTCAAGGTTAAGGTTAAGGTCAAGGGTAAGGTCAAGGTTAAGGTTGTTAGGAACCTATAAAATTTGATATAGAAAAAGGTGGCTAAGACTTTTTGAGCCTTCAAGGAACAAATTTTATTGCTAAAAAGTGTTGGCTCTTGAAGACTTTTGAAGGCCTCCTGCCTCTCCTCTGTCCATAAATCTTCACTACTGTGCCTATTCCACACTCAGAAATCCTGCTGATTTCCAAGGAAGAATACTGCTGCAAGCACCATTTCCCTTTTCCCTTTCTTCCAAACTAGCCTCATTTTAACTCTTTTTCCCTCTTGTCAAAATTCCCCTCTTACATTCTAAATCCTCCCAAAATCCCCTTCCTTCCCTCAGAATACCCCTTGTTTAGCATTTTTCCCCTTTTCCCTCTATTGTTGCCCATTTCTAGCCTTGAAAACCATAAAAACCCACATCTTTGACATATATGGGTCTTAGCCCCTTCCTGCATAAACCCCCGGTCGTATGATCCTCCATGTAACCCACGGCCCCGTAGACAGGTGCCTAGCCATATTAAATATATTTTCCCGAAGTGTAAAACCTTTGGTTTTTTATTATTTTCAACATTTTTATTATATTATAAATTTCCACCAGTCCAATTTTTTAAATCATTCTTCGTCATCGATCTGATCTGCAGATCGATGGCACAGATTCCCTCACCCCGGTGGTCCCCACCATCCACTCGCTTTTGCCAAAACCACGCAGTATCCATTGCACCGCTTTTGAGCGTGGGTGGTTTTTTCCCGATCGCCAGTGATGCCATTCACCACATGACACGCATCCCATGCACTATTTGAAAACCACCCCCCCATCGCGCATTAAATTTCGGCAGCAAACCCGGCGCGATATCACTGTACACCGTCTAATCTGGAGTGGGCCATCCGATGGCTATCGCTCACCAAAGATGCCCGACGGTTAGTTGGGCTATGGCATGGCATTCAATAGATATTTGTCATCGATCTGATCTATAGATCAACGGAAAATATTCCATTTCCCTGATTCGTCGCCCGGTCAAATGTTTTATGCTTTGACTTTCCATTTCCACTCCCGATCGTTGATCTCTGCGCGATCGACAGCTTTGATTTAAACGATTCTTCCGCCTTCCCTATGACTTCTCTCGATTAATCTCGACCGTTGGATGATGCCATCCAATGGCCACACTTCCCACACACAGCCTCCACAGTAATAAACCTATATATGCATGGATTTTATAATATTTTTTGTACTGTGTAGGGTTTCAAGTGATTTTTCTTCTATGTCTGAAGAAAATTCGAAAGTAGAGGGTGACGACCCTCTCACCTTTGATTCACTAGGGGAAATCATTCACAGGTGTTAAATTCACGTTTTCGTTAATCATTCATAAGGAATTGATGTTATTAGACCCCTATGTAGCCCTACACATCAACAAAAAAACCATGAATCGAACATAGTCAAAGAGTATTAGTGCAGAAAACCAGAAATATGCCAGAGCAGAAGATTAAAGACAGATTTTTGTGGGGATTATGGCTAAGAATGATTATCAAAAGCCTAATCCCCGATTAAAAACATAGTTAAAGAAGAAAATCTTAAGTGTTTTATCGACATGAAAGCCTCCACCGCCACATCTGAGGTAAATTGATTCCTCCCAGTTGTCGAAATGCCACCTGTGCCTCAAAGTATTAAATCAGAGGCCAAAGTTATTGATCAAATGAAGATATTTTCCTTAGTGCAGCCAGAGAGTTATTTATGCAGGGAAAAATAGTACAAACAATATTTGTGGAATAACCCCGACATCACACAGAACCTCCAAGGTCAACAAAAGCTCCCACCGAGCTTAAAAATTTATGTAAATCATTTAATACAGAAGACACCTATCGTAAGTTTTTTCATTGAGCCCCCCAAAGGCCCAGAAGCCATTAAGTCTGTATTTAGTTCAATTGAGATCTTTTATTAGATCTCACCTACTCATTCTTCTATATATACTACTGCAGAAGATGAGAGAGGGGTTGGTTGATTAGGTTGCTAAACAGTGTAATGTAATTGAGCTTGAGACTTCTATCTGTAAATAGTGTTCACTGGCCCTTGAAGCTATGTTTATGTTAGGTTAGTTAGGCTGGATAGTGAAGATGATTGCTGAACTGAAACATTGGACTTGGGTACTGTAACTGGTTTGACATCAATAACAAGTTGTTTCTTGGGATCTTGGTCTACATCGCTGGTGAAGTGTCTCTTTCTTTGAATTGTTTTCCTTCCATGTATGTCATATTGTTCACTATTCTCTGATAAAGAGAAACATTTATAGAGTTAGGATTTACTTTTTACCAGTACCCTTCTCTTGCTGATAAGCTTTATCTCAATGTTTTCCTCCAATTTGTTTATTTAAGAATGATTTAATACAGTCTAAACAGTTAGGAATGTTGGAGTTCCATCGTCCTACTGTTTGCTTTAAACATTGTTCTTAAAATTTATTTTCCATATTTTTTTATTAAATTTAGACTAGAAAAGTGATGGTTTGCCCTGTTTCTAGCTTCTATTCTCCAAAGGCAAATTCTGAAAGTTCCCCTTGGTGTTGACTGAAAGCAGACTAGGTTTAAAATTACTTTATCTGATCTTAAGTTACATTTTTTCTTCTCTTATATGTTTTCATACTTTCTGAAAGTAATTATGTGTATTACTGGATCGTTTGTCAATTAGGCTACTTTAATACAAACTTTCCCAAGAATTCAATGGTTAGCCCTGTCCTTGGTTGGTTTTAAACAGTTACTTAAGAGGCTTTTCTTGTTTGGACTGACTATAAATCCTTTGTGAAATTATTATCAGTTTCCACCCCTCCAACACTTTAGTGTTTCCATTCCATCATTTTAATCTCAATAATATTGTGATGTAGATTACTTGCCCCTTGGATCACTCTTGATGTTGTTTCTCAATTAAAGCCCTGTTATGACTCCATAGCCCAATGGACTAAAAACTAGCGTTATATCTATCTTTTTAGCCTAGCTGTTCTATTCACTTGCAACTTTTCACCTTTGAAACTCTTTGCACTTAGGACTTTCCACCTCAAATGGTATTCATACTCAACCATCCAAAAAAAAAAAAACCCTTGGCCTTCATAACTAGCCTAATACTATTACCCCAAACTTCAAAAGCAAATCCATCTTTGCACTTATTGGAGAGATCCCTCTCCGAATTCAAGAGGGCTAGATCCTAGAATCCCAAAGTGGTTGAAATGATGTTGTTTATGTGATCGGACTTTGGAAATCTTGTTGATTACAGATTACTAACAAAGGTTAAGGTTATGGTTATGGAAATATTAAGGTTAAGGGTATGGTTAGGGGAATGTTAAGCTTAAGCTTAAGGTTAGGGTTAAGGTTAGGGGAAGGTTAAGGTTAAGGTTTGGTCAAGGTTAGGGTTAGGTTATGGTTAATGTTAAGGTTATGTTAAGGGTAAATTCAAGGTTAAGGTTATGGATATGGGAAGGTTAAGGTTAAGGTTAAGGGGTTAAGGTTAGGTCAAAAAGTTAAGGTGAAGGTTAAGGTTAAGGTTAAGTTATGTTTATGGGAAAGTTAAGGTTAACGTTAAGGTTAAGGTTAAGGTTAAGGGTTCGGTCAAGGTTAGGGTTAGGTTATAGTTAATGTCAAGGTTAGGTTAGGTTATTGTTAAAGTTAAGGTTAAGGTCAAGGTTAAGTTAAGGTTAAGGTCAAGGTCAAGGTCAAGGTCAAGGTCAAGGTTAAGGTTAATGTTAGGTTAAGGGTAAGGTTAAGGTTAGGGTTAAGGTTAAGGTCAAGGTCAACGTTAAGGTTAAGGTTAGATTAAGGGTAAAGTTAAGGTTAAGTTGAAGGTTAAGGGTAAGTTTAAGGTTAAGGTTGCGGGTTTTGTCAGGTTAAGGGTTTGGTAACAATTAGGGTTAGGTTATAGTGAAGGTTAAGGTTAAGTTAAGGGTAAATTCAAGGTTAAGGTTAGGTTAAGGTCATGGTTAAGGGTAAAGTCAAGGTTAAGGTTATGTTAAGGGTAAAGTCAAGGTTAAGGTAAAGTTAAGGTTAAGGTTAAGGGTAAAGTCAAGGTTAAGGTAAAGTTAAGATTAAGCTTAGGTTAAGGTTACAGTTAGGTTAAGGTTAGGTTAAGGTTAAAATTAATGTTAAGGGATTGGTCAAGGTTAGTGTTAGGTTATAGTTAATGTCAAGGTTAAGGTTAAGGGTAAGGTTATAGTTAGGTTAAGGTTAAGGTTAAGATAAGGTTAAGTTTAAGGGTTTGGTCAAGGTTAGGGTTAGGATATAGTTAAGGTTAAGGTTAAGGTTAGGTTAAGTTAAGGTTAAGGTCAAGGTTAAGGGTAAGGTTAAGGTTAGGTTAAGGTTAAGATTAGGTTAATGGTAAAGTTAAGGCTAAGGCTAGGCTAAGGGTAAAGTTAAGGTTAAGGTGAGGGTTAAGGTTAGGGGAAGGTTAAGGTTAAAGTTAAGGTTAAGCTTAAGGGTTTGTTCAAGGTTAGGGTTAGGATATAGTTAAGGTTAAGGTGAAGGCTAAGGGTAAGGTTACAGGTTTAGTCAGGTTAAGGTTAAGGGTTTGGTCAAGTTTCAGGTTAGGTTAAGGTTATGGGTAAAGTTAAGGTTAAGGTTAGGTTAAGGGTAATGTTAAGGTTAAGGTTAGGTTAAGGTTAAGGTTAAGGTTAGGGTAAGGTTAGGGTAAGGTTAAGGGTTAAGGTTCACTTAACCTTAACCTTAACCTTAACCTGACTAAACCCGTAACCTTTACCTAACCTTAACCTTAATGTAAACTTAGCCTTAACCTTAACCTTGACCTTACCCTTAACCTTAACCTTAACTTTAACCCATTAACCTTAAGCTTAACCTTACCCCATTAACCTTAACCTTAACCTTAAACTTAAGCTTAACCTTAGCCTTAGCCTTAACAAAGACCTTAACCTTGACCTAAGGTTAACGTGAAGGTTAAGGGTAAGGTTAAGGTTAAGGGTTTCGCCTTGAATTTACACTTAACTTAACCTTAACCTTCACTATAACCTAACCCTCACCTTGACCAAATCCTTAACCTAATCTTAACCTCAACCTTCCCATAACCATAACCTTAACCTTAACCTAACGTTAAGCTCGACCTTAAGGGTAAGGTTTGGTCAAGGTTAGGGTTAGGTTATAGTTAAGGTTAAGGTTAAGGTTAATGTTATGTTAATGTTAATGTTAAGGGTTTGGTTAAGGTTAAGATTAAGGGTAAGGTTAATGTTAGGGTTAAGGGCTTAAGTTTAGGTTAAGGTAAATTCAAGTTTAAGGTTAAAGTTAAGGTTAAGGGGGTAAGGTTAAGGTGAAGGTTAAAGTTAAGGTTAAGGTTAAGGTTAAGTTAAGGTTAAGGTTAGGTTAAGGTTAAGTTAAGCGTAAAGTCAAGGTTAAGGTTAAGGTTAAGGTTATAGCTAAGTTAAGGTTAAGGTTATGGTTAAGGTTAAGGTTAAGGGTAAAGATAAGGTTATGGTTAAGCTTACGTTAAGGGTAAAGTCAAGGTTAAGGTTAAGGCTATTGTTAAGGTACGTGTAAAGTTAAGGTTAAGGTTAGGTTAAGGTTAAGATAAGTTTAAGGGTAAGGTTAAGGTCAAGGTCAAGGTTAAGGTTAAGGGTAAGCTCAAGTGTAAGGTCAAGGTTAAGGTTAAGGTTATAGTTATGGGAACGTTAAGGTTAAGGTTATGGTTAGGGGAAGGTTAAGGTTAAGGTTAGGGAAAGGTTAAGGTTAAGGTTAAGTTTAAGTTAAGGATGAGGTTAAGGTTTAGTGAAAGTTAGGGTTAGGTTATGGCTAATTTTAAGGTTAGGTTAAGGGAAAAGTCAAGGTTAAGGTTATGGTTATTGGAAGGTTAAGGTTAAGGTTAAGGGGTTAAGGTTAGGTTAAGGGTAAATTCAAGGTAAAGGTTAAGGTGATGGTTAAGGTTAAGGTTAAGGTTAAGGTTATGGTTATGGGAAGGTTAAGCTTAAGCTTAAGGTTAACGTTAGGTTAAGTTTAAATTTGAGTTGAAGGTTAAGGGTTTGGTCAAGGTTAGGGTTAGGTAATAGTTAAGGTCAAGGTTAGGTTAGGTT
Organism: Pinus albicaulis; assembly: GCA_034641835.2. Lineage (NCBI taxonomy): Eukaryota > Viridiplantae > Streptophyta > Pinopsida > Pinales > Pinaceae > Pinus > Pinus albicaulis. The sequence continues at coordinate 68,356,203 of MU968411.1, forward strand.
ATAGTTAAAGTTAATGTTAAGGTCAAGGTTAAGGTTAAGGTTCAGGTCAAGGTCAAAATCAAGGTCAAGGTTAATGTTAGGTTAAGGGTAAGGTTAAGGTTAGGGTTAGGTTATAGTTAAGGTTATGGTTAGGGTAAGGTTAGGGTTAGGTTATAGTTAAGGTTATGGTTAAGTTGAGGTTAAGGGTAAGGTTAAGGTTATGTTAGCGTTAAGGTTATGGTTATGGAAAGGTTAAGGTTAAGGTTCAGGTTAGGTTAAGGTTAAGTTTAAGGTTAAGGTTAAGGTTAGGGTAAAGGTTCAAACCCTTAAATTTAATCTTAACCTTTCCCTTAACCTTAACCTTACTAAACCCATAACCTTAACCTTAAACTTAACTATAAACTACCCCTAACCTTGACCAAACCCTTAACTTTAACTTTGAATAAACCCTTAACCTTAACATTAACCTCACTAAACCCGTAAACTTAACCTTAACCTTATCCTTAACTATAACCTAACCTTAACCTTGACCAAAAATCTAACCTTAAGCTTAAACTTCCCCTAACCTTAACCCTAACCTTAACCTTAACCTTACCCCCTTAACCTTAACCTTAACCTTAACCATAACCCTAACCTTGACCAAATTATTAACCTTAAGCTTAACCTGAACCTTTACCCTAACCTTGACCAAATTCTTAACCTTAACCTTAATCGTAACCTTAACCCTAACCTTAACCTTAAACTTAATCTTAACTGTAACCTAACCCTAACCTTGACTCTTAACCTTAACCTTAACTTTACCCTAAACCTAACCTTAACCTTAACTATAACCTAACCCTAACCTTGACCAAACCTTTAACCATAACCTTAACTTGATTAAACCTGTAACATTAACCTTAACCTTACCTTAACCTTAGCATTGCCTTAACCTAACTTTAACCTTAACCTTCCCTAACCTTAACCCTAACCTTACCGTAATCTTACCCCTAACCCTAACCTTGACCAAACCCTTAACCTTAACCTTAACCTAACCTTAACCAAACCCTTAATATTAACCTTAACCTTAACCTAACCTTAACCAAACCCTTAACCTTAACCTTAACCTTACCCTTAACCTTCACCTTAACCTTAACTTTATCCTTAACCTTAACATGACTAAACCCTTAACCTTAACTTTACCCTTAACCTTGGCCTTAACCTTAACCTTAACCTTGACGTTGACCTTAACCTAACCTTAACCTTATCTTACCCTTAACCTAACCTTAACGTTAACTATAACCTAACCCTCACCTTGACCTAACCTTAACCTTAACCTTAACCTAACCTGAACCTTCCCCTAACCTTAACCTTAACCTTAACCTTAACCCTAACCTTAATCTAACCTTAACCTTCCCTTAACCTTAACCCTAACCTTAACTTTAACTTTACCCTTAACCTAACCTTAACCTTAACTTTAACCTTAACTTAACCTAACCTTAACCTGAATAAACTTGTAACCTTAACCTAACCTTAACGTAACCTTAACCTGAATAAACCCTTAACCTTGACTTTAACCTTAACTCGGATAAAATCGTAACCTTAACCTAACCTAAACCTTGACCTTATCCTAACCTAACCTTAACCTTAACCTTAACCTTGAATTTACCCTTAACCTAACCTTAACCTTGACCTTAACTATAACCTACCCCTAACCTTGACCAAACCTTAACCTTAACCTTAAGTTAATTTTAACCTTAACCTAACCTTAACCTTAACCTTAACCTTAACCTTAGCCTAACCATAACCTTAACCTTAACCTTAACCTAACCCTAACCTTAACTTTACCCTAAACCTAACATCAAAATTAACCTTAACCTAACCCTATCCTTATCTTTACCCTTAACCTAACCTTAACCTTAACCTTATCTTAATCTTAACCTTACCCCAACCTTAACCTTAACCTTAACCTTAACCTGACTAAACCTGTAACCTTAACCTTACATTAACCTAACTTTAACCATAAATTTCCCCTAACCTTAACCTTATCCTAATCTTACCCTAACCTTAACCTTAACTTAAACCATAACCTTATCCTTAATCTAACCTTAACCTTAATTTTGACGAAACCCTTAACCTAACCTTAACCTTAACCTAACCCTACAAAAAGGTAAAGGTTAAGGTTAAGGTTAGGTTAAGGGTAAATTTAAGGTTAAGGTTAAGGTTTGGTCAAGCTTAGGGTTACGTTATAGTTAAGGTTAAGATAAGGTTAATGTTAAGGTTAAGGGTAAGGTTAGGATAAGGGTAAAGTTAAAGTTGAGGGTAAGGGTAAGGGTAAGGGTAAGGTCAAGGTCAAGGTCAAGGTCAAGGTTAAGGTTAGGTAAAGGGTAAAGTTAAGGTTAAGGTGAAGGTTAACGATCAGGTTAAGGTTAAGGTTACATGTTTAGTCAGGTTAAGGTTAAGGTTAAGGGTTTGGTAATGATTAGGGTCAGGTTATAGTGAAGGTTAAGGTAACGTTAAGTGTAAATTCAAGGTTAAGGTTAGGGTAAGGTCAAGGTTAAGGGTAAATTCAAGGTTAAGGTTACGTTAAGGGTAAATTCAAGGTTAAGGTTAGGTTAAGGTTAAGGGTAATGTCAAGGTTAAGGTAAAGTTAAGGTTAAGATTAGGTTAAATTTATCGTTAGGTTAAGGTTAAGATTAGGTTAAGGTTAAGGTTAATGTTCTGGGTTTGGTCAAGGTTAGGGTTAGGTTAAGGTTAATGTTAAGGGTTTGGTAAAGGTTAGGGTTAGGTTATAAGGTCAAGGCTAAGGTCATGGCTAAGGTTATAATTAGGTTAAGTTTAAGATAAGGTTAAGGTTAAGGGTTTGGTCAAGGTTAGGGTTAGGATATAGTTAAGGTTAAGGTTAAGGTTAAGGTTAGGTTAAGTTAAGGTTAAGGTCAAGGTTAAGTGTAAGGTTAATGTTAGCTTAGGGTTAATATTAGGTTAAGTGTAAGGTTAAGGTTAAGGTTAAGTTCATGGTAAAGTTAAGGTTAAGGTTAGGGTTAAGGTTAGGGGAAAGTTAAGTTATAGTTAAGTTTAAGTTTAAGGTGAAGGTTAAGGGTAAGGTTAAGGTTAAGGTTATCAGTTTAGTCAAGTTAAGGTTAAGGTTAATGGTTTGGTCAAGGTTAGGGTTATGTTAAGGTTAAGGGTAAAGTTAAGGTTAAGGTTAAGTTAAGGGTAAAGTTAAGGTTAAGGTTATGTTAAGGTTAAGGTTAAGGTTAAGGTTAGGGTAAGGTTGGTGTAATGTTAAGGGTTAAGGTTAACTTAATCTTAAACTTAACCTTAACCGTAACCATAACCATAACTTTAACCTTAATCTTAACCTGACCAAACCTGTAACCTTTACCTAACCTCAACCCTAACCTAACCATAACCTTAACCATAACCTTCCCATAACCATAACCCCTAACCTAACCTTAACCTTAACCATAACCTTCCCATAACCATAACCTTAACCTTAACCTTACCCCTTTAACCTTAACCTTGACCTTAAACTTAACCTTCACCCTTAACCTTACCTCAACCTTAACCTAATCTTAACCTTTACCTAACCTTAACCTTAACCTAACCTCAACCTTAACTATAACCTAACCATAACCTTGGTAAGGTCAAGGTTAAGGTTAAGGTTATGGTTATGGGAATATTAAGGTTAAGGTTAAGGTTAAGGTTAAGTATTTGATTAAGGTTAGGTTTAGGTTATAGTTAAGGTCAAGGTTAAGGTAAAGGTTACGGGTTTAGTCAGGTTAAGGTTAAGGTTAAGGGTAAATTCAAGGTTGATGTTAGGTTAAGTTTAAGGTTAAGGTTAGGGTTCAGGTTAAGGTTAAGGTTAAGGTTAGGGTTATGGGAAGGTTAAGGTTAAGGTAAAGGTTAGGTTAAGGTTAAGGGTGAAGGTTATGATTACGGGTCTTAACCTTAACCTTAACCTTCACCCTTAACCTTAACCTTAACATTAACCTTCACTATAACATAATCTTAATCTTGACCTTAACCTTGACCTTAACTATAACTTAACCTTCACCTTAACCTTAAACTTACCTTTACCATAACATTAACCTTAACCTTAACCTTAACCTAACTATAACCTTACCCTTAACCTAAACCTTGACCTTAACTATAACCTAACCCTAACCTTGACAAACCCTTAACATTAACCTTAACCTAACCCTTACCTTGACCAAACCCTTAACATTAACCTTAACCTTAACCATAACCTAATCTTAACCTTAACTTAACCGTAACCTTAACCTTAACCTTAACGTTACCCTCACCATAAATTTAACCTTAACCTTAACCTAACCCTAACCTTAACTTTACCCTTAACCTAACCTTAACCTTAACCTAACCCTAACCTTAACTTTACCCTTAATATTAACCTTAACATTAGCCTTAACCTAATCTTAACCTTAACCTTAACCTTAAACTTATCTTAACCTTAACCTAACCTTAACCTTGACTTTACCCTTAACGTAACCTTAACCTTAACCTTACATTGACCTTAACTATAACCTAACCCTAACTTTGACCAAACCCTTAACATTAACCTTAACCTAAACCTTTACTCTAACCTTACCCTAACCTTATATTAACCTTAACCTTACCTTAACCTAACTTTAACCTTAACCTTAACCTTAAATTTACCCTTAACCTTACCTTAAGCATTTAGTCAGGTTAAGGTTAAGGGTTTGGTAAAGGTTAGGTTAAGGTTAGGGTTAAGTTTTGGTCAAGGTTAAGGTTAAGGGTTTGGTCAAGGTTAGGGTTAGGTTATAATTAAGCTTAAGGACAAGGTTAAGGTTGAGGTTAACCTAACCTTCCCCTAACCTTAACCCTAACCTTAGGTAAATTTAAAGGTGAGGTTAAGGTAATGTAAAGGTTAAGGTTAGTTTAAGGGTAAAGTCAAGGTTAAGGTTAAGGTTTGGTCAGGTTAAGGTTAAGGTTAAGGTTGACCTTACCCTTACCTTAAATCTACCCTTAACCTTAACCCTAACCTTAAAATTAACCTTAACCTATCACTAACCTTAACTTTACCCTTAACCTAACCTTAACCTTGACTTTACCCTTAACGTATCCTAAACATTAACCAAACCCTTAACCTTAACCTTATCCTTAACCTCGACCTTAACCTTAACTTAACCTAAACATTAACATTAACCTTACCATTAACCTTAACCTTAACCTTCCCAAACTCTTAAGGTTAGGTTAAGGTCAAGGTTAGGGTTAAAGTTAAGGTTAGGTTAAGTTTAGGTTAAGGTTTGGTTAAGGTTAGGGTTAGGTTAAGGTTAGGGTTAAGGTTAGGTTATGGTTATGGTTAAGGTTAGGTTAAGGTTACGGTTAGGTTAATCTTAAGGGTTTAGTCAAGGTTAGGGTTAGGTTATATAGTTAAGGTCAAGGGTAAGGTTAAGGGTAAGGTTATAGCTAGGTTAAGGTTAAGGTTAACATTAGGTTAGGTTAAGGTTAACGTTAGGTTAAGGTTAAGATAAGGTTAAGGTTAAGTGTTAGGGTTAGGATATAGTTAAGTTTAAGGTTAAGATTAAGTTAAGTTAAGGTTAAGTTCAAGGTTAAGGGTAAGGTTAAGGTTAGGTTAAGGTTAATATTAGGTTAAAGTTAAGATTAAGGTTAAGGGTTTGGCCAAGGTTAGGTTTAGGTTAAGATTAAGGTTAAGGTTATGGGTTTATTCAGGTTAAGGATAAGGTTAAGGGTTTGGTCAAGGTTTGGGTTAGGTTAAGGCTATGGGTAAAGTTAAGGTTAAGGTTAGGTTAAGGGTAAAGTTAAGGTTAAGGTTAGGTTAAGGTGAAGGTTAAGGTCAAGGTAAGATTAGGGTAAGTTTAAGGTTTAAGGTTAACTTAACCTTAACTTAACCTTAACCATAACCTTAACCTTAACCTGACTAAACCTATAACCTTTACCTAACCTTAACCTTAACCTTAACATTCCCATAACCATAACCTTAACCTTAACCTTGACGTTACCCTTAACCTTAACCTTAACCTTACCCCATTAACCTTAACCTTTACCTAACCTTAACCTTAACCTAACTTTGACCTTAACTATAAACTAACCCTAACATTGGTAAGGTCAAGGTTAAGGTTAAGGTTATGGTTATGGGAAGGTTAACGTTAAGGTTATGGTTAAGGTTAAGGCTAAGGTTAAGGGTTTGGTTAAGTTTAGGTTTAGCTTATAGTTAAGGTCAAGGTTAATGTTAGGTTATGGTTAAGGTTAAGGTTACCGATTTAGTCAGGTTAAGGTTAAGGGTAAAGTTAAGGTTAAGGTTAGGTTAAGGTTAATGTTAGGGTTAAGGTTCATGTTAAGGTTAAGGTTAGGGTCAGGGGAAGTTTAAGGTTAAGGTTAAGGTTAAGGCTAAGGTTAGGTTAAGGTTAAGAGTGAAGGTTAAGGTTACGGGTCTTAACCTTAACCTTAACCTTAACCTTCATCCTTAAGCTTAAGCTTAAGCTTAAGCTTAACCTTCACTATAACCTAACATTAAGCTTGACCTTAACTATAACCTAACCTTGGCCTTAACCTTAACCTTAACCTTACACTTACCCTTAACCTTAACCAAACCCTTAATCTTAACCCTAACCTAACCTTAACCTTACCCTTAACCTTGACCTTAACCTTAACCTTAACTCTAACCTAACCCTAACCATGACCAAACCCTTAACCTTAACCTCTCTATAACCTTACCCTTAACCTTAACCTTCACCTTAACTATAGCCTAACCCTAACCTTGACCAAACCCTTAACATTAACCTTAACCTTACCCTTAACCAAATCTTAACCTTAAACTAACTGTAACCTTTACCTTACCTTAACCTTAACCTTAACCTTAACTTTAACCTTAGCCTAACCATAACCTTAACATTAAACTTAACCTAACCCTAACCTTAGCTTTACCCTCAACCTAACCTTAACCTTAACCTAACCCTAACCTTAACTTTACCCTTAACATTAATGTTAACCTTAAGCTTAACCTTAACCTTAACCCGATATCAACCTTAACCTAACCATAACCTTAACCTTAACCTTAAATTAACCTTAACCTTAACCTTACCTTGACCTTAACTATAACCTAACCTTAACCTTAACCTTAAATTAACCTTAACCTTAACCTTACCTTGACCTTAACTATAACCTAACCTTAACCTTGACCAAACCCTTAACCTACACCTTAACCTAAACATTTACCCTGACCTTACCCTAACCTTATCTTAACCTTAACCTAACCTTAACCTTGGCTTTACCCTTAACGTAACCTTATCCTTAACCTTAAGCTTAACCTGACCTTAACCTAACCCTTAACCTTAACCTTAACCTTACCTTGACCTTACTCGTAACCTAATCTTAACTTTAACCTTGACCCTAACCTTAACCTTAACCCTTAACCTTAACCTTTACCTAACCTTGTTCTTAACTATAACCTAACCCTAACCTTAACCTTAACCTAACATTAACCTTGAACTTAATTATAACCTAACCTTAACCTTGACCAAACTCTTAACGTAACCTTAACCTTGACTTTACCCTTAACATAACCTTAACCTTGACCTTAACCTTAACCTTGACCTTCACCTGAACCTTCACCTTAACCTTAACCTTAACTTAACTTAACTTTAACCTTAACCTTCAGCTTAACCTTAACTTTACCCTTAACCTAACCTTAATGGTTTAGTCAGGTTAAGGTTAAGGTTAACGTTAAGAGTTTGGTTAATGTTAGGCTAAGGTTAAGGTTAAGCTCAAGGGTTTGTTCAAGGTTAGGGTTAGGTTATAGTTAAGGTTAAGGTTAAGGTCAAGGTCAAGGTCAAGGTTAACCTTAACATAACCTTCCCCTAACCTTAACCTTAACCTAAAAATTTACCCTTAACCTAACCGTAACCTTAACCTTAACCATAACCTTAACCTTGAACTTAACCTTCACCTAAACCTTAACCTTAACTTTGACTTTACTTTTAAATTAACCTTAACCTTAACCATACCCTTAACCTTCACCTTAACCTTAACCATAACCCTAACTTTAACCTTAACCTTAACCTTAACCTTAGCCTAACCATAACCTTAACCTTAACCTTAACCTAACCCTAACCTTAACTTTACCCTTAACCTAACCTTAACTTTACGCTTAACCTTAACCTTAACTTTACCCTTAACCTTGAACTTACCCTTAACCTTCACTATAACCTAACATTAACCTTAAGGTTAAGGTAAAGTTAAGGTTAGGGTTAGGTTAGGGTTAGGTTATAGTTAAGGTCAAGGTTAAGTTTAAGGTTATCGGTTTAGTCAGGTTAAGGTTAAGGTTAAGGTTAATAATGTTAAGGGTAAGGTCATGGTCAATGTTAAGGCTACATTAGCTTAAGTTAAAGGTTAAGGTTACGTTAAGGGTTTGGTCAAGGTTAATGTTAGGTTAAGGTTAGGGTTAGGTTATAGTTAAGGTCAAGGTTAGGTTTAAGGTTAAGGTTAAGGTTAATGTTAAGGGTTTGGTCAAGGTGAGGGTTAGGTTATAGTTATGGTCAAGGTTAAGGTTACGTTATAGTTATGGTTAAGGTTAAGGTTAAGGTTAGGTTAAGGTTAAGGTTACGGGTTTAGTCAGGTTAAGGGTAAAGTCAAGGTTAAGGGTAAATTTCAGGTTAAGGTGAAGGTTAAGGGTAAAGTTAAGGTTCAGGTTAATATAAGGTTAAGAGTAAGGTTAAGGTTAAGGTGATGTTAAAATTAAAGTTAAGGTTAAGGGTAAAGTTAAGGTTAAGGTTACGGGTAAGGTTAAGGTTAAGGTTAAGGTGAAGGTTAAGGTGAAGGTTAAGGTTAAGTTAGGTTAAGGTAAGGTTAAGGTTATGGTTAGGGTTAGGTTATAGTTAAGTTTAAGGTTATGGTTAAGGGTAAATTTAAGGTCAAGTTAACCTTACCCTTAACCTTCACCCTTAACCTTAACCTTAACCTTCACTATAACCTAACCTTAACCTTGACCTTAACTATAACCTAAACTTGACCTTAACCTTAACCTTACCTTTACCTTAACCTTAAACTAACTTTCCCATAACCTTTACATTAACCTAACTTTAACCTTAACCTTCCCCTAACCTTAACCTTAACCTTAACCTATCCTCATCCTTAACCTTACCCTAACCTTACCCTAACCTTAACCTGAACTTTACCCATAACCTTAACCTTATCCTTAACGTAACCTTAACCTTGACCTTGACCAAACCCTTAACCTAACCTTAACCTTAGCCTAACCTAACCTTAACCTTAACCTTCACCTTATCTTAACCTTAACCTTCCCATAACCTTACCCTTAACCATAACCATAACCTAAACTTAACCTTGAATTTACCCTTAATGTAACCTTAACCTTAACCTTAACCTTCACCTTAACCTTCCCATAACCATGACCTTAACCTTCACCTTAACTTTACCCTTAACCTAACCTTAACTTTAACCTTAACCTTATCTTAACCTTAACCTAACCTTAACCTTGAATTTATCCTTAATGTAACCTTAACCTTAAGGGTAAAGTTAACTTAACCTTAAGGGTAAAGTTAACTTAACCTTACCCTTAACCTTATCTTAGCCTTAACCTTACCTAATCTTAAACTTAACCCCTAACCTAACCTTACCTTAACCATAACCATAACCTAACCTTAACCTTAACCTTATCTTAACATTACCTTAACCTTAACCTTAACCTTAACCTAACCTTAACCTAGCCTTAACCATACCCTTAACCTAACATTAACCTTGAATTTACCCTTAACCTAACCTTAACCTTAACTATAACCTAACCCTAACCTTGACCTTAACTTTACCCTAAACCTTGACCTTAACCTTGACCTCGACCTTAACCTAACCTTACCCATAATCTTAATCTTAACCTAACCTTAACCATAACCATAACCTTAACCTAAACTTAACCTTAACTTTACAATTAGCCTAACCCTAACCTTGACCAAACCCTTAACCTTAACCTTAACCTTACCCTTAATCTTAACCTGATTAAACCTGGAACCTTAACCTTACCCTAATCTTAACCTTAACCTAACCTGAACCTTGACTTTACCCTTAACCTAACCTTAACCTTAACCTAACGTAACCTTAACCTTGACCTTAACCTTAACCTTAACCTTAACTATAACCTAACCCTAACCTTACCCTAACCATAGCCTTAACTATAACCTAACCCTAACCTTAACCTTACCCTTAACCTTGACCTGACTAAACCCGTAACATTATCCTTACATTAACCTATTTTTGACCTTAACCTTAACCTTAACCATAACCTTAACCTTGACCAAACCCTTACCCTTAACCTTAACCTAACTAAGCCCGTAACCTTAACCTTAACCTTAACCTGACTAAACTTGTAACCTTAACCTTAACCTTAACCTAACCTTAACCTTAACCTTAACCTAACTATAACCTTACCCTTAAGCTAACTTAACCTTAACCTTGACCTTGACCTTAACCTTAACCTTACCCTTACCCTTAACCTTAACCTGACTAAACCTGTAACCCTAAACCTTAACCTTACCTTTAAACTTCACCTTAACCTTAACCATGACTTTACCCTTAACCTAACCTTAACCTTAACTATAACCTAACCCTAAACTTGACCTTAAATTTACCCTTAACCTTGACCTTAACCTTGACCTTGACCTTAACCCAACCTTAACATTAACCTTATCTTCCCCTTAACCTAACCTTAACCTTAACCTTAACCTAACGTTAACTTTAACCATAACCTTAACTTTACCCTTAATCTAACCATAACCTTAACCTTAACCATAACCTTAACCTTAACCTTGACTTTTACCCTTAACTATGACCTTAACCTAACCCTTGACTTTTACCCTTACCCTTAACCTTACCCTTAACCATAACCTTAACCTTAATCTTAACCTTAACCTAACCTTAACCTTAACTTTACCTTAACCTTGACTTTACCCTTAACCTAACCATAACCTTACTAACCTTAACCTAACTAAACCCTTAAGGTTAGGGTAAAGTTAAAGTTAAGGTTAAGGCCAAGGTCAAGGTTAAGATTAACTTAGGTTAAGGTAAGGTTATGTTAGGTTAAGGATAAGGTTAAGATTAGGTTAATGTTAAGGTTAAGGGATAAATTCAAGGTTAAGGTAAACGTTATGGTTAAGGGTAAGGTTAACGTTAAGGTTACGTTAAGGTAAAGGTTATAGTTAAGGTTAGAGTTAAGGGTAAAGTCAAGGTTAAGGTTAGGTTAAGGTTCAAGTTACGGGTTTAGTTAGGTTAATGTTATGTTAAGGTAAAGGTTAGGGTTAAGTTTATGTTAAGGTAAAGGTTATCCAAAATGGGTATCCAAATATCCTCTCATATTTCAAAAACAAAAAGTTCAACGCAAAATATCCGCGTCCGTTCGTTTTTCACAGATCGTTTGAAATGAGTCCCAAAATCAATTAGTCACTTTGTGCTTGTGCGGCCACACTTGCATTTCCAAAATGCGTATCCAAATATGCTCTCGGATTTCAAAAGCGAAAATTTTAGGCCAAGATATCTGCGTCCATTCATTTTCTACAGATCGTCTGAAATGAAACTCGAAATTAATTCGTCACTTTGTGCATACAGGGCCACACTTGCAACTCCAAAATGGGTATCCAAATATGCTAATGGATTTTAAAACTGAAAATTTCAGCCCCTGATATTCGCATTTGTTCGTTTTTCATGGATCATCCAAAATGATTCCTGAAATCAATTCATCACTTTGTGCATGCGGGGCAACGCTTGCATCTCCAAAATGGGTATCCAAATATGCTATCAGATTTCAAAACCCAAAAGTTCAGCCCCTAATAGCCACGTTCGTTCCTTTTCTAATGAATCATCCAAAATGAGTCTCGATCTCAATTCGTCACTTTGTGCATCCGAGGCCATGCTTGCATCTCCAAAATGGGTATCCAAATATGCTCTCAGATTTCAAAACCAAAAATTTCAGCCTCTGATATCCTTGTCTGTTCATTTTTCACGGATCGTCTGAAATGAGACTCGAAATCAATTCGTCACTTTGTGCATTCAGGGCCATGCTACATCTCCAAAATGTGTATCCAAATATGCTCTGGAATTTCAAAACCGAAATGTTTAGCCCCTGATATTTGCATCTGTTCATTTTTAACTAATAATCCAAAATGAATCCCGAACTCAATTCGTCACTTTGTCCATGCGAGGAAACGCTTCCATCTCCAAAATGGGTATCCAAATATGCTATCGGATTTCAAAACTGAAAAGTTCAGCCCCTGATATCAGCGTCTGTTTATTTTTCAGGGATCGTCTGAAATGAGTCCCAAAATAAATTGGTCACTTTGTGCATGCGGGGCCGCACTTACATCTCCAAAATGGGTATCCAAATATGTTCTCGGATTTGAAAAGTGAACATTTTACCAACCGATATCCACGTCCGTTCGTTTTTTATGGATCATCCAAAATGAGTCCCTAAATCAATTCATCAATTTGTACATGCAGGGCCACTCTACAATCTCCAAAATGGGTATCCAAATATGCGCTCAGATTTAAAAAATGAAAGGTTCAGCCCGAGATATCTACATCTGTTAGTTTTTCACGAATCCTTCGAAATGACTCCCAAAATCAATTCGTCACTTTTTTCATGCGGGGAAATGCTTGCATCTACATAATGGGTATCCAAATATGCTATTAAATTTGAAAACTGAAAATTTCAGCCCCCGATATCTGCGTCCGTTCATTTTTCACGAATCGTCTGAAATGAGTCCCGAAAACAATTCGTCACTTTTTTTATGTGGGACCACACTTGCATCTCCAAAATGGGTATCCAAATATGCTATCGGATTTAAAAACTGAAAAGTTTTGCCCTCGATATCCATGTTCGTTTTTTTCACGGATTGCCCGAAATGTGTCCCGAAATCAATTCATCACTTTCTGCATGTGGGGCCACATTGAATCTCCAAAATGGGTATCCAAATATGCTGTTGGATTTCAAAAATGAAAAGGTCAACCGCCGATATCCATGTCCATTCATTTTTTACGGATCATCCAAAATGAGTGCCTAAATCAATTCTTCACTTTGTGCATGTGTGGCCACGCTAGGATCTCCAAAATGGGTTTCCAAATATGCTATCGTATTTCAAAACAGAAAATTTCAACCCCCGATATCTGTGTCCGTTTTTTTTCACGAATCATCCGAAATGAGTCCCGAAATAAATTTTTCACTTTGTGCATGTGGGACCATGCTTATATCTCCAAAATGGGTGTCCAAATATTCTCTTGGATTTCAAAACCGAAAATTTTAGCCCCCGATATCCGCGTCCGTTTTCTTTTCACGGATCGTCCAAAATGAGTCCCAAAACCAATTCGTCACTTTGTGCATCGAGGGCCATGATTGCATCTCCGAAATGGGTGTCCAAATATGCTTTCGAATTTAAAAACCCAAAATTTTAGCCCCCCATATCCACGTCAAAAACGTTTTTCACGGATCGTCTGAAACAACTCCCGAAATCAATTCGTCACTTTGTGCATGTGGGGAAATGATTTCATCTCCAAAATGGGTATCCAAATATGCTATCAGATTTCAAAACCGAAAATTTCATCCCCTGATATCCCTATCCGCTCATTTTTCACGGATCGTCCGATATGGGTCCCGAAAACAATTCGTCACTTTGTGCATGCAAGGCCACGCTTGCATCTATAAAATGGGTATCCAAATATGCTCTTGGATTTAAAAAATAAAAATTAAAGCCCCAGATATCTGCATCCATTAAATTTTCACGAATCGTCCGAAATGATTCCAGAAATAAATTCGTCAATTTGTGCATGCGGGGCCATTCTTGCATCTCCAAAATGGGTATCGAAATATGCTCTCAGATTTCAAAACCAAAATGTTCAGCCCTTGATATCAACGTCCGTTCGTTTTTCATGTATCATCCGAAATGAGTCCTCAAATCAATTTGTCACTTTTTGCATCCGGGACCACACTTGCATCTCCAAATTGGGTATCCAAATATGCTCTCATATTTCAAAACCGAAAAATTCAGCCCCCGATATCCACGTCTGTTCATTTTTTACGAATCGTTCGAAATGAATCCCGAAATCAATTTCTCGCTTTGTGCATGCAGGGCCACAACTTTATAAGCTTAACTTTTATTAAATATTATTTATAAACATTTTTAAAACTTAAATAAATGTTTTTAAATATTTTAAAAGAATTTGAAAAGTGTTTTGAAATGCTTTTAAAACATTGTAAAAGCATTCTAAAAACATTTTAAACCATTTAAAACACTTTTAAAACGTTTTAAAATGGTTTACAAGTCTTTTAAAAGGATTTAAAAATGTTTTAAAACATTTTAAAAGTTGAGAGTGCAAACTTCCGTGATCCATAACATTTTAATTAAAAATCTTCCGGGAAATCACATAAGAAATCATTTTAAAAGTGTTTCCAAACATTTTAAAACAAATTTAAAAATTTTTAGAAGTGTTTTGAAACATTTTACAATAAATTTTAAAAGCGTTCCAAGATATTTTAAAAGCGTTTCAAATATTAAAAATGTTTTAAAATATGTTGAAAGCATTTTAAAATATTTTGAAATATTTTGAAATGTTATAAAAATATTTTAAAATATTTACAAAATTTTTGAAATATTTTAAAAGAGTTTTATAATGTCTTAAAAACATTTTAAATGTGTTTAAAAGCACGTTATAACATTTTAAACAATGTTTTATAATATTTTAAAAAACATCTTTTTTTATGATTTTATTAAAAACATTTACTAAAAATGATTAAACACTTTAAATATTTGATTTAAACATATTAATAAGAATTTAGAATATTTTATAAAAGCTTTAAACCATTTATAAAACATTTATAAAAATTATTGAATGTGAGATTTATAAGCTTAACTTTATAAGCCTTTTACAATATTTTGAATATTTTGAAATATTTTAAAATATTTTGAAATGTTAGAAAAGTCCTTTAAAATATTTTACAATTTTTTTACAAAACTTTAATATTTTAGTATTTTAAAAGGTTTTAAAATGCTTTAAAAGTATTTTAAAAGTATTTAAAAACATTTTAAAACATTTTAAAAGTGTTTCGAAACATTTTAAAATAATTTAAAACATTTTAGAAGTGTTTTGAAACATTTTAAAATAAATTTTAAAAGTGTTTCAAAATATTTTAGAAGTGTTTTAAAATATCTTGAAAGCGTTTTACAATATTTTGAAATATTTTAAATGTTATAAAAGTCCTTTAAAACATTTTACAAAATTTTTAAAATATTTTAAAAGAGTTTTATAGTGTCTTAAAAACATTTTAAACGTGTTTAAAAACACGTTATAACATTTTTAAAAGTGTTTTATAATGTTTTTAATAACATTAATTTTATGTTTTTATTAAAAAAAATTACTAAAAATGATTAAACGCTTAAAATATTTGATTTAAACATATTAATAAGAATTTATAATATTTCATAAAAGCTTTAAACCATTTATTATACCTTTATAAAAATTATTAAATGTTTATAATGTTAGCTTTATAACTTTTATTAAATGGCATTTATAAACATTTTAAAAACTTAAATAAATGCTTTTAAATATTTTAAAGGAATTTTAAAAGTGTTTTGAAAGGTTTTTAAAACATTGTAAAAGCATTCTGAAAACATTTTTAAACCATTTTAAAACACTTTTAAAATGTTTTAAAATGCTTTACAAGTTTTTAAAAAGGATTTTAAAATGTTTTAAAACCTTTTAGAAGTGTTTTGAAACATTTTAAAAGTGTTTTGAAGCATTTTAAAATAAATTTAAAACATTTGAAAAGTGTTTTAAAATATTTTAAAATAAATTTAAAACAATTTAAAAGCGTTTGAAAATATTTAAATGTGTTTTAAAATATCTTGAAAGCATTTTGCAATATTTTGAAATATTTTAAAGTGTTATAGAAATCCTTTACATCATTTTACAATTTTTTAAAAAATATTTTAAAAGAGTTTTATGATGTCTTAAAAACATTTTAAACTTGTTTAAAACCACATTATAATGTTTTTAAAAGTGTTTTATAATGTTTTTAAAAACGTTTTTTTTACAATTTTATTACAAATGTTTATTTTAGAACACTTTTAATATAAATTTAAAATATTTTAAAAGTGTTTTGAAACATTTAAAAACAAATTTAAAACATTTTAAAAGTGTTTCAAAATATTTTAAAAGTGTTTTAAAATAAATTGAAAGCGATTCACAATATTTTGAAATGTTATAAAATCCTTTAAAACATTTTACAATTTTTTTAATATATTTTAAATGAGTTTTATAATGTATTAAAAACATTTTAAACGTCTTTAAAAGCACGTTATAACATTTTAAAAGGTGTTTTATAATGTTTTTAAAAAAATTTCTTTACGATTTTATTAAAATCATTTACTCAAAATGATTAAATGCTTTAAATATTTGATTTAAACATATTAATAAGAATTTAGAAAATTTTATAAAAGCTTTAAACCATTTATAAAATATTGATCAAAATTATGAAATGTTTATAATGTCAGCTTTGTAAGCTTAATTTTTATTAAAAGTTATTTATAAACATTTTTAAAACTTAAATAAATGCTTTTAAATATTTTAAAAGAATTTTAAAAGTGTTTTGAAAGGTTTATAAAACATTTCAAAAGCATTCTAAAAACATTTTAAAACCATTTTAAAACACTTTTAAAACATTTTAAAATGTTTTACAAGTTTTTTAAAAGGAGTTAAAAGCGTTTTAAAACATTTTAAAAGTGTTTTGAAACATTTTAAATTAAAATCTAAAAGCATTTCAAAATATTTTAAAAATGTTTCAAAATATTTTAAAAGTGCTTTAAAATATCTTGAAAGCGTTTTACAATATTTTGAAATGTTACAAAAATCCTTTAAATCATTTTACAAATTTTTAAAAATATTTGAATTTTTTTTTATATTGTCTTAAATACATTTTAAACATGTTTAAAAGCACATTATAACATTTAAAAAGTGTTTTATAATGTTTTTAAAAAAACTTTTTTTTTACGATTTTATTAAGAACATTTACTAAAAATGATTAATTGCTTTAAATATTTGATTTAAACATATTAATAAGAATTTAGAATATTTTATAAAAGATTTAAACCATTTATGAAACGTTTATAAAAATTATTAAATGTTTATAATGTGAGCTTTATAATCTTAACTTTTATTAAATGTTATTTATAAACATTTTTAAAACTTAAATAAATGCTTTTAAATATTTTAAAATAATTTTAGAAGTGTTTTGAAAGGTTTTTAAAACATTGTAAAAGAATTCTAAAAACATTCTTAAACCATTTAAAAAAAAAATTAAAATGTTTTAAAATGCTTTAGAAGTTTTTTTAAGAGGATTTAGAAATGTTTAAAAAAAAAAAATTAAAGTGTTTTGAAACATTTTAAAATAGATTTAAAACATTTTAAAAGTGTTTTGAAACATTTTAAAAGAGTTTTGAAACATTTTAAAATAAATTTAAATTATTTTAAAAGCATTTCAAAATGATTTTAAATCATTTTAAAATGATTTTAAAACATTTTGAAGGACTTTTAAAACATTTTAAAGTGCTTTTAGAGTCATTTTGAAATGTTATAAAAATCCTTTAAACCATTTTACAATTTTTTTAAAATGATTTTAAAATGTCTTTAGAAACTTATAAACTTTTTAAAACGCTTTTAAAGCCTTTTAAAATAATTTTAAAAGTGTTTTTAAAGTTTTTTAAAGAATTTGTAATACACTTCAAAAGAATTATTAAAAAGTTTTAAACCCTTTAAAAACAATTTTAAAACGCTTTAATATATTTTAAAAGAGTTCTAAAATGTTTTGAAAGTATTTTAAAATATGTTTAAAATATTTTAAAATCACTTTATAATCTTAGCGTTTATTAACAACATTAATCTTACACATTAAAATTTTTAAAATTTAAATAAACAGTTTAAATATTATAAATACATGTTAATGTTAAACAATTATTAATAAATAAATTGTTTACCACTTTAAACTTACTTTTAAAGTGCTTAAAATAATTTTAAAGCCTCATTAAAGAATTTTAAAAGAATTTATTTAACCATTTTTAAAACACTTAAAACCACTATTACAACTGTTAAAAATATTCTAAAGTTATTTAAATGGTTTTAAAATGCCTTTAAAATGTTTCAAAATTTTTTAAATTATTTAAAACATTTTAAAACAAATTTTAAATTCTTTAAAACATTTTAAAATGATTTTAAAACATTTTGAAGGACTTATAATTATTTAATGCACTTTTAAAACATTTTAAGGTGCTTTTAAAATAATTTTGAAATGTTATAAAAATCCTTTAAAATATTTAAAAACACTTTAAAATGTTTATTTATTTATTAAAATATTTTAAAACTTCAATGTTTATAAACACTTTAATCATCATTTTTAAAGGTTTTATAAAATGCGTTAAAGATTTAGTATGCTAATAAAAATAATTTTAATAAATGGTTTAATATCCTAATAAATGCTTTAATAAATCTTTAAGAATTTATAAAAGTGTTTGTTTAAGAGTTAATTTACATATTAAAGTGCATTTATTAAGTGTTTTAAAGTGCTTTTAAAATAATTTTGAAATGTTATAAAAATCCTTTAAACCTTTAAAAATATTTTAAAAGAGTTTTATAATGTCTTAAAAACATTTTAAACATTTTAATCATTTTAAAACGTTTTAAAATAATTTTAAAAGTGTTTTGAAAGGTTTTTAAAACATTATAAAAGAATTCTAAAAACATTTTAAAACCATTTTAAAACACTTTTAAAACGTTTTAAAATGCTTTGCAAGTTTTTTAAAAGAATTTAAAAACGTTCTAAAACATTTCGAAGTGTTTTGAAACATTTTAAAATAAACTAAAAACATTTTAAAAGCGTTTCAAAATAATTTTAAAACATTTTGAAGGACTTTTAGAATTGTTTAATGCACTTTTAAAACACTTTAAAGTGCTTTTAAAATCATTTTGAAATGTTATAAAAATCCTTTAAACCAATTTATGATTTTTTTAAAATATTTCAAAAGAACTTTATAATGTCTTAAAAACATTTTAAACATTTTAAACATTTCAAATGTTTAAAAAGAATTTTAAAAGTGTTTTGAAAGGTTTTTAAAACATTGTAAAAGCATTCTAAAACAATTTTTAAACCATTTTAAAACACATTTAAAACATTTTAATAAACGGTTTGACATCCTAATAATTTCTACAACAAATCTTTAAGAATTTATTAAATTGTTCTTTTAAGAGTTAATTTACATATTAAAGTGCATTTATTTAAAGTGATGATCTACATATTAAAACGTTAACTAACATATTAAAGGGTTTAAAAGAAGAAGGATTTTTAAAGACATTTTAAACGTATTTAAAAGATGTTATAACATTTTTAAAAGTGTTCTATAATGTTTTTAAAAACATATTTTTATGATTTTATTAAAAACATTTACTAAAAATGATTAAACACTTTAAATATTTTATTTAAACATATTAATAAGAATTCAGAATAGTTTATAAAAGCTTTAAACCATTTATAAAACATTTATAAAAAATATTAAATGTTTATAATGTAAACTATAAGATTAATTTTTATTAAATGTTATTTATAAAAAATTCTAAAACTTGAATAAATGCTTTTAAATCTTTCAAAAGAATTTTAAAAGTATTTTCAAAGGTTTTAAAAACATTGTAAAAGCATTCTAAAAACATTTTCAAACCATTTTGAAACACTTTTAAAACATTTTAAAATGCTTTACAGGTTCTTTAAAAGGGTTTTAAAACATTTTAAAACATTTTAAAAGTGTTTTGAAACAATTTAAAATAAATTTTGAAAGTGTTTCAAAATATTTTGAAAGTGTTTTAAATTATCTTGAAAGCATTTTACAATATTTTGAAATATTTCAAAATATTGAAATATTTTAAAATATTTTAAAATATTTTGAAATGTTATAAAAATCCTTTAAAACATTTTACAAAATTTTTAAAATATTTTAAAAGAGTTTTATAATGTCTTAAAAACATTTTAAACGTGTTTAAAAGCACGTTATAACATTTTAAAAATGGTTTTATAATGTTTTTATAAATGTTTGTTTTACGATTTTATTAAAAACATTTACTGAAAATGATTAAACGCTTTAAATATTTGATTTAGACAGATTAATAAGAATTTAGAATATTTTATAAAAGCTTTAAACCATTTATAAAACATTTATAAAAATTATTAAATGTTTATAATGTCAGCTTTATAAGCTTAACTTTTATTAAATGTTATTTATAAATGTTTTTAAAACTTAAATAAATACTTTTAAATATTTTAAAGAATTTTAAAAGTGTTTTGAAATGTTTTTAAAACATTGTAAAAGTATTCTAAAAACATTTTTAAACCATTTTAAAACACTTTTAAAACGTTTTAAAATGCTTTACAAGTTTTTTAAAAGGATTTAAAAATGTTTTAAAACAACTTAAAAGTGTTTTGAAACATTTTAAAATAAATTTTAAAAGCGGTTCAAAACATTTTAAAAGTGTTCTAAAATACCTTGAAAGCATTTTAAAATATTTTGAATAATTAGAAATGTTATAAAAATCCTTTAAAACATTTTACAATTTTTTTAAAATATTTTAAAAGAGTTTTATAATGTCTTAAAAACATTTTAAAATGTTTTTAAAATCACATTATAACATTTTAAAAAGTGTTTTATAATGTTTTTAAAAACATTTACCAAAAATGATTAGATGCTTTAAATATTTGATTTAAACATATTAATAAGAATTTAGAATATTTTATAAAAGCTTTAAACCATTTATAAAATATTTATAAAAATTATTGAATGTCAGGTTTATAAGCTTAACTTTATAAGAGGTTTACAATATTTTGAAATATTTTTTAAACATTTTATAAAAGCTTTAAACCATTTATAAAAAATTATAAAAATTATTAAATGTTTATAATGTCATCTTTATAAGCTTAACTTTTATCAAATTTTATTTATAAACGTTTTTAAAACTTAAATAAATGCTTTTAAATATTTTGAAAGTGTTTTGATTTGTCTTTAAAACTTTGTAAAAGCATTCTAAAAATATTTTGAAACCATTTTAAAACACTTTAAAATGTTTTAAAATTATTTACAAGTTTTTTAAAAGGATTTAAAAATGCTTTAAAACATTTTAGAAGTGTTTTAAAATATCTTGAAAGCGTTTTACAATATTTTGAAATGTTATAAAAATCTTTTAAAACATTTAAATTTTTTTTAAAATATTTTAAAAGAGTTTTATAATGTCTTAAAAACATTTTAAACATGTTTAAAAGCACATTATAACATTTTAAAAAGTGTTTTTTAATGTTTTTAAAAACGTTTTTTTTATGATTTTATTAAAATAATTTACTAAAAATGATTAAACGCTTTAAATATTTCATTTAAACATATTAATAGGAATTTAGAATATTTTATAAAAG
The DNA here is from genome assembly GCA_034641835.2 of Pinus albicaulis. Lineage (NCBI taxonomy): Eukaryota > Viridiplantae > Streptophyta > Pinopsida > Pinales > Pinaceae > Pinus > Pinus albicaulis. The sequence continues at coordinate 68,377,657 of MU968411.1, forward strand.
ATTTAAACCATTTATGAAACATTTATAAGAATTATTACATGTTTATAATGTCAGCTTTATAAGCTTAACTTTTATTAAATGTTATTTATAAACATTTTTAAAATTTAAATAAATGCTTTTAAATATTTTAAAAGAATTTTAAAAGTGTTTTTAAATGTTTTTAAAACATTGAAAAAGCATTCTAAAAACATTTTAAAACCATTTTAAAACACTTTAAAACGTTTTAAAATGATTTACAAGTTTTTTAAAAGGATTCAAAAACATTTTAAAACATTTTAAAAGTGTTTTGAAACATTTTAAAATAAAGCTAAAAAGTGTTTCAAAATATTTTAGAAGTGTTTGAAAATATTTTAAAAGAGTTTTAAAATATCTTGAAAGTATTTTATAATATTTTGAAATATTTTGAAAGGTTATAAAAATGCTTTAAATAATTTTACAAAATTTTTAAAATATTTTAAAAGAGTTTTATAATGTCCTAAAACATTTTAAATGTGTTTAAAAGCATGTTTTAACATTTTAAAAAGTGTTTTATAATGTTTTTAAAAACATCTTTTTTACGATTTTATTAATTTGTTTTACTAAAAATGATTAAACACTTTAAATATTTGATTTAAACATATTAATAAGAATTTAGAATATTTTATAAAATATTTAAACCATTTATAAAACATTTATAAAAATGATTGAATGTCAACTTTATAAGCTTTACTTTATAAGCCTTTTACAATATTTTGAAAATTTTTCAAATATTTTAAAATATTTAAAAATGTTTTGAAATGTTAGAAAAATCCTTTAAAATATTTTACAATTTTTTAAAAATATTTTAAAAGAGTTTTATAATGTCTTAAAAACATTTTAAACATGTTTAAAAGCACATTATAACATTGTAAAAAGTGTTTGATAATGTTTTTAAATACGTTTTTTTACGATTTTATTAAAAACATTTCGAAAAATGATTAAACTCTTTAAATATTTAATTTAAACATAATAATAAGAATTTAGAATATTTTATAAAATATTTAAACTATTTATAAAACGTTTATAAAAAAACATTAAATTAAAACCTTAACCTTAACCTTAACTATAACCTAACCCTAACCTTGACGAAACCCTAACCTTAACCCTAACTGTTACACAACATTTTGTCACTGTCCCTGCAATCCCTCATCCCGCACATTGGAGGACTATTCATGTGACCTATGAACAGTAAAATGACCTAAAACCACCTTCATGGCATCCTCTTGCATAAGCAAAAACATTCCCATGAAGAACATTTCCTCTGAAAAACCCTAAAAATAGATGTTTTAGCCTTGGCCCGATTTGCCAGTTCAACCCCCACGCCAATGGGGGAAATCCACACTAGAGGGCGTGCCAATTGGTGCCATGTCCCTATGTTTTAGTCGCGCCAAGCTTAATAAGGGATGTTTTTTAAAATAAATGGAAGAAGTTTTATTTCAACAAACTCCTCAATGAATCATCAAAAGGAGTTGAGTGGTTTGGCTTCGGATCTTCATGTATAGGAAGTGGTTTTCCACCTATCATGGAAGCTTCCTTAGAGATAGGGCCCATCCCACGATTATAGGGATCCCAACTTCCTTTCCTCTATCTATAAAAGCTTGCCTTTTCCATTAGCAAGCTAGCTTAACTTGTAGGAAGGAAACTATAGCCGGGCAACCTTTGAGAGCCAAGCCGAAGAGAGAGAGCTTCATCCAGATTCCTGACAGGCTTTGTTGAGACATGCTCCACTATCAGCTCCACCGAAGGAAGATCATAGCATCAGAGTATTTGGTTGTAATCTCCCTTTTGTCATTTATAATATAAGCGACTATGATTTTGGTTCCATTCATGTGTTCATTTCTTTATGTAATGCAATGAATTATATCCTCTCTGACTGATATATGGTTACATGCTTAGATTTTACGTTGTATGTTGTTGTTTCCTCACACATGTACAGGTGTTTGGACCTGTTGAATGAAAGGATCGTGATTTATCAAGCGAGGGACGGGAAACATCATATTTTCTTCAACGACAACTGCGTGGGATTTGAGGTAGGCTACTTATTGCAATCTTTGTCTTTTTGTAACGAGGAACCAATGTCATTGCGTGACTTGATTGTTGCTAGACCCGCTCTGGGCTAGTGGGATCGCCTTTGTCTGCAGAGGGGATTTACCTCTTCAAAAAACTGGTGACTCCGCTAGGGAGGCAGTTGGAGTTAGTCTTTCTTCTTTGGGTTGTTTTTGGCTTTTGAGTGATTTATTTTCTCTTCTGGTTTTCCTCCTTTGGTGTCAAACCCCTGTTCATCCCCTAGAAGACCTAATCCAGTCTCTGTTTGTCCTTTTTCATATTTTTCCATAGTAAACTCGATTGGCACGGTTTAGCACTTGACAGTCGCACCAACTGGAACTTGTTGCTAGTTAGGCCCTCGCACAAATATTGTTTTGGCACAGATTACAGCCAAACAAGCACTCCAACTCTGTTTGGTGTTAGGGTTTGCTTGCTTTTGGGCTCTCTGAGCATGATTTTTGTTCTTGGTGTCTTTTTCTGATTGATTGAGTGCCCTGAAATCTTTGTCGACTATGTTTGGCCCTTGTCCTCTAGTTTTTTGCCCTTTACTATCACTTTTGCATTCTAGGCCTAGGGCTTCTAAGTGTTATAGTGTGTTGAGCCTCCCGTGGGAGTTTCTTGGTTCTTTCTTTTCCGGTAAAATTTGTTTTTGCTTCTTTGCATTCATTTTTTTGGATTCCATTGTATCATTGCGTCAGTTGAGTGATTGTTCTCTCTTTCATTCAAGTTTCGATTTGTCTCATTCCAAGCCTATATTACACAGTTTGTGTGAGTCTTTTTGAGATTCTTCTTCAATTTGAGGAATTTATCCATCAGTTTGGGTCTTGATTGTGTGCATTCGTATTGAGTGAACTTCTTTATTTCAGCTCTCTCACTGTCATTTCTCGAATTGATTTATTCAATAGTTTTTTCATTCATCTAGTGCATTTGCTCTAAACATTGAAAAATACAAAAAAAAAATTTCTTTGCATTTGGATTAGTCTAGTTGAAATTGAAAGCTCTTTCACACTATTAGTGTTATATAACTCTAAGAGAGAAGTTTTCTAGTTTCATTAGCATGCATTAGAGACAGTAGTGGATTTTTTTGCGCTCATTTTGTTGTTATTTGAAAAGCTCTCATCCCTCCCGTAGATAGCTCTTCATTGAACAAAGTGATATTTTGTGGCATGCAGTGTGCATTTAGAAGATTTTTCGAGATCCAACATTCGATAGGGCCTGAAATTGAAACATAAATTGAATATCAACTCTAAAATTTATTCTCCCGGATGCGGGTGTATGTGATCATGCATAATTTGTTGACGGGGAGGTGGATGGGCATGTGGTATACCACCACCGCCATCCCTCTGCACTCCGAGCATAAGTTATTACCGCCGGCTACCACAGTTATTGCTGCATTAATGCAGACTTCATCGCCTCATTTTCTCGACCCCCCCATTGTTATGGCACCCATTCCGTCGATCCATTGTGTCTCTCCTATGCGTTCTTGATGTTCTCAGGTTGACAATGAGCCCTGTTTACGCACCAGCACAGGAAAACGGTGTCGACTGAGCTGCTACCTCAAGCTTTTGACCAGCATTCACGTTTCCTCAGGTCCGTATTGCAACTACAATAGCTCTTTTGTTGATTACAGGCAGCCTCTGCATTCGTTCACCATCCCTCTCTCGTTTTTTCGCCCTTCCCTCCCTGCCAAGCTCATCATGCCTCGATTGAGACCTAGAATGACTTGCAGGAGCGGCTCCTGTCGTGGGAAAGTCATCAGGCCGCCTGTGTTTCCCTCTTCTGCCTCTTCGTCGGATTCCTCTGACTCCGGTGAAGGCTGTGTTGCTGCTTCCAGAAGAGGCCGGGGACGTGGTCGAGGAAGTAGTCCTTCCACCTCTGCGGCGCATGTCCGCCTCTCCTCCATCGCTCACTTTCATTCAGCCCGTTTCAATTACCCCTACTCTCTCAACCATCAAGAGTTCATCGCCTCTATGTCCATTAAGCTCAGAACCAACCCGACTGCTCAGGCTCAGCCCACGGCCCCCTCTGGAATTACTCCGGCATCCGAGGACGAAATTCTGTTTTTCCCCCCAGGGGTTAGTTTGCAGAGTGTTCAGGGTGCAATGGCCTCACAGCACGAGCTTCAGCAAGCTGGGCCCAGCGCTCCTTCAGGCAGTGACTTCTCGGGAAAAGCACCTCCTCATCCAGCTGAAGATGATTTTAACCCGTATGCATGCCCAGTGGTGGAAGAAGCGCCCTCGCCCACCAATGATGCTTAACGGTTTTTGCTCGCCAGTTTTTGAACACAGGTATCAAGAAGGTGCTCATTCTCCTTCTTCTTTACAGTTTTTTGCAGGAATTATGTTGTCATTCTCCTTCGCCATATCGACGGTTTCCAAGTTACTATTTTCCAAGTAATGCTATCCAAGTTACTGTCCCCAGGATAGTGCTCCAGCGCTTCAATGCGCCTGTTTGTAATTTTTGCTATGGGAAGTGTTTGTTTTGGTCTTGTATGACGAGTAGAATCCTACACTCCAGACATCATTTCAGACATAAGTATCAGCTGTTTAGAGAGGCGGACAAGGTCCTGGTCACTAATGTATTCTCAGCCAGTAAACAATTTTTTTTTTATGTCAATGATCAGCAATGTAATGTAAGAATGCCACATCTCTGGGCTAGCTATCCTGAGGCCTCAGCCTCTCTGTAATATTTTTGTATCAATATAGAAGTAGACCGATTCAGAAAAAAAAAAAAAAAAAAAAAAAAAAAAAAAAAAAAAAAAAAAAAAAAAAAAAAAAAAAAAAAAAAAAAAAAAAAAAAAAAAAAAAAAACTCTAAAATTTATTCAATTAACCTAAGGCAACATTGAAACATTAATGGAATATCTAGAGGTCTAGGCTAGTGACGTGTTCCGGCGTCGTTAAACCTAGTAGTTGTCGTTCACCATCTGGCCTTAGATAGCGCTAGTATGGAATTGTGCTCCCCGTACCATCGCGTATATAAAGGGAGACCCCATTAGGTTGCTATTCTTTATCTGTAGGGAGCCAAGTCTGCTGCCTTTTACCCATGATACACCGGACACAACATTCGGGGAGATTACCTGCACGTACGTCAATTCCTTGGTTGGTTTCTCTTTAATTTTTTAACCAAGGTGTATATGGAAGTTCACGGATATCTGGTACACCCATCTGCCTAGATTACCAGAGTAGTCATTTTGATCTTTACTGAATCATTAAAATTTGAAAAGATCATAAAGCACTTGTCCTTTCATGCTTGTTTCCAAATTGAAAGAGATAGAGTCATCTTTTACTCGTTTCTAGACTCTTAAAACATGAAACAGTAAAATTTCCAGTTTCAATGTGGTAAAATTAATCACCTACGAGCACACGCCCATTTAGAGATTGATTTTTCGGCCTGTTGTTGTTTGCCTTGGTTTTTCCCGTGTGTCTTTGCTTTGATCTCTTCCTATTTTCATTACAGTCACAGTGGCGGAACACCCAGTTTCTTTTACTAGTATTCCTTACACAGACGATTCATTAGAGGTCTCCCAGTCCTCTACTGAGTATCAGCAACCTATCGTATCCGAGTTTCCCAGTGGGGGACTGGTTATAGCTGAGCTTCCCTTTGGTGGACCAGTTGACTTCAATTGGCCCTTGTCCAACACTTGGTTTGGATTTGGAGTAGGGGAACACTTCCCTCCTCTTACATTGGGATCACCTTTCTTGGCTGCTATTATACCTCCTAGTCCTCGTCATCTTTTAGAAGATCTTGTGGCCAGGTCAGATATGGACTCACCCAGTCCTTCTCCCAGTGAGGAAATTCCTACATTTGGTGAAGATTACTAGCTGTTTCCTTAAAACATCCCTGAACCTTTTGTTATGTATTCACCTGGTCCTTCGCTCTAAACTAGATATAGGTCTTTAAGTCAGGTCATGGCCGTTGTTGCCTCTATGGGAATATCGACTCCATCCACGAGGCCGACTATTCCCTCGTTATGGATGTCACCATCGACACCTCTCACGGCATCTCCTTTCGTTACATCAGTACCTGTTAGACCTACTGTCTACGTGGCTGTGTCTACGCCTGTGGTCACTGCTCAGTCGGCTAGGAACTCGTCAGTTACCGAAGACGTTTACATAACTTCTGCTATTCCTGAGAATATTTCTCCTGAGGAGTATCGGTTGTCTTTACAGCTGTAAAAATCCGAGGTTGGTCAGTCCTCTCAAAATCTCAACCGTCCTTAATTTTCCCATTATGGACCGGATGGTGCCCCGATTTACGTATTTCCATATCAATATGATGAGTAGGACAACCCCCTTCATTTTCCTGCTCCTGAGGCTTATCTGTATATTAACGGTTTTCTATCTGCCCAGGCTGGGCAACCTTCTAACCTACAAGGAAAACCCTTCCAAGGACAACCTTCGACCCAGCTTGGTTATCTATACGACCCGCAAGGACAACCCTTATAGGGAAAATCTTTGGGCCAGCAGGGATTGTTGTACGGTCCGCAAGGGAAGTCTTACAACCCTTAAGGTCAACCTCCGCAGCCTCACCCTATGGTCCAGCCGAGACAACCTCAAGGACCCACGGGGCAACCGGGGTATCAACCTAGACCGTTGTATGGTCCTGGGGGGTAAACCCATCCTTATCAACCATTGGTGCAACCTCAACAACCTCATTTTCCAATTGGTCAAAATGTTGCACAACCAGGGCCATCTTATGGTCTTGTCATAGGCCAACCTCGTTATTAGGCACAACCTGGTTACCTTTTAGACCTATTATCTGCGTGGCTGTGTCTAAGCCTGTTGTCACTACTCAGTTGGCTAGGACCTCGTTAGTTCCTGAAGACGTTTACATAGCTTCTGCTATTCCTGAGAATATTTCTCCTGAGGAGTATCGGTTGTATTTACAGTTGTCAAACTCCTAGGTTGTTCAGTCCTCTCAGGATCTCAACCGTCCTTAATTTTCCCATTATAGACCATATGGTGCCCCAATTTACATATTTCCATATCAATATGATGAGTAGGGCAACCCCCTTCGTTTTCCTGCTCCTGAGGCTTATGAGTATATTAACGGTTTTCTATCTGCCCAGGCTAGGAAAACTTCTAACCTACAAGGACAACCCTTCCAGGGACAACCTTCGGCCTAGCCTGGTTAGCTATACAACCCACAAGGACAACCCTTACAGGGACAACCTTCGAGCCAGCAGGGATTTTTGTACGGTCTGCAAGGGCAGTCTTACAACCCTCAAGGTCAACCTCTGCAGCCTCACCCTGTGGTCCAGCCGGGACAACCTCAAGGACCCACAGGGAAACCAGGGTATCAACCTAGACCATTGTATGGTCCTGGGGGGTAAACCCATCCTTCTCAACCATTGGTGCAACCTCAACAACCTCATTTTCCAATTGGTCAAATTTTGCACAACCAGGGCCATTTGATGGTCCTGTCACAGGCCAACCTGGTTATCAGGCACAACCTAGCCCTCTCCCGCCATCAAGCCAACCTACTCAACTGGGGCAACCTAGTGTCCTTCATCAGCCAGGCCAACCTGTTCAACCAGGACAACCTGTTTAGCCAGGCCAACCTATTCAACCAGGGCAACCTGCACAGCTAGATCAACCTGTTCAACTAGGACAACCTGCACAACCAGTTAACCCTACTCAACAGCCGATCTATTCTATGCCACAGCCGAACCCACCTATGCACCCAACTTATCAGGCTCAGCAGGGTCCCACTTACCAGCAGCCCGTTTGGCCCCAAGGCGGCTATTACATTCAAGCTTAGTCTCAACCGGCTTTCAGAAACTGTATCAACCCAATTATACAGCTTATACCCCCTATGGTCAGAATCCTCTAGGACAGAACCAATGGGGGTAGATTTATGCTCAACCAGGTTGGAGTATAGGTACAGGTCCTTATCGGGGACCTGGCATGCCTTTTAATCCTCAGTTACCTTTCCTCGCCACGTTGGAATTACCAGATATGTCTAAGTTGACCAATGATCCGATTCTTCATAATCCATATTGGCCTCCGGTTTCGATGAAGGTACTTGGTGACTGTCCCAAATTTGAAGGAAAATTTGGGGAAGACCCCCAAGCACATGTCATGACCTACCTTTTGTGGTGTTCTTCGAACTCTTGGGTTGATGAATCGATCCGTCTATGTCTTTTCCAGCGCACTCTTACCGGTGTTTCTGCTAAATGGTACATAGAACTACCATGTGGTATTTTTCAAGACTTTAATACTCTGGCTATGGCATTCATGACACATTTCTAGTTACCGGTTCATTATGAAGCCGGGACGCATCTCCTGACATCTCTGAAACAGGACAAAGCCACTCATATTTTAGATAATATTCATGAGTGGAGACACCGTCGTCGTCTGATCAAGTTTGACATTCTTGATCAGCTTCTAACTCATTGGTTCACTACCTCCTTTGTCAAGAAGATTACACAGGGCATTGCTATGGGGGCATGTGTAATCGAGGAACAAGCCATTGCTCATGCCCAGTACCTCGATTTAGTGTACTGTTAGTCCGGTACGTTATATGATATCTTGATTGATGCCCCGTGGCCGAGGACCTCTAAATCACCACCTACCCCATCGGTTGATGGTGTTATTGGTTCAGTTTCTCAGACTTCTTGTAAGTCTTCTAATGGGAAGCAGAATTGAATTCTTCCAACAATTCTGATCCTTCTGCTACTCCAGTTTCTAGTAAGACCGCGGAGGTCAATGTCGTTCAGGCCAATCCTATGGACAAGACTTCCAAATGGAAGAAGAAGGGAAAAGGCAAGGCCAAATCTGATGCCCCAAAACTAGAATCCTCCAAACCACGTGCTGATGATGGTTCGTTGATCTGCGATGAAGACCGCTACACCAAATATTGTCCCCAACAATCCGAGGTTAGTCAACTCCTTAAAGGCTCTAAGGGAACTTCAACAGTTCTTAAGGAACCTTTTTCATCTCAGCAGACCCAGATGGTTGAGCAGCCTTCACCGTCTACACCGTTTGGGTATCAGGTTTTCATGATGAATGGTGTTGCACCTATTTCTATTGCCACTATATCTAAGGATTATGCTGGATCATGCCAGGCAGATGGGAAGGAAGTCATTGATGGCTTTCCTCCCCCACCTGCCTCTGGTCCTTTAGCAATTGAGAAGCCCAATGCTGAACCCGTTGTACGACCACCTCCCAAAGGTGTTCTTCGTAAGTCTTCATATAATCCAAATGCCCGTGCTGCTCAGCATTACAGTATTGTTGAGGATTTGGCACAGGCACCCTCTGCAATGTCTGCGTTGGAAGTGCTTCAAAGTTTCCCATCTCAGCGGAAAGCTTTGTTATTTGCAATTGGCAGAATTGATCCTGCCGATTCTAGCCTTCTCACCTTCGATCTAGAGAATTTCATCCCTCGACTTCCGCACTAGATTTCCCTTGTTATACAAGTCGGCATCAATGGCCTCAATATTCACAGATCTGTTGTGGATGAAGGTGCCTCTACCTACGTTATGTCATCTTCTTGCTGGAAAGCCATCGGCTCTCCAGCCCTCACTTCATCTCCCAATGTCCTTGAGACATTTGATGGAAGGGAATCAAAACCCTTGGGTGTTCTCGCGAGTCTACCATTCACATTGCAAGGAAAAACAGTCAACGTTGAAGTGGAATTTTTTGATGCTAAACTCAACTACAATCTTCTACTTGTTCGCAGCTGGACCCACGCCATGCTATGCATTCCGTCCACCCTCTTTCGGCTTTTGAAGTTTCCACATGAGGGAAAGATTATTATTGTTGATCAATTGTCTTTCTTTACCTCCTCCTCTGAGAATAACGTGCCATACGTGGATCAAATTCCCAATCCCCCCGACAGTGTAGGTCTTGGTCTTTTTAAGGACCCCATTCTTATGGGTATTTTTCCCATTCCGCCACTGAATACCGTTCAAGTCAACATGATCTCCAGGTTATATGACCCGTGGATCATCCCTTCTCCTGAATAGGTTACCTCTTTTGGAGAATCGATGCCTCTAACCCCAGTTGAAATCAATTATTTCGAGGTCGTTTCCGAATTAGATCCTCCTCCTACTGAAAATGCTCCTTTAAGCATGGCTCTTGATGTTTATTCTCAATCCCCTTGGCTCGACGCTGCAAACTCGCCTGATCGTTTGAGAGAAGTTTTTTGTCTGATGAATATATCATGGGGACTATGTCTCTCGAAGATCTGCCATGGAGCGATGGACATCATCGTTCCTCATTCATGTCCGGCCTGGGGGCAATGTCTAATTATCTTGAGCACTTTGCATCTCAGGTTCCCTCTCCGCCTCTCCAAATGCCAATATTGACTCATGAAGTATTTTTGAAAGGAAATCTGAGTAATATTACCCAAACAATGCCTATCGACATCTCCATTAAACTGGGGGTTGTCGAGAACATTCACGTGGGAGTCACTTTTTCTCCCAAAGAGATTCAAGTGTACACTAGCCTTTTACGCAAATTTTGAGATGTTTTCACATGGTCTTATGAAGAGATTCCTAGGATCAATCCCAGTGTCATCGTGCATGAAATTCCCACCTATCCGGGTGTGAAGCTTATACGCCAACGTCTGCGCCCAGTGCATCCTCGAAAATCTGTTGCTATAAAAGCAGAAGTTGAGAAACTTCTTAAAGCGGGCTTCATATATCCAATCCCCTTGACAAAATGGGTTTCCAATATTGTCCCTGTAGATAATAAGCAGGGCACGATTCAGGTCTGTGTTGACTACCGAGACATCAATCGGGCTTTCCCTAAGGATAAATATCCCACTCCCTTTATAGATCAGATCATCGATGATTGTGCGGGGAGTGATATCTATTCCCTTATGGATGGATTTTCAGGTTATAATCAAATTAATATCCTTCCATCTGATCAACATAAGACCTCCTCCATCTGTCCATGGGGCACATTTGCCTATAAGAAGCTCCCGTTTGGCTTAAAAAATGTTGGGGCTACCTTCCAGCATGCCATGTCCCACGCCTTTCACGACATACATAATATTTTTTAGCCGTATCTGGATGACCTGCTGACTCATTCAGCCCAGTGCGAAGACCATCCCGAACATCTCTGCCAGATTTTTCTCTATTGTAGACGTTACAACATCAGGCTTAATCCTCACAAGTGTGTCTTCTGCGTTGAATCTGGTTGTATTTTGGGATTCATTGTCTCTAAAGACGGAATTTTCCTAGACCCTCTCAAGTTCAAGGCTATTTTTAATCTCCACTCCCCATCCTCATTGTATCAACCTCAAATTATTCAGGGGAAAGAAAATTTCTTACATCGCTTTATCTCGAACTATGCAGAAGTGGCCAAAGGGTTTATGTGACTTCTAAAACAGGGAGTTCCCTTCCATTGGGACGATATTTCTCTACAATCCTTCGATAAACTTAAGATGTTTCTTGTCAACACTCCATTAATACGTCCTCCCAACTATCATCGTGACTTTACCCTCTATTTAGCTGCCACATTCAGTACAATTGCCATGGTTTTGGTACAGGATGACAATGACAGAAACGAACACGTATTTTATTATCTGTATCGGAATCTCCTTGACATTGAAACGTGTTATGCCCACATAAAGAAGTTGGCGCTTGCTGTGGTCTAGGCCATTCAGCAGTTTCGCCATTACATCCTATTGCGCACGGTAACTGTGATTTCCGATTGCAACCCCATGACGTATATATTGTCTCGACAATTTCTGGGGGGAAAATACTCCAAATGGATTGTGATCCTTTAGGATTTCGATTTGGAGTTCACTACTGCCAAATCGAAGAAGTCACTGGTTTTTGCTAATCTCATCTTCTCTCTCCCTACCGACTCTGTTCCATCTCAATCCAAGGATCATATCCCGGATGAAACTCTCTTTCTAATTAGTACTCTCGATCCATGGTATGGTGACATCATCGTGTACCTTCAGACATCTACCTTCCGGTCTAAGTTGACAAAGGATGCTCGACTTCACGTTCAACATCAATCCCAACCATATTGCATTGTTGGAGATACTTTATATTGTTTCAGAGTTGATTCTATGCTCCGCCGATGTTTGACCTTGGAAGAGGCTAAGAAAGTCCTAAACGACTATCACAGTGGCGCCTGTGGTGGTCACATGTCCAGTTATGCTACTGCCCAAAATATTCTGCGTGTGGGTTAATTCTGGCCATCTATATTTAAATATTGTATTGTTGCAATTAGAAAGTGTCTTGCGTGCCATATCTTCCAACGCAAGATACGTGCGCCACCCCTCCCTTTACATCCTATCATTATCATAGGCCCTTTCACCAAATGGGGTATTTATTTTATGACATGTAACCCTCACTTGGCCGGGGGGCATGCTTATATCATCGTTGCCATAGATTACTTCACCAAGTGGGCCAAAATGATGCCTACAATGGCAGCAGATGGTAAGACAACTACTCAGTTCATTTTCAACCATTTGATCATGCATTTCAGCATTCCTCAAGCCATCGTCACTAATCATGGCACTCATTTTCGGGACTACATGATGGCAAAGCTGACATCAAAGTTGGGCTTGCGTCACGACAGCTTGATGCCATACTACCCTTAGGAAAATGGCCAGGTTGAGGCCGTGAACAAGGTGCTTGTCACGATGCTTCAAAGAAAAATTGGTATACACAAATACAACTGGCATATCCAATTGTTCTCAGCTCTCTGGGCCTACCGAACATCAGTAAAGAGCGCGATTGGATTCACACCTTTCCAGTTGGTGTATGGTTTGGAAGATACTCTTCTGATTGAATGTGAGATCCCTTCAATGAGGTTGGTTGTGGAATTACTACCTGACACTTCCCTAGAGGAAGAATGTCTCTTATACCTGGAACGATGGGACAAAACTCGCCGCTTGGCTGCTTTGGTTATTGAGGCACAGAAAAAGCGGGTTAAAGCTCATTTCGATCAAACGGTTTCTCCATGCTCTTTTATCAAAGGAGACCTCGTCCTCTTGTATGATCAAGCACATGATAAGCTTGGGGTAGGAAAATTATAGCCTATGTGGCATGGACCCTATATCGTTAAACGTGTACTAAAAATGGGGCTTATGAGCTGATCAATTATGAAGGTCTTCCTTTGGCGCAGCCCAGAAATGGGTTGTACCTGAAGAAGTATTACGCTTGAATCATTCTTGTGTAGTGTGTGTACGTAGGTGATTTCTTCATTTTTGTGCATATGTGGTGTGGTGTGCTTTGTAAGCATCTTTCTACTGATTGCGTCTTCCTGATTGTGTATATGTCTACTACCCCATATGTCGGTTTCATGGATGGTGCCTCGCGCAGTACCAGGAATATGTCTTCGGCATCCTGGGTAATCTACAATCCTACTGGTGAGTTAGTTAATTTACAAGGCGTTTTTCTAGGGCCTGCTACAAATAATTTCGTGAAATATAGTGTCGTTTTGGAGTTATTGAACGAGGTTGTTAACCTTGGTATTCGTGCATTAATTGTATATCTGGACTCACAGCTTGTAGTTTTACAGCTCAATGGTCACTATTTAGTTAGGAACCCATCCATTTTAATACTGTATCTACGCATTCGTTTACTGGAAAGAAATTTTGATTACATCACATATCAGCATATACCCAGACAAATGAATGCATTAACAGATGCAGTAGCTAACATGGTATTAGATAGACATTTATGCAAATATATATATATATATATATATATGTCGAATGTTTGCAGTGTGTGCATCATATAAAATCCAAAAATATACATGTCTATTTTAGTTATATCCGGAGACAACATGTCTCGTAAAAATATGCATATGAAAAGCCTAGGTGACTAATCAACATGGTGCTCATGGTAGCATGTTACTGCCCGCACCAATCACCTCAGTAAGCAATGAAGGTGACTAGGCACCCCTACGGTGTGCCTCTGATAAGCCATAGGAACATCAGCCAGGTGAGCATAATTAGGAATCCCACGGGCGATTCCCTCTAAGTTCTGAACTAGCTCGTTCCCCTCGGCCCCCTCACCTTGAGGGTCATAGGTGAGAGGGGTCCTCCGTGCGATCGATGACATCCTGGCAGGCCTCTCTAGGTCAACATTTGCATACATATAAGATCAATTGTTAGAACATTCTTGCATACCCAAAAAAATCATCATAAAATTCATAAAATCAAAAATATTTTTACCCATCAACTCATCCCAGTCCTCTCCTTTCGGAAGTGGAAGGTCTGGGTCTCCTGTGAAATCAGTACCGGCATAGGGCTAGTCCTCTACGATGATCAAATGTCACCAAACCCATCCGAAGAACTCGGGCCGCCATGACATTTGCTGGCCCCCTCTTGCTCTGGGCATCAGTGCTGCCCATTAAGCCATCTGTGGCTCTCTCAAAGGTGGATCTACGACTATCACCCCCTGGCCCTGGAAGATAGGTAGCCATTCTAGGATGAATGATACCAAGATTGACCCATACCCAAACTGCTTTAGTTTGGCCTTTTTACATTTAGTCAATTGCCGTTTGATATTCATGGTTACGACTGTGGCCCAATCAAATACTGTCAGGTTAATACATTCTGATGCCAGGAGGAGCTGCATTTTGGTAGTCTCATATGGTGCCCGTGACCCTGCAACCCGCGTAATAGTATGTAACACCACTCTGAGTGCTAGATCGGGAACAATGTGAATGTCAACTTTGCCACTACCTGATCCTGTTTGTGCCCCTGGACACACTCTCTCCATAACCATCGACATATTTTCACCAGATGGCCTGGTACCTGTTATAATCGAAACTAGACTTCTGCGAGACAATCTAGTGATGAAGTAGACGTCGGACATTTTGAGTTCAAGTACTTGATCTTGAAGCCTAAACTTCTCTTCATTCTCATCCTAGATACTTATCAAGTATTGTAACAATTCAGGTTGTGCCCTGAGACATGGTGTCAAGAAGAATTTCTTTAAACTGCAATCCTGAAGAGCATTCATGCATTGCTCATTCCCCATTGCCATTTTTTCTTCTTCACTGTGCTCCATTTCTTTCCATTCATTCACCATTATGGCTTTATACCTGCATCAAATTGGTCATAAGCACATCATAAGATCCCTTGGGCATTAAAAAATTCAATTGATTGGTTCAATTTTTGTGAAATTTGAGTGGAAAATGAGGTTGTGTGGTTGGTGCGACTATTTTTCTAACAGTCGTGCCATCTGGCGCAACCCCTTTACAAAAAGAGCTCCATTGGCACGTGTCCGTGCCTCATACCCACGCCAACCGTGGAAGCCCTAAATTTTCAAATCCTCCCTTCAAGGATGTCAAATCATGATGAAAAGCTATGAAATATGGATTAAAACATAGCTAATGGAAGCAGCTCCTACGTGGAAAAGACAGGATTCAGAATGATGCACCGGATCGTCCATAATCGTCACCGCAAGGTCGCAGGGAAATAACTCACTATCGCTCTTCACAAGAGGTAAAAAGTAAAAAGTAAATATTTTTTTACTATTTGGTCATATTTATAACTTTTCGAAATCAAATTAGGTTTTGGAGATTATTTTTCTGATATTTTATAATATTTTTGTCGAAAAATGGGTTTTAAGATTGCTTTTTGTGCAGCAACAGGTTTTCACACGACTAGGACGATGATATGAGTTGTATTTTATACTTTTTCAACTCATTAAAAACACGAAAAATTCACTATTGGAGTCATATTTCAGATCTTTTCTAACTCTCTAAAACTGAAAAGATTTCCAAGTCGCTTGTCGTTTTGAGCTCGTTAAATTGGCTACGAAATGACATCTACCCAGTATACGTTTACCCATTTTTTGGGCTGGGATAGATTATTTACAAAAAAGGAATACCCTAGCCTATCGTGACTAGGAGGTTCTCTCAAATATAGTTTTCTACCTTTTCAGATCTGCGAGACTATCTACGAAAAGGGAATGTTGGAGTTTTCTTTTCCGCTATTTTTTCAAACTCTCTAAACATGAAAAGACACCTAGTTATTCCTTTGTCAGACTCGTTAAAACTTGATGAGATCAGACTTCATCGTAATGATGTTACTCGAGTTCCTCCTTCCTAGGGCTCTTTAAATGTACTAGGTTGGATTTGTCCAAAGGAAAAACTTATATCGCAAGCATATGTTATCCCTTTCAAGCTTGTTGCCAAAAATAATTGGGGTACTCGCCAGAAATGGTGGGGGAAAATGGAACCAGTATCACCGTCGTGTCGACAGTATGTTTCTCTTGAACATGGCACTTGTCTTCATTCGTGTGGGGTTGGGGACATCTCATCTCATTTTTTTCTTGCCTCCATGGGTTTGGGTAATAATTTTTGACCGCTAATCTGCTCTTTGCCACGTCATCATGACCTCAGATCTTTTGATGTCAAATACTGCCAAATCCACTGTCGTGCCACCGATATGTTCAAGAGAAGTTGGCCTTTACAGTTTTTAACCTCCCTCTGATTCTCTACTGATCTTGATTCGAAAACATTATGTTCCTCTGTCTCGCATTGATGATGTGGGAAACACTATGGCCCACCTTCGATTAAGGTCAATTCTTGTCAACTTCAACTCATTATCCAAGAAGTTGATCTAGAGACTCCCTTCAGGTACCTTGGAGCCTGCATGCCTCAATGGCAGGTTCTTCGCATTTGACGCAAGTTGTTTATTATTGACCTTCGATCGGATGATTCTATGGGTGTTCGACGCCAGCTCAATGTTCACACTCCATGGATTGTACCTATAGTACCTTGAGGGCCATCCTCATTATTAGTGGTTCCTCTAGTGTCTGTTAACGACTTTCATTATTGGCTGGTAATCAGACAATTTTCTTGCATGTTCAACTTCATCTCACTTATTCACATGCTCGGACTTATACTCTGTTTTGGTCGAGATGGAGCACAAGACCCTAGATTTTGTCTGATGAAATCCAGGTTGCGGATTCTTTGTGGACTATCATGATTAGTTACATGACTCATTTGATTGGATGGTTGCGACCATACCTAAGTCTACTTGTTGATCCTTCTTTACTGGATGGTTGCGTCCATACCTTGGATCTCGGTTATTGTACACTCTATTATGGATGGCTGCATCCATACCACATATCATGTATTTGAGATATCAGTTGCATTTGGCTTTGCAGGTTTTCCGACGGCAGTGTTTTCAGTTGGGTGCGTTCTCATAAATAATTTCACCCCTCCCTCTCTCTCGAGCCTCATGCTTTAGGGGGCATCTGTTACACAGCATTTTGTCACCATCCTTGCAATCCCTCGTCCCGCACATTGGAGGACTATTCTGGTGACCTATGAATAGTAAAATGACCTGAAACCACCTTCATGGCATCCTCTTGCATAAGGAAAAACATTCCCCTGAAGAACATTTCCTCTAAAAAACCCTAAAAATAGATGTTTTAGCCTTGGCGCAACTAGCCAATTCAGCCCCCGCACTAATGAGGGAAATCCACACTAGAGGGTGCACCAACTAGCGCCCTGTCCCTGTGTTTCACTTGCACCAAGCTTAATAAGGGATGTTTTTTAAAAATAAATGGTGGAAGTTTGATTTCAACAAACTCCTAAATGAATCATCAAAAGGATTTGAGTGGTTTGGCTTTGGATCTCCATGTATAGGAATTGGTTTTCCACCTATCATGGAAGCTTCTTTAGAGATAGGGCCTATCCCATGATTATAGGGATCCCAACTTCCTTTCCTCCATCTTTAAAAGTTACCTTTTACATTAGCAAGCTAGCTGAACTTGTAGGAAGGAAACTATAGCTGGGAAACCTTTGAGACCCAAGCCAAAGAGAGAAAGCTTCGTCCAAATTCCCAACAGGCTTTGTTGAGACATGCTCCACTGTTAGCTCCAGCGAAGGAAGATCATTGCATCAGAGAATTTGGTTGTAATCTCCCTTTTGTCATTTATAATATAAGCGACTCTGATTTTGGTTCAATTCATGTGTTCATTTCTTTATGTAATGCAATGAATTATATCCTCTCTGACTGATATATGGTTACATGCTTTAGATTTTACGTTGTATGTTGTTGTTTCCTCGCAGGTGTACAGGTGTTCGGACGTGTCAAATGAAAGGATCGTGATCTGTCAAGCGAGGGATGGGAAACGTCATCTTTTCTTCAACAACAACTACGTGGTATTTGAGGTAGCCTAATTATCACAATTTTTGTCTTTTTGTAACTAGGAACCAACGTCATTGTGTGACTTAATTGTTTCTAGACCCGATCTGGGCTAGTGGGATCTCCTCTGTTCACAGAGGGGATTTACCTCTTCAACACTAACCCTAACCCTAACCTTAACCTTAGCTTTACCCTTAACCTAACCTTAAACTTAACTATAGCCTTAACCTATCTTAAAATTAACCTAAGCTTAACCTTACCCTTAACCTTGACCTTAACCTTAACTTAACCTAACCTTAACCTTAACCTTAACTATAACCTAGCACTAACCTTGACCAAACCCTTAACCTTAACCTTATATTAACCTTATACTAACCTTAAATTTAACCTTAACCTAACTATAAATTTACCCTTAACCTTAACCTTGACCTTAGCTATAACCTAACCCTAACCTTGACCAAACCCTTAAACTTAACCTTAACCTTAACCTGACTAAACCCGTAACCTTAACCTTAACCTTATCCTTGACCCCTTAACCTTAATGTTAACATAATATTAACCTTAATTAAAACCTAACCCTAACAAAAACCTTAACCTTAACCTTAACCTTAACCTTAACCTTAACCATAACCCTAACCTTAACCTTAACCTTAACCCTAAACTTAACCTTAACCTTAACCTAACTTTAACCTTAACCTACCCATAACCTTATCCTTAACCTTAACCTTAACCTTAACCTAACCTTAACCTTAACTTTACCTTCACCTTGACTTTACCCTTAAACTAACCTTAACCTTAACCTAACCCGTAACCTTTACCAAACATTTAACATTAAATTTACCCTTAACCTAATCTTAACCTTAACCTAGCCTTAACTTTGAATTTACCCTTACCGTAACCTTAACCTTGACCTTAACCTGAGGTTAATATTATGGTTAAATTTAAGGGTAAGGTTAAGGATAAGGTTAGGGTTAAGGTTATGGTAAGGTTAGGGTTAGGTTAAGGTTAAGCAGGGATAATTTTAAGGATGGAAAATTATCTTGTAGTTTAAAAAATTGGCGAATCTCACTAGTCCCAAATATGCAAACTATAAAATGTTTATTGTTGTATTTGTAAAATTATTCAAATTTATAATGATATTATATATATTTTCTATATAATGTTGGTGATTTTTAACGTAAAAATAAAAATTATTGTAAAATTTGGGCGAATCATTTTTATAAAAAAATGGAAATTGGCGAATCTTTTTTTTGGAAAAACCATGGAAAAATAGCCCATCTATGAATATTAGCCCCTAAAATTTTCCATGAGGTTAGGTTAGGTTAAGGTTAGGTTAAGGTTAAGGTTAAGGTTAAGGTGAATGTAAATGTAAGGTTAAGGTTAAGGTTAAGGTTATGGTTATGGTTAAGGTTAAGGTTAGGTTAAGGTGAAGGTTAGGTTAAGGTTAAGGTTATGGGTTTGGTCAAGGTTATGGTTAGGTTATAGTTAAGGTCAAGGTTAAGGTTAGGTTATAGTGAAGGTTAAGGTTAAGATAAGGTTAAGGTTAAGGATAGGCTAAGGTTAAGGTTATGGTCAAGGTTAAGGTTAACGTTAGGTAAAGGTTAAGGTTAAGGTTAATGTTAAGGGATTGGTCAAGGTTAGTGTTAGGTTATAGTTCAGGTTATGTGTTTATTCAGGTGAAGTTAAGGTTAAGGGAAAGGTTAGTTTAAGGGTAAATATAAGGTTAAGGGTTTATTCAGGTTAAGGTTAAGGGTTTGTTCAAGGTCAGGGTTGGTTCAAGTTACGGATTTAGTCAGGTTAAGGTTAGGTTTAAGGTTAAGGTTATGGTTAAGGTTAAGGTTAAGGGTAAATTCAAGGTTAAGGTTAAGGTTAAGGTTAGGTTAAGGGTAAAATTAAGGTTAAGGTTAAGGTTTGGTCAAGGTTAGGGTTAGGTTATAGTTAAGGTTAAGGTTAAGGTTAAGGTTATGGTTAAGGTTAATGCTCGGTAAAGTTAAGGTTAAGGTTAAGATTTGGTCAAGGTTAGGATTAGGTTATAGTTAAAGTTAAGGTTAAGGTCAAGGTTAAGTGTATGGTTAAGGTTAGGATAAGGTTAATATTAGGTTAAGGGTAACATTAAGGTTATGGTTAGGGTTAAGGTTAGGGGAAGGTTAAGGTTAAGGTTAGGTTCAGGGTAAAGTCAAGGTTAAGGTTAGGATAAGGGTAAGGGTTTGGTCAAGGTTAGGGTTCGGTTATAGTTAAGGTTATGTTAAGGTTAAGGTTAAGGTTTGGTCAAGGTTAGGGTTAGGTTATAGTTAAGGTTAAGGTTAAAGTTAGGGAAAGGTTAAGGTTAAGGGTTTGGTCAAGGTTAGGGTTACGTTATAGTTAAGGCTAAGGTTAGGTTAAGGTTAAGGTTAAGGTTACGGGTTTGTTCAGGCTAAGGTTGAGGTTAAGGTTAGGTTAAGGTTAAGGTTAAGGTTAAGGTAAGGTTAAGTTTAAGGTTAAGGTTAATGTTATGGTTAAGGTTAATATTAGGTTAAGGTTAAGGTTAAGGTTAGGATAAGGTTAAGATAAGGTTAAGGTTAAGGTTAGGTTAAGGTCAAGGGTGAAGGTTAAGGGTAACGTCAAAGTCAGGGTCAAAGTTAAGCTTAATGTTAAGAGTAAGGTCAAGGTTAAGGTTATGGGTCTTAACCTTAACCTTCACTATAACCTAACCCTAACCTTAACAAAACCTTAACCTTAAACTTAACTTAACGGTAACCTTAACCTTAACCTTAACTTTAACCTTAACCTTAACCTTAACCTTACCTTTAACCTTAACCTTAACCTTACCCTTAACCTTAACCTTGATCTTAACTATAACCTAACCCTAACCTTGACCAAACCCTTAGCATTAACCTTAACCTTACCCTTAACCGTAACATTAACCTTAACCTAACCTTAACCTTAACCTTACCCTAACCTTACCCTAAGTTTAACCTTAACTTTACCCTCAACCTAACCTTAACCTTAACATAACCTTAACATTATCTTAACCTTAACTATAACCTAACCCTAACCTTGAAAAAAACTTAACATTAACCTTAACTTTACCCTTATCCTAACCTTAACCTTAACCTTGACTTTACCCTTAACTTAAGCATAACCTTCACTACAACCTAACCCTAACCTTGACCAAACCCTTAACCTTAAGCTTAACCTTACCCTTAACCTTGACCTTAACCTTAACTTTAACTATAACCTAACCCTAACCTTGACCAAACCCTCAACATTAACCTTAACTTAACCTTAACCTTAACCTTAACCTAACCTTAGAATTTACCTTAACTATAACCTAACCCTAACCTTTACCAAATCCTTAAACTTAACCTTAATCTTAACCTTAACCTTTACCTAACCTTAACCTTAACCTAACCCTAACCTTACCCTAACCTTAACCCTACCCATAACCTTAACTTTACCCTTAACCTAACCTCAACCATAACCTTAGCCTAACCGTAACGGTTAATGTTAGGGTAAGGTTAAGATTACGTTAAGGTTAAGGTTAAGGTTAAAGCTAGATTAAGGTAAGGTTAAGGTTACGGATTTAGTCAGCTTAAGGTTAAGGATATGGTTAATGGGGTAAGGTTAAGGTTAAGGTTAAGGTTAAGGTAATGGTTAATGCTAGGGTAAGGTTAAGGTTAAAGTTGAGGTTAAGGTTAGGTTAAGGTAAGGGTTAGGTTATATTTAAGGTCAAGGTTAAGGTTAGGGTTAATGTTAGGTTAAGGTTAATGGTATGATTAAGCCCTTAATCTTCCCATAACCTTAACCTTAATTTAACCGAACCTAGCCTAACCTTAACCTTATCCTTACCTTAAAATAAATTTAACCTTAACCTTCCCCTGACCTTAACCCTGACCTTACCCTAACCTTACCCTTAACCTTTAGCTTAATTTTAACCTAACCTTAACCTTAAATTTACCCTTAACCTAACCTTAACCTCAACCTAACCCTAACCTTGACCTTAACCTTAACCTTATCCTTAACCTTAACCTGACTAAACCCGTAACCTTAACCATAACCTTAACCCGTAACCTAACCCGTAACCTTAAATTTATCCCTAAACCCTTAACCTAACCTTAACCTTAACCTTAACCTTAATTTAACCGAACGTAACATAACCTTAACCTTATCCTTACCTTAAAATAACTTTAACCTTGACCTTCCGCTAACCTTAACCCTAACCTTACCCTAACCTTACCCTTAACGTTCAACTTAATTTTAACCTAACCTTAACCTTAACTTTACCCTTAACCTAACCTTAACCTTAACCTCAACCTAACCCTAACCTTGACCTTAACCTTAACCTTAGCCTTAACCTTAACCTAACCTTAACCAAACCCTTAACCTTAACCTTAACCTGAATAAACCCATAACCTTAACCGTAACCTTAACCTTAACCCTAAACCCTTAACCTAACCTTAACCTTAACCTTACCTTAAGGTTAGGTTAAGGTTAAGGTTAAGGTTAGGTAAGGGTAAGGTTAAGGTTATGGGTTTAGGCAAGTTAAGCTTAAGCTTAAGGTTAAGGTTAAGGGGGTAAGGTTAATGTTAATATTAAGGTTAAGGTTAGGTTAAGGGTAAAGTTATGGTTAAGGTGAAGTTTAAGGGTAAGATTAAGTTCAAGGTTATGATTTTAGTCAAGTTAAGGTTAAGGTTAAGGGTTTGGTCAAGGTTAGGGTTAGGTTATAGCTAAGGTTAAGGTTAGGGTTAAGTTTAAGGTTAAGGTGATATTGAAGGTTAAGGTTAAGTTCTGTAACCTTAACCTTAACCTTAAATCTAACTATAACCTAACCTTTACCTTTACCTTAACTATAACCTTAACCTTAACTATGACCTAACCTTCACCTTAACCTTAACCTTAACCTTACCCCCTTAATCTTAACCTTAGCCTTAACCTTAACCTTAACCTGACTAAACCCATAACCTTAACCTTACCCTTACCTAAACTTAACCTTAACTAACCTTAACCTTAACTTTAATGTTAACCTAACCTTAACCTTAACTATAACCTAACCCTAACCTTAAATTTAACCTTAATCTTATCTTAACCTTAACCTTCACTATAACCTAACATTAACCTTGACCTTAACTATAACCTAACCCTAACCTTGACCAAAATGATGCAGGAGCATCGGCATTAGCCAGCAATGTGGAGGATTGTCCACATGTTGTGGCTAATCACAGTAAAATTCATTGACTGTTTGGTTCAACTCAGGTTTACTGAGAGGAGTAGACTTTATGAATAGTTTTTTATGGAAATAAATGTGATTGTTTTATTTAGAATTAGAGATAAGACTTATTAATATTGGTGTAATCGAGAGAGACAAGATTAGAAGATTTTGTTGTTAAGATCCTTCGAAGAAATAGGAGGTTTTTGTTTGCTATTATTAGGAGAATTAATAGTGAAATTGTAGGAGCGAGAGAGAGGATTAGAATGGGTTCTATATGGAGCGAAAGCTCGAATGGGTGTGTGTGACTTGGAGTGGTGTGAGAATTTAGATTAAATGTGTGAACTGTATTATATGTGTAACAGAGATTATTTTCTTATGTAAGTGGCTTAAGGCCGAGATCTGTTCTTTTATATGCCATGAATAAAACTGATGTTGTACGTATCAATGTATGATGAGTGTAATGTTGGATGTGTTGTTTTTTTTGTACAGTGGTTGAAGTCGTTACGACTTGAATGTTTATTTAATCTGTAATATTTCTATGTTTATTGCAAACCTGGCACTGTCGAATTGTGTGAATTGGGGAATTCATGAACACAAAGAAATTGTGAAGTAAATCCTTATCGAATTCCTGGAATGGAATTAAAGGATATATTGTTTGATTGCATGAGTAATCGGGTTTGTGTGTAAATTATTGCATCAGAGCGGGGAAAGATTTTCATGTCGCACCATATAGCCATAATCCCCGGAGGCGAAGTGTTATAAACAGGTTAAAAATTAAATCGGATCTAGAAACTTCGCACCAGAGTTTGGAAGCTACCAAATGTTGGTGGTGATATTAAATACAGTGATTCGCAATCGCCTATTAATATTACATCGGTGCAGATGAAGCGGAGTGCATTTGGAATTGTAAAGTTATAGGGACATCGCATCGGATTTGGGAGATCCGTCGACAGTCATGGCAGTTAAGTTTTCGTGATTTCATATTGATTTGAATTACGGTGGATCGGTGCTGTGGAGAAATCGACAGTTTGGCATTCAACCACTCCGACTTCCGATTTGTGAATCGTGTTGAATGTCCAATTTTGGAGCGGAAAAATATATGAATTTTGCTGGGAGAGTCATTCAAATGCTGTTTTAAAAAGGATAAAGGTTATATTGGTAACACATTGGGGCTAGATGAATGCCAATGGTTGAATCATATCGTTCACTGCATTGAGAACTGTTTTGGATAGTCAGATCGGTTAGATCTAAGCTCAGGAATCCGTATAAGTCTTTGTGGGTAAAAAGTGTTGGGTGTCGATGCAAAGGAAGAGCCTGGAATGCAGATATGGTATGAGTGGTATCAGTTCGATTATAAAGAAGGTAAGCTAATTACCAGGTTCTAAGTTAAATATTTGGGTTGATTATTGATGATTTCCAAAATTGAATGAGTGTGGGAATTAACATGTAATTGATATTCAATCTGATCAAGAGAAGGGTGTTGATGGTATTTAAATTTATATATGGGTGTTGGCAATTACACTATGGCCTTCGATTAAAGGTGTGTCGATTGCTGTGTTGTAGTTTGAACCATAAGTTTGAGAGGAACTGAAATTGTTGTATTTTGAATTTGTGAATCAATATCGCATACTTCCACAATTGAAGTGTATGTAATTGTCTAAATTGGAGTTTTTTTATGCACAGTGAGCCTTGGAGCAATCGATTTGTAGAAAGGTTGGAGTGGATACTCAATCTTGAATCGAATTTATTGAGGTCGAATGCAGAAAGATCATTCCGATTTTGTGGTGAATTTGTAGAACTCTGTTTCTGCGCAGAGCCAGAGAATGGCGATGAAGATGATCCAAAGGTCGATGTGTCGATGTTGACAGAGTAAATGGTTTTAAAGGGCGCATCTGCAGATTGGAATTTTGGAGATGAAATTTTAAAATCACAATAAAAAGAGATTCTGGGTTTGGTGAGTTATTCTCGCCATCACAAACCCTTAACCTTAACCTTAACTTTACCCTTAACATAATCTTAACCTTAACCTAACCTTAACCTTGACTTTACCCTTAACCTAACCTTAACATTGACCTTAACTATAACTTAACCCTAACCTTGACCAAACCTTAACATTAAGCTTAAGTTAACCGTAACCTTAACCTTAACCTTCCCATTACCATAACCTTAACCTTAAATTTACCCTTAACCTTAGCCTTAACCTTAACCTTACCCTTACCTAATCTTAACCTTAACCTAACCTTAACCTTAACTTTACCCTTAACCTAACGTTAACCTTGAAATTAACTATAACTTAACCCTAACCTTGAAAAAACCCTTAAGGTTAGGGTTAGGTTATAGTTAAGGTCAAGGTTAAGGTTAGGTTATAGTGAACATTAAGGTTAAGATAAGGTTAAGGTTCGAGTCAAGGTTAAGGATAAGGTTCAGGTTAAGGTTAAGTTTAAGGTTAGGTTATAGTGAGGGTTAAGGTTAAGACCCGTAACCCTAACCTTAACCTTAACCTTGACTTTACCCTTAACCTAACCCTAACCTTAACCTTAGCCTTAACCTTATCTTAACCTTAACCTAACCTTAACCTTAACCTTAACCTAACTATAACCTTACCCTTAACCTTAACCTTGACCAAACCCTTAACATTAACCTTAACCTTAACCTTTACTTAACCTTAACCTTGACCTTAACCTTAACCTTGACCTTACCCTTAACCTTAACATTAACCTTAACCTAAACCTTAACCTTAACCTAAAATTAACCTTAACCTTACCCTAACCTTACCCTAACCTTAACCTTAACCTTACCCTCAACCTAACCTTAACCTTAACCTAACCTTAACCTTATCTTAACCTTAACGATAACCTAACCCTAACCTTAACAAAATCTTAACATTAACCTTAAATTTACCCTTAACCTAACCTTAACATTAACCTTAACCTTGAATTTACCCTTAACTTAAGATTAAATTTCACTATAACGCAACCCTAACCTTGACCAAACCTTTAAACTTAACCTTAACCTTACATTTAACCTTGACCTTAACCTTAAATTTAACTATAACCTAACCCTAACCTTGACCAAATGCTTAACATTAACCTTAACCTAACCTTAACCTTAACCTTAACCTTAACCTAACCTTAACCTTGACATTAACTATAACCTAACCCTAACCTTGACCAAACCCTTAACCTTAACCTTAATCTTAACCTTAACATTAACCTTTACCTAACCTTAACCTTAACCTAACCCTAACCTTACCCTAACCTTAACCCTAACCATAACCTTAACTTTACCCTTAACCTAAGGTTAAGATTACGTTAAGGGTAAGGTTAAGGGTAAAGTCAAGGTTAAGGTTACATTAAGGGTAAGGTTAAGGTTAGGGTTAGGTTATAGTTAAGGTCAAGGTTAAGTTTAAGGTTAAGGTTAAGGTTAAGGTTAAGGTTATGGGTTTAGTCAGGTTAAGGTTAAGGTTAAGGTTAATGTTAAGGGTAAGGTCAAGGTCAAGGTCAAGGTTAGGTTAAGTGTAAAATCAAGGTTAAGGTTATGTTAAGGGTTTGGTCAAGGTTAAGGTTACGTTAAGGTCAAGGTTAAAGTTAAGTTTAAGGTTAAGGGTAAGGTTAAGGTTAAGGTTAAGGTTAAGGTCAATGTTAAGGTATGGACGCAACCATCCAAGCAATGAGTCATGTAACCAATCATAATAATCCACAAAATCTGCAGCCTGGATTCCAATAGACAAAATCTAGGGTCTTGTGCTCCATCTCGACCCGAACAGAGTATAAGTTCTAGCATGTGAATAAGTGAGCTGAAGTCGAACATGCAAGAACATCGTCTGATTACCATCCAATGATGAAAGCCATTAACAAATGTGAGAGGAACCACCAATAGTGACAGTGGCCCTCAAGGTACTACAGGTACAATCCACGGAATGTGAACAGTGAACTGGCATAGAACACCGACAGAATCATCCGATCGAAGGTCAGTGATGAAAAACTTACGTCGAATGTGAAGAACCTACCATTGAGGCATGCAAGCTCCAAGGTGCCAGAAAGGAGTCTCTAGATTAGCTTCCTGGATAATGAGCTGAAGTTGACAGGAAGCAACCTTGATCGAAGGTGGGCCATATTGTTTCCCACATCTTTGACGCAAGACAGAGGAACATAATGTTTGTGAATCAGGATCAGATGAGAATCAGAGGAAGGTTGAAACTGCAGAGGTCAACTTCTCTTGAACATATCAGTGGCATGAAAATGGATTTGGCAGTATTTGACATCAAAAGATCAGAGTTCATGATGACAAGGCAAAGAGTAGATGAGAGGTAAAAAGGGATTACCCAAACCCATGGAGGAAAGTAGAAAATGAGATGAGATGTCCCCAACCCAACACAAATGCAGATAGGTGCCATGTTCAAGAGCGATATACTGCCGACACGACGATGATACTGGTTCCATTTTCCTCACCATTTCTGGCGAGTACCCCAATTATTTTTGAAAACAAGCTTGAAAGGGATAGCATATGCTTGTGATATAAGTTCGTCCTTCAGACGAATCCAACCTAGTACATTTAATGAGCCCTAGGAAGGAAAATCTGGAGTAGCTTCATCACGATAGAATCCAATGTCATCAGGTTTTAATGAGTTTGACAAAGGGAGAACTCGACGTCTTTTCATTTTAGAGAGTTTGAAAAGACAGCGGAAAAGTAAACTCCAACAGTCCATTTTCATAAATATTTCCTCATATTTGAAAAGGTAGAAAACTATGTCTAAGAAAACCTCCTAGTCACGATAGGCTAGGGTATTCCTTTTTCGTAAATGATCTATCCTACCCCGAAAAAGGGGTAAACATATACTAGGTATATGTTGCTTCACAGCCAATTTAACGAGACCAAAACAACAAGTGATCTTTTCATGTTTAGAGAGTCAGAAAAGAGCTGAAATATGACTCTAGAAATGACTTTTTTCGTGTTTTTACCGAGTCTGAAAAATTATAAAATACAACTCACATCGTCGTCCAAGCTGCGTGAAAACCTGTTGCTGCACATGAAACCAAGCGTAAAACCCATTTTTTGAAAAAATATAATAAAATATTGGAAAAATGACTTTCAAAACCTAATTTTGACTTTGAAAAGTTATAAATATGCCAGAAATAGTAAAAACATATTCACTTTTACTTTTTACCTCTTGTGAGAGAAACAGTGAGCTTTTGTTGTGAAAACTTGTAGCAGCGATTGTGGTCAATCTAGTACGTCATTTCGGTTCTCGTTCATTCTAGGTAAGAGGTGCTCTCCATAGCTTTGTTTTGATTCATTTTTTATAGATGTCCATTGTGTTTTTGAATCCCTAATGGGACCTTTGCAAATTTAGGGCTCGGCCAGTTGGCGTAGGTATCAGGCACGAACCCGTGCCAATTGGCTCCTTTTTGCAAAGGGGTCGCGCCAATGGCGCAACTCAAATTTCCACTTAAATTTAACAAAATGTGAGCCAATCAGATGAATTTATGAGTGTTCCATAGATCTAATGAGGATTTTATGACCATGTTGGTGAAGATACACCGCCACAATGGTCATCGAGTCGAAGGAAAGGGAGCATGGTGAAGAAGATGAAATGGCCACGCAGAATGAAGCATGCATGAACACTCTCCGAAACTGTGGTTTGGAATTTTTTTTCTTAACACCATGTTTGAGAGCACAACCTGAGTTACTATAGTATTTGATCAACATCTGGGACAAGAATGAAGAAAAATTCATGCTTTGAGACCAAGTGTTTGAGCTTGAATTATCCGATGTTTATTTCATAACTGGATTGTCGCGAAGAGGTCCAGTGCCAATCATGATAGTTACTAGACCATTTGGTGAGAAAATGGCACTGGAAATGGAAAGAGTGTGCCCAGGGGCACAACAGGATCAGGCAGTGGGAAGGTTGATATCCACATGGTTCCTGATCTAGCACTCAGGGTGGTACTCCACACCATTACGCGAGCTGTGGAGTTGTAGGCACCACATGAAGCAACTAAAGCACAACTCCTACTAGCATCTGAATGCATGAACTCGACACTTTTTGATTGGGCCACTTCCGTAACAATGAACATCAAACGACAGTTGACAAAGTGCAAGAAGGCAAAAATGAAATAGTTTGGGTATGGTTCCATCTTGGTATCATTCATCCTTGAACGACTACCAATTTTCCAGGGCCAGGGGGCGATAGTCACCGAGCCATCATTGAGGGAGCCAAGGATGGCTCGATGGGCAAAACTCATGCCCAGATCAGGAGGGGGCCAACAAATTTCGTGCAGGCCCGAGTTTTTTGTATGGCTATGGCGACAGCTGATCGTTGTTGAGGATTGGCCCTATGCCGGTACTGAATTCACGGGAGACCCAGATCTTCCACTCCCAGAGGGGGATGATTGGGATGAGGAGCTGGGTAAGACTCTTTTTTATTTTTATGTATTTATGATTTTTTTGTAATACATGTCTATTCTAACAAAAAATCCTATATGAGTGCAAATGTTGGCCTAGAGAGGCCCGCTGGGATGTCGCCCATCACACAGAGGACCCCTCTCGCACACGATCCTCAAGCTAAGGGTGGTGAGGGAAGTGAGTTTGTCCAGAACCTGGAGGGTATCACCCGAGGGATCCCGGATTACGCTTGCCTAGCAGACGTCCTGATGGCTTACCAGAGGCACACCGTGGGGCTGCCTAGTTGCCTCCATTGATTACTGAGGCGATTGGTGCACATGGTGACATGCTACAATGAGCACCACGCTGATTAGTCATATAGGGATTTTATATGCATATTTTTGAGAGACATGTTGTCTCCGACTATTATTAAAATATACATGTATATTTATGAATTTATGTGATGTACACAAACTACAAACTATTCGACATATATATATATATATATATATTTCTGGATGGATATTTTTACATATGATGATGTTTTTTAATATGTTGTGCAAATGTCTAATACAATTTCATCTAATGCATTAGTTACATAACACACGACCCAATGGAAAATTTCACAAAATGTATTACCACATAAATCACATTTTATTTTTTATGCAAGCTTAAAACACAAATGTAAATTATGCTTGAAATAAGGAAAACGGGCATGCCCCAGCATGGTGTCTTAATTTGAGGTACATGCCCCCCAAGCTTCAATGCATAGGAAATGGAGTGAAGCTTCAAAACATAAGAGATTTGATCTACATCTAACCAAACTCTAATTGAACGGGCTTGTGTTTCATTATTTTAATGAGGTTGACACACTTAAAAGAACTATCCTCGTAGCAACTTATTTCATTGTTTTAGGAGCTTGACACAGGAAGAGGAAATATGCTCTGACGAGCTCAAAGGAGCAAGTTCAGGCAGAGGATAACCAGATACAAAAGGCTCAAGACAGTCAGACATTGCCTCCAAGCCAGGCATGAACGAGGAAAGATGATGTCCATCGCTCCATGGAAAATCTTCAAGAGACATTGTTTCGACGATAGCTTCATCAAAAGGGAAGACTTCTCTTAAAGGATCAGGCGAATATGCATCACCTAGCCAAGGGGATTGATAATATATATCCAGAGGCATGCTCGAAGGACCATGCTCAGGAGGAGGAGGATCAGATGCAGCGACAATTTTGCAATAATTAATCTCAACTAGAGTTAAAGGCATCGATTCTCTGAAAGAGGTCACCTGTTCAGGTGAAGGGATGATCCAAGGGTCGCCTAACCTAGAGATCATATTAACTTGAATGGTGTGTGGTGGTGGCGTGGGAAAAATACCCATGAGGACGGGGTCCTTATAAAGACTGGGTCCTACACTGTCGGGGGGATTTGCGATTTGATCCATGTAAGGAACGTTGTTCTCAAAGGATGAGGTGAATAAATACAACTGATCAACAGTGATAATTTTTCCCTCATGAGGGAACTTCAGAAGGCGGAAGAGGGTGGACGGAATGCATAGCATGGCATGAGTCCAACTGTGACCAAGAAGAAGGTTGTAGTTGAGCTTGGCGTCAACCACTTCTACTTCTACATTGACTATCTTACCCTGTAACGTGATTGGAAAACTCTAGAGAACACCCAGGGGTTTAGATTCCTGACCATAAAATTCCTCTAGGTCATTGGGAGATGAAGTAAGAGCTAGAGAGCCAATGGCCTTCCAGCATGCGGATGACATAACACAGGTGGAAGCACCTTCGTCCACAATGGCTCTATGAATGTTGAGGCCATTGATCCCAACTTGTATAACAAGAGCGATTTGATGTGGAAGTTGGGGGACAAAATTTTCTAGGTCAAAGGTGAGAAGACTGGAATCAGCAGGATCGATTCCACCGATTGTGGACAACAGATTTTTTGTAGTGCTGAGTGGCACGGACGTTTGGGTTATAGGGAGACTTTCGCAGAACACCTTTAGAAGGTGGCCTCACAACAGGTTCAGTGCTAGGCTTCTTAATTTCTAAAGGACTAGATATAGGTGGGGGAGGTGGGCCATCAACGACTTCCTTCCAAACTACCTGGCATGATCCAGCATAATTATTCGAACGCGTAGCAGTCGAAACAGGTGTAGCACCATTCATCATAAAAACTTGGGAACCAAATGGTGCAGATGGTGAAGGCTACTCAACCATCTGGGTCTACTGAGATGGGAATGGTTCTTTGAGAACTGCTGGAGTCCCTTTGGAGCCTTTCAGAAGTTGACTAACTTCGAATCGTCAGGGACAATCTTTGGTATAATGATCTCCTTCACAGATAAGGTAGGGGTACTTCGGTTTACATTGGGAACCATCATCAGCACGAGGTTTAGAAGACTCTGGTTTTGGGGCATCGAGTTTGGATTTTCCTTTACCCTTCTTCTTCCCTTTGGATGCCTTTTCTATAGGATTAGCCTGAACGACATTGACCTCCATAGTTTTACCAGAATTCAGAGGGGCGGGAAGAGTAGAATTATGGGAATAATTTGACTTTTGCTTCCCATTAGAGGACTTCCGAAAAGTTTGAGAGACAGAACCAATAACACCGTCCACCAACGAGGTAGCTGGTGCTTTAGAGGTCCCTTTCCATGGCCATCAGTCAAGATATCATAGAGCATGTCGGACTGAGAGTACACTAGGTCGAGGTATTGGGCACGAGCGATGGCTTGTTCTTCAGTCACACATGCCCCCATAGCAATATCTTGAGCAATTTTGCTAATGAAGGAGGTAGTGAACCAATGCGTTAGTAGCTGATCAGGTATATCAAACTTGATCAATCTATGACAACATCGCCACTCATGATTATGATTAGATATGTGGGTGGCTTTATCCTGCTTCAAAGAAGTCAGGATATGCGTCCAGACTTCATAATGAACCAGTAACTGGAAATGTGTCAGAAAAGCCATAGCTAACGTATTGAATTCTTGAAAGATACTATGAGGTAATTCTATATACCACTTAGTGGCAGCACCGGTAAGAGTGCGCTAGAAAAGACATAGACGAATTGAATCATCCACCCAATATTTTGAAGAACACCATAGATGGTAGGTCATCACATGAGCTTGGGGGTCCTTTCCAGCTTTACCTTCAAATTTAGGATAGTCACCGAGCACCTTGGTTGGAACCGGAGGCTAATAAGGATTGTGAATAATCGGATCATTGGTCAATTTAGAAATGTCTGGCAATACCAACGTAGCAAGGAAAGGTAACTGAGGATTGAAAGGCATACCAGGCCCTCGATAAGGACCTGTACCTATACTCCAACCTGGTTGAGCATAAATTTTCCCCCATTGGTTTTGTCTTGGGGGATTCTGACCATAGGGGTGTAAGCCATTTAATTAGATTGATACGGTTGTTGATAACCAGTGTACAGGGGTTGATAACCGGGGTATAGACCCTGATTATATGTTGGCCCCGTTTGACCATTGTATGGATTTGACTGCTGAGTATAGGTATAGCCTAGTTGTTTAAGGTAATAATTAGAACCTTGGGGCGGGTTATAAATCAGTTGAGATTGACCTTGAAGACAATGATCGCCTTGGGGTTGAGTGGGTTGCTGGTAAGTGGGGCCCTGCTGAGCTTGATGAGTTGAGCACACAGGTGGATTCGACTATGGCATAGAGTAAATCAGCTGTTGAGTAGGGTTGACTGGATATGCAGGTTGGCCTAGTTGAATAGGTTGACCTGGCTGAGCGGGTTGCCCTGGTTGAATAGGTTGACCCAAGTGAGTAGGTTATCCTAGTTGAACAGGTTGACCTGGCTAAAGAGGGACACCAGGCTGCCCTGGATGAGTTGATTGGCTTAGTGGTGGGATATGGCCAGGCTGTGCCTGTTAACAAGTTTGACCTGTAATAGAACCATAATAGGGCCTTGGCTATGCAACGCTCAGACCAATAGGAAACTGAGGTTATAGAGTTTTCACCATAGGTTGAGAGGGTTGGATTTGCCCCCCAGGACCATACAAAAATATCGGTTGGTACCCCGGTTGACCTGTGGGTCCTTGAGGTTGCCCTAGTTGGACCACACAGTGAGGCTGTATAGGTTGACCTTGAGGGTTGTAGGATTTTCCTTGCAAACCGTATAACAACCCCTACTGGCCTGAAGGTTGGCCCTCTAAGGGTTGTCCTTGCGGGTCATAGAGATAACCAGGCTAGCCTAAAGGTTGGCCCTGGAAGGGCTGTCCTTGCAGGTTGGAAGGTTTCCCAGCCCGGGTAGACAGATAACCCTGAACATACTGATAAGCCCCTGGAGCAGAAAAACGTAGAGGGTTTCCTTGCTCATCGTACTGATATGGAAAAATATAAACGAGTGTACCCTCCTGTGCATAATGGGAAAAATAAGGAAGGTTGGGATCTTGGGAGGACTGACCAACCTCGGAGTTTGATTTCTATAGATACAATTGATACTCCTTAGGAGAGATATTCTCTGAAATAGGAGATGCTATGTAGACATCTTCAGGAAGTGAGACGGTCCTGACCGACTGAGTAGTAACAACGGGTGTAGATGCAGCTACGTAGACAGTAAGCCTAACAGGTACTAATGTGACATGAGGAGATGACATGAGGGGTGTCCTTGGGGACTTCCCTAATGAAGGAATAACTGGCCTCATAGACGGAGTTGATACTCCCATAGAGGTGACAGCGGCCATAATCTGACTTAAAGATATATACCCCGCTGGAAGCGAAGGACCAGGCGAAGACATGATAGATAATTCGGGGTTGTTTTCTGGGAACAGCTGGTAATCTTCACTAGATGTAGGGATTTCCTCACTAGGAGAAGGACTGGAGTCTGGATGAGTCCATATTTAACCCTGCCACTAGATCTTCTAAAAGACGGTGAGGACTAGGAGGAATAATAGCAGCTAAAAAAGGTGAACCCGATGTAAGAGGAGGGAAATATTCCCCTAATACAAATCCAAATCAAGCGTTGGATAAGGGCCAATTGAACTCAACTAGTACTCTAAAGGGAAGCTCAGACAGAACTCGTCCCCCATCGGGAAACTCAGAGACAATGGGCTACTGAGGTTCAGCAGAGGACTGAGAGACCTCTAAGGAATCATCTGTGTAAGGACTACCAGTAGACAAAACTGAAGGTTCTACCACTGTGATAGTAATGAAAAGAGGAAGAGATCAAATGAAAGCACACGGGCAAAAACCAAGGCACACAATCAAACGGCCAACAAACAAACTCTAAAAGGGCGTGCGATTGCAAGTGATTTATTTTACCACATTGAAACTTAGAAACTTTACCATTTCATTTTTTAAGAGTCAAGAAATGGATAAAATGTGACTCTATCTCTTTCAATTTGGAAACAAGAGTGAAAGGACAAGCACTTAATGATCCTTTCAAATTTAATGAGTCGGAAAAGATCAAAATGACTGCTCTGGAACTCTAGGCAAAGGGTGTACTAGATATCCGCGAACTGCAATATATACCTTGGTTCAAAAATGAAAGAGAAATCAACCAAGGACTTGACATACATGCAGGAAATCTCCCTAAATGTTGTGTCTGGTGTATCACGGGTATAAGGTGGCCGACTTGGCTTCCTATGGATAAAGGATAGCAACCTAGTGGGGTCTCCCTTTATATACGCGATGGTACAGGGAGCACAAGTCCATACTAGTGCTATCTAAATCCAAGAGGAAAACAAAAGCTACTAGGTTTAACGATGCCAGAACACGTCACTAGCCTATACCTCTAAATATTTCGTTAATGTTTCAATGCTGCCTTAAGGTAAATTGAATAAATTTTAGATTTGATCTTCAATTATTTTTCAATTTCCAATCCCTACCAAATGTTATGTCTCAAAATCCTCTAAATGCACACTACATGCCACAATATATCACTTTGTTCGATGAATAGCTAACTATGGGAAGGTTGAGAGCTTTTCAAACAATAACAAAATGATCAAAAAACAACCACTAGTGTCTCTAATGCACTCTAATGAAATTAAAATCTTTTCTTTCAGAGTTATATAACACTAATAACACAGAAAAGTTTTCAATTTTCACTAACTAATCAAAAGCAAAGAGATTTTTTTTTGTATTTTCAATGTTTTAGGAGCAAAATGAACTAAAAAAATGAAAAATAATGGAGAGATCAATTTCAAAAACGATAGCAGAAGAGTAAAGACAAGAAAGTTCACTCAACACAAAACACACAATTAGACCTCAAACTGATAGAGAAATCCCTCAAATCAAAGAGGAATCCCAATACTCATACGAACTGTGTAATCTAGGCTCAAAACGAGACAAAGTGAAATTCGAATGAGAAAGAAGGAAATCACTCAAATAACGCAATAAAACAATGGAAAACCACCAAAATAATGCAAAAAAGCAACAGCGAAGTTGACTGGACAAATGAAAACCAAAAACTCCTATGGGAGGCTCAGCACATTATATCACCTAGATGCCCTAGGGCTAGAATGTAAAACCGATAGTAGAGGGCAAACAACCAGAGGATAGAGGTCACACACAGTCAACCAGGGCTTCAGGACACTCAAGTAGTCAAAAAAATGACACCAAAACCAAAAATCAAGCTCAGGAGGCTCAGAAAGAAGAAAACCCTAGCACCACACAGGATTGGCGTGACTGTCTAGCTGTAAGTAGCACCAGAACAGGATTGGCATGGGGGCTGAACTAGTAATAAGTGCCAGTTGGCATGACTGTCAGGGTAAAAATCATGCCAGTCGAGTTTACTAATGTCAAAAAATAAAAAAGAGCAACAGGGAGCAGATCAGGTATGGTGAGGCTAGACAAAGGTTTAACACTAGAAAAAGGCGAACCAGAAGAGCTGATCAAGAAGACAATGACCAAAATCAACCAAAAATACAAGACAAACTCCAATCAATGTCTCCCCAGTGGAGTCACCATTTTTTTGGAGAGGTAAATCCCCTCTGTGGACAAAGACGATCCTTACTAGCCCAGATCGGGGCTAGCAACAACTGAGTCACGCTAAGACGCAGGTTCCTAGTTACAAAAGACCAAGATGCGACAAGGGGCCTACCTTAAGTCCCACGCTGCTTTTTCTTTCCAAGAAGATGGCGCTTCCCTCCTTCGCTTTGGAAGATCACAATTCTCCTGCCTAGCATGTTCAAACACCTGCACGTACATGAAGAAACAACACACAACGTAAAACCTAATACATGCAACCATATATCAGTCAGAGAAGATGTAATTCATAACATAAGACATGAACATATGAATGGAACCATAATCAAAGTCGTTTATTATTAATCAAAACAAAAGAAAGATACAACATGAGCTCTGACGTTGGATCTTCCTTCGGTGGGTCGATAGCAGAGCATGTCTCAATGAGGCTCGTTAGGAATGGGACAAAGCTCTCTCTCTTCAGCTTTGGCTCTCAGAGGCTGTATGATGATAGTCTCCTTACTACTGATTCAGCTCTTATTTCTATGAGCATTAAGGCTACTAAGACTACTAGCTTTCTAAGGGGAAAATGGCAAGCTTATATAGATGGTGGAAGGGGAGTTGGGATCCCTATAATGGTGGGATTGGCCCTATCCTCAAGGAAGCTTCTATGATAGGTGGAAAACCACTTCCCCTACATGGAGATCCGGAGCCAAACCTCCCAACTCATTTTAAAGACTCGTTCAGGAGTTGGTTGGAATCAAACTTCCGCCATTTATTTTTAAAAAACAATCCTTATTAAGCTTAGCGCAAGTAATACACTGGGACAGAGCGCTAGTTGGCGCGCCCTCTTTGGTGGATTTCCCTCATTGGCACGAGGGTTGAACTGGCTGGTCGCGCCAAGGCAAAAGGTTTATTTTTAGGGTTTTTTATAGGAAACTATATTCATAAGAATGATTGTCCTTGTCAAGGGGGATGCCATGAAAGTGGTTTCAGGTCATCTCACTGCTCACAGGTCACGGAAAAGGCCCTCCAATATGCGGTATGGGGGATTGCAGGGACAGTGACAAATTACTGTGTAACAAT
This sequence comes from Pinus albicaulis, assembly GCA_034641835.2. Classification (NCBI taxonomy): domain Eukaryota; kingdom Viridiplantae; phylum Streptophyta; class Pinopsida; order Pinales; family Pinaceae; genus Pinus; species Pinus albicaulis. Next base: position 68,415,400 of record MU968411.1, read on the forward strand.
AAGGTTAAGGTTAGTTAAGGTTAAGGTTATGGGTTTAGTCATGTTAAGGTTAAGTTCAATGTTAAGGTTAAGGGTTTGGGAAGGTTAAGGGTAAGATAAGAATAAGGTTAGGGTTAAGGTTAAGGTTAGGTTAAGGTCAAGGTCAAGGTTAAGATTAAGGTTAAGGTCAAGGTTAAGGGTAAAGTTAAGGTCAAGGTTAGGGTTAGGTAATAGTTAAGGTTAAGGTTAGGTTAAGGGTAAAGTCAAGGTTAAGGTTAAGGTGAAGGTTAAGAGTAAGGTTAAGGTTAAGGGTTATGCCTTGAATTTACCCTTAACTTAACCTTAACCTTCACTATGACCTAACCCTAACCTTGACACAAACCTTAACCTGAACTTAACCTTAACCTTAACCTTCCCATAACCATAACCTTAACCTTAACCTTAACCTAACCTTAACCTTAACTTTAACCTTTACCTAACCTTAACCTTAACGTTAACCTTGACCTTAAGGGTAAGGTTTGGTCAAGGTTAGGGTTCGGTTATATTTAAGGTTAAGGTTAAGGTTAGGTATAGGTTAAGGTTAAGGTTAAGTTAAGGTTAAGTTAAGGTTAAGGGTAAAGTTAAGGTTAAGGTTAAGGGGTTAAGGAAAGGTTAAGGTAAAGTCAAGGTTAAGGTTAAGGGGGTAAGGTTGAGGTGAAGGTTAAGGTTAAGGTTAAGGTTAAGGTTAGGTTAAGGCTAAGTTAAGGGTAAATTTAAGGTTAAGGTTAAGGTTAAGGTCAAGGTCAAGGTTATAGTTAAGTTAAGGTTAAGGTTAAGGTTAAGGGTAAATATAAGGTTATGGTTAAGGTTACGTTAAGGGTAAATTCAAGGTTAAGGTTAGGATAAGCTTAAGCTTAAGGTTATGGTTAAGATAAGTTTAAAAAAATGTTAAGGGTAAGGTTAACGTTAAGGTTAAGGTTATGGTTAAATGTAAAGTTAAGGTTAAGGTTATGTTAAGGTTAAGATAAGTTTAAGGGTAAGGGTAAGGTCAAGGTCAAGGTTAAGGTTAAGGCCAAGGGTAAGGTTAAGGTTATGGTTATGGGAAACTTAAGGTTCAGGTTATGGTTAGTGGAAGGTTAAGCTTAAGCTTAAGCTTAAGGTTAAGGTTAGGGTTAAGGTTAGGGTTAAGTTAAGATTCAGGTTAAGGTTAAGGTTAAGGTTTGGTCAAGATTAGGGTTAGGTTATGGTTAATGTTAAGGTTAGGTTAAGGGTTAAGCTTAGGTTAAGGTTAGGTTAAGGTTAAAGTCAAGGTTAAGGTTAAGGTTAAGGTTAAGGTTAAGGTTAAGGATTTAGTCAAGGTTAGGGTTAAGTTATAGTTAACGTCAAGGATAGGTTAGGTTATAGTTAAATTTAAGGTTAAGGTAAATGTTAAGGTTAAGTTAAGGTTAATATTAAGGTTAAGGTCAAGGTAAAGGTTAAGGTTAATTTTAGGTTAAGGGTAAGGTTAAGGTTAGGGTTATGTTATAGCTAAGTTTATGGTTAGGGTAAGGTTAAGATTAGGGTTATGTTATAGCTAAGTTTATGGTTAGGGTAAGGTTAGGGTTAGGTTATAATTAAGGTTAAGTTTAGGTTAAGGTTAACGTTAAGGTTAAGGTTAGGTTAAGGCTAAGGTTAAGGTTAATGTTAAGTTAAGTTTAAGGTTAAGGTTAAAGTTAAGGGTAAGGTTAAGGTTGCAAGTTTGGTTAAGGTTAGGGTTAGGTTATAGGGAAGGTTAAGGTTATGTTGGGTTATAGTTAAAGTTAAGGTTAAGGATAAGGTTCAGGTTAAGATTAAGGTTTTTTTAAGACCTGTAACCTTAACCTTGACCTTACCCATATCCTTAACCTTAAATTTAACCCTAACCTTGAATCTACCCTTAAATTAACCTTAACCTTCATTATAACTTAACCTTAACCTTGAACAAACCCTTAGCCTTAACCTTAACCTTACCCTTAACCTTAACCTTACTAAAGCCAGAACCTTAACCTTAATTATAACCTAACCCTAACCTTGACCAAACCCTTAACCTCAACCTTGACCAAACCCTTAACCTTAACCTTAACCTTAACTATAACCTAACCCTAACCTTGACCAAACCCTTAACCTTAACCTTAACCTTAACCTTAATCTAACCTTAACCCAAACCTTAACCTTAACCTTAACTCTTAACCTTAACCTTACCCCCTTAACCTTAACCTTAACCTTAACCATAACCCTAACCTTGACAAAATTCTTAACTTGAACCTTAACCTTAACATTAACCTTGACCTTAACGTTAACATAACCTTAACCTAACCTAACCCTAACCTTGACCAAACCCTTAACCTGATGTTAACCTTAACCTAAAATTAACCTTAACTATAACCTAAACCTAAACTTGACCAAACCCTTAACCTTAAATTTACCCTTAACCTAACCTTAACCTTAACTATAACCTAACCCTAACCTTGATCAAACCCTTAACCTTAACTTTAAAATGACTAAACACGTAACCTTAACTCTAACCTTACCTCAACCTTAACCTTTTATTAACCTAAATTTAACCTTAACCTTCCCCTAACCTTATCTTAACCTTACCCCTAACCCTACCCTTGACCAAACACTTAACCTTAACCTTAACCTTAACCTTAACCTTAACCTAACCTTAACCAAACCCTTAACCTTAACCTTAAACTTACCCTTAACCTTCACAATAACCTTAACCTTACCCTTAACATTCCCCTTAACCTTCACCTTAACCTTAACCTTAACCTCACTAAACCCGTAACCCTTAACCTTAACCTTACCCTTAACCTTCACCTTAACCTTAACCTTGAATTTACCCTTAACATAACCTTAACCTTAAATATAACCTAACCCTAACCTTGACCTTAACTTTACCATTAACCTTGGCCTTAACCTTAACCTTAACCTTGAACTTGACCTTAACCTAACCTTAACATTAAACTTATAAGTCTTACACTTAACCGAACCTTAACCTTAACTATAAACTAACCATCACCTTAACCTAACCTTAACCTTAACGTTAACCTAACCTTAACCTTCCCCTAACCTTAACCTTAACTTTACCCTTTACCTAACCTTAACCTTAACTTAACCTAACCTTAACCTTAACCTTAACCAAACCCCTAACCTTTACTTTAACCTTAACCGTAACCTTAACCTTAACTTGAATAAACCTGTAACCTTAACCTTAACCTAACCTTAACCTTAAACTTAACCTAAGGTTAAGATTATCGTTAAGGTTAAGTTAGTGATAAGTTAAGTTTAAGGGTAAGGTTAAGGTTAAGGTTACAAGTTTATTCATGTTAAGGTTAAGGTCAAGGTTAAGGTTAGGTTAAGGGTAAAATTAAGGTTAACGTGAAGGTTAATGGTAAGGTTAAGGTTAAGGTTACAGGTTTAAGGAGGTTAAGGTAGGGTTAGGTTATAGTTAAGGTTAAGGTTAGGTTAAGGGTAAAGTTAAGGTTAAGTTTAGGTTAAGGTTAAGATAAGTTTAAGGGTAAGGTAAGGTTAAGGTTAAAGGTTAAGGTTAAGATTAGGTTAAGGGTAAAGTTAAGGTTAAGGTTAGGGTTAAGGTTAGGGGAAGGTTAAGGTTAAACTTAGGTTAAGATTAAGGTTACAGGTTTAGTCAGGTTAAGGTTAAGGTTAAGGGTTTGGTCAAGGTTAGGGCTAGGTGTTATAGGTTTAGTCAGGTTAAGGTTAAAGTTAAGGGTTTGGTCAAGGTTAGGGTTAGGCTATAACCTTACCCTTAAACTTAACCTTGACCTTAACTATAACCTAACCCTAACCTTGACCAAAACCTTAACATTAAACTTAACCTTAACCTTGACCTTAACCTTAACCTTAACCTTCACCTTAACCTTAACTATCACCTAACCCTAACCTTAACCTTACCCTTAACTTTACCTATAACCTAACCCTAACCTTGACCTTAACCATAACCTTAACCCTAACCTTAACCTTAACCTTAACCTTACCCTAATCTTAACCTTAACCTATCCTTAACCTTGACATTACCCTTAAACTAACCTTAACCTTAACCTTAACCTAACCTTAAACTTACCTTAACCTAACTTAACCTTAACATTGAGATTAACCTTAAACTTAACTTTAACTTTACCCTTAACCTAACCTTAACCTTAACTATAACCTAACCCTAATCTTGACCTTAGCTTTACCCTTAACCTTGACCTTAACCTTAACCTTAACCTAACCTTTACCTTAACCTGACTAAACCCGTAACCTTAACCTGAACCTTTACCCTTAAGGTCTGGTTAAGGGTAAAGTCAAGGTTAAGGTTATGGTTATGGGAAGGTTAAGGTTAAGCCTTAACCTTAACCTTAACCTTAATCTTAACCTGACTAAACCCAAACCTTAACATTAACCTTGAAGGTTAAGGTTATGGTTATGGGAAGGTTAAGGTTAAGCCTTAACCTTAACCTTAACCTTAACCTGACTAAACCCAAACCTTAACATTAACCTTGACTTTAACCTTAAACTTACGATTAGCCTTCACCTTAACCTCAACCTTAACTTTAACTATAACCTAACCTAACACTAACCTAACCTAACCCTAACCTAACCTTAACCTTAACCTTCCCATAACCATAACCTTAACCTTGACTTTACCCTTAACCTAACCTTAACTTTTAACCTTAACCAAACCCTTAAACTTAACTATAACCTAACCTTAACCATAACCTTAACCTTAACCTTCAGTATAACCTAACCTTATAGTGAAGGCGAAGGTTAAAGTTAGGTTAAGGTTAGGTTAAGGTTACAGTTAATGTTAGGTAAAGGTTAATGTTAAGTGTAGGTTATATTGAAGGTTAAGGGAAGAGTTAATGTTAATACCCGTAACCTTAACCTTCACCCTTAACCTTAACTTTAACCTTAACCTTAACTTGACTAAACCTGTAACCATAACCTTAACCTTAACCTTGACCTTAACTATAACCTAACCTAACCTTAACCCAAACCTTAACCTTAAATTTACCTTAAGCTTAACTTTACCCTTAACCTAACCTTAACCTTAAACTTATCTTAACCTTAAACATATCTTAACCTTATCCTAACCTTAACCTTAACCTGACTAACCTTTACGTAATTAAACCCTTCAGGTTAGGGTAAAGTTAAAGTTAAGGTTAAAGTTAGGTTAAGGGTAAAGTCAGGTTAAGGGTAAGGTTAGGTTAAGGGTAATCTTAACCTTAACCTCACTTAACCCATAACCTTAACCTTAACCTTCCCATAATCATAACCTTAACCTTATTGTTAACTTTGACCTTAACCTTAACCTTAACCTTACCTTAACCTTAACTTTAACTATATCATAACACTAACCTTAACCTTAACCTTAACCTAACCTTAACCTTATCTTAAACTTAACTATAGCCTAACTCTAACCTTGACCAAACCTTAGCCTTAACTTTAACTTTACCCTTACCCTAACCTTAACCTTAACCTTAACCTAACCTTAACCTTGACCTTACCCTTAACCTTACCATAGCATTAACCTTAACCCTTAACCTTAAGTTGACCCTTAACCTTGAATTTAACCTTAAGTTGACCCTTAACCTTGACTCTAACCTTAACCTTCCCCTAACCTTAACCCTAACCTTAAACTTAACCTTAACCTTAACCTTCCCCTAACCTTAACCCTAACCTTAACTTTAACCTTAAGGTTAACATTTGGTCAAGGTTAGGGTTAGGTTATGGTTAAGGTTAAGGTTAGGGGAAGATTAAGGTTAAGGTTAAGGTTAAGGTTAGGGTTAAGGTTATGGTTAGGCTAAGGTTAAGGTTAAGGTTAACCTAAGGTTAGGGTTAGGTTAAGGTTAAGGTTAAGGTAAAGGTTAAGATTAAGGTTAAGGTTAGGGTTAGGTTATATAGTAAGCACAAGTTTAAGGGTATGGTTAAGGTAAGGTTAAGATAAGGTTAAGGGTAAGGTTAAGGTAAAGGTTAGGTTAAGGTAAGGTTAAGGGAAAATTTAAGGTTAGGTTATAGTTAAGGCTAAGGTTAAGGTTAAGGGTTTGGTCAAGTTTAGGGTTAGGTTATAGTTAAGGTCAAGGTTAAGGTTAAGGTTCAGGCTTTGGTCAAGGTTAGGGTTAGTTTATAGTTAAGGTTAGGTTAAGGTTAAGTTAAGGGTAAAGTTAAGGTTAAGGTGAAGGTTAAGGGGTTAAGGTAAAGTCAAGGTCAAGGTTAGGGTTAGGGTTATGTTAAGGTTGAGATAAGGTTAAGGTTAAGGTTAAGGGTAAGGTTAAGGTTAAGGTTAGGGTAAATTTAAAATTAAGGTTAAGTCAAGGTTAGGTTAAGGTTAAGGTTAAGGTTAAGGTCAAGGTTAGGGTTAGGTTAAGTTAAGATTAAGGTTAAGGTTAAGGGTAAGGTTATGGTTAGGTTAAGGTTAAGGTTAAGGTTAGGTTAAGGTTAAGATAATGTTAAGGTTAAGGTTAAGTTTAAGGTTAGGTTAAGGTCTAGGTTAAGGTTAGTGTTACACAATAATTTGTCACCGTCCCTGCAATCCCCATCCCACACATTGGAGGGCCTCTTCCGTGATCTGTAAGCAATGACATGACCTGAAACCACTTTCATGGCATCCCCCTTGACAAGGAAAATCATTTCCTTGAAGACAATTTCCTGTGAAAATCCCTAAAAATAGACCTCTTGGCCTTGGCACGACAAGCCAGTTCATCCCTCGCGCCAATGGGGGAAATACACCAAGAGGGCACGCCAACTAGCACTCTCTCCCAGTGTATCACTCACGCTAGGCTTAATAAGGATTGTTTTTTAAAAATAAATGGTGGAAGTTTGATTCCAACCAACTCCTGAACGAGTCTCTAAAATGAGTTGGGAGGTTTGGCTCTAGATCTCCATGTAGGGGAAGTAGTTTTCCACCTATCATGGAAGCTTCCTTGAGGAGAGGGCCAATCCCACCATTGTAGGGATCCCAACTCCCCTTCCACCATATATATAAGCCTGTCATTTTCCTTTTGCAAGCTAGCCTGAATAGAGCTGAATCAATAGTAAGGAGATTATCATCAGACAGCCGAAGAGAGAGAGACTTGTCCCATTCCTGACGAGCTTTATCGTGACGTACTCTGATATCGACCCACCGAAGGAAGATCCAGCGTCAGAGCTCAGGTTGTACCTTTATTTGTTCTAATTAATAATAAAAAACTTCGATTATGGTTCCACTCAGATGTTCATGTTTTATGTTATGAGTTGTATCTTCTCTGACTGATACATAGTTGCATGTATTAGGTTTTACGCTTGTGTGTTTGTTGTTTCTTAATGTACGTGCAGGTGTTCGAACGTGCTTAGCAGGAGAATTGTGATTTGCCAAAGCGAGGGACGGAAGCACCTTCTTCTCTGCAAATGACAGCAGCGTAGGACTTAAGGTAGGCCTCTTGTCGCATCTTGGTATTTTGCAATTAGAAACTTGCATCTTAGCGTGACTCGGTTGTTGCTAGACCTAATCTGGGCTAGTAGGGATTGCCTCTGTCTGCAGAGGGGATTTATCTCTCCAAAAAACTGGTGACTCCACTGGGGAGACATTGATTGGAGTTTGTCTTTTCTTTTCGGTTGATTTTGGTCTTTGCCTGCTTGATCAACTCCTTTGGTTCGCTCTTTTCAAATGTTAAACCTTTGTTTAGCCTCACCATCCCTGATCTGCTTCCTGTTTGCTCTTTTTTATTTTTTACATTAGTAAACTCGACTAGCATGGTTTTTTCCCTGATAGTGGTGCTAGCTAGCACATGCTTCCACTTTATCACCAACTCCAGTCCTATTCTGGCGCTAGTTGCAGCCTGACAGTTGCACCAATCCTGTGTGGTGCTATGGTTTGCTCCTTTCTGAGATTTCTGAGCCTGATTTGTGGTTTTGGTGTCATTTTTTCGACTGCCTGAGTGTTCTGGAGCCTTGTTTGACTGTGTGTGACCTTCATCCTCTGGTTTTTTTCCCTCTACTATCAGTTTTACATTCTAACCCTAGGGCATCTAAGTGCTATAGTGTGTCGAACCTCTCATGGGAGTTTTTGGTCCTCGTTTGTTCAGTCAATTTCATTATTGCTTCTCTGCATTCGTTTGGTGGTTTTCCATTGTTTTTTTGCGTCATTTGAGTGATTGACCTCTTCCTCATTTGAATTTCGTTTTTTCTCATTTTGGGCCTATATTACACGGTTCATTTGAGTCTTTGGGATTCCTCTTTGACTTGAGAGATTTCTTCATCAATTTGAGGTCTCATTGTGTGTTTGGCATGGAGTAAGCTTGCTCGTCTTTGCTCTTTTGCTATCACTTCTCAAATTGCTCTTTCCATTGGTTTTCATCTTGTTTAGTGCACTTTTCTCTTAAACATTGAAAATATAAAATAAAAAATTGCTTTTGATTAGTTATTGTAAATTGAGAACTTTTCTGTGTTATTAGTGATTTATAACTCTGAAAGAAAAGCTTTTAGTTTTTGTTAGCGTGCATTAGATACACTAAACATTGTTACTAATGAAATAGGTAACTTGACCTCAAAATGGGAACTCTAGCCCAAAAAGACTCAAAAAACATGAAAAAACACCCCCAAAAAAATGTGTATTCCAGAACGCACTTGTTTTTTTTTAAGGTCAAATTTCAACATTTTATAAAATTATGCTAAAAACAAAATTGTTTCTTGAAAAAAGGATTGAAAAAGCACCCTCAAAACAAAACCAGTTGATGTTGGAATAACAAAAAAAAAATTGTGTCATACTTTTGACATTTTTAAAAATAGAAATAACATTTTTAAATTTTTAAAATTCAAACATTAAAAAAAACCTAAAATTTAAGAAAAATAAATAAATTTAAAAAACAAAAATATTTAAAAGCTTAAAATTTAAAAATATATAGACATAAAAAAAAAATTAAAATTTTAATTGAAACATTAAAAAAAACCTAAAATTTAAGAATTTTTTTTTTTTTTTAAATTAAAGATTAACATTTAAAAATACATAAAAATAAATAAAAAATAAAAATAAAAACAAAATAAAAATGTTAAATTTAAAAAAAAAAACAAGTAAAAAAGGGAAGGAAATTATAAAAAATAAAATATAGAAATTAAATTTAAAAAAGAAAAAGAAAATGTTTATTAAATTAAAAACAAAAAAATTAAATTTAAAGAAATATTTTAAATTATAAAAATAAAAAAAACATTATTTAAATTAAAATTTAAAAAAATGAAAATTATATATATATTAAATTTTAAAAAAAATGTTAATATTAAAATAACAAGTTCAATTTAAAAACAAAAATATTAAATTTTAATAAATAAATGAATAAACAAATAAATTTTGAAATAAAAAATATATTTTAAATATAAAAGAAAAAAAAATAAAAAAAACACTATTAAAATAAAAAGTTAAAAAACTTTAAAAATCAACTAAAAACGGAAAATTGAAAAATAAAAATGAAAATATTAAATAAAAAAAAATTAAAAAACAAATATTTTATGTAATTAACAAAAAATAATAATAAAAAAACAAAACATTTAAAAAACAATATTAAATTCAAATAAATTTAAAAAAAAATACAAAATTTATTAAATTTTATAAAATTAAATTAAAAAACTAAAAACAAAACATTTAAAAAACAATATTAAATTTAAATAAATTAAAAAAAAAAAAAATTATTAAATTTTATAAAATTAAATTAAAAAACTAAACATAAAATTTAATAATAAAGAAAAATTATGGGAAAAAAAAATCAATTAAATTAAAAAAAAAACAAAATTTAATAAAAATTATTAACAAAATTAAAAGAAAGATAATTAAAAAAAAAAATTAAATTAAAAAAAAAAAACAAATTAAATTTTAAATATAAAAATTAAATTAAAAACAAATAACTTTAAATCTTTTGAATTAAAAAAAAAAAAATTTTAAAAAAATTAAATTTAAAAAAAATTAAAAAAATTCCGGTCATGCATGGTGGCGCCACCTGGCCTCCCGCCCAGGTGGCTGCTAAGTTCCAAGTTAGAGCTAGAGACCCGTATTGATTAAAGCTAAGGTAATGATGCAACTATGATATCACTCATACCAGCTTGTTGTGTTTTCCATATCTCTGCTTAATGGCATTGGTTCTCATGGTAACCTTATATGTCACAATGGTAATCAAAGTAAGCTCACTCGGCATGAGCTATGACAGTTTCAAGCCGGCCTCTGCCGCCACCTGGGCAAGAGGCCGATTCCAGGAATCGACGTCCTGCCCAGATGGCGGCAGAGGCCTCCCGCCCAGGATGCCGGTAGAGCTTCAAACTGAATTTCATATTTGGAAACATTATTAACCTTTGACTAGTTTGCACACCATAGGAAGATGCCCTCCAATTTCCCACTCTGCTTCAGCATCCTGGCCTCCTCAAAGAAGGAATTCTTAGGTGAGAGACCTCCACCACCATTGGCTGAAGTAAAACTAATCAATACTTTTCCTCCACTATATAGAGCCACCTGTTTATTATAGTATTTGATGAACTGCGAAATCGTGGTGTTAGCAGAGTAGGCATAGAATTGGAAATTAAGGTAGTCTATCCAATGCCCATATTTGTTCCACAACGCAAGATAATGCGACTGAACATCCTGATTGTCAAAGGGGGCGATGGATGTGAAGGAGATGGTTTTGCTCTGCTTTAACCTCGTTATCAGTTGCCCAATGCACTCTGTGAAAGTATTATTGTCAGCTTGAAAATGCTCGTAGTCATCGTCGATGCCATCAAGATGGTATTCTTCGATGGTGGCAGCGAAGGCCGATTCCGGAAATCAGCCTCCCGCCCAGGTGGCGGCGGAGGCCGACTCGAAACTGTCATAGGTCATAGGCTTGAAATTTTTTTTTTTTTATTCAATTATTTTTATTTTAAATTTAATTTGTTTTATTTATTTTTTTAATTTTAATTTTAATTTTTTTTAATATTTAATATTTTAGATTAATTATTTTTTAAAATTTAAAATTTAAAATTTATTTATTAAATTTATTAAATTTTAATTAAAATTTTTTTTTAAACTTTTAGTTTATTTAGTTTTTCATTTTTAAAATTTATAAATTGTTTCATTTAAAAAAAAAACACTAAATTTATGTATATTTGTTTTTTAATTGTTTGCATGTGGTTTTCTTCAGTTTTTCGTTTTTTAATGATAGTTTTTTTTTTATTTTAATTTTCTTTTTTTTTATTTTAAATTTTGTTTTTTTTTTAATTTGATTTTTTTTATTAATTTTAAAATTTGTATTTTTTCTTTTCTTATTACTATTCTTATTTTTTTTTAATTTAAATTTTTTAATTAAATTTTTTTTTTTTAGTTTTTTATCTAAATTTTAATTATTTTTAAATTTTCTATTTTAAATATATATATTTTTTTTAATTATATGGTTTCTTTTAATAACTTAGAAAAAAATGTTTTTATGTTTTTTTTTTTTTGGTTTCAATTTTTGTTTTCTTCTTTAAATTATGTGTTTTTTTTTCAAATTTTGTCATTTGTTTTGATATAATTTTCGAATATTTTTGTTTTGTTTTTTATTTTTATTTTTATTTTTTACATTTTTATTTGTTTTTTTATTGTTTTTATATATATTTTTTTAATCTAAGTTTGTGTTTTATTACCAACATGAAAATCACCACTCTAAAAAAAAAAGGTTGATGCTGCATCAATACGTTTCAAAATTAGCATGAAAATCACCGCTTTAAAAAAAAAAAAGGTTGATGCTGCATCAATACGTTTCAAAATTAGCATGAAAATCACGAACATTTAAAAAAAAATATTTATTCTTCATAAATAAAAATATTAGAGTGTCAAAAATGTGCAAAAAAAAAAGGGTGATTATGCATCACCACTTTTCAAAATCGGGTGCTTTTTATGCTACCAAAAAAATTAGGTAACAATGCGGTTACCTATTTCATCAGTAACAATGTTACTAGTGGTTGTTTTGTGATCATTTTGTTATTGTGTGAAGGCTCTCAACCTTCTCGTAGTTAGCTATTCATCAAACGAAATGATACATTGTGGCATGTAGTGTGCATTTAAAGGATTTTGAGACATAACATTCAGTAGGGCCTAGAAATTGAAACATAATTGAAGATCAACACTAAAATTTATTCAATTTACCTTGAGGTAACACTGAAACATTAACGAAATATTTAGAGGTCTAGGCTGGTGACGTGTTCTAGCGTCGTTAAACCTAGTAGCTGTAGCTCACCTCTTTTCTTTAGATAGCACTAGTACGGACTTGTGCTCCCCGTACCGTCACGTATATAAAGGGAGACCCCACTAGGTTGCTATCCTTTATCCGTAGGAAGCTGAGTTTGTCGCCTTATACCCGTGATACACCGAACACAACATTCGGGGAGATTGTCTGCACGTATGTCAAGTCCTTGGTTGATTTCTCTTTCATTTTGAAACCAAGGTGTATATTGCAGTTCACGGATATCTAGTACACCCTTTGCCTAGATTACCAGAGTAGTCACTTTGATCTTTTTTGACTCATTAAATTTGAAAGGATCATCAAGCGCTTGTCCTTTCACGCTTGTTTCAAAGTTGAAAGAGATAGAGTCACCTTTCATCCATTTGTCGACTCTTGAAACATGAAACGGTGAAGTTTCTAAGTTTCAATGTGGTAAAATAAATCACCTACGATCACACATCCTTTTTAGAGTTTTCTTGTTTGCTGTTTGATTGTGTGCCTTGGTTTTTAGCCCATGTGCTTTTGTTTGATCTCTTCCTCTTGTCATTACTGTCACAGTGGCAAAACCCTCAGTTTCGTCTATTGGTAGTCCTTACATAGACGATTCATCAAAGGTCTCTCAATCCTCTGCTGAACCTCAGCAACCCATTGTCTCTGAGTTTCCCAACGGGGGACCCGTTCTATCTGAGCTTCCCTTTGGAGGACCAGTTGAGTTCAATTGGCCCTTATCCAACGGTTGGTTTGGATTTGGATTAGGGGAATATTTCCCTCCTCTTACATCGGGTTCACCTTTCATAGTTGTTGTTATTCCTCCTAGTCCTCACTGTCTTCTAGAAGATCTAGCGACAGGGTCAAATATGGGCTCATCCAGTCCTTCTCCTAGTGAGGAAATCCCCACATCTGGTGAAGATTACCAGTTGTTCCCAGAAGACAACCCCGAGTTATCTGTCATGTCTTCGCCAAGTCCTTCGCTTCCAGTGGGATATAGATCCTTAAGTCAGATTCTGACCGTCATTTCCTCTATGGGAGTATCAACTCCCTCTAAAAGGCCGGTTATTCCTTCACTAGGGATGTCCCCATGGACACCTCTCACGTCATCTCCTTAGGTCACATCAGTACCTGTTAGGCCTACAGTCTGTGTGCCCGCATCTACACCCGCTGTTACTACTTAGTCCGTAAGGACCGCGTCACTTCCCAGAGATGTCTACATAGCATATACTATTCCAGAGAACATCTCTCTTGAGGAGTATCAGTTGTCCCTACAACAATCGAACTCTGAGGTCGGTCAATCCTCCCAAGATCCCAACCGTCCTTATACATTATGCACAGGATGGTACACCCGTCTACATTTTTCCGTATCAGTACAATGAGCAGGGAAACCCTCTATGTTTTCCTTCTCCAAAGGCTTATCAATATGTCCAAGGTTTTTTTTCTGCCCAGGCTGGGCAATCTTCCAACCCGCAAGGACAACCCTTCCAAGGCCAACCTTTGGGCCAGCCTGGTTATCCCTACAACCCACAAGGACAACCTTTACAGGGCCAACCTTCGGGCCAGCAGGGGTTGTTATACGGTCCGCAAGGATAGTACTACAACCCTCAAGGTAAAACTATGCAACCTCACCCTGTGGTCCAACCGGGGCAACCTCAAGGACCCATAGGTCAAGCAGGGTACCAACTGGGGCTGTTGTATAGTTCTGGGGGGGAAATCCAACCCTCTCAACCTATGGTGCAACCTCTGCAACCTCAGTTTCCTATTGGTCTGAATGTTGCACAGCCAGGGCCTTCTTATGGTCCTGTTACAGGTCAAATTGGTTATCAGGCACAACCTGGCCCTATTCCATCACCAGGCCAACCGTCCCGTCTGGGGCAGCCTGGTGTCCCTCATCAGCCAGGTCAGCCTATTCAACCAGTGCAGCCTATTCACCTGGGTCAACCTGTTCAACCAGAACAACCCGTTCAGCCAGGTCAACCTGTTCAACCAGGGCAGCCTGTTCAGCCAGGTCAACCTGTCCAACCAGGTCAGCCTGTACATCCTATCAACCCTGCTCAACAGCCAATTTACTCTATGCCACAATAGAATCTGCCTTTGTGCCCCACTTATCAAGCTCAGCAAGGCCCCACTTATCAACAGCCCGCTCAACCCCAAGGCGTTTATTATCTTCAAGGTCAATCTCGGCCAGTTTACAGCCTGCCCCAAGGTTCTAATTATTATCTTCAACAACCAGGCTATACCTATACTCAGCAATCAAATCTATATACTGCTCAAATGGGGCCGACATATAATCAGGGTCCATACCCTGGTTATCAACCACCATACACTGGTTATCAGCAACCGTATTAGACTAATTATACAGCTTACACCCCCTATGGTCAGAATCCTCCAGGACAGAACCAATGGGGGCAAGGTTATGCTCAACTAGGATGGAGTACAGGTACATGTCCTTATCGAGGGCCTGGTATGTCTTTTAATCCCGAGTTTCCATTCCTAGCTACCTTGGAATTACTGGACGTTTCTAAATTGACCAATGATCCGATACTTCACAATCCTTATTGGCCTTCGGTTCCAACCAAGGTGCCCGAAAAATGTCCTAAGTTTGAAGGAAAATCCGGAGAGGACCCCCAAGCTCATGTAATGACTTATCATCTATGGTTTTCGTCTAACTCTTGGGTGGATGATTCAATTTGTCTTTGTCTCTTCCAACTCACTCTTACCGGTGCTTTCGCTAAGTGGTATATAGAATTACCCCGCGGCATCTTTCATGACTTCAATACGTTATCTATGGATTTTCTGACACATTTCCAGTTACCGGTTCGTTATGAATCTGGGACGCATCTCCTGAATTCTTTGAAGAAGTATAAATCCACCCACATATCTGATATTATTCATGAGTGCCAACGTTGTCGTAGATTGATCAAGTTTGATATACCTGATCAACTACTAACTCATTGGTTCATCACCTCCTTCGTTAACAAGATCGCTCAAGATATTGCTATGGGGGCATGTGTGACTGAAGAACAAGCCATCGCGTGTGCCCAGTACCTTGATCTAGTGTACTCTCAGTCTGGCACGCTTTATGATATTTTAACTGATGCTCTGCGGCCAGGAACCTCTAAAGCACCACCTACCCCAGCGGTGGATGGTGTTATTGGTTCCATTTCTCAAAATTCTCAGAAATCCTCTAATGGGAAGCAAAATTCCAATTCTTCCAATAATTATGCTCTTCCCGCCCCTCTAGATTCTAGAAAGACTGCAGAGGTCAATGCCACTTAGGCTAATCCTACGGAAAAGGCCTCCAAAGGAAAGAAGAAGGACAAAGGAAAATACAAACCCGATGCCCCGAAACCAAAGTCTTCTAAACCTCGTACTGATGATGGTTCTCAACGTAAACTGAAGTACCCCTACCTTATCTGCGAAGGAGACCATTATACCAAATATTTTCCTCGACGATCTAAAGTTAGTCAGCTTCTGAAAGGCTCCAAAGGGACTTCGGCAGTTCTCAAAGAACCGTTCCCATCTCAATAGACCCAGATGGTTTAGCAGCCTTCACCATCTGTACCATTTGGGTCCCAGGTCTTTATGATGAATGGTGCTGCACCTATCTCAATTGCTACGCATTCGAAGGATTATGCTGGATCACGCCAGGTAGCTGGGAAGGAAGTCATGGATGGCCCACCTCCCCCACCTATCTCTGATGCTTTAGAAATTGAGAAGCCCAGTGCTTAACCTATTGTGAGGCCACCTTCTAAAGGTTTTTTTCGAAAATCTTCCTAAAACCCAAATTCCCATGCTGTTCAGCACTACAGTATTGTTGATGATTTGGCGCAGGTGCCTTCTGCAATGTCTGCATTGGAAGTGCTTCAAAGTTTCCCATCGCAACAGAAAGCTCTGTTGTCTGAAATCGGTGGAATCGATCCCACTGATTCTAATCTTCTCACCTTCGACCTAGAAAATTTTGTCCCTTGACTTCCGCATAAAATCGCTCTTGTTATCCAAGTCGGGATCAACGGCCTCAACATCCATAGAGCTATTGTGGACGAAGGTGGTTCCACCTGTGTTATGTCATCTACCTTCTGGAAGTCCATTGGCTCTCCGGCTCTTACATCATCTCCCAATGCCCTAGAGGCATTCAATGGTCGGGAATCAAAACCCCTGGGTGTTTTCGAGAGTTTGTCGATCATGTTACAGGGGAAGACAGTCAATGTAGAAGTAGAAGTGGTTGACGCCAAGCTCAACTACAATATCCTTCTTGGTTACAGTTGGACTCACACCATGCTATGCGTTCCGTCCACCCTCTTCCGGCTTCTAAAGTTCCCTCATGAGGGGAAAATCATCACTGTGGATCATTTTTCTTTCTTCACCTCATCCTCTGAGAACAACGTTCCTTACATGGATCAGATCCCCAATCCCCTCGACAGTGTAGGACCTGGTCTCTTCAAGGACCATGTCCTCATGCGTATTTTTCCTGTGCCACCACTACACACTGTTCAAGTTAACATGATCTCTAGGTCTGACGACCCTTGGATCATCCCTTCGCCTGAACAGGTGACCTCTTTTGGAGAATCGATGCTGTTAACTCCGGTTGAGATTAATTATTGTGAAATCATCACTGCATCTGATCCTTCCCCTCTTGAACATGCTCCTTCGAGCATGGCTCGGGATATATATTCTTAATCCCCTTGGCTCGGTGATGTAGATTCACCTAATCCTTTAAGAGAAGTTTTCCTTTCCAATGAAGCTATTGTTGAAACCATGTCTCTTGAATATCTGCCATGGAGTGATGGACATCATCGTTCCTCGTTCATGCCTGGCCTGGGGGCAAGTTCTGATTGTCTAGAGTGCTTTTCATCTCAAGTTCCCACTCCGCCTCTTCAAACACCAATATTGACTCATGAGGTCCTTTCGGAGGGAAACCTGAGTAATATCACTCAAACCATGCCAATCGACATCTCGGTCAAACCGGGGGTAGTCGAGAATACTCACGTGGGAGTGACTTGTTCTCCTGAAGAGATACAATTTTATACGAACCTTTTTCATGAATTCAAAGATGTTTTCACGTGGTCCTATGAATAGATGCCTAGGATTGATCCCAACAAAGTCGTGCATGATATTCCTACCTATCCAGGTGCGAAACCCGTGTGTCATTTCCTACGCCCAGTGCATCCCCGAAAAGCCGCAGCTATAAAGGCAGAAGTTGAAAAACTTCTTAACGTGGGCTTTATCTATCCAATTCCCCTCACAAAATGGGTTTCAAATATTGTCCCTATAGATAAGAAGCAGATAAATATATGGGTCTGTGTTGATTACCGAGACATCAATCGGGCCTATCCTAAGGACAATTACCCCACTCCCTTTATAGATCAGATCATTGATGAATGCACGAGGATTGAGATTTATTCCCTTACGGACGGTTCCTCTGGGTACAATCAAATCAATATTTTACCCATTGATCAACATAAGACTGCCTTCATCTGTCCGTGGGGTACCTTCGCTTACTAAAAGCTCCCGTTCAGTTTAAAAAACGTTGGGGCTACCTTCCAGCATGTTATGTCCTATGCTTTCCATGACATACACCATATTTTTCAGCCATATCTGGATAATTTTCCGGCCCATTCAGCTCAGCACGAGGACCATCCTGAACACCTCCACCAGATTTTCCTCCATTGCAGATGCTACAATATTAGGCTCAATCCTCATAAGTGCGTCTTCTGCATGGATTCTAGTCATCTTTTGGGATTCATCGTCTCCAAATACGGAATTCGCCTTGACCCCCTTAAGGTCAAGGCCATCGTTAACCTCCCATCCCCTTCCTCATTACATCAACTGCAAAGTCTGCAGGAGAAAGCTAACTTCTTACGACGCTTCGTTCCGAATTATGCGGAAGTGGCCAAGGGCTTTACCCGAATTTTGAAACAGAACGTTCCCTTCCATTGGGACGAGATTGCCCAACGATCTTTTGATAAGCTTAAAACATTTCTTGTTAATGCTCCGCTGATATGTCCTCCCAACTATCATCGCGATTTCACCCTTTATTTGGCCACTGCGTTTAGCACGATAGCTATGGTTTTAGTACAGGATGACGACAATGGAAATGAACACGTAGTTTATTATCTATCTCGGAATCTTCTCGACACAGAAACACACTATACTCACGTTGAGAAGTTGGCACTCACTGTGGTTCAGGCCATTCAGCGATTTCGCCATTACATCCTGTTGCATACCATAACCATGGTTTATGAATGCAACCCCATGACATATATCTTGTCTCAAAAATTGCTGGGGGGCAAGTACTCCTAGTGGATTGTAATCCTTCAGGAGTTCGATTTAGAGTTCACCACTGCTAAGTCAACTAAATCATTGGTTTTTGCTGATCTTATTTTCTCTCTCCCGACAGACTCTGTTCCATCCCAATCCGAGGATCATATCCCAGATGAAACACTATTTCTTATCAGCACTCATGATCCTTGGTACGGTGACATTATTGTGTATCTCCAAACATCCACGTTCTAGTCTGAATTGATAAAAGATGCTCGATGACGAATTCAACATCAATCTCAACCACACCACATTGTAGGAGATACCTTGTACCATGTCGAAGTTGATTTTGTGCTCCGCCGGTGCTTGACCCTAGAAGAGGTTGAGAGAGTCTTGAATGACTGTCATAGTGGTGCTTGTGGTGGTCACATGTCCGAATATGCCACCGCCTAGAAGATTCTGCGTGCAGGTTACTTCTAGCCATCTATATTCAAAGACTGTATTGTTGCAATTCGAAAATGTCATGCATGCCAGGTCTTTCAATGCAAGATACGCATGCCACCCCTACCCTTGCATCCTGTCATTACCGTAGGCCCTTTTGCTAAATGGGGCGTACATTTTATGACATGTAACCCTCACTAGGTCGGGGGGCATGCTTATATAATCGTTGTCATAGACTACTTCACTAAGTGGGCCGAAGCGATGCCTACATCAGCTACCGAAGGTAAGATAGTTGCCCAATTCATTTTCAACCATGTTATTATGCATTTCAAATTCCCTCAAGCCATTTTCACTGATCATGGCACTCATTTTTGGGATTACATGATGGCTGAGCTGACATCAAAGTTGGGTTTACGTCATGATAGCTCAACGCCATACTACCCCCAGGAGAATGGCCAGGTTGAGGCTGTGAACAAGGTTTTGGTCACGATGCTTCAACGAACGATTAGTATCCAAAAATCCAACTATAATCTCCAATTTTCTCAGCTCTATGGGCTTATCGAACATCTGTAAAGAGCACAACTGGATTCACACCGTTCCAACTGGTGTATGGTCTGGAAGCGACTCTCCCGGTTGAATGCAAAATTCCTTCCCTAAAGTTGGTTGTGGAACTATTTCTTGACACTTCTCTGGAGGAAGAACGTCTCCTGTATTTGGAATGAATGGATGAAACCTACCGCTTAGCTACCTTGGTCATTGAGGCACAAAAAAAGAAGGTCAAATCCCACTTCGATCAATCAGTTTCTCCACGTTCTTTCATTTAAGGGGACCTCGTCCTCCTATATGACCAAGCACATGATAAAATTGGAGTGGACAAATTCCAGCCAATGTGGCATGAGCCCTATATAGTTAAAGGAGTATTAAAATATGGGGCCTATAAGCTTATCGACTATGAAGGAGTTCCTTTGGTGCAACCTATGAATGGGTTGTACCTCAAAAATAACTATGCTTGAGTTATTCTTGTGTGGTGTGTGTGTACATAAGTGAGTATTTTCATTTTTTGTGCATGTGTGGTGTGTGTGTACATAAGTGAGTATTTTCATTTTTTGTGCATGTGTGGTGTGGTGTGCTTTGTAAGCATCTTTCTGCTGATTGGGTCTTCCTGATTGTGCAGATGTGTATTACTCCTTTTGTTAGTTTTGTGAATGGTGCCTCTCGTAGTACCAGGAATCTGTATTCGACATCATAGGTAATCTACAATCCTACTGGTGAGTTGGTTAATTTGCAAGGTGTTTGTCTAGGGCCTACCACAAATAATGTCGCTGAGTATAGTGCCGTTTGGGAATTATTAAACGAGGCTGTCAACCTCAGTATTCATGCATTACTTTTTTATCTGGACTCACAGCTTGTAGTACTACAACTTAATGGTCATTATTCAATTAGAAACCCATCCATTTTACGACTGTACCTACGTATTTGTTTACTGGAAAGAAATTTTGATTACATTACATATCAACACATACCCAGACACATGAATGTGTTAACATATGCAATAGCTAATTTGGTTATAGATAGAAATTTGTGCAACTTGTAAAAACATCATCACATGTAAAAATATCCATCCAGAAATATATATATATATATATATATATATATATATATATATATATATATATATATATATATATATATATATATGTATGCCTAATAGCTGTCGTACACTGTGTATCAAAATATATGTTTGTTTATATAGATTGAAAGACAATATAAATTCTCAAAAATATGCATATAAAAGCCCTAGATGACTAATCAGCGTGGTGCTCATGGTATCATGCCACTGCGCACACCAATCACCTCAGTAATCGATGGAGGTGACTAGGCACCCCCACAGTGTGTCTCCGGTAAGCCATCAGGACGTCTGCTAGCTGTGCGTAATCCAGGATTCCCTGGGTGATACCCTCCAGGTTCTAGACTAGCTCACTCCCTTTGCCACCCTCAAATTGAGGATCATGTACGAGAGGGGTCCTCCATGCAATGGGCGACATGCTGGCGGGCCTCTCCGGGCCAACATCTACATACACATAGAAATTTTGTTAGAATAGTCATGTATCACAAAAAAATCATAAATACATAAAAATCAAAGAGAGTCTTACCCAGCTCCTTGTCCCAGTCATCCCCCTCCGAGAGTGGAAGATCTGGGTCTCCCGTGAAGTCGATACCAGCATAGGACCAATCCTCAACAACGATCAGTTGTCATCGTAGCTATACAAAAAACTCGGGCCTCCAAGAAATCTATTGGCCCCCTCTTGATCTAGGCATGAGTGCTGCCCATCAAGCCATCCTCAACTACCTCAATGATGGCTCGGTGACTATTGCACCTTGGCCCTGGAAAATTGGTAATCGTTCCAGAATGAACGACACAAGAATGGAACTGTACCCAAACTGTTTCAGTTTGGCCTTCTTGCACTTTGTTAGCTATCGTTTGATGTTTGTTGTTATGGCAGTGGCCCAATCAAAAAGTGTAGGGTTCATGCATTCAGAGGCTAGTAGGAGCTATGCTTTGGTTCCCTCATGTGGTGCCTGCGACCCCATAGCCCGCGTAATGGTGTGGAGCACTACTCGGAGTGCTAGATCACAGACTGTGTGGATGTCTACCTTCCCACTCCCTGATCATGTCCGTGCCCCTGGGCACACTCTCGCCATTACCATCTCCATTTTTTGACCAGAAGGTCTACTGCCTCTGATGATTGGCACTGGGCCTCTGCGCAAAAATCCAGTTATGAAATAAAAATCAGAGACCTCAATTTCTAGTACTTGGTCTCGGAGCTTGAACACTTCTTCGTTCTCGTCCCATATGCTAATCATATATTGCAATAGCTTACGTTGTGCTCTTAAACATGGTGCGAGGAAGAAATTCTGAGACCACAATTCCGGAGGTAGTCATGCAAGCTTCATTTTGCATGGCCATTTCATCCTCTTCTCCATGCTCCCTCTCCTTCCACTCAATCACCATTGTGGTTGGGTATCTACACCAACATGGTCAAAAACACCTTATTAGATCTCTGCAACACTTAGAAATTCATCTGATTGGCTCACATTTTGATAAATTGAGGCAGAAATTTGAGTTGTGCCATTGGCGCAACTGTTTTACTAATATTTGTGCCAACCAGTGCGACCCCTTTGCAAGAAGGAGCCAATTGGTGCGGGTCCATGCCCGATACCCGCGCCAATTGGCCGAGCCCTAATTTTGCAAAGGGTTCCCCCAGGGATCAAAGACACAATGGAAATCTACAAAAAATGAATCAAAACAAAGCTAAGGGGAGCACCTCTTACCTGGAATGAACGAGAACCAGAATCATGTACTGGATTGGTCACAATCATTGCCGCAAGTTTGCACAGCAAAAGCTCACTGTTGCTCTCCAAAAGAGGTAAAAAGTAAAAGTGAATATGTTTTACTATTTTTGGCATATTTATAACTTTTCAAAGTCAAATTACGTTTTGAAAGTCATTTTTCCCAATATTTTAATACATTTTGTCGAAAAATGGATTTTACGCTTGCTTTCATGTGCAGCAACAGGTTTTTTTGCAGCTTGGATGGTGACACAAGTTGTATTTTATACTTTTTCGGACTCGATAAAAATGCAAAAAAGTCATTTCTGGAGTCATATTTCAACTCTTTTCTGACTCTATAAACATGAAAAGATTGTTGATTCAGTTGTCATTTTGATCTTGTTAAAGTGGCTATGAAATGACATCTACCCAGTATATGTATACCCCTTTTTCGGGCTGGGATAGATTATTTACGAAAAATGAATACCCTAGCCTATCGCGACTAGGAGGTTTTCTCAGACATAGTTTTCTACCTTTTCGGATCTAAGGAACTATTTACGAAAAGGGAATGTTGGAGTTTACTTTTCTGTTTTCTTTTCAAACTCTCTAAACATGAAAAGATGTCAAGTTCTTCCTTTTTCAGACTTGTTAAACCCTGATGACATCGAAGTCAGTCGTAATGACGATATTCGAGTTTATCCTTCCAAGGGCTCGTTAAACGTACTAGGATAGATTCATCCGAAGAACAAACTTATATTACAAGCATATGCTATCCCCTTCAATCTTGTTTTCAAAAATAATTGGGGTACTTGCCAGAAATGGTGGGGGAAAATGGAACCAATATCGTCGTCGCGTCAGCAGTATGTTTCTCTTGAACATGGCACTTGTCTACATTCGTGTCAGGTTGGCGACATCTCATCTCATTCTATGTTTGCCTTTGTGGGTTTGGGTAATCCCTTTTGGCCTCTCATCTACTCTTTGCCTCGTCACCATGACCTCTGATCTTTTGATGTCAAATACTGCCAAATCCACTATCATGCCGACAATATGTTCAAGAGAAGTTGACCTCTGCACGTTTCAACCTTCCTCTGATTCTCATCTGATCCTGATTCACAAACATTATATTCCTCTGTCTCACGTCGATGATGTAGGAAACACCTTCGATCAAGGTCACATCCTATTAACTTCAGCTCATTATCAAGGAAGCTGATCTAGAGACTCCCTTCTGGTACCTTAGAGCCTGCATGCCGCAATGGCAGGTTCTTCGCATTCGACGTGAGGCTTTCATCATTGGCCTTCGATTGGATGATTCTGCGTGTGTTTGATGCTAGCTCAATGTTCACATTTCGTAGATTGTACCTACAATACCTTGAGGGCCAATGTCATTATTGGTGGTTCCTCTCGCGTCTATTAATAGCTTTCATCATTGGCTGGTAATCAGATGATGTTCTTGCATGTTCGACTTCAGCTCACTTATTCACATGCTATAATTTGTACTCTGTTTGGTTCGAGATGGAGCGCAAGACCCTGGATTTTGTTTGTTGGAATCTAGGCTGTGATTTTGTGGATTATTATGATTGGTTAAATGACTCATTGATTGGATGGTTGCGACCATACCTGAGTCTATTTATCGATCATTATTGGATTGTTGCGTCCATGCCTTGGATCTTGATTATTTTATACTCTGTTATGGATGGTTGTGCCCATACCACATATATCATGTATTTGAGATATCAGTTTTACTTGTCTACGCAGGTTTTTCGACAGTAGTGTTTTCAGTTGGACACATTCTCGTAAAGCATTTCACCCCTCTCTCTCTCTCTCAGGCCTCATGCTTTAGGGGGCATATGTTACACAGTAATTTGTCACTTTCCCTACAATCCCCATCCTGCACATTGGAGGGCATCTTTCGTGACCTATGAGTAGTGACATGACCTGAAACCACTTTCATGGCATCCCCCTTGACAAAGACAAACATTTCCCTGAAGACAATTTCCTGTGAAAAGCCCTAAAAATAGACCTTTTGGCCTTGACGCGACTAGCCAGTACAACCCTCGCGCCAATGGGGGAAATCCACCAAGGAGGGTGCGCCAACTAGAACTCTATCCTAGTGTATCACTCGCACCAGGCTTAATAAGGATTGTGTTTTAAAAATAAATAGCGGAAGTTTGATTCCAACGAACTCTTGAATGCGTCTTTAAAATTATTTGGGAGGTTTGGCTCTAGATCTCCATGTAGGGGAAGTAGTGTTCCACCTATCATGGAAGCTTCCTTGAGGATAGGGCCAATACCACCATTGTAGGGATCCCAAATCCCCTTCCACCATCTATATAAGCTTGTCATTTTCCCTTTGCAAGCTAGCCTAAATACAGTTGAATCAATTGTAAGGAGATTATCGTCAGACAACCAAAGAGAGAGAGATTTGTCCCATTCTCGAAAAGCTTTACCGAGACGTACTCCATTTTCGACCCACCGAAGGAAGATCCAGCATCAGAGCTTAGGTTGTATTTTTCTTTGTTCTGATTAATAATAAATGACTTCGATTATGGTTCCACTTAGATTTTCATGTTTTATGTTATGAGTTGTATCTTCTCTGACTGATACATAGTTGCATGTATTAGGTTTTACGCTTGTGTTTTTGTTGTTTCTTTGTGTATGTGTAGGTGTTCGAACGTGCTTAGCAGGATAATTGTGATCTTCCAAAGAAAGGGACAGAAGCGCCATCTTCTCTGCAAACGACAGCAGCATAGGACTTAAGGTATGCCTCTTGTCGCATCTTGGTCTTTTGCAATTAGGAACTTGCATCTTAGCATGACTCAGTTGTTGCTAGACCCGATGTGGGCTAGTAGGGATCGCCTATGTCCACATAGGGGATTTACCTCTCCAACAGTTAGGGTTAAGGTAAAGGTTAGGATAACGTTAAAGTTAAGGGTTTGGTCAAGGTTAACCTAACCTCAAGCTTAGTGTTAGGTTATGGGTAACGTTAAGGCTAGGTTAGGGTAAATCAAGGTTAAGGTTAAGGTTAAGGTCAAGGGGAAGGTTAAGGTTAAGGTTAGGTTTAGTTAAGGTTAAGTTTAAGTTTAATTTTAAGGTTATAGTTAAGGTTAAGGTTAAGGTGAAGGTTAAGGGTAAAGTTAAATTTAAGGTTAAGGTTAGGCTTAGGTTATAGTTAAGGTCAAGGTTAAAATAAGATTGAGGTTAAGGTTAAGGGTAAATTTAAGGTCAATGTTAGGGTTAGGTTATAGTTAAGGTTAAGGTAAGGTTAAGGTTATGGGTTTAGTAAGGTTAAGGTTAAGGTTAGGTTAATGTTAAGGGTGAAGGTTAAGGATACAAGTCTCAACCTTAACCTTACCCTTAACCTTCATCCTTGACCTTATCCTTCACCATAACCTAACCTTAACCTTGACCTTAACTATAACCTAACCTTAACTTTACCCTAATCTTAACCTTAACCTTAACCTTAACCTTAACTTTAGTCTTAACCTTACCCTTAACCTTCACCTTAAACTTAACCTTGACTTTACCCTTAACCCAATCTTAACCTTAACCTTGACTTTACCCTTAACGTAACATTAACCTTGACCTTATCCTTAACATTAACCTTAAATTCACCGTTTACGTTACCCTTAACCCTTAACCTAACCATAACCTTAACCTTAACCTTACCCTTAACATAATCTTAACCTTAACCTTAACCTTAACCTAACCTAAACCTTAACCTTAACATTACCCTTAGGTTATCCTAACCTTAACCTAAGGGTAAGGTCAAGGCTAAGGTTAATGCTAAGGTTAAGGGTGAGGTTAAGGTAAGGGTAAGGTTAACCTTAACCTAACCTTAACCTTAAACTTGACCTTAACTATAACCTTAACCTTAACCTGACTAAACCCGTAACCTTAACCTTACCCTTACCATAACCTTAACCTTAAGGTTAAGGTAAAGGTTAAGGTTAAGGGTAAGGTTAAGGTTAATGTTAAGATAAGGTTAAGGTTAAATTCAAGGTCAAGGTTAAGGTTAAGGTTAGGGGCAGGTTACAGTTAAGGTTAAGGTTAGGGGAAGTTTAAGGTTAAAGTCAAGGTTAAAGGTAAAGTTAAGGATACGGTTATGTTAAGGTTAAGGTTAACCTTAACCTGACCTTAACCTTAACTTTACCCTTAACCTAACCTTAATCTTAACCTAACCTTTACCTTAACCTTAACCTTCCCCTAACCTTAACCCTAACCTTAACCTTAACCTTCCCATAACCATAACCTTAACCTTGACTTTACCCTTAACCTAAAAATTAAGGGTTTGGTCAAGGTTATGGTTAAGGTTAAGGTTATGAGTTTAGTCAGGTTAATTTTATAGCTAAGGTCAAGATTAAGGTTAAGGTTAGGTTAAGGTTAACCTTACCCTTAACCTTAACCTTACCCTTAACCTTAACCTTGACCTTGACCTTAACCTTACCCTTAACCTTATCTTAACCTTAACCTAACCTTAAAATTATCTCTACCCTTAACCATAACCTTAATCTATTCTTAACCTTAACCTTAACCTTTACCTTATCTTAACCTTACCTTAACCATAACCTTAACCTTGAACTTAACTATAACATAACCCTAACCTTGACCTTAACTTTACCCTTAACCTTAATCTTAACCTTAACTATAACCTAACCCTAACCTTAACCCTAACCTTAAACTTAACATTAACTTAACCTTAACCTTAGCCTTAACCTTCCCATAACCTTAACCTTTACCTAACCTTAACCTTAACCTAACTAAACCCTTAACCTTAACCTTCCCCTAACCTTAACCCTAACCTAAACCTTAACCTGAACCTGAACCTAACCTTAACTTTACCCTTAACCTAACCTTAACCTTACCCTAACCATGCTAAACCCGTAACCTTAACCTTAACCTTAACTTTACCCTTAACCTTAACCTTAACTTGACTAAACCCGCAACCTTAACCTTAACCTTAACCTTACCTTGATCTTAACTATAACCTAACCCTAACCTTTACCAAACCCTTAACCTTAACCTTAACCTAAACTTTTACCCTAACCTTACACTAACCTTAACCTTAACCTTAACCTAACCTTAACCTTAAATTTACCCTAACCTTGAATTTACCCTTAACCTAACCTTAAGCTTAAGCTTAACCTTAACGTTATCTTAACCTTAACCTTAACCTTAACCTAACCTTAACCTTAAATTTACCATTAAACTTAACCTTAACCTTAGCCTAACCATAACCTTAACCTTAACCTAACCCTAACCTTAACTTTACCCTTAACCTAGCCATAACCTTAACCTTAACCTAACCCTAACCTTGACTTTACCCTTAACCTAACCTTATCTTTAACCTTAACCTAAACCTAACCTTTACTTTACCCTTAACCTAACCTTAACATAACCTTAACTTTAACCTTATCTTAACCATAACCTTAATAGTATCCTTATATTAACCTTAACCTTATCTTAACGTTGAGTAAACCCGTAATCTTAACCTTAACCTTTAACATTACCCTAACCTTAACCATAACCTTAACCTTAACCTTAACTTTACCCTTAACTTAACCTAACTGTAACCTAACCTTAAACTTAACTTGACCCTTAACCTAACCTTAACCTTAACTTTGACCTTAACTTAACCTTAAACTTGACCAAACCCTTAACATTAACCTAAACCTTGACCTTGAACTTAACCTTAACCTTAACCTTACCCTTAACCTTAAACTTAACCATGACCTTAACTATATCCTAACCTTATCCTTAGGTTAAGGTCAAGGTTAGGTTAAGGGTGAAGTAAGGTTAAGATTAAGGTTAGGATTAAGGTTAAGATTAAGGTTAGGTTATAGTGAAGGTTATGGGAAGGTTAAGCTTAAGCTTAAGCTTAAGTTAAGGTTAAGGTTAAGGTTTGGTCAAGGTTAGGGTTAGGTTATAATTAAGGTCAAGGTTAAGGTTAGGTTAAGGTTAAGGTTACGGGTTTAGTCAGATTAAGGTTAAGGTTAGGTTAAGGGTAAAGTAAAGGTTAAGGTTATGGTTATGGGAAGGTTAAGGTTAAGGTTAAGGGGTTAAGGTTAGGTTAAGGTAAAGTCAAGGTTAAGGTTAGGTTAAGGTTATGGTTATGGGAAGCTTAAGGTTAAGGTTTAGGTTATAGTTAAGTTCAAGGTTAAGGTTAAGGATATGGTTAAGGTTAAGGGTAAGGTTAGGTAAAGGTTAATGTTAAGGATAGGTTATAGTGAAGGTTAAGGTTAAGACCTGTAACCTTAAAACTTAACCTTAACTTAACATTAAACTTGACCTTATCTTAACCATAACCTTAACCTAACTATAACCTTACCTTAACCTAACTTAACCTTAACCCTAACCTTAAAATTAACCTTGATCTTAGGTTAAGATTAAGGTTAGGGTAAGGTTAGGGTAAAGGTTCAGGTTAAGGTTAAGGTTAAGGTGAGGGTTATGTTATAGTTAAGGTCAGGTTAAGGTGAAGGTTAAGATTAAGTTATGGTTAAGTTTAGGTTATGATTAAGATTAGGTTAGGTTAAGGTTATGGTTAAGGTTAGGTTATGGTTAAGATTATGGTTAGGTTAAGGTTAAGGTTAGGTTAAGGTTAGGTTATTGTTAAGGTTAGGTTATTGTTAAGATTAGGTTAAGGTTAGGTTATGGTTAAGATTAGGTTATGGTTAAGGTTAAGGTTAAGGGTGAAGATAAGTTTATGGTTAAGGTTAAGGTTAGGGTTAGGTTATAGTTAAGGTTAAGGTTAAGGTTACGTTAAGGGTAAACTTAAGGTTAAGGTTAAGGTTTGGTCAGGTTAAGGTTAAGGTGAAGGTTAAGATTAAGGTGAAGGATAAGGGTAATTTTAAGGTTAAGGTTAGGTTAAGGTTAATTCTAAGGTTAAGGGTTTAGGAAGGTTAAGTTTATAGGTTAGGTTATAGTTAAGGTTAAGGGTAAGGTTAGGGTTAAGGTTAGGGTAATGTTAAGATAAGGGTAAGGATAAGGTTAAGGTTAACCAAACCTTATCTTAACTTTAACCGTAAACTTAACCTTAACCTAACCTTAACTTGACTAAACCCATAACTTGAACCTTCACTTAACCTTAACCTTGAATTTACCCTTAACCTAACCTTAACCTTAACCCTAACTTTACCCTTAACGTAACCTTAACCTTACCCTTAACCTTAACATTAACCTAAACCTTTACCCTAACCTTAACCTTAACTGTAACCTTAACCTTGACTTTGGCCTTAACCTTATCCATAACGTTAACCTTAATCGTAATGTTAAAGATAAGGTTAAATTTATGGGTTAATATTAAGAGTTTGTTCAAGGTTAGGGTTAGGTTATAATTAAGGTCAATGTTAGGTTAAGGTTAAGGTTACAAGTTTAGTTAGGTTAAGGTTAAGGTTATGGTTAAGGTTAAAGTTAAGGTGAAGGGTTTGGTCAAGGTTAGGATTAGGTTAAGGTTAAGGTTATGGTTAGGATAAGGTTAGGTTATGTTAAGGTTAAGGTTAACGGTTACCGATTTAGTCAGCTTAAGGTTAAGCTTAATGTGAAGCTTAAGGTGAAGGTTAACGGTAAGGTTAAGTTTAAGGTTAAGGTTAAGGTCAAGGTTAAGGTTAAGGTTAGGTTTAGGTTAAGGGTAAGGTTATAGTTAAGTTTAAGGTTAGGTTAAGGTTAAGTTAAGGTTAAGGTTAAGGTTAGGTTAAGGGTAAAGTTAAGGTTATGGTTAGGGCTAAGGTTAAGGTAAGGTTAGGGTTAGGTTAAGGTGAAGGTTAGGTAAAGGTTAAGGTTAAAGTTAGGCTAAGGTTAAGGTTATGTAAGGGTAAGGTTAAGGTTAAGGTTATGGTTATAGTTAAGGTTAGGTTAAAGGTAAAGTTAACGTTAAGGTAAAGGTTACAGGTTTAGTCAAGTTAAGGTTAAGGTTAAGGTTATGGGATTAGTCAACTTAACGTTAAGGTTAAGGGGGTAAGGTTAAGGTTCAAGTTAAGGGTAAGGTCAAGTTTAAGGTTAACGTTATGGTTATGGGAAGGTTAAAGTTAAGGCTATGGTTAAGGTTAAGGTTAAGGTTAACGGTTTGCTAAAGGTTAGGGTTAGGTTATAGTTAAGGTCAAGGTTAAGTTTAAGGTTAAGGTTAAATTAAGGTTAATATTAGATTAAGGGTAAGCTTAATATTAGGTTAAGGTTAAGGTTAAGTTAAGTTTAAGGTTAAGGTTAAGGGTTTGGTAAGGTTAATGTTAAGGTTAAGGTTAAGTTAAGGCTAAGGTTACGTTAAGGTTATGTTAAGGTTAAGGTTAAGGTGAAGGGTTTAGTTAAGGTTAAGGTTAGTTTAAGGTTAAGGTTAATGATAAGGGTTTGGTCAAGGTTAGGGTTAGGTTATAGTTAAGGTCAAGGTTAAGGTTAGGTTATAGTGAAGGTTAAGGATAAGACCTGTAACCTTAACCTTAAGCTTAATCTTTACTTAAACTTAACCTTAACTATAACCTAACCATAACCTTGACCAAACCCTTAACCTTAACCTGAATAAACCTGTAACCTTAACCTAACTTAACCTTAACATTGACCTTGACCTTAACATTAACCTTATCCTTAACCTTCACCTTAACCTTATCTTAACCTTGACCTTAACTATAACCTAAACCTAACGTTAACTTTAACCTTAACCTTAACCTTTACCTTAAATTTAACCTTAACCTTAACCTTATCTTACCCTTAACATTAACTTATCCTTAACCTTAACCTTAAAATTAACCTTAACATTGACCTAACCGTAACTTTAACCTTAACCTTAACTAAAACCTAACCCTAACCTTAACTTTCACTATAACCTAACCTTAACCTTAACCTTAACCTTACCCTAACCTTAACCTTAACTTGACTAAACCTATAACCTTAACCGTAACCTTAACGTTAACCATAACCCTAACCGTGACCAAACCATTAATGTTAACTTTAACTTGATTAAACCCGTAACCTTAAACTTAACCTTAACCTGACTAAACCCATAACCTTAACCTAAGCTTAACCTCAACATTAAACTAACTATAACCTTAACCTTAACCTAACTTAAATTTAACCTTGAACTTGACCTTAACGTTAACCTTAACCTTACCCTTAACCTTCACCTTAACCCTTACCTTAACCTTAACCTTAACCTCACAAAACCTGTAACCTTAACCTTACCCTTAACCTTAACCTTAACTTGAACCTTTACCCTTAACCTTAACCTTAACATTATCCTAACCTTAACTTTAACTAAATCCTAACACTAACCTTAACCAAACCCTTAACCTTAATCTTAACTTTAATCTAACCTTAACCTTGAGTTTACCCTTAACCTAACCTTAACATTAACCTAAACTTAACCTCAACTTTACCTTAACCTTGACTTGCATTTAACCTAACCATAACCTTAACCTTAACCTTAACCTAACTTTAGCCTTAACCTTAACCTAATTATAACCTTACCATAACCTAACTTAACCTTAACCTTCACCTTGACCTTAACTTTAACTTTAACTTTACCCTAACCTTAAGGGTTTAGTCAGGTTAAGGTTAAGGTCAAGGTCAAGGTTAAGGTTAAGGGTAAGGTTAGGGAAAAATTTCATGTCAATGTTAAGGTTAAGGTTAATGTGAGGGTTAAGGTTAGGGTTAGGTTAAGGTTAAGGTTAAGGTTAAGGTTAGGTTAAGGTTAGGGTTAGGTTAAGGTTAACGTTAAGGTTAAGGTTAGGTTAAGGTTAAGGTTAGGATTAGGTTAAGGTTAAGATAAGGATAAAGTAAAGGTTAAGGTTAGCGTAAAGGTTAAGGTTAAGGTTAAGGTTAAGGTTATTTTAAGGGTAAGTTAAGGGTAAAGTCAACCTGTAACATTAACCTTAACCTTAACCTTCATTATAACCTAACCCTAACCTTGACCAAACCTTAACCTTAACTATAACCTAACCTTAACCCTAACCAAACCCTTAATCTTAACCTTGAATTTACCCTTAACTTAACCTTAACGTTAATTGTAACCTTAACCTTGCCTTAACCTAACTTAACCTTTACCTTAACCTTAACCTTACCCTAACCTTAAGGGTTTATTGAGGTTAAGGTTAAGGTTAAGGGTTTGGTCAAGGTTAGGGTTAGTTTGAGGTTAAGGGTGAAGGTTAAGGGTAAGGTTAAGTTTAAGGTTAGGATAAGGGTAAGTTAAGGTTAAGGTTAGGGTTAAGGTTAGGGGAAGGTTAAGGTTAAAGTCAACGTTAAGCTGAAGGTTAAGGGTAAGGATAGGGTAAGGATAAGGTTAAGGTTACAATTAGGTTAAGGTTAAGGTTAGGTTAATATTAAGGTAAGGTTAGGTTTAGGTTAAGATTAGGTTAAGGGTAAATTTAAGGTTAAGGTTAGGTTAAGGTCAAGGTTAAGGTTAGGTTAAGGGTAAATTCAAGGTTAAGGTTAGGTTAAGGGTAAGGTTTTGGTCAAGGTTAAGGTTAGGTTATAAATAAGGTCAGGTTAAGGTTAAGGTTAAGGGTTTGGTCAAGGTTAGGATTAGGTTATAGTTAAGGTTAAGGTTAATGTTAAGGGTAAAGATAATGTTATGATTAAGGTTAAGATTAGGGTTAGGTTATAGTTAAGTTTAATATTATATTAAAGGTAAAGTTAAGGTTAAGGTTAGGGGAATCTTTTAGTTAAGGCTAAGGTTAAGGTTAAGGTTAGATTAAGGTGAAGATAATGTTAAGGATCAGGTTAAGGTTAATGTTAGGTTAAGGGTAAATTAAAGGTTAGGTTAGGTTAAGTTTAAGGGTTTGGTCAAGGTTAGGGTTAGGTTATAGTTAAAGTTAGGTTAAGGTTAGGTTAAGGGTAAAGTCAAGGTTAAGGTGAAGGTTAAGGGTAAGGTTAAGGTTAATGTAATGGGTTTAGTTAGGTTAAGGTTAAGGTTAAGGGTTTTGTGTAGGTTATGGTTAGGTTAAGGTTAAGGTTAAGGTTAGCTTAAGGGTAAAGTGAAGTTTAAGGTTATGGTTAAGGTTAACAGTAAGATAATGTTAAGG
Organism: Pinus albicaulis; assembly: GCA_034641835.2. NCBI lineage: Eukaryota > Viridiplantae > Streptophyta > Pinopsida > Pinales > Pinaceae > Pinus > Pinus albicaulis. The sequence goes on from MU968411.1 coordinate 68,448,599, forward strand.
TTAAGGTTAAGGTAAAGGTTATGGTTAGGTGAAGGTGAAGGTTATGATTAGTTCAAGGTTATGTTTAAGGTTAAGTTAAGTTTAAGGGTAATATAAGGTTAAGGTTAAGCTTAAGCTTAAGATTAGGTTAAGGGTAAAGGAAAACCTTAACCTTAACCTTATGTTTAACCTTAACCTTCCCCTAACCTTAACCCTAAACTGAGCCTTAACCTTAACCTTAACCTAACCTTAACCTTAAATTTACCCTTAAACTAACCTTAACCTTACCCTAACCATAACCTTAACTTTTCCTTTAACCTAATACTAACCTTAATCTAACCTTAACCTTGACTTTACCCTTAACCTAACCTTAACCTTACCTTAACCTTTACCTAACCTGAACCTTAACCATAACCTTAACCTTAACCTAACCTTAACCTTGACCTTAACTATAACCTAACCCTAATCTTGACCAAACCCTTAACCTTAACCTCAACATGACTAAACCCGTAACCTTAACCTTAACCTTAACCTTAACCTTAACTTATCATTAACCTTAACCTTAACCATAATCATAAACTCAGGTTAAGGTTAAGGTGAAGGGTAAGGTTAGTGTTAAGGTTAAAGTTTAAGTTTAAGGTTACAGGTTTATTCAGGTTAAGGTTGAGGTTAAGGGTTTGGACAAGGTTAGGGTTAGGTTATAGTTAAAGTCAAGGTTAAGGTTACATTAGGGTTAATGTTAAGGTTATGGTTATGGTTAAGGTTAGGTTAAGGTTAAGGTCAAGGTTAAGGTTAAGGTTAATTTGAGGTTAAGGGTGAAGGTTAAAGTCAAGGTTAAGGTTATGGTTAGTTTAGCTTAAGGTTCAGGATAAGGTTAAGGTTAAGGTTAGGTTATAGTGAAAGTTAAGGTTAAGACATGTAACCTTATCTTTGACCTTACCCTTAATATTAACCTTAACCTTACTAACCTTGTAACCTTAACCTTAACCTTAATTATAACCTAACCCTAACCTTGACAAAACCCTAACCTTAACCTTAAATTTTCCCTTAACCTAACCTTAAACTTAACTATACCCTTAACCTAAAATTAACCTTACCCTTAACCTTGACATTAATCTTAACTTAACCTAACCTTAACCTTAACCTTAACTATAACCTAACACTAAATAAGAGTTAAGGGTTAAGGGTTTGGTCAAGGTTAGGGTTAGGTTATAGTGAAGTTTAAGGATAAGTTAAGGGTAAAGTCAAGGTTAGGGTTACGTTAAGGTTAATATTAGGTTAAGGGTAAAGTTAAGGTCAAGGTTAGGTTAAGGTTAAGGTTATAGTTAAGGTCAATGTAAGATAATGTTAAGCGTAAGGTTAAGGTTACATGTTTATTAAGGTTAAGGTTAAGGTTAAGATTAGGTTAAGGCTAAGGTTAAGGCTAGGTTAAGATTAAGGTTAAGGGTAAGTTTAGGGTTAGGTTATAGTTAAGGTCAAGGTTAATGTTAAGGGCAAGGAAACCCTTAACCTTAACGTTAACCTGAACCTTTACCCTAACCTTGACGAAAGCTTTAACCTTAAACTTAACCTGACTAAACCGTAACCTTAACCTTAACCTTACCATTAATTTTCACCTTTAACCTTAACGTTAACCTTACCTCCTTAACCTTAACTGTAACCTTAACCGTAACCTTAACCTAAATAAACTCATAACCTTAATCTTAACATTAACCTCACTAAGCTCGTAACCTTAACCTTAACCTTAAATTTACCCTTAACCTAAACTTAACGATAACCTTAACCTTAACCTTAACCTTACCCTTACCTAACCTTAACCTTAACCTAACCTTAACCTTAAAATTAACCTTAACCTTAAACATTATCTGACCTTAACCTTAACCTTAACCATAACCTTGACGTTAACCTTAACCTTAACCTTTACCCTAACCTTAACCTTAACCTTGACCAAACCCTTAACCTTAACCTTAACCTAACCTTAACCTTGACCTTAACTATAACCTAACCCTAACCTTAATGTTATGGGTTAGGGATAACATTAAGGTTATGGGTTAAGGATAACCCGTAACCTTAACCTAACCCTAACCTTAAGGTTATGGGTTAAGGATAACCTTAACTAAACTCGTAACCTTAACCTTAACATTAACCTCACTAAACTCATAACCTTAACCTTAACCTTAATATAACCTTAACCTTAACTTTACCGTTAAACTAAACTAAACCATAACCCTAACGTTAACCTTAACCTTAACCTTACCCTTACCCTTACCCTTACCTAACCTTAACCTTAACCTAACCTTAAATTAACCTTAACCTTAAAATTTATCTAACCTTAACCTTAACCTTAACCTTAAACTTTACCCTAACCTTAACCTTAACCTTAACCTTGACCAAACCCTTAACCTTGACCTTAACTATAACCTAACCCTAACCTTGAACAAACCCTTAACTTTAACTTTACCCTTAACCTAAGCTTAACCTTAACTATAGCCTAACCCTAACCTTAAGGTTAAGGTCAAGGTTAAGGTTAATGTTATGGTTAAGGTTAAGGTTACGGTTAGGTTAAGGGTAAAGCTAAGTTTATGGTTAAATTTAAGGTTAGGTTAAGGTTAAGGTTAGGTTATAGTTAAGGTCAATGCTAGGTTAAGGTTAAGGTTAGGTAAAGGTTAACCTTAACCTTAACCATAAATTTTCCCATAGGTTATGAGGTTAGTCAGTTTAAGGTTAAGTTTAAGGGTTTGATTAAGCTTAAGGTTAAGGTTAAGGTGAAGGTGAAGAGTAAGTTCAAGGTTAAGGGTAAAGTTAAGGTTAAGGTTAAGGTTACAGGTTTAGTAAGGTTAAGGTTAAGGTTAACATGAAGGTTAAGGGTAAGGTCAAGGTTAAGGGTAAAGTTAAGGTTAAGGTGAACGTTAAGGGTAAGGTTAACTTTAAGGTTACGGGTTTAGTCAGGTTAAGGTTAGGGTTGAGGGTAAGGTTAATGTTAGGGGAAGGTTAACGTTAAATTTAGGTTAAGGTAAGGGTTTGTTCAAGGTTAACGTTAACGGTTAAGGTTAAGGATAAGGGTTTGGTCAAGGTTTGGGTTAGGTTAGAGTTAAGGTTAAGGTTAGGTTAAGGGTAAGATAAGGTTAAGGTTAAGGTTAATTTAAGGTCAGGTTCAAGGTTAAGGTTAAGGGAAAGCCAAGGTTAAGGTCAAGGATAAGGTTAGGGTAAAGGTTGAGGTTAAGGTTAAGGTTAATGTTATGGTTAGGTTAAGGTTAAGATTAGGTTAAGAGTAATGTCAAGGTTGAGGTCATGGTTATGGGAAGGTTAAGGTTAAGGGTAAAGTTAAGTTAAGGTTAAGGGCAAGGTTAGGGTTAGGTTATAGTTAAGGTCAAGGTTAATGTTAGGTTAAGTTTAAGATCAAGGTTAGGGTTAGGTTATAGTTAAGGTTAAGGTTAAAGTCAAGGTTAAGGATTTGTTCAAGGTTAGGGTTAGGTTATAGTTAAGGTTAAGGTTAAGGTTAGGTTAAGGTTTAGGTTAAGGTAAAGGTTAAGGGTTTGGTCAAGGTTAGGGTTAGGTTATAGTTAAGGTTAATGTTAAGGTGAAGGTTACGGGTTTAGTCAGGTTAAGCTTAAGGTTAAGGGTTTGGTCAAGGTCAAGGTTAAGGGTTTGGTCAAGGTTAAGGTTAAGGTTAGGGTAAAGTTAAAGTTAAGGCTAAAGTTAACGTTAGGTTAAGGTTAAGGGTTTGGTCAAGATTAGGGTTACGTTAAGGGGGTAAGGTTAATGTTAAGGCTAAGGGTTTGGTCAAATTTAGGGTTAGGTTATAGTTAAGGTCAATGTTAAGGTTAAGATTAAGGTTAAGGTTAAGTTTAGGGTAAAGTTAAAGTTAGGGTTAAGGTTAAGGTTAGGTTAAGGTTAAGATTAAGTTTAAGGGTTTGGTCAAGGTTAGGGTTAGGTTAAGGGGGTAAGGTTAAGGTTAAGGTTAATATTAAGGTTAAGGGTTTGGTCAAGGTTAAGGTTAGGGCTAGGTTATAGTTATGGTCAAGGTTAAGGTTAGTTAAAGGTTAATATTAGGCTAATGGAAAAGTTAAGGTTATGGTTACGTTAAGGTTAAGGTGAAGGGTAAAGATAAGGTTATGGTTAAGGTTAAAGGTCAAGGTTAAGGTAAGGTTAATTTTACGGTTAGGTTAAGTTAAGGTTAAAGTTAATGTTAAGGTTAGGTTAAGGGTAAAGTTAAGGTTAAGGTTAGGGGAAGGTTAAGGTTAAGGTTAAGGTTACGGTTAAGGTTAGGTTAAGGTGAAGGTTAAGGGTAAGGTTAAGTTTAACGTCAAGGTAAAGGTTAAGGTTAAGGTTAAGTTTATGGTTATGGGAAGGTTAAGGTTAAATTAAGTTTAAGGGTAAGGGTTTGGTCAAGGTTAGGATTAGGTTATAGTTAAGGTCACATTAGGGTTAAGGTTAAGGTTAGGTTAAGGTTAAGGTTAATTTAAGGTTAAGGTTAATGGTAAAGATAAGGTTATGGTTAGGTTATATTTAGGGTTAGGTTATGTCTAAGGTTAAGATTAAGGATAAGGGTGAATTTAAGGTTAAGGTTAAGGTTTTGTTAGGTTAAGATTAAGGTTAAGGTGAAGGTTAAGGGTAAGTTTAAGGGTAAGGTTAAGGTTAAGGTTACGTTAAGGTTAAGATTAAGGTTAAGGGTTTGGGATGGTTAAGGTTAAGGTTAAGGGTTTAGTGAAGGTTAGGGTTAGGTTATAGCTAAGGTAAAGGTTAAGGCTATGGTTAAGGTAAGGTTAGGGTAAAGTTAAGGGTACGGGTTTAGTAAGGTTAAAGTTCATGTTAAGTTCAAGGTCAAGGTAAGATTAAGGTTAAAGTTTATGTTAACCTTGACCTTGACCTTAACCTTAACCTTAACCTTAACCTTAACATTAACCTAACCTTAATATTAACTTAATATTAACCTCGACCTAAACCTTAACCAAACCTTTACCTAATGTTGTGGAGGTAAATCCCCTCTGCAGATAGAGGCGATCCCTACTAGCCCAGACTGGATCTAGCAAAAATCATTCACGCTATGGTGTAGGTTTCTAATTACAAATAAACCAACTAGCGATGAAGGCTTACCTGGAATCCAACACTGTTGCTTGTAGAAGAGGTAGCGCTCCCATTCCTTAGCCCTGGCAGATCACGATCTCCACGATCTCCGCGATGGACACCTGTACATGCGAGAAAAAAAACAAACACAAGCGTAAAATCCAGTAGATGCAACTATATGTCAGTCAGAAAGGACATAAATCATCATTATAAACAACGACAAGAGTGGAACCATAACCAATAGTCACTTATTATTAATCAATCAAAGGAAAATTACAACCAAGTTCTGACGCTGAATTCTCCTTCGGAGGGTTGCCAGCAGAACACGTCTCGAAAATTCTGTCAAGGATGGGACAAACCTCTCTCTTCGGATCTTTGACAATAGTCTCCTTGCTTAGATTCGGCCTTAAGGGAATTATGGAGGCTCTTGTAGCATAAGGCTCTTAGGAATTTATGAACTTGAAGACTATTATCAAAGATCCGAAGAGAGAGGTTTGTCCCATCTTTGACAGGCTTTTCGAGACATGTTTTGCTAGCGACCCTCCGAAGGAGAATTCAATGTCATAACTTGGTTGTAATTTTCCTTTGATTGATTAATAATAAGCAACTATTGGTTATGGTTCCACTCTTGTCGTTGTTTATAATGATGAGTTATGTCTTTTCTGACTGACATATAGTTGCATCTACTAGATTTTACGCTTGTGTTTGTTTTATTTCTCGCATGTGCAGGTGTCCATCATGGAGATCGTGGGGATCGTGATCTGCCAGGGCTAAGGAATGGGAGTGCTACCTCTTCTACAAGCAACAGCGTTGGATTCCAGGTAAGCCTTCATCTCTAGTTGGTTTATTTGTAATTAGGAACCTGCACCATAGCGTGAATGATTGTTGCTAGACTCGGTCTGGGCTAGTAGGGATCGCCTCTATCCGCAGAGGGGATTTACCTCCACAAAAAATTGGCGACACTGCTGGGGATCGTTAGCTTGTTGTCATCCATTTTATGAGCTATAGATAGAGCCTGAAGTTGGCCAGATAGCCTTCGAAACGCTTTTGCTCTGCAATTGCGAAGTAGATCAAAGCTGCTTCAGTCAATCTCCTGTTTAGTTTGTAAACTGAACACTTGGATCATTGTCTTGTCTCTTCGGTTGATTCTTCATTCTGCTTGCTTGATCAACTCTTTTGGGCTGGTTCTTTCTGTGTATTTGGGTTTTTGAAAGCTCCAAACATCACTGGTCTGACCTTGGATTGCTTATTTTTTATTTTAGCATAGCAAACTTGACTGGCGCATTTTTTAGCGTGATAGTCGCACCAATTGGCGCTAGTTGTCCATGTATTACCTGCACCAATTCTAATATGGTGCTAGTTGCAGCCTGATAGTCGCGCCAGTGCTGGGGACTGCTACGGTTTTCTTGATTTTGAGCTTTCTGAGCCTGAGCTCTGATTTTGGTTTCATTTTTTTGACTTCTTGAGTGTTTTGGACCCTTGATTGACTGACTCTTACCTTCTTCCTTTGGTTGTTTGCCCATTTCCATCAATTTTGCATTTTAGCCCTAGGTCATCTAGGTGTTATGGTGTGTCGAGCCTTCCTTGGGAGTTCTTGGTTTCTATCGATTCAGTCAACCTTGTGATTGCTTCCCTGCATTCATTTGACAGTTGTTTATTATTTTATTGCGCTATTTGTGTGATTGAATCCTCCTTCATTCGAATTCCGCTTTGTCTCGTTTTGGGCCTAGATTACACGGCTCATTTGTGTCTTTGGGAATTTCTTGGTTTTGAGGGACTGTTGGTCGATTTGAGGTCTGATTTTGTTTGCTATTGAGTAAAATTTGTTTTTTTTTTCTCTCTTATCATCATTTCTCGAATCGCCTCTGCATTAGTTTTCATTTTTTTTAGCGCACTTTGCTCTGAAATATTGAAAATATAAAAAAAAAAATCTCTTTTTCTTTTCATTAATTTAATGTGAATTAGATCTTTTCGGTGTTATTAGTGATTGGTAACCTTGAACGAAAAGCTTTTTGGTTTTCATTAGCTGCATTAGAGACGTCATTGGTTGTTTTCTATTCATTTCGTTATTGTGTGAAAAGCTCTCAACTCTCTCATAAATAGCTTTCATCGAATGAAATGATATACTGTGGCATATAGACTGCATTTAGGAGATTTCGAAACATTACATTCACTAGGGCCTGAAAACTGAAACGTAATTGAAGATAAACTTTAAAATTTACTCAATTTACACTAAGGCAGCATTGAAATCTAACGAAACACATTTAGAGGTCTAGTCTAGAGACGTCTTCCGGCATCTTAAAACCTAGTAGCTGTCATTTTCCTCTTGGTTTTAGACAGTGATAGTACATACTTGTGCTCCCGGTACCGTCGTGTATATAAAGGGAGACCCCACTAAGTTTCAATCCTTTATCCATAAGAAGCCGATTCTACCGCCCTATACCCATGATACACCGAACACAGCATTCGGGGAGATTGCCTGCACGTACGGAAAGTCCTTGGTTGATTTCTCTTTCATTTTGAAACCAAGGTGTATATTGCAGTTCACGGTTATTTGGTACACCCTCTGCCTAGTATTCCTGAGTAGTCATTTGATCTTTTCTGACTCTTTAAATTTGAAAGGATCACCAATCGCTTGTCCTTTCACGCTTGCTTCAAAAATGAAAGAGATAGAGTCACCTTTTGTCCATTTCTTGACCCTTGAAACATGAAACGATGAAGTTTCCTATTTTTCAATGTGATAAAAAATTAATCACCTGTGATCACACGCGCTGTTAGATTTTGCTTGTTGGCCGTTTGATTGTGTGTCTGGACTCTTTTTCAGCCTGTGTGTGTGTTTGATATTTTTCTCTTATTGTTACTACCACAGTGGCAGAACCCTCGGTTTCATCTACTGGTAGTCCTTATACGGATGATTCATCAGAGGCTTCACAATCCTCTGTTGAACCTCAGCAGCCCATTGTTTCTGACTTTCCTGACAGGGGACTAGTTCTTACTGAGCAACCCTTTGGGGGACCATTTGAGTTCAATTGGCCCTTTTCTGACCCGTGGTCTGAATTAAGAGTAGGGGCAGAGTTCCTTTCTCTTACATCGGGTTCACCTTTTATAGCTGCTATTTTTCCTCCTAGTCCTCACCGTCTATTACGAGATCTAGCGGCAGGCTCAATCATGAGTGAATCCAGTGAGGAAATCCCCACGTCCGGTGAGGATTACCAATTATTTCCTCGGATATTATTTCCAGGAGACAACCCTAAACCAGCTGTTATATCATCACCTGGTCCCTCATTACCAGCAGGGTATAAATCCTTAGGTCAGATTATTTCCACCGCAGCCTCTATGGGGGTATCAGCTCCTTCTACGAGGCCGGTGGCTCCTTCATTAGGGATGTCTCCTCAGAATCCCGTCACCTCTGTACCCGTTCAGCCCACTGTCTGTGTGGCTGCGTTTGCACCCGCTGTTACGGCACCCTCCGCGAGGGCTGTGCCGCCTCCCGAAGACATCTACATAGTGACTGTTATGCCAGAGAACATCTCTCCGGAGGAGTATCTGTTGTCCCTACAACAATCGAACCCCGAGGTTGGAAAAACCTCTCAAGACCCCAACCGCTCTTATTTTTCGCATTATGCATAGGATGGTACACCCGTGTATGCTTTTCCATATCAATACAATGAGCACGGGAACATGTTACGTTTACCCGCTCCAGAGGCTCACCTTCATGCTCAAGGTTTACCGTATGGCCAGGCTGGGCAGTATTACAACCCACAAGGGCAACCTTTCCAAGGCCAACCTTTGGGCCAGCCTAGATATCCTTATAACCCGCAGGGCCAGCCCATCCAAGGCTATCCTGCAGGCCAGCAAGGGCCATCGTACGGTTCGCAAGGACAGTATTACAACCCTTTCGGTCAACCTGTGCAGCCTCAGCTGGGGTACCAACCGGGGCCATTATACGGTCCTGGGGGGAAATTCCAACCTTCCCAACCCATGCAACCTCAATATCTTGTTAATCCAAATGTTGCACACCAACCAGGACCATCTTATGGTCTTGCTGCAGGTCAAACCGGTTACTAGCCACCACCTGGCTCTTTTCCTCCACCGGGAAAACCGGTTTATCTGGCACAGCCTGGTGTACCTCCTCCAGGCCAACCGGTTCATCCGGTGCAACCTAGTGTCTCTCAACAGCCAGGTCAACCTGCGCAACCGGCATAACCTATTCACCCGGTCCAACCTGTTAACCCAGGGCAACTCGCTCAGCCAGGTCAGCCTACTCAACCAGGCCAGCCTGCACATCCTATCAACCCTTCCCAGCAGCCGACTTATTCGATGTCGTAGCCAAATCAACCGTTGCACCCAAATTATCAGGCTCCGCAAGGTTCCACCTATCAGCACCCCACTCAACCTCAAGGCGGATACTATTCTCATGGTCAATACCGACCAAATTATAGCTAGCCCCAAGGTTCTAACTATCGTCCTCAACAGCCCGACCACACCTATACTCAGCAGCCAAATCCAAATGCTTCTTACACAGGGCCGACTCATAATCAGGGTCCATACTCTAGTTATCAACCCCCGTACGCTGGTTACCAGTAACCAAATTAGGTTGGTTATACCACCTATGCCCCCTACGGTCAGAATCCTGCTGGACAGAACCCATGGGGGCAAGGATATTCCCAACCAGCATGGAGTACAGGTACTGGTCCTTATCCAGGGCCAGGTATGTCGTCCAATCTGCCATTTCCATTTCTGGCTACCTTGGAGTTACCGGATGTTTTGAAATTAACGAATGATCCAATTCTTCACAATCCTTATTGGCCTCCGGTTCCTACCAAGGTGCCCGGTGATTGCCCCAAGTTTGAGGGAAAAGCTAGAGAGGACCCCCAAGCTCATGTGATGACTTACCATCTTTGGTGCTCGTCCAACTCTTGGGTGGATGATTCAATCCGTCTACGCCTCTTCCATCACACTTTGACTGGCGCTACTGCTAAGTGGTATATCAAATTATCCCGTGGCATCTTTCAAGATTTCAATACGTTATCCATGGCTTTTCTGACTCATTTTCAGTTACCGATTCGCTACGAAGCCGGGACGCATCTCCTGAATTCTTTGAAGTAGGACAAAGCCACCCACATTTCTGATCACATTCATGAGTGGCGACGTCATTGTAGGCTGATCAAGTTTCATATACCTGATCAGATACTAACTCATTGGTTCACCACCTCCTTTGTTAACAAAATCACCCAAGATATTGCTATGGGAGCGTGTGTGACTTAAGAACAAGCCATAGCACGTGCTCAATATCTAGATTTGGTATATTCACAATCTGGCACGCTGTATGATATCTTGCTTGATGCTCCACGGTCTGGAACCTCTAAAGCTCCACCTACCTCGGCGGTGGATGGTGTTATTGGTTTCGTGTCTCAGAATTTGAAGAAATCTTCGAATGGGAAGCAGAAGTCTAACTCATCTAATAATTCTGCTCCTCCCGCCCCTACCGATTCTGGAAAAACTACGGAGGTTAATGCCATTCAGGCCAATCCTACGAAGAAAGCCTCCAAAGGGAAGAAGAAGGGAAAAGGTAAATCCAAATCTGACGCCCCAAAGCCAGATTCCAAACCTCGGACCGAGGATGGTTCCCAATGCAAACTGAAGTACCCCTGCCTAATTTGTGAAGGAGATCATTACACTAAGGATTGTCCTCGACGATCTGAAGTTATTCAACTTCTAAAAGGCTCCAAAGGGACTCCGGCAGTTCTTAAAGAACCGTTCCCATCTCAGCAGACCCAGATGGTTTAACAGCCTTCACCATCTGCACCATTTGGGTCCCAAGTCTTTATGATGAATGGCGCTGCACCTATTTCTATCGCCACGCATTCGAAGGATTACAATGAATCGCGTCAGGCACCGAGGAAGGCATTTTTGGATAGTCCACCTCCCCCACCTGTCTCTGGTTCATTGGAAATTGAGAAGCCTACTGCTGAACCCGTTGTAAGGCCACCCTCTAAAGGTGTTCTACGAAAGTCTTCCTACAATCCGAATTCCGGTGTCGCTCGGCACTACAGTATTGTTGAGGATCTGGCATAGGTGCCTTCTGCCATGTCTGCTTCGAAATTTCTTCAAATTTTTCCTTCACAACAGAAAGCTTTATTATCTTCAATTGGTGGAATCAATCCCGTCGATTCTAGTCTTCTCACCTTTGACTTAGACAATTTCACCCCCCCACTTCCACATTAGATCGCTCTTGTTATTCAAGTCAGGATCAACGGTCTTAACATCCATAGGGCCATTTTGGATGAAGGTGCTTCTACCTGCGTCATGTCATCCGCTTGCTGGAAGGCCATTGGCTCTCCGGCCCTTTCATCCTCTCCCAATACCCTAGAGGCATTCGATGGTCGGGAATCCAAACCCCTAGGTGTTCTCGAGATTCTAGTGATTACTTTACAGGGGAAGACAATCAACATAGAAGTAGAAGTAGTTGATGCCAATCTCAACTACAATATACTTCTTGGCCGCAGTTGGACTCATGCCATGTTATGCGTGCCATCCACCCTATTTCGACTTATTAAGTTCCCTCACGAGGGAAAAATCATTACGGTGGATCAGTTGTCCTTCTTCACCTCCACCTCCGAGAACAACATTTCGTACATGGATCAAATCCCAAATCCCTTAACAGTGTAGGGCCCGGTCTCTTCAAAGACCTCGTCCTCATGGGTATTTTTCTCGCACCACCACCGCACACCGCTCAAGTTAACATGATCTCTAGGTCTGATGACCCATGGCTCATCCCTACGCCTGATCAGGTGACTAAGTTTGGAGAATCGATACCCTTAACTCCAGTAGAGATTAGCTATTGTGAAATCGTTGCCGCATCCGATCCTCCCCCTCCTCAGCATGCTCCTTTGAGCATGGCTTTAGACATCTATTCTCAATCCCCCTGGCTCAGTCAGGCTGATTCACCTGATCCTCTCAAAGAGATTTTTCCTTCTGATGAAGCCATTTTTGAAACAATGTCTCTTGAGGAGCTGCCTTGGAGCGATGGACATCATCTTTCCTCCTTTATGCCATGCCTGGGGGCAATGTCAGATTGTCTAGAGCGTTTTGCATATCAGGTTCCCACTCCACCTCTCCAAATGCCCATTTTGATGCACGAGGTTCTTTCGGAAGGAAACCTGAGTAATATCACTCAAAGCATCCCGACCAACATCTCCGTTAAACCGGGGATCGTTGAGAACATACACGTGGTAGTAACTTTTTCTCCTGATGAGATACAAGTTTATACTGATATTTTTAAAGAATTCAGAGATGTGTTCGCCTGGTCCTATGAGGAAATGCCTGGGATTGATCCCAGTATCGTATTGCATGAGATTCCTCACAAAGCCGCTGCAATTAAGGCAGAAGTTGAAAAAATTCTGAACCCGGGCTTTATTTATCCCATCCCCCTCACAGAATGGGTTTCAAACATTGTCCCTGTCGATAAAAAGCAGGGTACTATTAGGGCCTGTGTTGATTACCATGATATTAATCGCGCCTGTCCGAAGGATAATTATCCCACTCCGTTCATAGACCAAATCATCGACAAATGTGCCGGAAGTGAGATTTATTCCTTGATGGACAGCTTTTCCAGGTACAATCAGATAAACATTCTACCTGCTGATCAGCACAAGACTGCATTCATCTGTCCGTGGGGTACTTTCGCTTATAAAAAGCTCCTGTTTGGCTTAAAGAACGTTGGAGCCACTTTCCAGTGGGTGATGTCTTACGCTTTTCACAACATATGCCATATCATTCAGCCTTATCTAGACAACTTTCCATCTCACTCAGCTAGGCAAGAGGACCACCCTGAACACCTTCACCAAATTTTCCTTCGCTATAGGCGCTACAATATTAGGCTTAATCCTCATAAATGTGTCTTTTGTGTAGAATCTAGCTGTATTTTGGGATTCATAGTCTCCAAAGATGGAATTCACCTTGACCCTTTAAAGGTCGAGGCTATCATCAATCTCCCATCACCCTCCTCATTATATTAGTTGCAGAGTCTGCAAGGAAAAGCTAACTTCCTTCGATGCTTTATCACGAACTATGTAGAGGTGGCCAAAGGATTCACGTGTCTTCTAAAGCAGAATGTTCCCTTCCATTGGGATGACATTGCTCAAGAATCCTTTGAGAAGCTTAAGATGTTATTGGTTAATGCTCCTTTGCTTCATCCTCCTAATTATCACCACGATTTCACTTTGTATCTTGCAGCCGCATTTAGCACCATAGCTATGGTTCTGGTGCAGGATGACGATGATGGAAATGAACATGTCATTTATTATCTATCATGGAACCTTCTCGACATAGAAACACATTATGCTCATGTCGAGAAGCTGGCGTTAGTCGTAGGACATGCCGTGCAGTGTTTTCGCCACTACATCCTATTGTGTACGACAACAGTGGTTTCGGATTGTAACCCCATGACATATATTCTCTCTCAAAAATTACTGGGGGGAAAATAATCCAAATGGATTGTTATCCTGCAGGAGTTTGACTTATAGTTCACTACTGCTAGGTAAACCAAATCACTGGTTTTCGAGGATCTTATATGCTCACTCCCAACAGACTCCACTCCTTCACACTCCGAGGATCATATCCTCGACGAAACTCTTTTGCTTATCAGTACTTGTGAACCTTGGTACGGTGACATAATTTTGTATCTTCAGACCTCCACATTTCGGTCTGAGTTGACTAAAGATGCTCGACGTCGGATTCGGCATTAGTCTCAACCCTACCGCATCGTAGGAGATACCTTATACCGCGTTGGAGTAGATTCGGTGCTCCATTGGTGCCTAACCTTGGAAGAGGCTGAAAGGGTCCTAAATGACTACCACAGTGGTGCCTGTGGCGGTCATATGTCCGGATATGCCACTGCCCAGAAAATTCTGCGAGCAGGTTACTTCTGGCTGTCAATATTCAAAGACTGTATTGTCACAGTCCGTAAATGTCACGCATGCCAGGTATTTCAGCGCAAGACGCATGCACCACCTCTCCCTTTGCATCCTGTTATTACCGTTGGCCCTTTTTCGAAATGGGGCGTAAATTTTATGACGTGTAACCCTCATTTGGCTGGGGGGCATGCGTATATAATTGTCGTCGTAGACTACTTTACAAAGTGGGCTGAAGCGATGCCTACACTAGCTGCCGATGGTAAGACAGCTGCCCAATTCATCTTCAACCATATCATTTCATGTTTCGGGGTCCCTCAGGCCATCGTCACCGACCATGGTACTCATTTCTGAGATTATATGATGGCCGAGCTAACTTCAAGATTGGGCTTACGCCATGATAGCTCAACGCCATATTACCCTCAGGAAAATGGCCAGGTTGAGGCTGTGAACAAGGTTCTAGTCACTATGCTTCAACGAACAGTTGGTATTCACAAATCCAATTGGCACCTCCAACTGTTCTCAGCTCTATGGGCCTACCGGACGTCTGCAAAGAGTGCAACTAGATTCACACCATTTCAATTGGTGTATGGTCTGGAAGCAACTCTTCTAGTTGAATGCGAGATTCCTTCTTTGAAATTAGCTATGGAAATTCCACCCGACACTTCTGCTGAGGAAGAGAGTCATTTGTATCTGGAACGGTTAGATGAAACCCGCCATTTGGCTGCTTTAGTCATTGAAGCACAAAAGAAGCGGGTCAAAGCTCACTTTGATCAATCAGTTTCTCCACGTTCCTTTGTCGAAGGGGACCTCGTCCTCTTATACGATCAAGCGCATGACAAGCTTGGGGCCGGCAAGTTCCAACCTATGTGGCATGGGCCCTACATAGTAAAACGCGTTTTGAAGAATGGGGCTTATGAGCTTATAGATTATGAAGGAGTTCCGCTGGCGCAGCCCAGAAATGGGTTGTACCTGAAAAAATACTACGCTTGAAGTGATTTTTGGTGTGGTGTGTGTACATAGGTGTGTTATTTCATTTGTGTGCATGTGTGGTGTGGTGTGCGTTGTAAACATCTTTCTGCTGATCGAGTCTTCCTGATTATGCAGATGTCCATCAATCCATTTGCTGGTTTCGCGGATGGTGCCTCCTGCAGTACCAGGAATCTGTCTTCGGCACCATGGGTAATCTACGATCCTGCTGGTGAGTTGGTCAACTTTTAAGGTGTGTGTCTGGGACATACTACAAATAACATCGCGGAATATAGTGTTGTGTTAGAATTATTAACCGAGCCTGTAAACCTTGGTATCCGTGAATTACTTGTGTATCTAGACTCACAACTTGTAGTATTATAGCTCAACGGGCATTATTCAGTCAGAAATCCATCCATTTTACGTCTGTATCTGCATATTCGTCTGCTGGAAAGAAACTTTGACTATATTACATATCAACATATACCTAGACATATGAATACATTAATGGATGCAGTAGCTAATTTGGTTTTAGATAGACATTTGCGCAATTTATAAACAAAACGTCATCACATGTGAAGAGATCCATCTAGAAATAGGTATGTATATATATATATATATATATATATATATATATATATATATATATATATATATATATCGAAATGTTTACATAGTGTGCATTACATAAATCAAAAATATACATGTGTCTAATCTGCGTGGTGCTCATGATAACAAGCCACAACACGCACTAAGCATCTCAGAAGACAGTGGAGGCGACTAGGCACTCCCATCGTATGTCTCTGGTATGCTAGCGGAACATCTGCCAGCCGAGCGTAGTCTGGAATCCCCCGAGAAATCCCCTCGAGGTTCTGGACCAACTCTCCTCTTTCGGCACCCTCCACCTGAGGGTCAGCTGCGGGATGAGTTCTCCATGAAATGGGAGACATACCGGCTGGTCTCTCTAGGTCGACATATACATATGCATATAACTTCTATCAGAACGAACATGTATTAACAAAAAAAAAAATCATAAAACACAAAAATCAAAAATACGATCTTACCCAACTCCTTGACCCAGTCATCTCCCTCCGAGAGTGGAAGATCTGGATCACCATTGAAATCGGTCCCTGCATATGGCCAGTTTTCGACTACAATCAACTGACGCCGTAGCCACCCAAAAAACTCTGGCCTCCAGGACATATGTTGGCCCCCTCCTGCTCTGGGCATCAGTGCTGCCCAGCGAGCCATTCTCGGCTCTCGTGGTATCGACTCAGCTACTATGGCCCCTTGGCCCTGGAAGATTGGTATTCGTTCTAGAATGAACGATACTAGAATAGAACCATAGCCAAATTGCTTCAGTTTGGCCTGCTTCCACTTCGTGAGTTGTCTCTTCATGTTAACTGTCACTGTTGTAGCCCAGTCAAACAGTGTAGGACTCATACACTCTGAGGCTAGTATGAGTTGGGCCTTGGTCGCCTCATGTGGAGCTTGCGATTCTGAAGCTCGTGTAATGGTGTGTAGCACTACTCTGAGTGCTAGATCCTCGACAGTGTGAATGTCTACCTTCCCGCTTCCTGATCCGGTTCGTGCCCTTGGGCACACCCTTTCCATTGCCTGCTCCATATTTTCACTTGATGGTCTGCTCCTTGTCAATATAGGCACTGGACCTCTTTGCGATAGTCCGGTTATGAAGTATACATCAGAAACCTCTAGTTCTAATACTTGATCCCGCAGCTTGAAAACTTGTTCATTTTCATCCCAAATACTGATCAGGTATTGTAGAAGCTCAGGTTGAGTTCGTAAGCAAGGTGTGAGGAAGAACCTTTTAAGCCCAAAGTTCTTGAGAGGATTCATACAAGTTTCATTCTCCATGGCTAGTTCGTCCCCTTCCCCATACTCCCTCTCTTTCCATTCGATCACCATTGTACTCGGTTGCCTTCATCAACATGGTCAAAAACCCTTGATTAGATCTCTGGTATACTTGGAAATCCATTCAAATCACTAGTTATTTGGAATTTTGAAACGGAAAACCGCGCTGCGCCACTGGCACGGCTATTTCCTTAACAGCCGCGCCAGTTGGCGCGGGCTCTTTGTATACAAAAGGCCATTGGCGTGGGTCCATGCCCAATACCCGCGCCAATGGGCGGAGCCCTAAAATTACAAAAATCTTCCACAGAAATCTAATTAGAAATGGAAAATTATGAAAAAATGGATTAAAATGGAGTACAGGGAACCGTCTCTTACCTGGAATGAACGAGAATCTGAATGGTAGCCCGGATCTGTCGTAATCGCCATCAGAAGGTTTGCACAAAATGGACCATTGCTGCTCTCCAAATGAGGTAAATAGTAAAATTAATTTTGTTTTTACCATTTGAGACTATTTATAACTTTTTGAAATATAAAATAGGTTTTAAAAGGAATTTTCATTAATATTTTGATATATTTTGTCGAAAATGGATTTTACACTTGCCTCTGTGTGCAGCAACAAGTTTCTATGCGACTTCAACAATGAAACGAGTTGTATTTTATACTTTTTCGGACTCGATAAAAACACGAAAAAGTCATTTTGGAGTCATCTTTCAGCTCTTTTCTGACTCTCTAAACATGGAAATATTGCCAAGGCCCTTGTCATTTCAATCTCGTTAAAGTGGCTGCGAAACAACATCTACCCAGTATACATTTACCCCTTTTTCGGGCTGGGATGGATTATTTACGAAAAAGGAATACCCTAGCCTATTACGACTAGGAGGTTTTCTCAGACATTGTTTTCTACCTTTTCAGATCTAAGGAACTATTTACGAAAAGGGACCATTGAAGTTTAAATTTTTTCTGTCTTTTCAAACTCTCTAAACATGAAAAGACACAAATTTCTTCGTTTATCAGAATCGTTAAACCCCGATGACATCGGATTCAGTCGTGATGACGCTATTTGAGTCACTCCTTCCTAGGGCTTGTTAAATGTACTAGGGTGGATTCGTCCAAAGGATGGACTTATATTACAAGCATTTGCTATCCCCTTCAAGCTTGTTATCAAAAATAATTGGGGTACTCGCCAGAAATGGTGGGGAAAAATGGGACCAAAATCGTTGTCGTGTCGGCAGTATGTCGCTCTTGAACATGGCACTTGTCTGCATTCGTGTCGGGTTGGGAACATCTCATCTCTTTTTCACTTGCCTCCGTGGGTTTGGGTAATCCCTTTTGACCTCTCATCTTCTCTTTGCCTCGTCACTATGACCTCTAATCTTTTGATGTCAAATACTGCCAAGTCCACTGTCGTGCCATTCATATGTTCAAGAGAAGTTGGCCTCTGAAAAGTACCAACCTTCCTTTGATTCTCATCTGATCGTGATTCACAAAAACACTATGTTCCTTTGTCTCACGTCAATGATGTGGGAAACATTATGGCCCACCTTCGATCAAGGTCACTTCATGTCGACTTCAGCTCATTATCCAGGAAGCTGATCTAGAGACTCCCTTCTAATGCCTTGGAGCCTGCATGCCTCAATGGTAGGTTCTTCGCATTCAACGCGAGGTTTTCATCATTGGCCTATGATCGAGTGATTCTATGGGTGTTTGACGCCATCTCATTGATTCACATGCCATAGATTATACCTGTAGTACCTTGAGGGCCATTGTCATTATTGGTGGTACCTCTCGCGTCTGTTAACAGCTTTCATCATTGGCTGGTAATCAGAAGATGTTCTTGCATGTTCGACTTCAGCTCATTTATTCACATTCTTGGAATTGTACTATGTTTGGATTGAGATGGAGCGCAAGACCCTGGATTGTGTCTGTTGTAATCCAGGCTGCAAGTTTGTGGATTATTATGATTATTTACATGACTCAATTACTGGATGGCTGTGACCATACTTGAGTCTATTTATCGATCCTCACTGGATGGCTGTGCCCATGCAATGGATCTGAATTATTGTATACTCTGTTATGGATGGCTGCGCCCATAACACATATATATCATGTATTTGAGACATCAGTTGTACTTCTTCATGCAGGTTTTCCAGCGGCAGAGTTCTCAGTTGGACACGTTCTCGTAAAGCATTTCACCCCTCTCTCTCGCTCGGGCCTCATGCTTTAGGGGGCATCTATTACACAGTAATTTGTCACCATCCCTACAATCCCCGTCTTGCACATTGGAGGGCTCATTTTGTGACCTGTGAGCAGTGACATAACTTGAAAATACTTTCATGGAATTCCCCTGAATATGTACTTTCATCCCCCTGAAGACATCTCCTGCTGAAAAACCCTAAAAACACCCCTTTTTGCATTGGCGTGGGAAGCCAGTTCATCACCCGCGCTAATGGGGAAAATCCTTCAAAGAGTTCGTGCCAATTGGCGCTCTGTCCCAGACTCGCACTCACGCCAGCCAATTTAAGGAGTGTTTTTAAAAAATAAATGGCAGAAGTTTCGTCCTAAAAAATTCCTGGACTGCTATCTATCTTGAGTTGGGAGGTTTGGCTATGGATTTCCATAGAGAGGAAGTGGTTTTCCACCTCTCATGGAAGCTTCCTTGATGATAGGGCCAATCCCATGATTATAGGTATCCCAACTCCCCTTCCTCCATCTATAAAATCTTGCTCATCTCCTTTGCAAGCTAGTCTTCAAGTTCCAAAATTCCTAAGAGCCTTATGCTGCAAGAGCCTCCATAGTTCCCTTAAGGCCGAATCTAAGCAAGGAGAGTATTGTCAAAGATCCAAAGAGAGAGGTTTGTCCCATTCTTGACAGGCTTTTCAAGACGTGTTATGCTGGCGACCCTCCGAAGGAGAATTCAACGTCAGAACTTGGTTGTAATTTTCCTTTGATTGATTAATAATAAGCGACTATTGGTTATGGTTCCATTCTTGTCGTTGTTTATAATGATGAGTTATGTCCTTTCTGACTGACATATAGTTGCATCTACTGGATTTTACGCTTGCGTTTGTTTTGTTTCTTGCATGTGCAGGTGTCCATCACGGAGATCGTGGGGATCGTGATCTGCCAGGGCTAAGGAACGAGAGCGCTACCTCTTCTACAAGAAAAAACGTTGGATTCCAGGTAAGCCTTCATCGCTATTTTGTTTATTTGTAATTAGGAACCTCCACCATAGCATGAATGAATGTTGCTAGACCCGGTATGGGCTAGTAGGGATTGCCTCTATCTGCAGAGGGGATTTACCTCCACAACACCTAACCTTAAACTTAACCCTAACCTTAACCTTGACCTTAACTTAACCATTAACCTTAAACTTAACCTTTACTTAACCTTACTCTTAACTATAACCTAAACCTAACCTTGACCAAACCCTTAACCTTAACCTTAACTATAACCTTAACCTTCCCCTAACCTTAACCCTAACATTAACCTTAATTTTACCCTTAACCTAACCTTAACCTAACTTTGCCCTTAACCTAATCTTAACTATAACATTAACCTTAACTTTAAACTTAAACATAACCTAACCCAACCTTAACCAAATCCTTAACCTTAACATAACTATAACCTTACCCTTAACCTTAACCTTGACCTTAACTATAACCTAATACTAACCTTCACCAAACCCTTAACATTAACCTTAACCTAACCCTTAACATTAACCTTAAACTTAACATTAACATTAACCTAACCCTCACCTTGACCAAACCCTTAACGTTAAGGGTAAAGTCAAGGTTAAGGTTACGTTAAGGGTTTGGTGAAGGTTAAGGTTAGGTTAAGGTTAGGGTTAGGTTATAGTTAAGGTCAAGGTTAAGGTTAAGGTTAAGGTTACGATTAATGTTAAGGTTAATGTTAAGGGTTTGGTCAAGGTGAGGGTTAGGTTATAGTTAAGGTCAAGGTTAAGGTTATGTTATGGTTAAGGTTAAGGTTAAGGTTATGGGAAGGTTAATGTTAAGGTTAAAGTTAGGGCTAGGTTAAGGTTAAGGTTACTGGTTTATTAAGTTTAAGGTGAAGGTTAAGGTTAAGGTTAGGTTAAGGGTAAATTCAAGGTTAAGGTTAAGGTTAAGGGTAAAGTCAAGGTTAAGGGTAAGGTTAAGGTTAAGGTGAAGGTGAAGGGTAAGGAAAAGGTTAAGGGTAAGGTTAATGTTAAGGTTAGGTTAAGGGTAAAGTTAAGGTTAAGGGTAAAGTTAAGGTTAAAGTTACAAGTAAGGTTAAGGTTAACGTTAAGGTCAAGGTTAAGGTTAAGTTTGGTTAAGGTAAGGTTAAGGTTACGATTATGGTTAGGGTAAGGTTAGGGTTAGGTTATAGTTAAGGGGTGGAAAGCACAGGCAGTAAGGTAAAGGTTAGGGTTAGGTTATAAGGTTAAGGTTAGTTATGGTAAATTCGTTGTTAAGGGTGAAGGTTAAGGTTTAGGGTGTTAACCTTAACCTTACCTTTAACTTTCACCCTTAACCTTAACCTTAACCTTCACTATAACCTTGACCTTAACTATAACCTAACCTTGACCTTAACCTTACCTTTACCTTAACCTTAACCTAACCTTCCCATAACCTTTACCTTAACATAGCTTTAAATTTAACCTTCCCCTAACCTTAACCTTAACCTTAACCTTACCCTAACCTTTACCTAAACTTTACCCATAACTTTAACCTTACGCTTAACCTAACATTAACCTTGACCTTGACCAAACCCTTAACCTAGCCTTAACCTTAGCCTAACTAGGACCTTAACCTTAACCTTAACCTTATCTTAACATTAAAATTCCCATAGAATTAACCTTAACCATAACCTAACCTTAACCTTGACATTACCCTTAACGTAACCTTAGCCCTAAAATTAACCTTAACCTTAACCTTCCCAAAACCATAACCTTAACCTTAACCTTAACTTTATCCTTAACCTAACCTTAACCTTAACCTTGTCTTAACCTTAACCTAACATTAAACTTGACTTTAGCCTTAACATAACCTTAACCTTAAGGTTAAAGTTAAGTTAACTTTACCCTTAACCTTATCTTAACCTTAACCTAACCTAATCTTGACCTTAACCCCTAACCTAACCTTACCTTGACCATAACCTTAACCAAACCTTAACCTTAACCATTATAGAATGCAGAAAAGTGAGATCTGAGGTATGGAAGTAGCCATCCAACAATAAGGATCAAAAAATATACTCAGGTATGGTCACAGCCGTCCAATCAAAGGAGTCATGTAACAAGTCATAGTAATCCACAAAAAACCTGTAGCCTGGATTTCACCAGACAAAACCCAAAGTCTTGCGCTTCATCCCGACCCGAACAAAGTACAAGTTCGAGCATGCGAATAGATGAGTTGAAGTCAAACATACAGGAACATCATCTGATTACCAGCCAATAATGAGAGTTGTTAACAGACGTGAGAGAAACCACCAATAATGACAACAAATCTCAATGTACAAAAGGTACAATCCACAGAATGTGAACAGTGATTTGGTGTCGAACATCTGCAGAAACATATGATCAAAGGCCATTGATGTGAACCTTTCAACAGATGCAAATAACTTGCCATTAAAGCATGCAAGCTCTAGGGCACTTGAAGAGAGTCTCTAGATCAGCTTCCTGGAAAATGAGCTGAAGTCTACAAGAAGCGACTTGGTTGAAGGAGGGTCATGATGTTTCCTACATCATCGACATGAGATAGAGGAATATGATGATTCTCGAATCAGGACCAATAGAGGATCAGAGGAAGGTTTAAGATTGCAAAGACAAAACGTCTCTTGAACATGTCGGTGGCATGACATTGGATTTGGCAGTATTTGACATCAAGGGATCTGAGGTCATGGTGACGTGGAAAAGAGTAGATGAGCGGTTAAAAGAGATTACCCAAACCCATGGAGGCAAACAAATGATCAAGTGAGATGTTCCCAACCCGACACGATTGCAGACAAGTGCCATGTTCAAGAGTGACATACTGCCGACTAAAGTCTCGTTCCATTTTCCCCCACCATTTCTGGAAAGTACCCCAATTCTTTTTTTAAACAAGATTGAAGGGGATAGCATATGCTTGCGATGTAATAGAGGATCAGAGATACAACTGTGATTTACTTTGCAAACATATAAGTTGTACACTTTGCAAGAGTGGATCTCATCACCAGCTGCTTCTATAGTATTCTTCTCCAAGCTCAACTCCTTCACTATATGTTTAGCTAGCTTTCATAAAGGGAGAAGGTCTGTTTATATAGAGGGAGAGGGATAGGTTAGGATCCCTATAATCATGGAAGGGAGGCCTATATTTTAGGAGTGTTCCATGGGAGGTAAAAACCACTACCTAAAGAGAGAGATGTGTGGCTCATCAACTTAACCACTTCCAGTCACTCATCCCCGAGGCTAATTTTTAAAAAAACATTCCTAAAACAGCTTGGCATAGGGGCTGCACTGAGACAAAGCGCCAGGTGGCGCGGGCTCTAGTGAAAATCTTCCACATCGGCGCGAGAGATGAACTGGCTACCCATGCCAAGGCCAAAACATAGGTTTTGTGTGCTTTTTGAGGAAATGTTCAATAGTAGAAATGATGTCCTTATGCAGAAGGATGCAAAGAAGGTGTTTGCAAAGTATGACACTGTTCACAAGTCACGGGAATGATCCTCCAATATGTGGGACGAGGAATTGTAGGGAGGGTGACAAAATTTTGTGTAACACCCTTATCCTTAACCTTAACTTTAACCCTAACCTTGACTTTACCCTTAACTTAACCTTAAACTTCACTATAACCGAACCCTAACCTTGACCAAACCCTTAACCTTAACCTTAACCTTACCCTCAACCTTAACCTTAACCTTAAATATGACCTAACCCTAACCTTGACCAAACCCATAACCTTAATCTTGACCAAACCCTTAATCTTAACCTTAGCCTAACTAAACCCGTAACCTTAACCTTAATTATAACTTTTACCTTAACCTTAACCTTCACCCTTAACCTTAACCTTAACCTTCACTATAACCTAACATTTATCTTGACCTTACCCTTAAAATTAACCTTACCCTTACCCTTAACCTTAACCAAACCCTTAATCTTAACCTTAACCTAACCTTAACCTTACCCTTAACCTTGACCTTAACCTTAACTTAACCTAACCTTAACCTTAACCTTAACTATAACCTAACCCTAACCATGACCAAACCCTTAACCTTAACCTTATCTTAACCTTAACCTATCCTTAACCTTAACCTTAACCTCACTATAACCTTACCCTTAACCTTAACATTGACCTTAACTATAACCTAACCCTAACCTTGACCAAACCCTTAACATTAACCTTAACTTAACCCTAACCTTGACTAGACCCTTAACCTTAACCTAACCTTAACTTTAAAGTTAACCTTAACCTTAACCTTAGCATAACCATAACCTTAACCTTAACCTTAACCTAACCCTAACCTTAACTTTACCCTTAACCTAACCTTAACCTTAACCTTAACCTAACTCTAACCTTAACTTTACCCTTAACATTAACCTTAACCTTAACCTTAACCTGATCTTAACCTTAACCTAACTGTAACCTTAACCTAACCTTAACCTTAACCTCAACCTTAACTTTACATTAACCTTAACATTAACATTGCATTGACCTTAATTATAACCTAACCCTAACCTTGACCAAACCCTTAACCTTAACCTTATCCTTAACCTTTACCCTAACCTTACCCTAACCTTATCTTAACCTTAACCTAACCTTAACCTTGGCTTTACCCTTAACATAACCTTAACCTAACCCTTAACCTTAACCTTAACCTTGCCTTGACCTTACCCTGAACTTAATCTTAACCTTAACCTTGAACCTAACCATAACCTTAAACCTTAACCATAACCTTTACCTAACCTTGACCTTAACTATAACCTAACCCTAACCTTAACCTTAACTTAACATTAACCTTGACCTTAACTATAACCCAACCTTATTCTTGACCAAACTCTTAACGTAACCTTAATCGTGGCATTACCCTTAACGTAACCTTAACCTTGACCTTAACCTTACCCTTAACATTAACCTTAACCTTAACCTTAACCTGACCTTAACCTAACTTTAAGCTTAACCTTAACCTTAACCTTAACTTTACCCTTAACCTAACCTTAAGGGTTTAGTTAGATTCAGGTTAGGTTAAGGTTAACGTTAAGAGTTTGGTTAAAGTTAGTTTAAGGTTAAGGTTAAGGTTAAGGGTTTCGTCAAGGTTAGGGTTAGGTTATCGTTAAGTTTAAGGTCAAGGTAAAGGTTAACCTTAACCTAACCTTCCCTTAAGCTTAACTATGACCTAACCTTAACCTTAACCTAAAAATTTACCCTTAACCTAACCATAACCTTAACCATAACCTTAACCTTAACCTTGAACTTAACCTTAACATTAACCTTAACTTAACTATAACCTTAACCTTCACCTTCACCTTAACCTTAACCTTGACTTTATCCTTAACTTAACCTTAACCTAACCTTAACCTTAACCTTACCCCTAACCTTAAACTTAACCTTAGCATAACCATAACCTTTACCTTAACCTTAACCTAACCCTAACCTTAACTTTACACTTAACCTAACTTTAACCTTGACCTTGACCTTAACCTTAACTTTACCCTTAACCTTGACCTTACCCTTAACCTTCATTATAACCTAACCTTAACCTTAAGGTTAGGGTTAGGTTATAGTTAAGGTCAAGGTTAAGGTTAAGGTTACGGGTTTAGTCAGGTTAAGGTTAAGGTTAAGGTTAATGTTAAGGGTAAGGTCAAGGTTAAGATTACGTTAAGGTAAACTCAAGGTTAAGGTTACGTTAAGGGTTTGGTCAAGGTTAAGGTTAGGATTAGGTTATAGTTAAGGTCAAGATTAAGTTTAAGGTTAATATTAAGGTTAAGGTTAAGGTTAAGGTCAATGTTAAGGTTAATGTTAAGGGATTAGTCAAGGTGAGGGTTAGGTTATAGTTAAGGTCAAGTTTAAGGTTAAATTTAAGGTTATGGGAAGGTTAAGGTTAAGGTTAAGGTTACGGGTTTAGTCAGGATAGGGTTAGGTTAATGGTCATGTCAAGGTTAAGGTTAAGGTTAAGGGTAAATTTAAGGTTAAGGTGAAGGTTAAGGGTAAGGTTAATAAAAGGTTAACGATAAGGTTAAGATTAAGGTTAGTTTAAACGTAAATTTAAGGTTGTGGGTAAAGTTAAGGTTAAGGTTACGGGTAAGGTTAAGGTTAAGGTCAAGGTCAATGTTAATATTAAGTTAAGTTAACATAAGGTTAAGGTTATGGTTAGGGTTAGGTTATAGTTAAGGTTAAGGTTATGGTTAAGGGTCAAGTTAAGGTCAAGTTAACCTTACCCTTAACCTTCACCCTTAACCTTAACCTTCACTATAACCTAACCTTAACCTTGACCTTAACTATAACCTAACCTTCACCTTAACCTTAACATTACCTTTACCTTAACCTTAACCTAACCTTCCCATAACCTTTACACTAACCTAACTTTAACCTTAACCTTCCCCTAACCTTAACCTTACTCTAACCTTACCCTACCCATAACCTTAACCTTACCCATAACCTTAACCTTACCCTTAACCTAACCTTACCCTTGACCTTGACTAAACCCTTAACCTAACCTTAACCTTAACCTAAGCTAACCTTAAACTTAACCTTAACCTTATCTTAACATTAACCTTCCCATAACCTTAACCTTAACCTTAACCATAACCTTAACCTTGAATTTACCCTTAACGTAACCTTAATCTTAACCTTAACCTTCCCATAACCATAACCTTAACCTTAACCTTACCCTTACCCTTACCCTTACCCTTACCTTTGACCTTAACCTCAACATTATCTTAACCTCAACCTAACCTTAACCTTGACTTTACCTTTAAGGTAACCTTAACCTTAAGGGTAAAGTTAACTTAACCTTACCCTTAACCTTATCTTAACCTTAACCTTACCTAATGTTAAACTTAACCCCTAACCTAACTTTACCTTAACCATAACCATAACCTAACCTTAACCTTAACCTTACCCTTAAACTTAACTTAACATTACCTTAACCTTAACCTTCTCAAACCCTTAACCTTAACCCTAACCTTAACCTAACCTTAACCTAACCTTAACCTTGACTTTACCCTTAATGTAACCTTAACCTTAACTTTAACCTTACTAAACCCCTACCCTTAACCTTATCTTAACCTTAACCTTTACTTAACCTTAAGGGTTAGGTTAAGGTTAAGGTTATGGGAAGGTTAAGGTTAACCTTGAATTTACCCTTAACCTAACCTTAACCTTAACTATAACCTAACCCTAACATTGAGGGTAAAGTTAAAGTTACGGTTAAAGTCCAGGTCAAGGTTAAGGTTAACTTAGGTTAAGGTAAGGTTATGGTTAGGTTAAGGATAAGGTTAAGGTTAAGATAAGGTTAATGTTAAGGTTAAGGTTAAGGTATTAGAATTAGTTAGGATTATGCTTACTTTAGTATATCTTGGATTGAGTTGTTGAGGAAGTTGAGAGATTCTCTCAACTTCTCTCTCTTAGATTAGCATTAGTTCAACTATATATTGAGAGAATATCTCACGATTATTGGAATATTAGAAATTAATTATTTGTGTGTAAATCACATTAGTTTGCTCTCTCACAGATTTCTAATATGGTATCAGTGCTTTTGCTTTAATTTGAAGTTAATCCACGGCCAGAGTGCCTAGAAGATGTGATATGTAATTGTTGAGGTACGTACATAGGTGTGAAAGTGAATGTCTGTTTTATTTATTTATTTCTGTTTGTATGTGAAGTGTGTGGCAGCTCATGTTCTTCTACGTTAACGCATTAGAATCAATTCCAGTCTTGAAACTCGCATCAGATGGAATTCGGTTTCAATACTCTGCAAACATCACGTGGGATTGGTTTTCGATGAGTTTGCAAACGCTGTATATTCATATTTGTTTGATCCAATCTCTCGCAAAGAGATAACCTGATCTTATCTACTTGTTCATCTAACTTCATCGATCATTTGTTTAAATGAGACCTTGCCGCAATTACAATATTTCCAGGCAGGCATTTGGATCACAGCATCTAAGTGTAAAGAAATAATTCTGCAACAGTCTCAAACCCCACTAAAGATCTGCGAAATGACTGCTGAATTGAAGCAAAATTGCGAGGAATGTCTATGGATTTTCCAGGTTAAACGACTTGTGGTTAAACCCCAACAGCAAATTAATAACACTGAATTTGGGGATCCTATTTTAACCTGCGCATCCTGTTATGGTGCAATTGTTCGGCATTTGAAAGAGGAAGCGTAGTGGGCCGCACAAAGCCTCATCCAGACGGCGTATAAAGACGACATTATGGTGTTCAGATTTCTATCGGGATATGAAGATGGGCCATGGCGATGATTGGGATCTGTGGATGGGTAGAATTAAGCTGCAAATTAGAGGAAATAAGATCATCATTTGGGCGTATATGCTGTGGCAGGATAAAACAAATTGGAATATGTTCGATATTTGCAGATTATTCAAACTCCAGGGGTTCTCCTGATGTATTATCCATGTTATCAGAATTTCCAGAATGCAGTAGTACTGCTAATATAATTTGGTGGAAGGAGAATTGCTGCGGATTTTCTGTTCTCTTGAATCATCAACAAGGATTACAACTGCGTCTAGCTCTGTGGTTTGTGTATTCACCACCTGTTTAGAGAATTGAGGGATCATTACAGCTGCGGTGCGTGTCACTTTGTTTGCCATGAACATAAACATTCATGACTGACATCTATGTATCCGTATTGTGTAGACGTGGTTCCATTTTTTATGCTTGTGGTGAAATTGAGTGCTATTCTTATCTTTGTGAAATTTATTGTGAGATTTGTGTATTAGAGAACCAATTATTGAACAAATTAGCATTATTTAAATTAGTCGTTCTTGACGTTCTACAGGGACGAGAGAACAATTGGCTAATTTGATTGTGTGAATTTGTTATATGCTGATCTTGTTGTGCTACGGGCCAAGGAGCATCAGTTACAGGTTACAAGCAGGTCAAGTTGTTAGATTATCTCTTGAACACATTCAGTATTCAGACCATTTGCCTAGCCACTGATGGATAGCCGAAAGCGAAATATCCGACAGATGGTGATTGGTCCATAGGATGGTTCATCACTTGTCAGCTCTATCGCGGAAGCCCCGACGAGCCGGGTTGTCAATACTGTTGATCTTGCAAAGTTCATTATTGCTGGTCAGAAACAAATGTATTTTAAATGGGTTGAATGGTAGCTCGAAAATGGTGGAGAAAAGAGCATTGTCTATGAGATCTCGGAGTGGGTACAAATGTTAATGAAGACCAGATCAGACAAAGAGACGAAAATTCAAAGTGTTGTAATTGTGATTAATTATTATATGTTTTGTAAAGTAAGCATTAAGGGAGGGCATTAGAATTAGTTAGGATTATGCTTACTTTAGTATATCTTGGACTGAGTTGTTGAGGAAGTTGAGAGATTCTCTCAACTTCTCTCTCTTAGATTAGCATTAGTTCAACTATATATTATTGGCATGTATCTCTGATTATTGAAATATTAGAAATTAATTATTTGTGTGTAAATCCTATGTGTTTTTGCTCTCTCACAATTTCTAATATAAGGTTAGGTTAAGGTAAAGGTTAATGTTAAGGGTAAGGTTAAGGTTACGTTAAGGTAAAGATTATAGTTAAGGTCAACGTTAAGGGTAAAGTCTAGGTTAAGGTTCAAGTTACGGGTTTAGTTAGGTTAAGGTTACGTTAAGGTAAAGGTTAAGGTTAAATTTATGTTAAGGTAAAGTTTATGGTTAAGGTTAGGGTTAAGGGTAAATTCAAGGTTAAGGTTAGGTTAAGGTTAAGTTAAGGGTAGATTATAGAGAAGGTTAAGGTTAAGACCCATAACCTTAAACCTTAACCTTAACCTAACCTTAAGCATAAATTTATCTTAACCTTAAGCTTAACCTAACCTAACCTTAACCTTACCCTTAACCTTACCTTAACAATAACCTTAACCCAACCTTAACCTTAACCTTCCCATTAACCTTATCTTAACCTTACTCTAACCATAACCTTAACATTGACCTTAACGATAACCTAACCCTAACCTTGACCAAAACCTTAACATTAACCTTAACCTTAACCTAAAATAAACCCTTAACCTTAACCTTAATCTTAACATGAACCTTAACCCTAACCTTACCCTAACCATAACATTAACCTTACCCTAACCTTACCCTAACCATAACCTTAACTTTAACCCTAACCTAACCTTAACCAAACCCTTAACCTTAACCTAACCTTAACCTTATCCTTAACGTTAACCTAACCTTAACCTTGACTTTACCCTTAACCTAACCTTAACCTTAACTATAAATCTAATCCTAACCTTGACCTTAACTTTACCCTTAACCTTGACCTTAACCTTAACCTTGATCGTGACCTTAAATTAACCTTGTCTTACCCTTAACCTAACCTTAACCTTAACTATAACTTACCCCTAACATTGAATTTACCTTAACATAACCTTAACCGATTAACCTTAACCTTAACCTTAATTTTTTCATAAGCATAGCCTTAACCTTACGTGACTAAACCCGTAACCTTAACCTTAACCTAACCTTAACCTTGACCTTAACTATAACATAACCCTAACGTTGACCAAACCTTAACCTTAACCTTAACTTAACCTTAACCTTCCTATAACCTTAACCTTAACTATAACCTAACCCTTACCTTCACCAAACACTTAACCTTAACCTTAATCTTAACCTTAACCTTAACCTTTGCCTAACCTTAACCTTAACCTAATCCTAACCTTACCCTAACCTTTACCCTAATCATAACCTTGACTTTACCCTTAACCTAACCTTAACCATAATCATAACCACCTTAACCTTAACCTTACCCTTAACCTTACCTTAACTATAACCTAACCCTAACCTTGACCAAACCCTTAACCTTAACCTTTCCCTAACCTTAACCCTAATTGTAACCTTAACCTTAACTCTTAACCTTAACCAAACCCTTAACCTAAACCTTAACCCTAACCTTAACCTTGACTTTACCCTTAACCTTAGGGTTATGGTTTTAGTCTTACCCTTAACCTTAACTTATCCTTAACCTTAACCTTAACCTTAACCTTGACCTAATCGTTACCTTCACCTTAACCTTAACTATAACCTAACCCTAACCTTAACCATCACTATAACCTAACCCTAACCTTAACCTTAACCTTAACCATGTCCTTAACCTTAACCTGACTAAACTGTAACCTTAACCTTACCTTAACCTAACTTTAACCTTAACCTTAACCATAACCCTAACCTTGACCAAACCTTTAACCTTAACCTTACCTGATTAAACCCGTAACCTTAACCTTAACCTTAATCTGACTAAACCCATAACCTTAACCTTAACCTAACCTTAACCTTAACCTTGACCTAACTATAACCTTACCCTTAACTTAACTTAAACTTAACCTTGACCTTTACCTTAAACTTAACCTTACCCTTACCTTTAACCTTAACCTCACTAAACCCATAACCTTAACCTTAACCTTAACCTTAACCTTAACCTTTACTCTCAACCTTAACCTTAACCTTAACCTTACCCCCTTAACCTTATCCTAACCTTAACCTTAACTAAAACATAACCCTAACCTTAACCAAACCCTTAACCTTAACCTTAACCTTAACTTTACCTTAACCATGACTTACCCTTAACCTAACATTAAGCTTAACCTTATCTTAACCTTAACCTAACCTTACCTTAACCTAACTTAACCTTAACCTTCACCTTGACATTAACCTTATCTTAACCTTAACCTTACTTGAACCTAACTATAACCTTACCTTAACCTAACTTAACCTTAGCCTTCACCTTGACCTTAACATACTTTACTTTATACTTATGCGGTTTATTCAAGCTAGGTTAAGGTTAAAATCAGGTGCATTAGTTATAGTGAAAGTTAAAGGTTAAGTAGGTTAAATAAAGTTATGTTAAAGTTAGGTTTAGGTTAGAGTAAGCCTAATGTTAGGTTAGGTTAAATTTAGATTGAGGTTAGGTTAAGGATACGCGTTGTTAAAGGTTAAGTTTAGAGTGTCTAGGTTGAGTTAAGGATTTGAATAGAGATAAGGTTGAAGTTGAAATTAAAGTAAAATTAAAATTGGAATGAAGTTAAGTTAAATTAGATTAAATAAAAGTCAACTCATAACCTTAACCTTAACCTTAACCTTCACTATAACCTAACCCTAACCTTGACCAAACCCTTAACCTTAACTATAACCTATCCTTAACCTTAACCAAACCCTTAACCCTAACCTTGACTTTACTCTTAACTTAACCTTAACCTTAACCTTAACTGTAACCTTAACCTTACCTTAACCTAACTTAACCTTAACCTTGACATTGAACTTGACCTTAAACTTAACCTTAACTTCGCCCTAACCTTAAGGGTTTAGTCAGGTTAAAGTTAAGGGTTTGGTCAAGGTTAGGGTTAGGTTGAGGTTAAGGGTGAAGGTTAAGGGTAAGGTTAAGGTTAAGGTTAGGTTAAGGGTAAAGTTAAGCATAAGGTTAGGGGAATTTTAAGGTTAAAGTATAGGTTAAGCTGAAGGTTAAAGGCAAGGATAGGGTAAGGTTGAGGTTAAGGTTAAGGTCAAGGTTAAGGCTAAGTTAGGTTTAAGGTAAGGTTAAGATTACGGTTAGGTTAAGGTTAAGGTTAGGTTAAGGTTAAGGTTAAGGTTAGCTTAAGGTTAAGGTTAAGGTTAGCTTAAGGTTAATATTAGGTTAAGGGTAAAGTTAAGGTTAAGGTTAGGTTAGGGGTAAATTAAAGGTTAAGGTTAGGTTATAGTTAAGGTCAGGTTAAGGTTAAAGTTAAGGGTTTGGTCAAGGTTAGGATTAGGTTATAGTTAAGGTTAAGGTTAAGGGTAAAGATAATGTTATGGTTAAAGTTAAGGTTAGGGTTAGGTTATAGTTAAGGTTGATATTAGGTTAAGGGTAAAGTTAAGGTTACGGTTACGGTTAAGGTTAGGGGAAAGTTTTAGTTAAGGTTAACGTTAAGGTTAGGTTAAGGTTAAAATAAGGTTAGGTTAAGGGTAAAGTTAAGGTTAGGTTAGGTGAAGGTTAAGGTTAGGTTAAGGTTAAGGTTAAAGATATGGTCAAGGTTAGGGTTATGTTATAGTTAAGGTTAGGTTAAGGTTAGGTTAAGGGTAAAGTGAAGGTTAAGGTGAAGGTTAAGGGTAAGGTTAATGTTAAGGTTATGGGTTTAGTGAATTTAAGGTTAATGTTAAGGGTTTGGTCAAGGTTAGGTTTAGTTTAAGGTTAACGTTAAGGTTAGGTTAAGTGTAAAGTCAAGTTTAAGGTTATGGTTAAGGTTAAATGTAACATAACGTTAAGGTTAAGGGTAACATAACGTTAAGGTTAAGGTTAAGGGGGTAAGGTTAAGGTTACGGTTAGGTGAAGGTGAAGGTTACAGTTAGGTCAAGGTTAAGTTTAAGGTTACGTTAAAGTTAAGGGTAATATAAGGTTAAGGTTAATCTTAAGCTTAAGATTAGTTTAAGGTTAAATTCAAACCTTCACATTAATCTTATGTTTAACCTTAACCTTCCCCTAACCTTAACTCTAACCTGAAACTTGGCCTTAACCTTAACCTAACCTTAACCATAACCTTAACCTTAACTTTACCCTTAAACTAACCTTAACCTTACCCTAACCATAACCTTAACTTTACCCTTAACCTAATCTTAACCTTAACCTAACCTTAACCTTGACTTTGCCCTTAACCTAACCTTAACCTTTACCTAACCTTAACTTTAACCATAACCTTAACCTTAACCTTAACCTAAACTTAACCTTGACCTTAACTATAACCTAACCTTAACCTTGATCAAACCCTTAACCTTAACCTTAACCTTAACCATAATCTTAACCTCAGGTTAAGGTTAAGGTTAAGGGTAAGGTTAGGGCTAAGGGTAAAGGTTAAGTTTAAGGCTATAGGTTTAGTCATGTTAAGGTTATGGTTAAGGTTTGGTCAAGGTTAGGGTTAGGTTATAGTTAAAGTCAAGGTTAAGGTTAGGTTAAGCTTAAGCTTAAGGTTAAGGTTATGGTTATGGTTAAGGTTAGGTCAAGGTTTAGGTTAAGATTAAGGGTGAAGGTTAAGGTCAAGGTTATGGTTAAGTTTAGGTTAAGGTTTAGGTTAAGGTTAGGTTTTTGTGAAGGTTAAGGTTAATGTTATAGTGACTATAACCTTACCCTTAACCTCAACCTTGACCTTAACTAGAAGGTAACCCTAACCTTAACCTTAAATTTATGCTTAACCTAATATTAACCTTACCCTAACCTTAACCCTAACCTTACCCTTTACCTTAACCTTGACCTGAGGTTAAGATTATGGTTAAGGTTAAGGCTAATGATAAGTTAATGTTAAGGGTAAAGTTAAGGTTAAGGTGACGGTTAAGGTTAAGGTTAAGCGTTTGGTCAAGGTTAGGGTTAGGTTATAGTTAATCTCAAGGTTACGGTTAAATTTATAGTTAAGGGAAAGGGTGAGGTTAAGGGTAAAGTTAAGGTTAAGGTTAAGGCTAAGTTTAAGGATATGGTCAAGGTCAAGGTTAAGGTTAAGTAAAGGTTAAGATAAGGCCAAGGGTAAGTTTAAGATACGGTTAAGGGTAAGGTTAAGGTTAAGGGTAAGGTTAAGGGTTTGGTTAAGGTTAGGGTTAGGTTATAGTGAAGGTTAACATTAAGTTAAGGGTAAATTCAAGGTTAGGGTTAGTTTAAGGTTAAGATTAAGTTAAGGGTAAATTTAAGGTTAAGGTTATAGTCAAGGTCAATGTAAGATAAGGTTAAGGGTAAGGGTAAGGTTATAGGTTTAGTCAGGTTAAGGTTAAGGTTAAGATTAGGTTAAGGGTAAGGTTAAGGTTAGTTTAAGGTTAAGGTTAACAATAAGGTTAGGGTTAGATTATATTTAAGGTCAAGGTTAAGGTTAAGGGCAAGGAAACCCTTAACCTTAACGTGAACCTTTACCCTAACCTTACCCTAACCTTACCCTTAACCTTAACCTTAACTATAACCTAACCCTAAACATGACTAAATCCCTAACTTTAAAATTAACCTTACCATTAACCTTCACCCTTAACCTTAACCTTAACCTTACCCCCTTAACCTTAACCTTCACCTTAACCTTAGCCTTAACCTAACTAAACCTATATCCTTAACCTTGACCTTAACCTGACTAAACCTGTAACCTTAACCTTAACCTTAATATAACCTTATCCTTAACTTTACCTTAACCTAACCTTAACCTTACTCTTACCTAACCTTAACCTTAACTTTACCCCTAACCTTAAAATTAACCTTAACCTTAAACTTTATCTAACCTTAACCTTAACCTTAACCATAACCTTAACCTTAGCCTTTACCCTAACCTTAACCTTAACCTTGACCAAACCCTTAACCTTAACCTTAACCTAACCTTAACCTTGACCTTAACTATAACATAATCCTAACCTAGACCAAACCCTTAACATTAACCTTAAACTTAATCTTACCCTAACCTTAACCCTAACCTTAAATTTAACTTTACCCTTAACCTAACCTTAACTTTTCCCTTAACCTTAACCTCAGTCTTAACCTTGAATTTACCCTTAACTTAGTGTTGAGGTTAATGTTAAGTTAGGTTAAGGTAACATTAAGGCTATGGTTAGGTCAAGGTTAACCTTAACCTTAACCTTAACCTTAACTTTACCCTTAACCTAACCTTAATCTTAACTTTAACTATAGCCTAACCTAGCCTATATCTTACCTTAACCTAATTTAACCTTGACCTAACCGTAAGCTTAAGCTTAACAATAACCTTAAACTTAAGCTTGGACTGAACTTTAACCTTACGCTTAACCTTCACCTTTAGCCTTAACCTAACCCTAAACTTAACCTAACCTTAACCTTGATCTTAACCTAACTTTAAGCTTAACCTTAAACTTATCTTACCCTTAACCTTGACCTTGACCTTAACCTTAACCTTACCTTTACCTTAATCTTAACCTTAACCTTCCAATAAGCTTAACCTTAACCTTGACTTCACTCTTAACCTAACCCTAACCTTGACCAAACCCTTAACCTTAACCTTCACATAACCATAACCTTAACCTTGACCTTGACTTTACCCTTAACCTAAAATTGACCTTGACCTTCCCCTAACCTTAACCCTAATATTACCCTAACCATAACCTTAACTTTACCCTTAACCTAGTCTTAACCTTAACCTAATCTTAACCTTACCCTTAACATTGACATTAAACTTAATTTTAACTATAACCTAACCCTAAACTTAAATTTAACTATAACCTAACCCTAACCTTGAAAAAACCTTAACTTAACCTAACCTTAGGCTTAACCTTAACCATAACCATAACCTTAACCTTAACCTTAACCTTAACTATAACCTTACCCAAACCTTAACCCTAACCTTACCCTTAACCTGAACCTAACCTTAACCTCAACTTTACCCTTAACCTTGAATTTAACCTTAACTTTCCCCTAACCTTAACCTTAACCTTAACCTTCCCCTAACCTTAACCCTAACCTTAAATTTAACTTTACCCTTAAGTTTAAGGTTACGGGTCTAGTGAGGTTAAGGTTAAGGTTAAGTTTAAGTTTCTGGTTATGGGAAGGTTAAGGTTAGGTTAAGGTTAAGGGTCTGGTCAAGGTTAGGGTTAGGTTATAGTTTAGGTCAAGGTTAAGGGTAAGGTTAATGTTAAGGTTAGGTTAGGTTAATGTAAGGTTAAGGTTACGGATTTAGTCAGGTTAAGGTTACGGTTAAGGTTATAGTTAAGGGGGTAAGGTTAAGGTTAGGATTAGGTTATATTTAAGGTCAAGGTAAAGGTTAAGGTTAAGGGTATGATTAAGGGTATGATTAAGCCCTTAACCTTCCCATAACCTTAACCTTACTTTAACCTAACCTAGCCTAACCTTAACCTTATCCTTACCTTAAACTAACTTTAACTTTAACCTTAACCTAAACTTACCCTATCCTTACACTTATCCTTCAGCTTAATATTAAATTAACCTTAACCTTAACTTTACTCTTAACCTAACCTTAACCTTAACCTCAACCTGACCCTAACCTTGACCTTACCTTAACCTTAACCTTAACCCTAACCAAACCCTTAACCTTAACCTTAACCTGACTAAATCTGTAACCTTAACCTTAACCTAACCTTAACTTTGACTTTACCCTTAACTTAATCTTAACCTTAACCTTAACCTAACCTTAACCTTACCTCAAGGTTAGGTTAAAGTTAAGATTGAGGTTAGGTAAGGGTAAGGTTAAGGTTGTAGTCAGGTTAAGGTTAAGGTTAAGGTTAGGTTAATGGTAAATTCATGATTAAGGTGAAGGTTAAGCGTAAGGTTAAGGTCAAGGTTATGGGTTTAGTCAGGTTAAGGTTAGGGTTAAGGGCTTCGTCAAGTTTAGGGTTAGGTTATAGCTAAGGTTAAGGTTAGGGTTAATAGTAGGGTTAAGGTTATAGTGAAGGTTAAGGTTAAGACCCGTAACCTTAACCTTAACCTTAGCTTTAACTATAACCTAACCTTAACCTTTACCTTAACTATAATCTTAACCTTAACTATGAACTAACCTTCACCTTAACCTTAAATTTACCCTTAAAATTAACCTTAACCTTAAACTTATCCCAAACCTTAACCTTAACCTTGACTAAACGCGTAACCTTGACCTTACCCTTACCTAACCTTAACCTTAACCTAACCTTAACCTTAAATTTTCCGTTAACCTATCCTTAACCTTAACTATAACATAACCATAACTTTAAATTTAACCTTAACCTTATCTTAACCTTAACCTTCACTATAACCTGACCTTAACCTTGACCTTAACTATAACCTAACCCTAACCTTGACCAAACCCTTAACCTTAACCTTAACTTTACCCTTAACCTAATCTTAACCTTAACCTAACCTTAACCTTGACTTTACCCTTAACCTAACCTTAACCTTGACCTTAACTATAACCTAACCCTAATCTTGACCAGAACTTAACCTTAACCTTCCCATTACCATAACCTTAACCTTAAATTTACCCTTAACCTTAACCTTAACCAAACCTTAACCTTAAATATACCCTGAACCTAACCTTAACCTTGAACTTAACTATAACTTAACACTAACCTTGAACAAACCCTTAAGGTTTGGGTTAAGTTATAGTTAAGTTCAAGGTTAAGGTTAGGTTATAGTGAAGGTTAAGGTTAAGATAAGGTTAAGGTTTGGGTCAAGGTTAAGGTTAAGGTTAGGGTAAAGGTTCACGTGAAGGTTAAGTTTAAGGTTAGGTTATAGTGAAGGTTAACGTTAAGACCCGTAACCCTAACCTTAACCTTAACCTTGATTTTACCCTTAACCTAACCCTAACCTTACCTTTAACCTTATCCTTATCTTAACCTTAACCTTAACCTTATCCTAACCTTAACCCTAACTATAACCTTACCCTTAACCTTAACTATAACCTAACCCTAACCTTGACCAAACACTTAACATTAACCTTAACCTTAACCTTTACTTAACCTTAACCTAGACCTTACCCTTAACCTTAACATTAACCTTAACCTAAACCTTAACCTTAACCTAAACTTATTCTTAACCTTACCATAACCTTTCTCTAACCTTAACCTTAACTTTACCCTTAACTTAACCTTAATTTTAACCTAACCTAAACCTTATCTTAACCTTAACTATAACCTAACCCTAACCTTGACAAACCTTTAACATTAACCTTAACTTCACCCTTAACCTAACCTTAACCTTAACCTTAACCTTGACTTTACCCTTAACGTAAGCTTAACCTTCACTATAACCTAACCCTAACCTTGAACAAACCCTTAACATTAACCCTAACCTTACCCTTAACCTTGACCTTAACCTTAACTTTAACTATAACCTAACCCTAAACTTGAACAAACCCATAACGTTAAACTTAACTTAACCTTAACCTTAACCTTAACCTTAACCTTAACCTTAACCTTGACCTTAACTATAACCTAAACCTAACCTTGAGCAAACCCTTAACCTTAACCTTAACCTGACTAAACCCTTAAGGTTAGGGTAAAGTTAAAGTTAAGGTTAAGGTCAATTTCAAGGTTAAGGTTAAGTTAGGATAAGGTAATGTTATAGTTAGGTTAAGGTTAAGGTTAAGGGGGGCCTTAACATTAACTTGAATAAACTCGTAACCTTAAAATTAACCTTAACCTTAACCTAATGTTAACCTTAACTAAACCGTTAACCTTAACCTTCCCCTAACCTTAAACTTAACCTTACTCTTAACCTTCACCTTCACCCTTAACCTGAACCTAACCCTAACCTTAACCTGAACATTAACCTAACCTTAACCTTAACCTTACCCTTAACCTTAACCTAACCTTAACATTAACTTTCCCCTTAACCTAACCCTAACCTTAAGGTCAAGGTTAAGGTTACTTTAAGGGTAAAGTTTAGGTTATGATTAGTGTAATGTTAGGTTAAGGTTAAGGTTAAGGTCAAGGTCAAGGTCAAGGTCAAGTTAGGTTAAGGTAAGGCTAAGGTTACGGTTAGGTCAAGGTTAAGGGTTTAGTCAGGTTAAGGTTAAGGTTAGGGGTTTTGTCAAGTTTAGGGTTAGGTTAAGGTTAAGGGTGAAGTTTACGGGTAAGGTTAAGGTCAAGGTTAAGGTTAAGGTTATGGTTAAGGTTAAGGTTACGGTTAGGTTAAGGGTAAAGTTAAGGTTATGGTTAAAGTTAGGGTTAGGTTAAGGTTAAGGTTAGGTTATAGTTAAGGTCAAGGTTAGGTTAAATTTAAGGTTAGGTAAAGGATAAGGGTAAGGGTAAGGTTAAATTTAAGGTCAAGGTCAAGGTCAAGGTTAACCTTAAGCTAACCTTAACCTTAACCTTAACCCTAACCTCAACCTTAAATTTACCCTTAGGTTATGGGTTTATTCAGTTTGATGTTAAGGTTAAGGTTTTGGTCAAGGTTAAGGTGAACGTTAAGGGTAAGGTCAAGGTTAAGGGTAAAGTTAAGGTCAAAGTTAAGGTTACGGGTTTAGTAAGGTTAAGGTTAATGTTAAGATGAAATTTGAGGGTAAGGTCAAGGTTAAGGGTGAAGTTAAGGTTAACGTGAAGGTTAAGGGTAAGGTTAAGGTTAATGTTATGGGTTTAGTCAGGTTAAGGTTAGGGTTAAGGGTAAGGTTAAGGTTAAGGTTAGGGGAAGGTTAAGGTTAAAGTTAAGTTAAGGTAAGGGTTTGCTCAAGCTTGAGGTTAAGGGTTTGGTCAATTTTAGGTTAGGTTAGAGTTAAGGTTAAGGTTAGGTTAAGGGTAAGATAAGGTTAACGTTAAGGTTAAGGTTAAGGTTAGGTTAAGGTCAAGTTCAAGGTTAAGGTTAAGGGTAAAGGAAAAATTAAGGTTAAGGTTAGGTTAAAGGTTGAGGTTAAGGTTAAGGTTAATGGTTTGGTCAAGGTTAGGGTTATATTATCCCTTAATGTTAGGGTAAAGTTAAAGTTAAGGTTAAGGTTAGGGTTAGGTTAAGGCTAAGATTAAGGTTAAGGTTAAGATAAGGATAAGGTTAAGGGTAAGGTTATGGTAAAGGTTAAGGTTAAGGTTAAGGTTAAGGATATGTTAAGGTTAAGATAAAAATAAGGTTAAGGTTAATGTTAAGGTTAGGGTTAGGTTAAGGTTAAGATAAGGATAAGGTCAAGGTTAGGGTTAAGGTTATGGTTAAGATAAGGTAAAGTTAAGGGTAAAGTCAAGCCATAACCTTAACCTTAACCGTAACCTTAAAATTCACTATAACCTAAACCTAACCTTGACCAAACCCTTAACCTTAACTATAAAATAACATTAACCTTAACCAAACCCTTAACATTAACCTTGACTTTACCGTTAACTTAACCTTAACCTTAACCTTAATTGTAACCTTAACCTTACCTTAACCTAATTTAACCTTAACCTTGACCTTGACCTTAACCTTAACTTTAAATTTACCCTAACCTTAAGAATTTAGTCAGGTTAAGGTTAAGGTTAAGGTTTTGGTCAGGGTTATGGTTAGGTTGAGGTTAAGGGTGAAGGTTAAGGGTAAGGTTAAGGATAAGGTTAGGTTAAGGGTAAAGTTAAGGTTAAGGTTAGGGTTAAGGTTAGGGGAAGGTTAAGGTTAAAGTCAAGGTTAAGCAGAAGGTTAAGTCTAAGGATAGGGTAAGGTTAAGGTTAAGGTCAAGGTCAAGGTTAAGGTTAAGTTAGGTTAAGGTAAGGTTAAGGTTATGGTTAGGTTAAGGTTAAGTTTAAGGTTAGGTTAAGGTTAATATTAGGTTAAGGGTAAAGTTAAGGTTAATGTTAGGTTAAAGGTAAATTCAAGGTTAATGTTAGGTTAAGGGTAAGGGTTTGGTGAAGATTAAAATTAGGTTATATTTAAGGTCAGGTTAAGGTTAAGGTTAAAGATAATGTTATGGTTAAGGTTAAATTTAGGGTTAGGTTATAGTTAAGGTTAATATTAGGTTAAGGGTAAAGTTAAGGTTAAGATTAAGGTTAAGGTTAGGTTTTGGATTAGGTTAGGGTTAGGTTAGGTTAACTTTAAGGTTAGGTTAAGGTTAAGGTTAAGGGTTTGATCAAGGTTATGGTTAGGTTATAAATAAGGTTAGGTTAATGTTAGGTTAAGGGTAAATTCAATGTTAAGGTGAAGGTTAAGGGTAAGGTTAAGGTTAAGGTTAAGGTTATGGTTAAGGTGAAGGTTAAGGTTAAGGTGAAGGTTAAGGGTAAGGGTTTGGTCAATGTTAGGGTTAGTTTAAGGTTAAGGTTAAGGTTAAGGGGGTAAGGTTAAGGTTAAATTTAAGGTTATGGTTAAGTGAAGGTTAAGGTCACGACTAGGTCAAAGTTAAGGTTAAGGTTAAGTTAAGGGTAATATAAGGTTAAGGTTAAGGTTAAGCTTAAGATTAGGTTAATGGTAAAGTCAAACCTTAACCTTAACCTTATGTTTAACCTTAGCATTCCCTTAACCTTAACACTAAAAATAACCTTAACCTTACCCTTAACCTTAACCTTAACCATAATCTTAACCTCAGGTCAAGGTTAAGGTTAAGGGTAAGGTTAGAGTTAAGGGTAAAAGTTAAGTTTAAGGTTACAAGTTTAGTCAGGCTAAGATTAAGGTTAAGGTTTTGGTCAAGGTTAGGATTTGGTTATAGTTAATGTCAAGGTTAAGGTTAGGTTAAAGTTAAGGTTAAGTTTAAGGTTAAGCTTATGGTTAAGGTTAGGTTAAGGTTAAGGTCAAGGTTAAGGTCAAGGTTGAAAGTTAAGGTCAAGGTTAAGGTTAAGGTTATGGTTAATTTTAGGTTAAGGTTAAGGTTAAGGTTAGGTTATAGTGAAGGTTAATGTTAAGACCCGCAACCTTATCCTTGACCTTACCCTTAACATTAACCTTAACCTTAAACTTAAAATTAACCTTACTATTCCCGTAACTCTAACCTTAACCTTGACAAAACCCTAACCTTAACCCTAACCCTAACCCTAAAATTAACCTTAACTTTACCCTTAACCTAACCTTAACTATACAATTAACCTAATCTTAACCTTAACCTAAGCTTAACCTTACCCTTAACCTTGACCTTAACGTTAACTTAACCTAACCTTAACCTTAACTATAACCTAACACTAAACTTGACCAAACCCTTAACCTTAACCTTATCCTAACCTTAACCATAACCTTAAACTAACTATAACATTACCCTTAACCTTAACCTTGACCTTAACTATAACCTAACCCTAACCTTGACCAAACCCTTAACCTTAACCTTAACCTGACTAAACCTGTAACCTTAACCTTAACCTTATCCTTACAGTTTCCCCCTTAACCTTAATCTTAACCTAATCTTAACATTAACTAAAACCTAATCGTAACCTTAACCAAACCCTTAACCTTAACCTTAACATTAACCTTAACCTTAACCTTAACCTTAACATAACTATAACCTTACCCTTAACCTTAACCTTGAAATTAACCTTGACCTTAACCTTAACCTTGACCTTAACCTAACCTTAACCTTAAATTTACCTTAACCTTGACTTTACCCTTAAATGAACCTTAACCTCAACCTAACCCTTAACCTTGACCAAACATTTAACCTTAACATTAACCTTAACTTTACCCTTAACCTAGTCTTAACCTTTACCTAACCTTAACCTTGACTTTACCCTTAACATAACCTTAACCATGACCTTAACCTGAGGTTAAGATCATGGTTAAGGTTAATATTAAGGATAAGGTTAGGTTAAATTTAAGGTTAAGGTTAGGTTAAGGTTAAGGTTAAGGTGAAGGGTAGAGATAAGGTTATGGTTAAGGTTAAGGTTAAGGTTAGGGTTAGGTTATTGTTAAGGCTAAGGTTAGTTTAAGGGTAAGATAAGGTTAAGGTTAAGGTTAGGTTAAGGTTAAGGTTAGGTTATAGTGAAGGTTAATGTTAAGCTAATATTGAGGTTAAGGTAATGGGTTTGGTGAATGTTAGGATTAGGTTATAATTAAGGTAAGGGTTAAGGTTAGGTTATAGTGAAGGCTAAGGTTAAGATAAGGTTAAGGTTAAGGTTAACGTTAGGTAAATTTGAAGGTTAAGGTTAATGTTAAGGGTTTGGTCAAGCTTAGGGTTAGGTTATAGTTAAGGTTATGGGTTTATTCAGGTTAAGGTTATAGTTAAGGGTAAGGTTAGGTTAAGGGTAAAGTTAAGGTTAAGGGTAAAGTCAAGGGTTTAGTTAGGTTAAGTTTAAGGGTTTTTTCCAGGTTAGGGTTAGGTTCAAGTTACGGGTTTAGTCAGGTTAAGGTTAGTTTTAAGGTTAAGGTAATTGTTAAGGTTAAGGTTAAGGGTAAAGTCAAGGTTAAGGTTAAGGTTATGTTAAGGGTAAACTTAAGGTTAAGGGTTGGTCAAGGCTAGGGTTAGGTTATAGTTAAGGTTAAGATAAGGTTAAGGTTAAGGTTGGGCTAAGTTAAGGTTAAGTTTAAGGTTTGGTCAAGGTTAGGGTTAGGTTATAGTTAAAGTTAAGGTTAAGGTCAAGGGTAAGGTTAAGGTTAGGTTAAGGTTATGATTAGGTTAAGGGTAAAGTTAAGGTTATGGTTAGGGTAAGATTAGGGGAAGGTTAAGGTTAAGGTCAGGTTAAGGGTAA
This sequence comes from Pinus albicaulis, assembly GCA_034641835.2. Classification (NCBI taxonomy): domain Eukaryota; kingdom Viridiplantae; phylum Streptophyta; class Pinopsida; order Pinales; family Pinaceae; genus Pinus; species Pinus albicaulis. Next base: position 68,492,600 of record MU968411.1, read on the forward strand.
AGTCAAGGTTAAGGTTAGGTTAAGGGTAAGGGTTTGGTTATAGCTAATGTCAAGGTAAGGTTAAGGTTAAGGGTTTGTTCATGGTTAGGGTTAAGTTTTAGTTAAGGTTAAGGTTAAGGTTAGGGAAAGGTTAAGGTTAAGGTTAAGTTTAAGGGTTTGTTCAAGGTAGGGTTAGGTTACAGTTAAGGTTAAGGTTACGTTAAGGTTAAGGGTAACGTTACGGGTTTATTCAGGTTAATGTTAAGGTTAAGGTTAGGTTAAGGTTAAGCTTAGGTTAAGTTTAATGTTATGGTTAAGGTTAAGATTAGGTTAAGATTAAGGTTAAGGTTAGGATAGGGTTAAGATAAGATTAAGGTTAACGTTAAGTTTAAGGTTAGGTTAAGGTTAATGGTGAAGGTTAAGGGTAAGGGTAAGGTTAAGGTTAGGTTAAGGTCAAGGTTAGGTTAAGGTCAAGGTTAAGGTTAATTTATGTTAAGGTTAGGTTAAGGGTAAAGTCAAAGTTAGGGTTGAAGTTAAGCATAATGTTAAGGGTAAGGTCGAGGTTAAGCTTACGGGTCTTAACCTTAACCTTCACTATAACCTAACCATAACTATAACCTAACCCTAACCTTAACAAAATCTTAACCTTAACCTTAACCTAATCATAAACTTAACCTTACCTTTAACCTTAACCTTAAACTTAACCTTATCCTTGACCTTAAGTATAACCTAACCCTAACCTTGACCAAACCTTAACCTTAACTTAACCTTAACCTTAACCTTAACTTAACCTTAACCTTAACCTTAACCTTCCCATAACCATAACCTTAACCTTAACTTTACCCTTAACCTTAACCTTACCCTTACCTAATTATAACCTTACCCTTAACCTAAACCTTGACCTTAACTATAAGGTAACCCTAACATTAACCTTAACCTTAAAGCTAACCTTAACCTTAACTTTGCCTTTAACCTAAAATTAACTTTACCCTAACCTTAACCTTAACCTTAATCTAAGGTTAAGATTATGGTTAAGGTTAAGGTTAAGGATAATTTAAGGCTAAGGGTAAGGTTAGGGTTAGGGTTAAGGTTACGGTTAAGGTTAAGGTTAAGCATTTGGTCAAGGTTAGGGTTATGTTATAGTTAAGGTCAAGGTTAAGGTCAAAGTTATAGTTAAGGTTAAGGTTAAGGTTAAGGTTAAGGTCAAGGGTAAAGTTAAGGTTAAGGTTAAGGTTAAGGATAAGGTCAAGGTCAATGTTAAGGTTAAGTAAAGGTTAATATAAGGTTAAGGGTAAGTTTAAGATAAGGTTCAGGGTAAGGTTAAGGTTAAGGTTAACGTTAAGGGTAAGGTTAAGTTTAAGGTTAAGTTAAGGGTGAAGTCAAGGTTAGGGTTAAGTTAAGGTTAAGATTAGGTTAAGGGTAAAGTTAAGGTTAAGGTTATAGTTAAGGTCAACGTAAGATAAGGTTAAGGGTAAGGTTAAGGTTACTTGTTTAGTGAGGTTAAGTTTAAGGTTAAGATTAGGTTAAGGGTAAGGTTAAGGTTAGGTTAAGGTTAAGTTTAAGGGTAATGTTAGCGTTAGGTTATAGTTAAGGTCAAGGTTAAGGTTAAGAGAAGGAAAACCCTTAACCTTAACCTTTACCCTAACCTTACTATATCCTTACCCTTAACCTTAACCTTAACCTTACCCTAGGGTTAGGTTATAGTTAAGGTCAAGGTTAAGGTTAGGTTAAGGTTAGGTAAAGGTAAAGGTTAAGGTTAGGTTAAGGTTAAGGTTATGGTTATGGGAAGTTTAAGGTTAACGTTCAGGTTAGGTTAAGGGTAAGGTTAAGGTTAAGGTCAAGGTCAAGTTAAACCTTAACCTTACCTTAACCTTTACCTTAACTATAACCTAACCCTAACCATGACCAAACCCTTAACCTTAACCTTGCCCCCTTAACCTTAACCTTAACCTCACTAAACCTGTAACCTTAATCTTAACCTTAACCTTAACCTGACTAAATCCATAACCCTTAACATTATATTAACCTTACCTTAACTTAATCGTAACCTCGACCTTAACCTTAACCTAACCTTAACCTTAACCTTAACCTCACTAAACTCGTAACCTTTACCTTAACCTTAACCTAACCTTAACCTTAACCTTAACTTTACCCTTAACCTAAAATTAACCTTAACTTTAACTATAGCCTAACCTAACCTTAACCTTACCTTAACCTAATTTAACCTTTACCTAACCGTAACCTTAACCTTAACCATGACCTTAACCTTAAATTACCCTTAACCTTCAACCTTAAGATTAACCTAACCCTAACCTTAACCTAACCTTAACCTTGACCTTAACCTAACCTTAACCTTAACCTTATCTTACCCTTAACCTTGACCTTAACCTTTTAACCGTAACCTTACCTTTACCTTAACTTTAACTTTAACCTTCCCATAATCATAACCTTAACCTTGAATTTAACCTTAACCTAACCTTAACCTTAACCTTAACCTAACCCTAACCTTTACCAAACCCTTAACCTTAACTATAACCTAACCTTAACATTAACCTTCTCATAACCCTAACCTTAACCTTGACCTTGATTATAACCTAACCTTAACCTTAACCTTTGCATAACCCTAATCTTACCCTAACGATAACCTTAACCTTACCCTTAACCTAATCTTAACCTTAACCTAAACTTAACCTTACCCTTAACCTTGACCTTAAACTTAAATTTAACTATAACCTAACCCTAACCTTAAATTTAACTATAACCTAACCCTAACATTGACAAAAACTTAACCTTAACCTTAAATAAACCTAACCTTAGCCTTAACCTTAACTATAATCTTAACCTTAACCTTTACCTTACCCTTAACCTTAACCTTATCCTAACCTTAACTATAACCTTACCCTAGCCTTAAACCTAACCTTACCCTTAACCTTAACCTTAACCTTCCCCTAACCCTAACCCTAGCCTTAACTTTAACCTTAACCTTAAGGTTAAGGTTACGAGTTTAGTCAAGTTAAGGTTAAGGTTAATTTTAAGTTTATGGTTATGGGAAGGTTAACGTTAGGCTAAGGTTAATATTAGGGTAAGGTTAAGGTTAAGGTCCATGTTAAGATTAAGTAAAGGTTAAGGTTAAGGTTAATATTAAGGGTTTGGTCAAGGTTTGGGTTACGTTATATTTAAGGTCATAGTTAAGGTTAAGGGTAAGGTTATAGCTAGGTTAACGTTAAGGTTAAGGTTAAAGTTAGATTAAGGTAAGGTTAAGGTTATGAATTTAGTCAGGTTAAGGTTAATGTTAAGGTTAAGGCTATGGTTAATGCTAGGGTAAGGTTAAGGTTAAAGTTGAGGTTAAGTTTAGGTAAACGTTAGGGTTAGGTTATAGTTAAGTTCAAGGTTAAGGTTATATTTAATGTTAGGTTAAGGTTAAGGGTACGATTAAGCCCTTAACCTTCCCATAACATTAACCTTAACCTTAACATTAACATTAACCTTAACCTTACCTTATCATTAACTTAACCTAACTTTAACCTTAACCTTCCCCTAAACTTAACCCTAACCTTACCCTTAACCTTCAGCTTAATTGTAACCTCACTTTAACCTTAACTTTACCCTTAACCTAACCTTAACCTTAACCTCAACCTAACCCTAACCTTGACCTTTACCTTAACCTTAACCTAACTAAAACCGTAACCTTAACCTTACCTTAACTTTGACTTTACCCTTAACTTAAGCTTAACCTTACTTTAATTTTAGGTTAAGGTTAAGGTTAAGGTTAGGTAAGGGTAAAGTTTAGGTTACAGGTTTAGTCAAGGTTAAGGTTATGGTTAGGTAAAAGGTAAATTTATGGTTAAGGTGAAGGTTAAGGGTAAGGTTAAGGTCAAGGTTATGGGTTTAGTTAGGTTAAGGTTAAGGTTAAGCGTCTTATCAAGGTTAGGGTTAGGTTATAGCTAAGGTTAAGGTTAGGGTTAAGGTTATAGTGAAGGTTAAAGTTAAGACCTATAACCTTAACCTTAACCTTAACCTAAATAAACCCATAGCCTTAACCTTACCCTTACCTAAACTTAACCTTAACCTAACATTAACCTTAACTTTACCATTAACCTAACTTTGACCTTAACTATAACCTAACCCTAACCTTAAATTTAAACTTAAACTTATATTAACCTTAACCTTCACTATAACCTAACCTTAACCTTGACCTTAACTATAACCTAACCCTAACCTTGACCAAAACCTTAACCTTAATCTTGAAATTAACTATAACCTAACCCAACCTTGACCAAACCCTTAAACTTAACCTTAACTTGAATAAACCTGTAACACCTAACACTAACCTTGACCAAACTCTTAACCTCAACTTTAAATTTTAACCTTAACCTAATCTTAACTTTAACCTAACCTTAACCTTGAATTTATCCTTAACCTAACCTTAACCTTGACCTTAAGTATAACCTAACCCTAACCTTTACCAAACCTTAACCTTAACCTTAACTTAATCATTAACCCTAAACTTAACCCTTACCTAACCTTAACTTTAACTTTACCCTTAACCTAACCTTAACTTTAACTTTACCCTTAACCTAACCTTAACCTTGAACTTAACTATAAATTAACCCTAACCTTGAACAAACCCTTAAGGTTAGGGTTAGGTTATAGTTAAGGTCAAGGTTAAGGTTAGGTTATAGTGAAGGTTAAGGTTTGGGTCAAGGTTAAGGTTAAGGTTAGGGTAAAGGTTTAGGTTTAGGTTAAGTTTAAGGTTAGGTTATAGTGAAGGTTAACGTTAAGACTCGTAACCCTAACCTTAACCTTAACGTTGAATCGTAACATTAGGTTAAGGTTAAGGTAAAATTTATGGTTAAGGTAAGGTTAAGGTTAATGTTAAGCTTATGGTTAAGGTTAAGGTCAAGGTTAAGTTAGGTTAAGTTAAGGTAAAGGTTACGTTTAGGTCAAGGTTAAGGTTTTAGTCAAGTTAAGTTTAAGGTTAAGGGTTTGGTCAAGGTCAGGGTTAGGTTAAGGTTAAGGGTGAAGGTTACGGGTAAAGTTAAGGTTAAGGTCAAGGTTAAGTTTAAGGTTATGGTTAAGGTTAAGGTTAAGGTTAAGGTTAGGTAAAGGTTAAGGGTAAGGTTAAGTTTAAGGTCAAGGTCAAGGTTAACCTTAAGCTAACATTAACCTTGACCTTAACCCTAACATTAACCTTAAATTTACCCTTAGCTTATGGGTTTAGTTAGTTCAAGGTTAAGGTTAGGGGTTTGGTCAAGGTTAAGGTTAAGGTTAAGGTGAAGCTTAAGGGTAAGGTCAAGGTTAAGGGTAAATTTAAGGTTAAGGTTAACATGAAGGTTAAGGGTAAGGTCAAGGTTAAGGGTAAAGTTAAGGTTAAGGTGAAGGTTAAGGGTAAGGTTAAGGTTAAGGTTACAATTTTAGTCAGGTTAAGGTTAGGGTTAAGGCTAACGTTAAGTTTAAGGTTAGGGTAAGGTTAAGGTTAAAGTTAGGCTAAGGTAAGGGTTTGGTCAAGGATAATGTTAAGGTTAAGGGTTTGGTCAAGGTTAGGGTTAGGTTAGAGTTAAGGTTGAGGTTAGGTTAAGGGTAAGATAAGGTTAATGTTAAGGTTAAGGTTAAGGTTAGGTTAAGGTCAAGGTCAAGGTTAAGGTTAAGGGTAAAGCCAAGGTTAAGGGTAAAGCCAAGGTTAAGGTTAAGGTTAAGGTTAGGGTAAAGGTTGAGGTTAAGGTTAAGGGTTTGGTCAAGGTTAGGGTTAGGTTATCCCTTAAGGTTAGGGTAAATTTAAAGCTAAGGTTAAAGTTAGGTTAAAGTTAAGGTTAAGGGTAGGTTAAGGGTAATTTCAAGGTTAAGTTTATGGTTATGGGAAGGTTAAGGTTAAGTTAAGGTTAAGGTCAAGGTTAGGGTTAGGTTATATTTAAGGTCAAGGTTAAGGTTAGGTTAAGGTTAAGGTCAAGGTTAGGGTTAGGTTATAGTTAAGGTTAAGGTTAAAGTCAAGGTTAAGGATTTGGTCAAGGTTAGGGATAGGTTATAGTTAAGGTCAAGGTTAGGTTAAGGTTCAGGTTAAGGTTAAGGGTTTGGTCAAGGTTAGGGTTAGGTTAAGGTTAAGGTTAATATTAAGGTTACGGGTTTAGTCAAGTTAAGCTTAAGGTTAAGGGTTTGGTAAAGGTTAAGGTTAAGGGTTTGGTCATGGTTAAGTTTAGGGTAAAGTTAAAGTTAAGGTTTAGGTTAGGTTAAGGTTAAGGTTAAGGGTTTGGTCAAGGTTAGGTTTAGGTTAAGGGCGTCAGGTTAATGTTAAGGTTAAGGTTAAGGGTTTGCTCAACGTTAGGGGTAGGTTATAGTTAAGGTTAATTTTAAGGTTAAATTATAATTAATGTTAAGGTTAAGGTTAAGGTTAAGGTTAGGTTAAGGTTAAAGTCAAGGTCAAGGTTAAAGTTAAGGTTAGGGGAAGGTTAAGGTTAAGGTTAACGTTAAGGTTAGGGGAAGGTTAAGGTTAAAGTCAAGGTTAAGGGTTTAGTTAAGGTTAATGTTATGTTAAGGTTAATGTTAAGGGTTATGTCAAGGTTAGGGTTAAGTTAATGTTAAGGTTAGGTTAAAGTTAAAGGTTAAGGTTAAGTTTAAGGTTTAGGTTAACGTTAAAGTTAAGGTTAGATTAAGATTAAGGTAAGGTTAAGTTAAGGGTGAAGTTAAGGTTAAGGTTAAGGGTAAGATACAGTTAAGGGTTAAGGTTAACCATAACCTGAGCTTAACCTTATCTTTACCCTTAACCTAACCTTAACCTTAACCTAACCTTCACCTTAACCTTGACCTTTAACCTTAACCTAACCTTAACCTTAGCATTAAATTAACCCTAACCTCGACATAACCCTTAACCTTAACCTTAACATAACATTAACATTAACTTTACCCTTAACCTAACCTTCACTTTAACCTTAACTTTACCCTTAACCCTAACCTTAACCTTAACCTTAACCTTCCCCTAACCATAACCTTAACCTTGAATTTACCCTTAACCTAACCTTAAGGGTTTGATCAAGGTTATGGCTAAGGTTAAGGTTACAGGTTTAGTCAGGTTAAGTTTATAGTTAAGGACAAGGTTAACGTTAAGTTTAGGTTAAGGTTAACCTTACCCTTACCTTAACCTTGACCTTGACCTTGACCTTGACCTTGACCTTATCTTAACCTTAACCAAACCTTAACCTTAACTTTACCCTTAACCTTAACTTGACCATAACTTTAACCTAACCTTAACCTTAACCTTAGTCTTACCTTATCTTAACCTTACCTTAACCATAACCTTAAATTTTACCTTAACTATAACCTAACCCTTACCTTGACCAAACCCATTACCTTAACCTTGAACTTAACTTTAGCCTTAACCTTAACCTTACCCTTAACTATAACCTAATTCTAACCTTAACCCTAACCTTAACCTTAACCTTAAATTAACCTTATCCTTAACCTTAACCTTCCCATAACCTTAACCTTTACCTAAACTTAACCTTAAGCTGACTAAACCCTTAACCTTAACATTACGTTTAACCTTAACCTTTCCCTAACCTTCACCATAACCTAAACCTTAACCTTAACCTGAACCTAACCTTAACCATAACCTTAACCTTAACTTTACCCTTAACCTAACCTTAGCCTTACCTAAACCATACTAAACCCATAACATTAACCTTAACCTTAACTTTACCCTTAACCTAACCTTACCCTTAACCTTAACCTTAACCTTACCTCGACCTTAACTATAACCTAACCCTAACCTTGACCAAACCCTTAACCTTAACCTTAACCTTAACCTTAACCTTACCTTATCCTTAACCTAACCTTAACCTTAACTTTACCTTAACCTTGCCTTTGCCCTTAACCTTGCGTTACCCTTCAGCTGGCTTCCCGTATGGGATGAACTCCTCTGCCCTCCAGGGGACGAGGGGGGATTGGTGTGTGGTGTGGTGTTGGGAGATTGACTAGGGTTCCCAACTAAGTTTGCTCCAAGAAAGGAGGAACCAACCACTGTGGAAATGTTTTATATTTTATGCCTAAACGAAAAAAGATCTGGAACCCCTCCCGGTAATGGGGGGAGGTCCAAAAGACTCCTGGACTGACGAGGTTCCGTTGGAACTGTTTCAGTGTCGACCAGGTTAGGTTTTGGAAACATTTTTTGAGGGGATCGATCCTTTGATCACAAAAATTTTATGGCCACATACATAAAACAAAGAAAAAATGAAATGAATTTTCTTTTAGCTTAATTTATGTGATCAATCAGGCAAAAAATGGTTTTGTTTGTTTGCGTGTGATACTCAAAATCCTAGAAGACTTAATAAATCCTCAAACACTCATAATTAACTTGGCCTTGAGAGTATTTCTTGCGAGTGCGGGCACAACGTCCCGTAAGAGCTGGAGACACCCCCAGTGAGCCAAAGAGAATCAACTAAGGTAATGGTATAGGGTCTGGCGCTTGCCTGCACCATCACCTATAGGATAAAGGATGCCCTAGTTTTGGCTAATAAGAACCACCATCCCACGTGAGCATTCGAGTCGTGGGCTTCTTGGTAGTCAACTAATAGTACCGATTATTAGCTAGGTCAGGTAGCCCTAACTGATACTGCACGCACCGTGCCTAAGCCTAACCCCCTCTGAATCGGGTCTCTGCCGCCCTCAGTTTTTCTTTTCGGTGGGCTGATAGGTGGATTTTAAATCTCCCTAAAAACAGAACTTCTATGTTTCAAATTTGAAGTGTGATCAAAGCGGCTTATTATTTTCCTACCCCCTTGATCCTAACTTAATCTATAATTTCTCTTGTGGTCCCTGTGGGGATAATTTAGTGAGTTTATTTAAGTTATTTTTAGGTGGATTTCTTTTCCTAGTGGGTGAATTTGCATGAGCGTATGGTGAAAAATCTTATAATTTGAACATATGGATATCGGTGATCCTTTACAAAAGTCCCCTAGTTAAACTATGTGACGTTGTTCCTTGCTCAAATAGAAAGCATTTGCGGATAATGGGCCGCTTCCAAAACCACCTAGTTAGTTTATGTGAGTGAATAAAGGGAGATGGTGAATCAAAAATGTTGACTGTTCATATGCTTCTCTAGGGTCACCAAATGGTGCAAATACAATAGAGATTACTTGCTCTAATTGGTGATTCAATCCTAGTCCCGCAATTTCCTAAATGCAAAAATTGAATTTAAACTAAACAATTTCTACACTAGCTTATGCATGTGTGGTCATGAGCCACTTAATTGGAATAGTTAAGCTAAGTGTGCATACCAAAATGTGCAAAAAACATAAATTGTTTGGAAAGCAATGGTTAATTTTCCCCCTACTTAAACTATGTGAACACTTTTTGCAAAAACCAACTTAAATGAAAACTAACTAAATTCCTACAAAAAGCATCAAGAAATCAGTTCTTAGATGCTATGGGGTATCAACATAGGTGTTGGTAGATACATTAGGGGTTGCCTAACACACTTACCAGCAGAAAAAATGCAGAAAATAGGGAGAAAAAGTCTCTCTGCAATTTGGGCTCAAAACCCTTGACAAGTACGCCTTCCTGCGCACAGGTCACTCCGGAATACGCGCAATGCGCCTTTGTGTGAAAAAAATGCGTGCAAAAGTCCTGCAAGTAAAATATTATGAGCTACCTTCTTGAGTATGTCACCTTAGTGAATCTAGGGATTGCAAGATGGGTTAGAGGACTGTCAGCTCCACTCTAGCATAAACTAAGGATCTCTTGCAAAAGATGGCACAACCACATAAACTTGAAACACGTCAGTGGAGTCACCAATCCTGTTGTGGTGGATTCGACACACAGGTGTACGAAATCACACGAGCTTAGAGAGTTTGGTCTACTCTCTAAACTATTGGTAACATGAAGTATGTGGGGGGAGCTCAAAAGCATAAAACTTAAATGAAATAATATGTTGAAGTATGCTCTGGTTAAAAAAAATAAAAATAAAAACACAAAAGAAGCTATATAGAGAGTTCCAAACAGTAATAATGCAAATGATGGCTCGATGGCCTCTTCTTATTGAATTTTTGAAATAAAAGAAAATCTTACCCACTTGCCAAAGGGCCCCTAGGCAATGGCTCTAGGTCTCGATGCAAGGATGTTTGTCTTTCAAGTTCTGCCTCTGATGCAATCCAGCTCTCTCTCTCTGCTGTGGTGGACTAAGATGTTGGGTGGCCAACTATCCATTCCTCTTTAGCTCCAGCTCCGGGTCACACACAATGCTGGTGTTGCTTGGGAAAGTTTGGCCAGCATAACCTTGAGATCACCATTTTCTCATCTCTTGGTGGGTTTAAATAGGTGAGCTTCAAATTCTCCTTTTCTTCCTTGGTACATGATGGATGGTGACCCAAGGGAGAGGTGTGATTCCATTTTGTGCTCACATAATGTCTAAGGAGGCGCTGTTTGGTGTCCTTAGGAGGCTTTCACATAAGGAGTAACTGTCCTTTGCTTGTTGTGGTCCTCGAAAGTGATTTTTTTCCATTTCCAAGAATGCGCGCTTATCGGGCAAAAGGGCGCGCAAAAGGTACTCTTCTCGAAGGAAAAAGCGTGCATTTTAGCATTTATGACTAGTTCAAATTTGATTTTCTCAAAACCTTAGAGATTTTAAATACTTCTTGATTCCATAATGTATTCCTGTCATGTAAATCCTTATGCTCGACATTAATTAATGTCGACTTCTACTGTACGATTTTCCAGTGTTAACAGTTATGGTTAAGGTTAAGGTTAGGGTTTAACAATTATGGTTAAGGTTAAGGTTAGGGTTAGGTTATAGTTAAGGTCAAGGTTAAGTTTAAGGTTAAGGGTAGGATTAAGGTTAAGGTTAAGGTGAAGATTAAGGTTAAGATTAGGTTAAGGGTAAGATTAAGTTTAGGTTAAGGTTAAGGTTAAGTTAAGGTTGAGGGTTTGGTAAGGTTAAGGTTAAGGTAAGGTTAATTTTAAGGTTATGTTAAGGTTAGGTTAAGGTTAAGCTAAAGCTTAAGCTTAAGGGTTTAGCTAAGGTTAAGGTTAGTTTAAGGTTAAGGTTAATGATAAGGGTTTGGTCAAGGTTAGGGTTAGGTTATAGTTAAAGTCAAGGTTAAGGTTAAGTTATAGTGAAGGTTAACGTTAAGACATGTAACCTTAACCTTAACCTTAATATTTACTTAAACATAACCTTAACTATAACCTAGCCCTAACCTTGACCAAACCCTAACCTTAACCTTAATAATCCCATAACCTTAACCTAACTTAACCTTGACCTTGACCTTGACCTAAACCTTATCCTTAACCTTCACCTTAACCTAACCTTAACCTTGACCTTAACTATAACCTAACCCTAACCTTAACCTTAACCTTAACCTTGACCTTAACATTGACCTTTACCTTAACCTTAACCTTAACCTTATCTTAAACTTAACCTTAAACTTAACTTTAATCTTAACCTAACCGTAACCTTAACCTTAACCTTTACTATTTCCTAACCCTAAGCTTAACCTTCACTATAACCTAACTTTAACCTTAACCTTAACCTTAACCTTACCCTAACCTTGACCTTAATCTTAACCTTAACCTGACTAAACCCGTAACCTTTAATCTTACTTTAACCTAACTTTAACCTTAACCTTAACCATAACCCTAACCTTGACCAAACCATTAACCTTAACCTTAAACTAATCAAACCCGTAACCTTAACCTTAACCTGACTAAACCCTTAACCTTAACCTTAACTTAACTATAACCTTACCCTTAACCTAGCTTAAACTTAACCTTGACCTTGACCTTAACCTTAACCTTAACCTTAACCTTCAACTTAACCTTCACCTTAACCTTAACCTCACTAAACCCGTAACCTTAACCTTACCCTTAACCTGAACATTTACCCTTAACCTGAATCTTAACATAACTTTACCCCCTTAACTTTAACCTTATCCTAACCTTAACCGTAACTAAAACCTAACCCTAACCTTAACCTTAACGTTAACCTAACCTTAACCTTGACTTTACCTTTAACCTAACATTAACCTTAACCTAACCTTAACCTTAGCTTTACCTTAACCTTGACTTATGCTTAACCTAACCCTAACCTTAACCTTAACCTTATCTTAACCTTAACCTTAACCTAACTATAACCTTACCTTAACCTAACCTAATTTTAACCTTCACCTCAACCTTAAGTTTAGTCAGGTTAAGGTTAAGGTCAAGGTTAAGGTTAGGTTATAGTGAAGGTTAAGGGCAAGGGTAAGGGTAAGGTTAGGTTAAAATTTCATGTTAAGGTTAAGTTTAAGATAAAAATAAGGTTAAGGTTAAGGTTAGGTTAAGGTTAAGATTAATGTTAGGGTTAGGCTAAGGTTAAGATAAGGATAAGCTTACGATTAAGGTTACGGTAAAGGATAAGGTTAAGTTTAAGGTTAATTTAAGGTTAAGGTTAAGAGTAAATTCAACCCATAACCTTAACCTTAAGCTTCACTATAACCTAAGCCTAACCTTGGCCAAAGCCTTAACCTTAATTATAACCTAACCTTAACATTCATTAAACCCTTAACCTTAACCTTGACTTTACACTTAACCTTAACCTTAATTGTAACCTTAACCTTACCTTAACCTAAATTAACCTTAACCTTGACCTTGACCTTAACCTTAACCTTAACTTTACCCTAACCTTAAGGGTTTAGTCAGGTTAAGGTTAAGGTTAAGGGTTTTCTCAAGGTTAGGGTTAGGTTGAGGTTAAGGGTGGAGGTTAAGGGTAAGGTTAAGGTTAAGGTTAGGTTAAGAGTAAAGTTAAGGTTAAGGTTATTCTTAAATTTAGGGTTAAGGTTAGGGGAAGGTTAAGGTTAAAGTCAAGGTTAAGCTGCAGGTTAAGGATAGGGTAAGGTTAAGGTCAAGGTCAAGGTTAGGGTTAAGTTAGGTTAAGGTAAGGTTAAGGTTACGACTAGGTTAAGGTTAAGATTAAGATTAGGTTAAGGGTAAAGTTAAGGTTAAGGTTAGGTTAAGGTTAGGTTAAGGGTAATTTCAAGGTTACTGCTAGGTTAAGGATAAGGTTTTGGTCAAGGTTAAGGGTAGGTTATAGTTAAGGTCAGGTTAAAGTTAAGGTTAAGGGTTTGGTCAAGGTTAGGATTAGGTTATAGTTAAGTTAAAGGTTAACGTTATAGTTAAGGTTAAGGTTAAGGTTATGGTTATGGTTAAGTTTAGGGTTAGGTTATAGTTAAGGTTAAGCTTAGGTTAAAGGTAAAGTTAAGGTTAAGGTTAGGGGAAGCTTTTAGTTAAGGTTAAGGTTAAGGTTAAGATAAGGTTAAGGATCAGGTTAAGGTTAAGGTTAAGGTTAGGTTAAGGGTAAGGTTAAGGTTAGGTTAGGTTAAGGTTAATGTTGGGTTAAGGCTAAGGTTAAGGTTAAGGTTAAGCGTTCAATCAAGGTTACGGTTAGGTTATAGTTAAGGTTAGGTTAAGGTTAGGTTAAGGGTAAAGTCAAGGTTAAAGTGAAGGTTAAGGGTAAGGTTAAGGTCAAGGTTATGGGTTTAGTCAGGTTAAGGTTAATGTTAAGGGTTTGGTCAAGTTTAGGGTTAGGTTAAGGTTAGGTTAAGGGTAAAGTCAAGTTTAAGGTTATGGTTAAGGTTAAGGGTCAGATAACATTAAGGTTAAGGTTAACGGGGTAAGGTTAACGTTAACGTTAAGGTTAAGGTTATGGTTAGGTGAAGGTGAAGGTTATTTTAAGGTCAAGGTTAAGGTTAATATAAGGTTAAGGGTAATATAAGGTTAAGTGTAATATAAGTTTAATATTAAGATTAGGTTAAGGCTAAAGTCAAACTTTAACCTTAACCTTATGCTTAACCTTAACCCTCCCCTAATGTTAACACTAACCTGAACCTTAAGCTTAAGCTTAACCTAACCTTAACCATAACCTTAACCTTAACTTTACCCTTAAACTAACCTTAATCTTACCCTAACCATAACCTTAAATTTACCCTTAGCCTAATCTTAACCTTAAACCTAACCTTAACCTTCAATTTACCTTTAACCTAACCTTAACCTTACCTTAACCTTTACCTAATCATAACCTTAACCTTAACCATAAACTTAACCTTAAAATTGACCTTAACCTTAACCTAACCCTAACCTTGACCAAACCCTTAACCTTAACCTGACTTAACCTGTAACCTTAACTTATCCTTAACCTTAACCTTAACCATAATCTTAACCTCAGGTTAAGGTTAAGCTTAAGGGTAAGGTTAGGGTTAAGGATAAAGGTTAAGTTTAAGGTTACATGTTTAGTCAGGTTAAGGGTAAGGTTAAGGGTTTGGTCAAGGTTAGGGTTAGGTTAAGTTAAATTCAAGGTTAAGGTTAAGGTTAAGGTTATGGTTATGGTTAAAGTTAGGTTAAGGTTAAGGTCAAGGTTAAGGTTAAGGTTAGGTTAAGGTTAAGGGTGAAGGTTATGGTAAAGGTTAAGGTTAAGGTTATCGTTAAGTTTAGGTTAATTTTAGGTTAAGGTTAAGGTTAAGTTATAGTGAAGGTTAAGGTTAAGACCTGTAACCTTATCCTTGATCTTACCCTTAATCTTAACCTTAACCTTAACCTTAACCTTACTAACCCCGTAAGATTAACATTAACCTTATCTATAACCTAACCCTAACCTTGAAAAAACCCAATCCTTAACCCTAACCTTAACCTTAACGTTACCCTTAGCCTAACCTGAACCTTAACTATACCCTTAACCTAATATTAACCTTAACCTAAGCTTAACTTTACCCTTAACCTTGGCCTTAACCTTAATTTAACTTAACCTTAACCTTAAATATAACCAAACATTAAACTTGACCAAACCCTTAACCTTAACCTTATCATAACCTTATACGAACCTTAAACTTAACCTTAACCTAACTATAACCTTACCCTTAAGCTTAACCTTGACCTAAAATATAACCTAACCTTAACCTTGACCAAACCCTAACCTTTCCCCCTTAACCTTAATCTTAACCTAATCTTCACCTTAACTAAAACCTAACCCTAACCTTAACCTTAACCTTAACCTTAAACTTAATCTTAACCCTAACCTTAACTTAACCTAACCTTAAACTTAACCTAATTCTAACATTACCCTTAACCTTAACCTTAAACTAACCTTAACCTTGACCAAACATTTAACCTTAACCTTAACCTTAACTTTACCCTTAACCTAATTTTAACCTTAACCTAACCTTAACCTAGAATTTACCCTTAAATTAACCTTAACCTTGACCTCAACCTAAGGTTAAGATTATATTTAAGGGTAAGGTTAAGGTTAAGGTTAGGCTAATTTAAGGTTAAGGTTATGGTTAAGGATAAGGTTAAGGTTAGGTTAAGGTTAAAGTTAAGGTTAAGGTTAAGGTGAACGGTAAAAATAAGGTTATGGTTAAGGTTAAGGTTAGGGTTAGGTTATAGTTAAGGTGAAGGCTAGGTTAAGGGTAAGATAAGGTTAAGGTTAAGGTTAGGTTAATGTTAGGTTATAGTGAAGGTTAAGATTAAGATAAGATTAAGGTTAAGGTTATGGGTTTGGTCAAGGTTTGGGTTAGGTTATAGTTAAGGTCAAGGTTAAGGTTAGGTTATAGTGAAGGTTAAGGTTAGGATAAGGTTAAAGTTAAGGTTATGGTTAAGGTTAAGGTTAATGTTAAGGGTTTTTTCAAGGTTAGGGTTAATTTATAGTTAAGGTTACGGGTTTATTCGATTTAAGGTTAAGGGTAAGTTTAGTTTAAGCATAAAGTTAAGGTTAAGGGAAGTCAAGGTTTTAGTCAGGTTAAGGTTAAGGTTAAGTTTAAGGGTTTGGTCAAGGTTAGGGTTAGGTTTAAGTTACGGGTTTATTCAGGTTAAGATTAGGTTTAAGGTTAAGGTTATGGTTAAGGTTAAGGTTAAATTCAAGGTTAAGGATAAGGTTAAGGTTAGGTTAACGGTAAACTTAAGGTTATGGTTAAGGTTTGGTAAAGGTTAGGGTTAGGTTATAGTTAAGGTTAAGATAAGGTTAAGGTTAAGGTTAGGTTAAGGTTAAGGTTTGATCAAGGTTAGGGTTAGGTTATAGTTAAAGTTAAGGTTAAGGTCAAGGTTAAGGGTAAGGGTGAGGTTAAGGTTAGATTAAGGTTAAGATTAGGTTAAGGGTAAAGTTAAGGTTATGGTTAGGGTAAGTGTTTGGACAAGGTTAGGGTTTGCTTATAGTTAAGGTGAGGTTAAGGTTAAGGTTAAGGGTTTGGTCAAGGTTCTGGTTAGGTTATAGTTAAGGTTAAGGTTAATGGTTTGGTCAAGGTTAGGGTTAGGTTATGGTTAAGGTTAAGGTTAGGTTAAGGTTACCGGTTTAGCTAGGTTAAGGTTAGGTTAAGTTTAAGGTTAAGGTTAAGGTTAGGATAAGTTTAAGATAACGTTAAGGTTAAGGTTAAGGTTAAGGGTAAGGTTAAGGTTTAGGTTAGGTTAAGGTCAAGGTTAGGTTAAGGTCAAGGTTAGTGTTAAGTTAGGTTAAGGTTAGGTTAAGGGTAAAGTAAAATTTAGGGTTAAAGTTAAGCTTAATGTTAAGGGCAAGGTCAAGGTTAAGGTTACGGGTCTTAACCTTAACCTTCACTATAACCTAACCTTAACTATAACCTAACCCTAACCTTAACAAAACCTTAACCTTAACCTTAACTTAACCGTAACCTTAACGTTAACTTAACCGTTACCTTAACTTAACCTTAACCTTAACCTTACCTTTAACCTAAACCTAACCTTATCCTTGACCTTAACTATAACCTAACCCTAACCTTGACCAAACCTTAAACCTAACCTTAACTTAACCTTAACCTTCCCATAACCATAACCTTAACCTTACCCTTACCTAACTAAACCCTACCCTTAACCTCAACCTTGACCTTAACTATAAGGTAACCCTAACCTTAACCTTAACCTTAACCCTAACGTTAACCTTAACTTTACCCTTAACCTAATATTAACCTTACCCTAACCTTAACCCTTAACCTTAACCTTAACTTGAGGTTAAGATTATGCTTAAGGTTCAGGTTAAGGATAAGTTAAGGTTAAGGGTAAAGTTAAGGTTAAGGTTAAGGTTACGATTAAGGTTAAGGTTAATCGTTTGGTCAAGGTTAGGGTTAGTTTATAATTAAGGTCAAGGTTAAGGTTAAATTTATGGTTAAGGGTAAGTTTAAGGTTAAGGGTAAAGTTATGGTTAAGGTTAAGGTTAAGGATAAGGTCAAGGTCAAGGTTAAGGTTAAGTAAAGGTTAAGATAAGGTTAAGGGTAAGTTTAAGATAAGGTTAAGGGTAAGTTTAAGTTTAACGTTAAGGGTAAGTGTATGATTAAGGGTAAGGTTAAGGTTAAGGGTTTCGTGAAGGTTAGGGTTAGGTTATACTGAAGTTTAAGGTTAAGTTAAGGGTAAAGTCAAGCTTAGGGTTAGGTTAAGGTTAATATTAGGTTAAGGGTAAAGTTAAGGTTAAGGTTAGGTTAAGGTTAAGGTTATAGTTAAGGTCAATGTAAGATAAGGTTAAGGGTTACCTTAACCTTAACTATAACATAACCCTAAACATTACCAAACCATTAAACTTATCCTTAACCTGACTAATCCAGTAACCTTAAACTTAACCTTACCATTAACCTTCACCGTTAACCTTAACCTTACCCCCTTAACCTTAAACTTAACCTTAACCATAACTTAACTAAATCTATAATATTAACCTTAACCTAATTAAACCCATAAACTTAATATAACCTTAACCTTAACTTTACCCTTAACCTAAACTTAACCATAACATTAACCTTAACTTTAACCTTACCCTTACCTAACCCTAACCTTAACCTAACCTTAACTTTAATTTTACCCTTAACTTTAAAATTAATGTTAACCTTAAACTTTATCTAACCTTAACCTTGACCTTAACCTTAACCTTTACCCTAACCTTAACCTTAACCTTGACCTTGACCAAACCCTTAACCTTAATATTAACCTAAACTTAACCTTGACATTAACTATAACCTTAACCTAACCTTGACCAAACCCTTAACATTAACCTTAAACTTAATATTACCCTATCCTTAACCCTAACCTTAACCTTAAATTTACCCTTAACCTAACCTTAAGTTGACCATTAACCTTAACGTCAGTGTTAACCTGGACTTTACCCTTAACCTAACGTTAAGGTTAATGTTAAGTTACGTTAAGGTAAGGTTAAGGTTACAGTTAGGTCAAGGTTATGGTTAACGTTAAGGTTAAGGACAAGTTAAGGTTAAGGGTAAGATAAGATTAAGGTTAAGGTTTTGGTCAAGGTTAGGGTTATGTTATAGTTAAGTTCAAAGTTAAGGTTTGGTTAAGGTTAAGGTTATGGTTAAAGTTAAGGTAAGGTAAAGGTTAAGTTTAATGTTAAGGTTAGGTTAACGTTGACCTTAATTTAACCTTAACCTTAACCATAACCTTAACCTTAACCTTAACCTTAACCTTACCCTTAACCTTCACCCTTAAACTTAACCTAACCCTAACCTTAACCTAACCTTAACCTTAAACTTAAACTTATCTTACCCTTAACCTTGACCTTAACCTTAACCTTAACCTTAACTTTACCTTAACCTTAACCTTAACCTTCCCATAACCATAGTCTTAACCTTGAATTTATCCTTAACCTAACCTTAACCTTAACCTTAACCTAACCCTAACCTGGACCAAACTGTTAGCCTTAACTATAATTGTTACACAGTATTTTTTCATTGTCCCTACAATCCCCATATCGCACATTAGAGGGTCATTTCTGTGACTAATTATAAGTGTCATGCATTGCAAATATGATCATTTCATCCCTTTCCATGAGGACAACATTCCCTCTGTTGACCATTTCCTGAGCAGACCACTAACCATAACCTTAACCTTAACCTTAACCTTCATAATTAAACTTAACCTAACCCTAACCTTAACCTAACTTTGACCTTAACCTTAACCTTAACCTTATCTTACCCTTAACCTTGACCTTAACCTTACCTTTACCTTAACCTTAACCTTAACCTTCCCATAACCATAGCCTTAACCTTGACTTTATCCTTAACCTAACCTTAACCTTAACCTTAACCTAACCCTAACCTTGACCAAACCCTTAATCTTAACTATAACTGTTACACAGTAATTTGTCACTATCCCTGTAATCCCCATCTCACACATTAGAGGGTCATTTCTGTGACTAATTATAAGTGTCATGCATTGCAAATACCATCATTTCATCCCTTGCCATGAGGACAACATTCCCTCTATTGACCATTTCCTGAGCAAACCACTAAAAACACCTATTTTTTCCTTGGCACTGGTAGCCCGTTATGCCCTCGCGCTAATGAGGAAAATTAACATTGAGCCCGCACCAGTTGGCATTCTATCTCAGTGAGTTGTCCGTGCCAATATTTTTATGGAAAGTTTTTTAAAAATAGAGGCGAAGTTTCGATCACAACAACTTCGTGGATGAGTCATAGGGAGTGGTTCGACTGAATAACCACGGCCTTCCTCCTTTGGCCTCTTGTTTCCACCTTATGGGGAAACATCCTAAGGGATAAGGCCTCCCTTCCACTATTGTATGAATCCCAACGTCCTCCTCCCCTCTATAAATATAGCCATCTTCCATTGATGTGCTGGTTGAACATGTTCTAGTTGAACAGATAGCTGAAAACGTTAGCATAGAGGAGAAGCAATCATAGCTTCGAGAGAATAATGAAGAGTGTGATTGTTTTTGTGTGTTGAGAAAATAGTGAGATCTTGGATGACCTTTGTTCATGAGGGTGTGACAAACGTGCTTGGATACAAACCTGGTGAAGGAGAGCCTCAACATCAAGGCTTGGTTGTAAACTCCCCTTTTCTTTATCATAATAAAATGCATCTAATGTTTATCTTCCACTCTTGTTTACATTTATAATGATATTTTTAGCATTCCTTGATCATTTATATCGGTTGTAATTGTTTTATGTTTTTCATGGTTTTATGCTTGTTGTGGTGTCTTGACTGTCTGTACAGGTAATCGAACATTTGTAGCAGCGTGTATCGAGTTTGAGAAGAGCGACAGATCAAGAAGCTTCGACGGAAGAAGACAACATAGCATCAGAACGAGGTAGGACATCTTCCTTGCTCTGAATTTTATTTACAATCTAGGAAGGTAGATGTTAGTATGTTCCCGTAGTTGCTAGACCCACCCTAGGGCTAGAGGGATCTCCTCTGTCTGTAGAGGGGATTTACTTGGACAAAAAATTGGTGACTCCACTGGGGAGTTTCCTTTGAGTTGGTCACTCTTTGAGGCCTTAGTCATTTGATGGATTTAGTCAAATGACCATTTCCCTATTTGTTCCTATGTTTTTCATCAATTACAATCTTTTAGTTTTTTCTTGAAGTGGTGAGTCTGGTCTTGGTTGGAAGAAATTCTTTGTTTTTTCCTGTTAAGGCATTGGCGCTAGTTGTCAGTTAGCAACCCACAGAAATTGGCCATTGGCTCTAGTTGTCAGTGAGCATGCCAGTTGGCGCTAGCTTCACCCACCAAAGTCATGCCAATTTCAAGGTGTGTGAAAAATTGAGTTTTTTTCCCTAAATCCTTCACCAGTGTGTCTTTCCCTTTCGATATTTTTCTCTGTATAATTTACTCATTCTCCCTTCTACTTTTTCACTTATGAGCATAGATTACATTTCTCTTTGTTCAACTAAAAATTATTATTTCTATGATTTCTTGATGTAAAATGGAATGAATGCCTTGTTTTGAAGTCATGCTTTGGAAGTCCTTTTTGTACTTAACCTCATATGTATTGTAACCTTTTGAGGAATTTCATTACAAAGTGTTTGAAAAAATGATTGCATTCTTAGTGTTTGTTTGCATCCCTTTTGCATTCATCCTTCATAAAGAAGATTTGCGTTCATTTAGTTTTCGTCTTAAAGTTTTATTTTCATTAAAATGCATTAGATTACATTGCATTGAAAAGTGTTTTTTGAGATCCATCATTGAACTTAGATTACATTTTTTAATGATTGAAAACTAAAAATCTCTTTAAGTGCATTCTCTTTCATTAAAATCGTGCATTAAGCAGATTCTCATCCATCGAAAAATGCAATCACTGCATTCTTGTTCTTTCAAAAAAAAAAGGGAAATTGTGCATAGATTACAATTGCATAGTTTTCAACAAAGAGGATTTTTCATAGATTACATTGCATAATTCGCATCGTTGAATGTTTTGGATTACTTTTGGATAGTGAAAGTCATCTAGTTTGGAAAGTTTCATTTTTTAGTATTGTTTTTTGTTGCATCATTGTTTGGAAATATTCCCTTAAGTAGATAGCATTCATCGAATTGAAATATTTCTTTTCTCATATAGCTTCATATAGGATATTGTTAGATGACATGCAGTAGGGCCTTGAAACCGAGACATAATTCAAGATCAACTTTAAAATTTATTGAATTAACCTAAGGAAGCATTGAAACCTAACAAAACATTTTTAGTGGTCTAGGCTAGAGACGTGTTCCAGTGTCTTTAAACCTAGCAGTTGTCGCTCACCATCTGGCTTCAGACAGCGCTAGTACGGACTTGTGCTCCTCGTATCATCGTGTATATAAAGGGAGACCCCATTAGGTTGCAAATCCTTTATCCATAGGAAGCCAAGTATACCTCCTTTTACTCGTGATACACCAGACACAACATTTGGGGAGATTACTTGCACATACATTAAGTCCTTGGTTGATTTATCTTTCATTTTTACCAAGGTGTATATGGAAGTTCAGGGATATCTGGTACACCCATTTACATAGATTACCAGAGCAGTCACTTTGATCTTTACTGACTCTTTAAACTAAAAATATCATCGAGCTTTTGTCCTTTCATGCTTGTGTCCAACCTAAAAGCGATAGAGTCACCTTTTACTTGTTTTCTGAATCTTAAAATATGAAACAATAGAGTCTGGTTTCAGTGTCTTAAAAATTAATCGCCCATGAAATATTCCTGGTTATAATTTTTGTCCTTAGTGTTTTATTTCAAGGTTGTTTCTGATGGCAACTTTTATGGATTTTTCCAATCTAAGAGTCCCCTCTGAAGGGATTCCTATTCCTTTTCCTACTTTAGGAAATATTGGTGCTCCTTATATTGCCACGTTATCCCTCCCTAGGTTAACTGTTGGGTTGCCTGTTTGGTTGTTTTCAACCTCTTTGGTCTCAAGTGTTCTGGCTACCGTACCATCCACTCCTCTGCCTGAACAACGCCATGTTGATTTGAAGGTGGACCTCTCCCCTTCTTCACCTGTTTCTTCATCCTCATCTTATTCTTTTCCTGGTGAAATTTTGGATTCTAGTACCCAGGTGGCTAAGAAGAAGAAGAAGAAGACTAAGAAGAAGAAGTCAGATAAACAAGAGGCTAATTCTGCAGTTGTTTCTTCTAAAACACCTGCTCTCTATGAACCTTCCAACCCTCCATGGAAAGTTAAGTTCCCTTGCATGTTGTGCCAAAGAAACCATCTTCTTCGAGATTTCCGTGGCATTCCCAAGGTGCTCGAAGTATGGTCCAACGGTTGTCCACCGTTGCCTTTGGCTTCTGGGAGTCAGGTTGGGGGCACATCTTTAGCTAGTGCTAGTAAATCTCCTAAGATTCAGGGTAAGCTCACCATTCCCTGTAATTTGTGTGAAGGGCATCATGCCATTCACATTTGTCTATATATGGATGAATCCAAGAGAGTTTTGGACAAATCGACTGTTTCTACACCATGCCTTCTAGCTGGTTACAAATAGCTTTCTTTGAGTCCTTCACCAGTTGATTCAACGATCAGTCAAGAGTCATCCTTGCTTGATCCTGCTCCCCTGGAAATTCACCATCATGAATCCTTCCCTGACCAACCATTGGTCGTGGGATCAGTTGAGCTGGCCCCATCTACAGTGCACTAGGTCTTTTCTGTTGAGAGTGGATCTCACATCCCTCATGTTTTTCTTGTTTCTTTATATTCCTTGGACTTGGAGAAAGATTCTCCACTCCCTATACCTCTGGAATCTACTCCTTTGGCTCCCATGATGGAGGTCCCAAAGGATACTCCTTCTGCCTCCATAATGGAGGTGGTGGAGGATACTCCTTATTCTACCATAACACCAGGGAAAGACCATCTCAGTTCGATGGTAGCCCCTCTGAGTAGTTTGGTCACTTCCTTCGATTGGAGTTGATTCGTAGGATAGTACAGACCTTTGATTTGGTCATACCCAACACCATTATAGATGAAGGCACATTTGTTAGTATTTTGTCTTCAACTACTTGGCAAGATTTTGGTTCTCCACCGCTTATGCTTGTTACCCAGAATCTGTTGGCTTTTAATAGAGGAACTAGTCAACCATTAGGGATCCTTCCGAAGTTGCCTGTTACTTTGGGAGAGAAAAATGTCCATATGGACATGATGGTTGTTCCTGGCCCCTTGGACTTTAATTTACTCTTGGGCTGTGATTATACTTATGCCATGGGAGCACTTGTCTCCTCCCTCTTTCGTGTTATGTGTTTTCCACACAAAGTTCAGATTGTGGATAATATAGGGTACATAGGGAGGTACCCAAGGAAATAATATGATGTAATAATATAAGAATGATAAATAAATGTGCCATAGTTAATAAATAAGGTGGTTAACCCACATTATTTAAGGGACTACATGTAGCTAGGGAATAAAGTGATAATCCCATTGTATTGGATGTATGGTATTGAGAGACCCATGGTAACTACCCATGGTATTGCATGTATGAAACCTATATAGAGGCTAGAGACTCCATTGAGAGATGTCAAGGATTATTTTATGGGCAAGCATATGGCTTGTGGAGTGATCTCCTTCCTTAAGGAGTGAATGTATGGTGTTGCCCTACCTTAAGGGTTTTGATATTAATGAAGATCTGAAGTTTTATCTTCGATGGTGTTATTTATTGGGCATATTTTCCATTTCTATACATTTTATTATCAAATCTACTACAAGTGGTATCCGAGAACTTTTTAGGGCAGATTTTGGGAGATTTGTTTTTTAATTTTTTGCAGGAAATTTTTGAGCGGCGATATTGTAGAGAAGATATGAAACTTTTGGCACAAAATTTTTAGAAATAGATATTCGATATGGATTCCTTTTTCAAAAATACCTAATTTCAAAAAAAAATCAGTCGAATTGGAGTCCAGATGAGGGAGATATCGCTGATTTAAATTCAGATATGTTGCAAAAATGTTTCTGACGGCAATTTGTATACGGCGGATCTCCTGAAATGTTTTGTAGATTTTGGTGCATAATTTCAGGAAAAAAATTATAGATATTTTTTCCCCTTAAAAAAACACCCAATTTCAAAAAACAAATCGTTCAAATCGGAGTCCGGATGAGGGAGTTATCACTGATTTAAAATTAGCCATTTTTTCAGAAATTGTGTGACGGCGGGACTATTGCAGCGCAGATCTGTGTTTTCAGAGTACCTAGATCAGGATTTCAATCGCATGGATAGATGCAGAATGGCTATTCCATTTCCAAAAATAGGTATATTAAGAATTATGAGTTATATTGACGAAGTAATGTCCATTTTAATTTTTTTCCAAAGTAAGTGATTTTCTTCAAAGCTCTTATTTTGTTTTAGAGGTTCTCGCAAGATGAAGTTTATAGGAAAAGTTGATGGCCCTACTATTGAAGATTTTTTACAATATCACAAGGTTAAATACTGATATTTTTGGATATGCTCCATAAGGCTTCATATGAAATATGAGGCAAATAAATGGTGGACCTCACTTGACAGCTCAATGAGGAAACTTCCCGATAAAAAACTTGAAAAAGTCCTTTTGGAAAAGTGGTCTCAAGCCGGAAAGAAGGACAACAAAAGCCATAAAGACTTATTTTCTACTAATATTTCCATATTACGGGTTCATGGAAGTATTCAGAAAGAGAACATTTTTGTGTCTATCATTCCTATTTGCAAGCATAATTGTATCAATGTGAATTTGGCTAAAAAATTACAAGTTCCAGCAAAACATATTGAAAACATAGAGGTTGATAATGAAGATGTTCAAATTTATAAAGATTTGAATATTTCTATGGATAAGTATGTGTTGCATTCTGATTTTTATGCTTCAGATATGGCTGTTGTGGATGTTTTTTTGGGACATCCTTGGATGGAATCTGTTGGTACTGTCAATTTTAAAGTGCAAAAGAAATTCATGAAGCTCTAGTATAAAAAGAAGAAAATTACATTGCACGATATCTGTATTAGTAACCATGTAGAGACCGAGGAAGAAGAAGAAAAAATATCTAATGACACAGACACATCAGATAATGAGCCTTTTATGGTAAACAGCCAAACACAGACATCAAAGAAAGTACCAACAAAAGAACCAAACACCACTCCATCACCGATAATGGAGGAATTAATGAAAGATATTACATCAGTTAAAGCTTCAACATATCACCACCCGCATCACCCAACAAGACAACCAACAAGGTGGAAATGACTTAGCAACAAGGACAAAAACCCCTGGATGACACATAGAGAGGTGCGACGATCCACTAACAACGCATCAACAAGGAAGAACCACCAGAACCTACTTCCATCTCAAGCAAGCGAGGCACCAAATAGATCAAGTGTTCACCTTTCCCTTGGATGGCTAGATGCACATGAATGGTACCAGTGGAATACTCTTTTGAGTAGATATTATTATTTGTGTTCTTCTCATGTTTCGGGGACGAAACATGTTTAAGGGGAGTGTAATGTAGTGTACCTAGAGGGGATAATATAGGGTACAGAGGGAGGTACCCAAAGAAATAATATGATGTAATAATATAAGAATGATAAATAAATGGGCCATAGTTAATAATTAAAGTGGTTAACCCATATTATGTAAGGGACTACATGT
Source organism: Pinus albicaulis (assembly GCA_034641835.2). Lineage (NCBI taxonomy): Eukaryota > Viridiplantae > Streptophyta > Pinopsida > Pinales > Pinaceae > Pinus > Pinus albicaulis. Next base: position 68,518,405 of record MU968411.1, read on the forward strand.
AGCTAGGGAATAAAGTGATAAGCCCATTGTATTGGATGTATGGTATTGAGAGACCCATGGTAACTACCCATGGTATTGCATGTATGAAACCTATATAGAGGCTAGAGACTCTCCATTGAGAGATGTCAAAGATTATTGTATGGGCAAGCATATGGCTTGTGGAGTGATCTTCTTCCTTAAGGAGTGAATGTATGGTGTTGCCCTACCTGAAGGGTTTTGATATTAATGAAGATCTGAACTTTTATCTTCAATGGTGTTATTTCTTGGGCATATTTTCCATTTCTATACATTTTCTTATCAGATCTACTACCCTGAAGTTTCCTGTTACTTTGGGAGGGAAAAATGTCCATATGGACGTGATGGTTGTTCCTGGCCCCTTGGACTTTAATTTACTCTTGGGCCGTGATTATACTTATGCCATGGGAGCACTTGTCTCCTCCCTCTTTCGTGTGATGTGTTTTCCACACAAAGGTCAGATTGTAACCATCGATTAGCTTTCATTCTTTGGTCTTGGCATGACATCTAGTCCACCATCGTTCCTTCCAGGTCTTTATTCGCTGGTTGTATAGTCCCCGCCGCAGGTTAATTATATGGCTACCTACCGCGTGCCCGCAATCAGTGATACTTCCATTGTGCATAGTGTGTTGGGGGCATTGGGTCCTGATTTCCGAGATGTTGTTCTCCCATCCAGTGTGGAACTCTTGGAAGCCGTGACTTCTTATTCATCATGATGAAAGGTCATCAGAGTAGAGTTTTTTTTCTTGTGTCAAGCTCCTTAAAAAATGAAACAAGCTCGTCAGAGCAGAGTTTGTTTTCTTGTGTCAAGCTCCTTAAAAAATGAAACAAGGTCGTCGGAGCAGAGTTCGTTTTCTTGTGTCAAGCTCTTTAAAAAATGAAAAAAGCTCTTATAAGGATAGTTCTTTTAATGTTTCAACCTCATTAAAACAATGAAACACTTTCATGTTCAATTCAAGTCTTTGATAAGATCTCGTAAAATCCCAGTTGAGTCTTTATCTTGATCTCGTAACTTGAACCTTCACTCCATCTACCTTTCATATGGATTGAAGCTTGGGGGGCATGTACCTCGAATTGAGTAACCATGATGGGGGCATGCAAACTTTTTCAAGCATAGTTTGTTTCCGTTTCAAGCTTGTGTAAAAATGAAACTGTTTTCAAGCATAGTTTATCTTTATTTCAAGCTTGTGTAAAAATGAAACCAACTTCAAGAAGAGTTTCCTAATTTCAAGCTTGTGTAAAAATGAAACCTTTCCCATTTTACCTCTCGTGATTGCCATTGTATCAACCTATTTTGTCAGATGAGCCTTGGTTTTCTCATTCCATCGTCCCATCTGCTTGGCCGATCATATGCCTTCACTTGGTTGTTTTACCCATTTCTGAGGAACCGCTGCGATGAGTGGTCTTGTTAGATAGTCTCTTAACCTTTACTTGTTCTGAGAAGTTCCACCATTACTGGAACCAATTGCTACCCTTTATACCACTCGTTCCTTTAGGAGGAGTCAACTTTCAGCTCTTTTTTGACTCTTAAAAATTGAAAATATTGCCGAGATTCTTGTCGTTTTGAACTCGTTAAATGGTTACAAAGCGGTATCTACCCAGTATACGTTTACCCCTTTTCCGAGCTGGGATGGATTATTTATGAAAAATGAATACCTTAGCCGATTGCAACTAAGAGGTTCTCTCGGACATAGTTTTCTACCTTTTCGGATCTGAGGGACTATTTTACGAAAGGGCCTTGTTGGAGTTTTCTTTTGTGCCTTCTTTTCAAACTCTCTAAACATGAAAATATGTCGAGTTCTTCCTTTGTCAGACTTGTAAAACTGATGACATCAGACTCCGTCGTTATGACGTTATTCGAGTTCCTCCTTCCTAGGGCTTGTAAAATGTACTAGGTTGGATTTTTCTGAAGGAAAAAATTATATGGCAAGCATATGGTGTCCTCTTCAAGCTTGTGTAAAAATAAAGAGGTACTCACTAGAAATGGTGGGGGAAAATGGAATTTATTCGTCAGTTGTGTCAACAGTATGTCACTCTTGAACATGACACTTGTCTGCAGTTTGTGTCGGGTTGGGATATCTTCACTCTGTCACTTTGCCTCCATGGGTTTGGGAAATCCATTTTCCTCTCATTCGATTACCAATTTTTTCAACATGACCTCTGATCCTATTTGAGTCAAATGCTGCCAAATTCCAGAGTCGTGTCACTGATATGTTCAAGAGAAAATCCTTCTGCAGTTTTTACATTCCCTGATCCTATGTTTTAGTCTTGATTCACACTCATATTACCTTCTCTATTTTGTTTCAATGATGTGGGATTCATTATGACCCTCCTTCGACGGATCACTTCTTGTCGACTTCAGCTCATTATCTGGGAATTTGATCTAGAGACTCCTTTCTGGTACCTTAGAGCTTGCATGCCCTAATGGCAAGTTATTCACATTCGATGACAGGTTCCATCATTGGCCTTTGATCGGGTGATTCCACGGGTGTTCAACTTCATCTCACTATTCACATTTTGTGTATTGTACTAGTAGTACCTTGAGAGCCATTGACATTATGGGTGGTTTCTCTCACAATTGTTAACGGTTCACATCATTGACCAGTAATCAAGTGATTTTATAGCATGTTAGACTTCAAAACGTCTATTCACATGTTGGAATTTGTACTTTGATCGAGTGGTGTCGGAGCACAAGACCCCGGGCTTCGATCACAAAAGTCCAGGTTGCAAGGAGTGATGAGTCATTCATGATTACATACATGATTCTTTAGACGGATGGCTGTGATCATACCATGGGTTATCTTGTTTTGATCATCTATATATGGATGGCTGCACCCATACCGTGGATCTATTTCATATGATCCCTTCATTCGGATGGGTACGTCCAGGCTGAGGATCCATTCACATGATCCATTTCTTGATGGATAGCTCTGACTATACCATGGATTCATGTATTTTCATTAGAGATTTCAGTTATGTATATGTATCTATGCTTGATTTGCAGGTCTCCCGACAGTAGAGTCTGGTTCCTTGCACATACTTGTAAAGCACTTCACCCCTCATTCATGTTCTAACTTCATACTTTAGGGGGCATCTGTTACATAGTAATTTTTCATTGTCCCTGCAATCCCCATCTCGCACATTGGAGGGTCATTTATGTGACTAATTAAAAGTTTCATGCCTTGCAAATACCATCATTGCATCCCTTTCCATGAGGACAACATTCCATATATTGACCATTTCCTGAGCAGACCACTAAAAACACCTATTTTTTCCTTAGCGCTGGTATCCCGTTATGCCCTTGCGCCAATGAGGAAAATTAACACTAAGCCCACACCAGTTGGTGCTCTGTCTTAGTGAGCTACCCACGCCAATATGTTTATAGATTTTTTTTTAAAACAGAGGCAAAGTTTCAATCACAACAACTTTGTGGAAGAGTCATAGGGAGTGGTTCGACTGAATAACCATAGCCTTCCTCCTTTGGCCTGTTGTTTCCACCTTATGGGGAAACCTCCTAAGGGATAAGGCCTCCCTTCCACTATTTTAGGGATCCCAACCTCCTCCTCTCCTCTATAAATATAACCATCTTCCATTGATGTGTTGTTTGAACATGTTCTAGCTGAACATATAGCTGAAAAATTTAGCATAGAGGAGAAGAAATCATAGCTTCGGGAGAATAGTGCAAAGTGTGATTGTTTTTGTGTGTTGAGAACATAGTGAGATCTTGGACCTTTTTTCATGAGGGTGTGACAAACATGCTTGGATACAGACCTGCTGAGGGAGAGCCTCAACATCAAGGCTTGTTTGTAAACTCCCCTTGTCTTTATCATAATAAAATGCATCTGATGTTTATCTTCCACTCTTGTTTACATTTATAATGAGATTTCTAGCATTCCTTGATCAGTTAGATAGGTTGTAATTTTTTTATGTTTGTCATGGTTTTACGCTTGTTGTGGCGCCTTGACTGTCTGTATAGGTAATCGAACATTGGTAGTAGCGTGTATCGAGTTTGAGAAGAGAGACAGATAGAGAATTTTCGATGGAAGAAGACAACATAACATCTAAACAAGGTAGGACATCTTCCTTTCTCTGAATTTCATTTACAATCTAGGAAGGTAGATGTTAGTATGTTGTTGTAGTTGCTAGACCCACCCTAGGGCTAGAAGGAATGCCTCTGTCCGCAGAGGGGATTTACCTGGACAACAATAACCTAACCTTAACCTTAACCTTCCCATAACCATAACCTTAACCTTAACCTTGACTTTACCCTTAACCTAACCTTAACCTTTACCTTCCCCTAACCTTAACACTAATCTTACCCTAACCATAATCTTAACTTTACCATTAACCTAATCTTAACCTTAACCTAACCTTCACCTTAAATTTAACTATAACCTAACCCTAACCTTAAATTTAACTATAGCCTAACCCTAACCTTGACAAAACCTTAACCTTAACATTAAATTAACCTAACCTTAGCCTTAAGCTTAACCATAACCATAACCATAACCTTAACCTTACCCTTACCCTTAAACTTAACCTTATTTTAACCTTAAATATAACCTTATCATAACCTTACCCTTAACCTTAACCTAACTTTAACCTTAACTTTACCCTTAACCTTGAATTTAACCTTAACCTTCCCCTAACCTTAAACTTAACCTTCCCCTAACCTTATCATTAACCTTAACCTTAAGGTTAAGGTTACAAGTTTAGTCAGGTTAAGGTTAAGGTTAAGTTTAAGTTTATGGTTATGGGAAAGTTAAGGTTAGGTTAAGGTTAAGATTAGGGTAAGGTTAAGGTTAAACGTTTGGTCAAGGTTAGGGTTAGGTTAAGGTCAAGTTTGAGTTTAAGTTTAAGGTTAAGGTGAAGATTAAGGTTAGGTTAGGTTAAGGTAAGTTTAAGGTTACGATTAAGGTTAAGGTTAAGGTCAAGGTTAATATTAAGTAAAGGTTAAGGTTAGTATTAAAGATTTGGTCAAGGTTAGGGTTAAGTTATAGTTAAGGATAAGGTTATGGTTAAAGGGATAAGGTTAAGGTTATGGTTAAAGGGGTAAGGTTAAGGTTACAGGTTTAGTCATGTTAAGATTAAGGTTAAGGTTATGGTAAAGGGGTTAAGGTTAAGGTTAAGGTTATGGTTAAGGGGGTAAAGTTAAGGTTAAGGTTATGGTTAATGCTAGGGTAAGGTTAAGGTTAAAGTTGAGGTTAAGGTTAGGTTATAGTTAAGGTGAAGGTTAAGGTTAAGGGTACGAGTAAGCCCTTAATCTTTGCATAACCTTACTTTAACCTAACCTAACTTAGCCTTAACCTTATCCTTACCTTAACCTAACTTTAACCTTAACCTTCCCCTAACCTTAACCTTAACAATACCCCAAACTTACCCTAATCTTACCCTTAACCTTCAGCTTAATTTTAACCTAACCTTAAAATTAACTTTACCCTAAATCTAACCTTAACCTTAACCTCAACCTAACCCTAACCTTGACCTTAACCTTAACCTTAACCTAACCTTAACCAAACCCTTAACCTTAACCTTAACCTGACTAAACCTGTAACCTTAACCATATCCTTAACCTTAACATAGCCTTAACTTTGACTTTACCCTTAACTTAACCTTAACCTTAACCTTAACCTAACCTTAACCTTACCTTAACGTTAGGTTAAGGTTAATGTTAAGGTTAAGGTTACGGGTTTAGTCAGGTTAAGGTTAAGGTTAAGGTTAAGGTTAAGGGGGTAAGTTAAGGTTAAGGCTAGGTTAAGGGTAAAGTTATGGTTAAGGTGAAGGTTAAGGTAAATTTAATGTCATGGTTACCGGTTTAGTCAGGTTAAGGTTAAGTTTAAGGGTTTCGTCAAGGTTAGAGTTAGGTTATAGCTAAGGTTAAGGTTAGGGTTGAGGTTATAGTGAAGGTTAAGGTTAAGAACCATAACCTTAACCTCAACCTTAACCTTTACCTAAACCTTAACTTTAGCTATAACCTAATCTTAACCTTTACCTTAACTATAACCTTAACCTTAACTATGACCTAACCTTCACCTTAACCTTAACTTTATCCTTAGCCTTAACCTTAACCTTACCCCCTTAACCTTAACCTTAACCTTAACCTGACTAAACCCGTAACCTTAACCTTACGCTTACCTAACCTTAACCTTAACCTAACGTTAACCTTAACTTTACCGTTAACCTAACCTCAACCTTAACTATAACCTAATGCTAACCTAAATTTAACGTTAACCTTATCTTAACCTTAACATTCACTATAACCTAACCTTAACCTTGACCTTAACTATAACCTAACCCTAACCTTGACCAAAACCTTAACCTTAACCTTAGCCTAACTAAACCCGCAACACCTAACCCTAACCTTGACCAAAACCTTGACCTTAACCTCACTAAACCCATAACACCTAGCCCTAACCTTGACCAAACTGTTAACCTTAACCTTAACTTTACTCTTAACCTAATCTTAACCTTAACCTTGACTTTACCCTTAACCTAACCTTAACCTTAACTATAACATAACCTTGACCTTGACCAAACCTTCACCTTAACCTTAACCTTAACTTAACCTTAAGCTTAAGCTTAACCTTCTCATCAATTAACTTTAACATTAACATTACCCTTCACCTAATCTTAACCGTAACCTAACCTTAACCTTAATTTTACCCTTAACCTAACCTTAACCTTGACCTTAACTATAACCTAACCCTAACCTTAACCTAACCTTAACTTTAACCTTAACCTTAACCTTCCCATCACCATAACCTTAACCTTAACTTTACAATTGACCTTAACCTTAACCTTAACCTTACCCTTACCTAACCTTAACCTTAATTTTACCCTTAACCTAATATTAACCTTGAAATTAACCACAACTTAACCCTAACCTTAAAAAAACCCTTAAGGTTAGGGTTATGTAATAGTTAAGGTCAAGGTTAAGGTTAGGTTATAGTGAAGGTTAAGGTTAAGATAAGGTTAAGGTTTGGGACAAGGTTAAATTTAAGGCTAGGGTAAAGGTTCAGGTTAAGGTTAATGTTAAGGTTAACGTTAAGGTTAGGTTATAGTGAAGGTTAAGGTTAAGACCCGTAACCTTAACCTTAACCTTGAATTTACCCTTAACCTAACCCTAACCTTAACCTTAACCTTAACCTAACTATAACCTTACCCTTAACCTTAACCTTGACCTTAACTATAGCCTAACTCTAACCTTGACCAAACCCTTAACATTAACCTTAACCATAACCTTTATTTAACCTTAACCTTGAACTTAACCTTAACCTTAACGTTACCCTTAACCTAAACCTTAACCTTAACCTTAACCTAACCCTAACCTTAACCTTACCCTAACCTTACCCTAACCTTAACCTTAACTTTACCATTAACCTAACCTTTAGCATAACCTAACTTTAACATTATCTTAACCTTAACTATAACCTAACCCTAACCTTGACAAAACATTAACATTAACCTTAAAATTACCCTTAACCTAACCTTAACCTTGACTTTACCCTTAAGCTTAACCTTCACTATAACCTAACTCTAACCTTGTCCAAACCCTTAACCTTAACTTTAACTATAACCTAACCCTAACCTTGACCAAACCTTTAAAATTAACCTTAACTTAACCTTAACCTTAACCTTAACCTTGACTTTAACTATAACCTAACCCTAAACTTGACCAAACCCTTAACTTTAACCTTAACTTGACTAAACCCTTAAGGTTAGGGTAAAGTTAAAGTTAAGGTTAAGGTTAAGTTAGGATAAGGTAAGGTTATAGTTAGGTTAAGGTTAAGATTAAGTGAGTAAGCCTTAACCTTAACTTGACTAAACTCGTAACCTTATCATAACGTTAACCTTAACTAAACCCTTAACCTTAACCTTCCCTTAACCTTAACCTTAACTTTAACCCTTAACCTTAACCTAACCCTAACCTTGACCTGAACCTTAACTTTAACCTTAACCTTACCCTTAACCTAACCTTGACCTTAAATTTTTCCTTAACCTAACCCTAACCTTAAGGTCAAGGTTAAGGTTATGTTAAGGGTGAAGTTTAGGTTATGGTTAAGGTAAGGTTAGGTTAAGGTAAGGATTAGGTTTAGGTTATGATTAAGGTTAAGGTTAAGGTCAAGGTTAAATTAGGTTAAGGTAAGGTTAAGGTTATGGTAGGTTAAGGTTAAGGGTTTAGTTAGGTTAAGGTTAGGGGTTTGGTCAAGGTTAGGGTCAGGTTAAGGTTAAGGGTGAAGATTATGGGTAAGGTTAAGGTTAAGGTCAAGGTTAAGGTTAAGGTTAAGGTTACGGTTAGGTTAAGGGTAAAGTTAAGGTTATGGTTAAAGTTAAAGTTAGGTTAAGGTTAAGGTTAGGTTGTAGTTAAGGTTAAGGTTAAGGTTAACGTCAAGGTCAAGGTTAACCTTAAGCTAACCTTAACCTTAAACTTAACCCTAACCTTAACCTTAAATTTACCCTTAGGTTACGGGTTTAGTCAGTTTAAGGGTTTGGTCAAGGTTAAGGTTAAGTTTAAGGTGAACGTTAAGGGTAAGGTCAAGGTCAAGGGTAAAGTTAAGGTTAAGGTTAAGGTTAGGGGTTTAGTTAGGTTACGTTTAAGGTTAAGATGAAGGTTAAGGGTAAGGTGAAGGTTAAGGGTAAAGTTAAGGTGAAGGTGAAGGTTAAGGGTAAGATTAAGGTTAAGGTTATGAGTTTAGTTAGGTTAAGGTTAGGGTTAAGGGTAAGGTTAAGGTTAAGGTTAGTGGAAGGTTAAGGTTAAAGTTAGGTTAAGGTAAGGGTTTGGTGAAGGTTAAGGTTAAGTGTTAACATTAAGGTTAAGGTTTTGGTCAATGTTAGGGTTAGGTTAGAGTTAAGGTTAAGGTTAGGTTAAGTGTAAGATAAGGTTAGGTTAAAGTCAAGGTCAAGGTCAAGGTTAAGGTTAAGGGTAAATCCAAGGTTAAGGGTAAGGTTAAGGTTAAGGTTAAGGTTATAGTTAAGGTCAAGGTTAAGGTTAGGTTAAGGTTAAGGTCAAGGTTAGGGTTAGGTTATGTTAAGGTTAAGGTTAAAGTGAAGGTTGAGGATTTGGTCAAGGCTAGGGTTAGGTTATAGTTAAGGTCAAGGTTAAGGTTAAGGTTAGGTAACCTTAACCTTAACCTTAACCTTGACCTTGACCTTAACTATAACCTAACCCTAACCTTAACCTTGACTTTACCCTTAAAGTAACCTTAACCTTGACTTTACCTAACCAAAGTTAAGGTTAAGGTTAAGGTTAAGGTTAAGATAAGGTTAAGGTTAGATTAAGGTTACAGGTTTAGTCAGGTTAAGGTTAAGTTTATTGTTAAGGTTTAGTTTAAGGTTAACGGTTTGGGAAGGTTAAGGTTAAGGGTAAGATAAGGTTAAGATTAAGGTTAAGGTTAGGTTAAGGCCAAGGTCAAGTCTAAGGTTAAGGTTAAGGTCAAGGTCAATGTTAAGGGTAAAGTTAAGGTCAAGGTTAGGGGTAGGTTATAGTTAAGGTTAAAGTTAGGTTAAGGGTAAAGTCAAGGTTAAGGTTAAGGTTAGGTTAAGGGTAAAGTCGAGGTTAAGGTTAAGGGTTACGCCTTGAATTTACACTTTAATTAACCTTAACCTTCACTATATTCTAACCTTAACCTTGACCAAAACCTTATCCTAACCTTAACCTTAACCTTGACCTTAAGGGTAAGGTTTGGTCAAGGTTAGGGTTAGGTTATAGTTAAGGTTAAGGTTAAGGTTAGGTTAAGGTTAAGGTTAAGTGGTTAAGGTAAGGTTAAGGTAAAGTCAAGGTTAAGGTTAAGGTTAAGTTTAAGGTGGTAAGGTTAAGGTGAAGGTTAAGGTTAAAGTTAAGGTTAAGGTTAGGTTAAGGTTAAGTTAAGGGTAAAGTCAAGGTTAAGATTAAGGTGAAGGTTAAGGTTATAGTTAAGTTAAGGTTAAGGTTAAGGTTATGGTTATTGTTAAGGTTAAGGTTAAGTGTAAATTAATGGTTATGGTTAAGGTTACATTAAGGGTAAAGTCAAGATTAAGGTTAGGATAAGCTTAAGCTTAAGGTTATGGTTAAGATAAGGTTAAGATAAGGTTAAGGGTAAGGGTAAAGTTAAGTTTAGGTTAAGGTTATGGTTAAGGTAAGGTTAAGGTTAGATTAATGTTAAGATAATTTTAATGATAAGGTTAAGGTCATGGTCAGGTTAAGGTTAATATAATAATAAGGGTAAGGTTAAGGTCAAGGTAAAGGTTAAGATTAAGGGTAAGGTCAAGGGTAAGGTCAAGGTTAAGGTTAAGGTTAATGTTATGGAAATATTAAGGTTAAGGTTATGGTTAGGGGAATGTTAAGCTTAAGCTTAATGTTAGGGTTAAGGTTAGGGGAAGTTTAAGGTTAAGGTTTGGTCAAATTTAGGGTTAGGTTATGGTTAATGTTAAGGTTAGGTTAAGGGTAAATTCAAGGTTAAGGTTACGGTTATGGGAAGGTTAAGGTTAAGGTTAAGGGGTTAAGGTTAGGTTAAGGGTAAATTCAAGGTAAAGGTTAAGGTGAAGGTTAAGGTTAACGTTAAGGTTATGTTTATGGGAAAGTTAAGGTTAACGTTAAGGTTAAGGTTAAGGTTAAGGGTTTAGTCAAGGTTAGGGTTAGGTTATAGTTAATTTCAAGGTTAAGTTAAGGGTAAAGTTAAGGTTAAGGCTAGGTTAAGGGTAAAGTTAAGGTTAAGGTTAGGGTTAAGGTTAGGTTAAGGGTAAAGTTAAGGTTAAGGTTAGGTTAGGTTAAGGTTAAGGTTAAGGTTAGGGTAACATTAGGGTAAGGTTAAGGGTTAAGGTTCAATTAAACTTCACCTTAACTTTAACCTTTACCTGACTAAACCCGTAACCTTTACCTAACCTTAACCTTAATGTAAACTTAGCCTTAACCTTAACCTTCCCATAACCATAACCTTAACCTTAACCTTGACCTTACCCTTACCCTTACCCTTAACCTTAACCTTAACACATTAACCTTAAACTTAACCTTACCCCATTAACCTTAACCTTAACCTTAAACTTAAGCTTAAGCTTAGCCTTAGCCTTAACAAAGACCTTAACCTCGACCTAAGATTAAGGTGAAGGTTAAGGGTAAGGTTAAGGTTAAGGGTTACGCCTTGACTTTAAACTTAACTCAACTTTAACCTTCACGATAACCTAACCCTCACCTTGACCAAATCCTTAACCTAACCTTAACCATAACCTTCCCATAACCATAACCTTAACCTTAACCTAACCTTAAGCTTTACCTTAAGGGTAAGGTTTGGTCAAGGTTAGGGTTAGGTTATAGTTAAGGTTAAGGTTAAGGTTAGGTTAAGTCTAAGGTTAAAGCTAAGGTTAAGGTTAAGTTAAGGTTAATGTTAAGGGTTTGGTTAAGGTTAAGGGGTTAAGGTTAGGTTAAGGTTAAGTTAAGGGTAACGTCAAGGTTAAGGTTATAGTTAAGTTAAGGTTAAGGTTAAGGTTAAGGTTATGGTTAAGCAAGGTTAAGGTTAAGGTTAAGGGTAAAGATAAGGTTATGGTTAAGCTTACGTTAAGGGTAAAGTCAAGGTTAAGGTTAAGGTTATTGTTAAGGTAAGTTTAAGGTAAGGTTAAGGGAAAGGTTAAGTTTAAGTTTAGTTTAAGTTTATGGTTAAGGTAATGTTAAGTGTAAAGTTAAGGCTAAGGTTAGGTTAAGGTTAAGATAAGTTTAAGGGTAAGGTTAAGGTCAAGGTCAAGGTTAAGGTTAAGGGTAAGTTCAAGGTTAACGTTAAGGTTATAGTTATGGGAACATTAAGGTTAAGGTTATGGTTAGGGGAAGGTTAAGGTTAAGGTTAAGGTTAGGGAAATGTTAAGGTTAAGGTTAAGGTTTAGTGAAGGTTAGGGTTAGGTTATGGTTAATTTTAAGGTTAGGTTAAGGGAAAAGTCAAGGTTAAGGTTATGGTTATGGGAAGGTTAAGGTTAAGGTTAAGTGGTTAAGTTTAAGTTAAAGGTAAAGTCAAGGTAAAGGTTAAGGTGATAGTTAAGGTTGAGGTTAAGGTTATGGTTATGGGAAGGTTAAGCTTAAGCTTAAGGATAAGGTTAGGTTAAGGTTAAAGTTAAGGTTAAGGTTAAGGGTTTGGTCAAGGATAGGGTTAGGTAATAGTTAAGGTCAAGGTTAGGTTAGGCTATAGTTAAAGTTAATGTTAAGGTCAAGGTTAAGGTTAAGGTTAAGGTCAAGGTCAAGGTTAATGTTAGGTTAAGGGTAAGGTTAAGGTTAGGGTTAGGTTATAGTTAAGGTTATGGTTAGGGTAAGGTTAGGGTTAGGTTCTAGTTAAGGTTAGGGTTAGGTTAAGGGTAAGAGTAAGGTTAAGGTTATGGTTATGGAAAGGTTAAAGTTAATGTTAAGGTTAGGTTAAGGTTAAGGGTTTGGTCAAGGTTAAGGGTTTGGTTAAAGTTAAGGTTAAGGTTAGGGTAAAGGTTCAAACTCTTAAATTTAACCTTAGCCTTTCCCTTGACCTTAACCTTACTAAACTCGTAACCTTAACCTTAAAATTAACTATAAGCTACCCCTAACCTTGACCAAGCCTTTAACCTTAACCTTGACCAAACCCTTACCCTTAACCTTAACCACACTAAACTCATAAACTTAACCTTAACCTTAACTATAACCTTACCCTAACCTTGATGAAAAATTTAACCTTAACTTTAACCTTAAGCTTAACCTTCCCCTAACCTTAACCCTAACCTTAACCTTAACCTTAAACTTACCCCCTTTAACCTTAACATTAACCTTAACCATAACCCTAACCTTGACCAAATTCTTAACCTTAAGCTTAACCTGAACCTTTACCCTAACCTTGACCAAATTCTTAACCTTAACCTTAACCGTAACTGTAACCCTAACCTTAACCTTAACCTTAACCTTAACTATAACCTAACCCTAACTTTGACTCTTAACCTTAACCTTAACCTTAACCTAACCTTAAGCTTAACTATAACCTAACCCTAACCTTGACCAAACCCTTAACCTTAACCTGACTAAACTCGTAACATTAACCTTAACCTTACCTTAACCTTAACCTTGCCTTAACCTAACTTTAACCTTAACCTTCCCCTAACCTTAACCCTAACCTTATCGTAACCTTACCCCTAACCCTAACCTTGACAAAACCCTTAACCTTAACCAAACCCTAAACCTTAACCTTAACCTTACCCTTAACCTTCACCTAAACCTTAACCTTAGCCTTAACCTTAACATGACTAAACACTTAACCTTAAATTTACCCTTAACCTTGGCCTTAACCTTAACCTTAACCTTGATGTTGACCTTAACCTAATATTAACCTTAACATTAACCTTAGCATTATCTTACCCTTAGCCTAACCTTAACCTTAACTATAACCTAACCCTCACCTTAATCTAACCTTAACCTTAACCTTAACCTAGCCTGAACCTTCCCCTAACCTTAACCTTAACCCTAACCTTAACCCTAACCTAAGCTTAACCTTCCTCTAACCTTAACCCTAACCTTAACCTTAACTTTACCCTTAACCTAACCTTGACTTTAACCTTAACTTAACCTAACCTTAACCTTAATCAAACCCTTAACCTTGACTTTAACGTTAACCTGAAAAAACTCGTAACCTTAACCTAACCTAAACCTTGACCTTATCCTAACCTATGCTTAACCTTAACCTTAACCTAACCTTAAAATTGATCAAACACTTAACCTTAACTTTGACTTTACCCTTAACCTAACCTTAACCTTGACCTTAACTATAACCTACCCCTAACCTTGACCGAACCTTAACCATAACTTAATCTTAACCTTAAACTAACCGTAACCTTAACCTTAAACTTAGCCTAACCATAACCTTAACCTAACCATAACCTTAACTTTACTTTCAACCTAACCTTAAACTAACCCTAACCTTAACTTTACCCTTAACCGAACCTTAACCTTAACCTTAACCTTACCCCAACCTTAACCTTAACCTTAATCTGACTAAACCTGTAACCTTAAATTTACATTAACCTAACTTTAACCATAACCTTCCCTTAACCTTAACCTTAACCTTAACCTTAACCTGACCTTAATCTTAACATTATTCTAACCTTACCCTAACCTTAACCTTAAATTTACCCATAACCTTACCCTTAACCTATCCTTAACCTTAACCTTGACGAAACCCTTAACCTAACCTTAAACTTAACCTTAACCTTAACCTAACCCTATCCAAGGTTAAGGTTAAGGTGAAGGTTAGGTTAGGGGTAAAGTAAAGGTTAAGGTTAAGGTTTGGTCAAGCTTAGGGTTAGGTTATAGTTAAGGTTAAGATAAGGTTAAGGTTAAGGTTAAGGGTAAGGTTAGGTTAAGGGTAAAGTTAAGGTTAAGGGTAAGGGTAAGGTTAAGGTCAAGGTCAAGGTCAAGGTCAAGGTTATAGTTAGGTAAAGGGTAAAGTTAAGGTTAAGGTGAAGGTTAACGATAAGGTTAAGGTTAAGGTTAAGGTTACGATAAGGTTAAGGTTATGGTTAAGGATTTGGTAACGATTAGGGTTAGGTTATAGTCAAGGTTAAAGTAATGTTAAGGGTAAAGTCAAGGTTAAAGTTAGGGTAAGGTCAAGGTTAAGGATAAATTCAAGGTTAAGGTTAAGTTAAGGGTAAATTCAAGGTTAAGGTTAGGTTAAGGTTAAGGGTAAAGTCAAGGTTAAGGTAAAGTTAAGGTTAAGGTTAAGTTAAAGTTATTTCTAGGTTAAGGTTAAGATTTGGTTAAGGTTAAAGTTAATGTTAAGGGTTTGGTCAAGGTTAGGGTTAGGTTAAGGTTAATGTTAATGGTTTGGTAAAGGTCAGGGTTAGGTTATAGTTAAGGTCAAGGCTAAGGTTAAGGGTAAGGTTATAATTAGGTTAAGGTTAAGGTTAAGATAAGGGTAAGGTTAAGGGTTTGGTCAAGGTTAGGGTTAGGATATAATTAAGGTTAAGGTGAAGGTCAAGGTTAAGGGTAAGGTTAAGGTTAGTGTTGAGTCTCAAATCTGCATCTTTCTTATACATCTTCCTAGACCTTTTTCACTGACCTGAACCTTCCAAGTTGTCAATATCATTGTATATTAATTGAAAAAGAGCATCTAAAATGGTTTTTAACTATATTTTGTGTCTGCTGTTTGATTTAGATTTTTTCTCATTTAGCTGCGGAATCTTGCCACTTTCCACAGCTGCTGCAACTTTCCGCAGCCATTTTGTGAAAGTCTATGTTACAGGTGTCTTCAGGAAAAACGAGCCACATGGGCAAGTCAGAAATGATGTGGACATGGATCGTGTCCTATTGGTTCGAGCAAATTCACTTAGGGAGGCTGCGGTCAAAGGTGGCCAAGTGGAAGTCAACCATAGAGTCCCATGGTGACAGGACTCTGTTTCTCATAGACGTGAAGCTGCGACAGGCTGCTTCGAGTTACTGGTATTACATATAACGCTCAACTCACCTCTATTAAGCCGAATTCAACATCCACTCTTCATAGATTTACTCCTCAACGCGGCCATGATTCTAGATCTCTCGACGTAATGGTTTACGTCTTTTCTATCAGCATAAACTTTAGGGAATTAGTTATATTTCCTTTTTTATGAATAATGCGTTTGCATACGCATATTAGATTAGTCTCCATTAGCCTCCAGATAGCTTTGTAATGTAATTATTGCTATTAACGCCGCATTATCACTGCTATGACCGCATTTTAATATATAAGAAGACTCTCGCTTCTAATACATCCAAGCGTAATTGATTTGATTTCCGTTGCCAATGTGAGGCCCCACGTTCTGAGGTTTTGTGCATTAATGTATAGTTCTTGTTTTATTTCTTTAAGTTCATTGTGCCATAAGTCATTCATGTGTTTATACATTGCATCTTTCATGGTATTTATGCTTCATCTCTGTTTATAATCTTTCATGCTTTACACTTTACTTCTGTCCATAATCTTTCATGTTTTATGTTAACTGATCAGTGTTCTTGTTTCATATTTCAAATAGGAAGCCCGGGCATTTGCATATCTTTTGACTAATGACATGGAATCAATATTGTTCTGCTGCTAATTTACTTTTCTTAGTTTCTGTTTAATTTCAGTACTGCTTTGTTTATTTCAGTCTTGCTCATTTGCTTCAGTAGTCAGATTTAGATATATTAAATTGCTCATGACATTTTCAGTTACCTCCGAAAGCCACAGCTGGACTGATGGTGAGGGATTGAAGTATGAATGTGTAGTTTGATATTAGTTTACTTTCTGCAAGTTAGATATATTAAATTGCTCATGACATTTTTAGTTACCTCCGAAAGCCACAGCTGGACTGATGGTGAGGGATTGAAGTATGAATGTGTAGTTTGATATTAGTTTACTTTCTGCAAGTTAGATATATTAAATTGCTCATGTCATTTTCAGTTACCTCCGAAAGCCACAGCTGGACTGATGGTGAGGGATTGAAATATGAGTGTGTAGTTTGATATTAGTTTCTTTTTCTGCAAATTAGATATCAGGTTGCTCAAGTTGTTTATGGTTACCTCCGAAAGCCATAGCTGGACTAATGGCGAGGGATCAGAATATAAGTTGATTTAATTTGATTTAGATTTACTTTGTTGCAATTCCTGGATTTCTTTAAGCATAGTTTCTTTTGTGTTTAGACAGCAGTAAGGATAGTTTGGTTTTCATGCTCAATAGTTCACTGTTTTGATTTACTAGGTTAGCAGCACATTTTCATTTCCTTTCAAGTTTTGTCATTGTATGTTTCAAATTCCTTTTGAAGTTTTAAGTTGGTAAATCATTATAAAGGATATCATTGCCTTGAACAATCATAACCATACTTGTTTTTATTTTAGAATTTCCATCTCACATTAGAAAACTGAAAACGATAAAAAGATAAGAAATAGGTTATCTTGCACATATAGTGCGCCACACTTCATCAGCTTACGAATCCCGGATTGATAAATTAATGTAGCAATTTAGGACACACTAAATTGACCAAACATTTTGGCGCCGTTGCCGGGGAAGTGTAACTAGGTAGCCAATTTCTTAAAAAAAAAAACAAAAACAAAATAATAAAAGAAGGGAAAACTTGATAACTTCTTGAAGTATGCTCTCCTCTTGCACCTAGTGTGATCTGGAGGATCAAAAAAGAGAGTTATTGGTTTAGTAATTTCTTAAGTATGCTCTCTTCTTGCACCTAGTGTGACCTGGAAGATCAGAAAGAGAATTATTAGCCCAACTTTAAAAAAAAAAAATGACATGCATAGAGAAAGAGATTCTAGGGGAAGGTTTATAGCTAAAGCCGAATTAGAGGATTCTCCTATACCACCTACTAAATCCCATTTAGAAAACAAAGAGACTCTCTCTCATCCTCCCTTGATAGAAGAACCAGAGGAATTTAAGGACTCTAAAGAAACTATCATGGCACAGGAAATAATAGATGGATTTGGAGGTAGAGGTAGAGGTAGAGGAGGAGGAAACAACGGAGACAACAATGGTGAAGATAATAATGGAAGAAATAGGGAAGGAGATAACTTGTTTGGGTTCCCTATAGTTGATGAGGAAACTCATACAACAATGAAAAATATCTCACCATATGTCCTCCCCAACTTTTATGGATTTCGAAGTGAGGATCCTGAAACATTTCTGTTTGAGTTTGAAGTCGTGTGCCAAACCTATGACTATATGGAAGACTCTCAAAAACTCAAATTGTTTCCTTCAACTTTGAAGGGAGCTGCTTTGAAATGGTTCATGGGATTAGCTACTCAATCTATTAGGCCTTGGAATGATATGAAACAAACATTTTTGGATAGATATTTGGACTATTGTATGCCCACCAATCACAAGGATGAGGTATTCAAAATGATGCAAAAAGAAGATGAAAATTTGGAAGACTTACTTGAAAGATTTCAATACAACTTGAAAAGAGCAAAGATGAGCAACTTAGATGATGAAACCTTGAAAGCCCTCATATTAAAAGCCATTAGAGATGAATGGATAGACATTTTAAACATGATGGGGAAATGAGACATTTCTCAACTTCCATTTCGTGATATAACAGAACTATGTATCCATCTCTCAAGAGGAAAATCTAAAACTGGAAAAGGGCCTAGGGATTCTTCTCTTATTAGGGCTAACAAATCTGCAACTGGATCGGTAAGTAGGGTAGAGATTGGTAATATGCTTGATGAGTTCAAAACTGATATCTTAGGGAGCCTTAGTGAACAACTAGACACCCTTAAAATCCAAAACAAGCAGAAAGCAGAAACAGATGCTTTAGCCATCTTTTGTCCGAAATGTCGGAAGAAACATGCTTTAAGGGAATGTCCCTTGGATGCAAAAGTTGTAGAAACATGTATGATTTGCTCAGAGAATCATGAGATCAAGGATTGTCCTTCAATTCCTGGACTCAAAGCTGTCTTTCAAGAAGACCCAAATTCGGTAGAATCTCTCTGTTTTGTTGCAAGAAGACCTTGGCAGGGACAACAAACTCAAGGGTTTAACAACCCTATGAATCTTCAAACCCCACCAAATTGGAATCCTTGGCAACAACCTTGGCTCCAACATCAAAATCCATATCATCCATGGGTACAAGGGATGCAAAATACTTATGGGAGATTTGCTCAATTTTATCAATATCCTCCATGTTTTCAAAATCAACAAGCTCCACAACTTCCAAACCCAAATCTACAACTTTCATTTCCATTTCCACAACAACAACCTTCTCAACAAAATCCAAATCCTCAACTCATGCTCCCATACCAACAAAAGACAAATCAACTTCCAGCTCAGCCATTGCCAAATCCTAACAATAAAAATCCTCAGAATACTTACATGGTAGAAGCACAACAATTTCCTACCTATATGATTGTTCCTCTCAATGATGTACAACTCAGATCTGGTGGAGTTTTAGAAAAACCTTATATATATATTCAAGAACAAGATACCTCTGAGGAGGACTCTCTTAAAGTCAATGAGGGTTCTGAGGAAGCATCTCTTCAAAATTCAAACATTCAAAAAGAAAAAGAAAAGTTAACACCCACAACTCCTATAGTTGAGCAACCTGCATCTTCATCTACACCTCATTTTCCTGAAAGACTACAAATTGACAAGGGGGTGGAAAAACAAATCTTGTTGCCTAACTATGATTTTCTAGATGAATTGAAGAATGTTTGTATCAAGATTCCCTTGCTACAAGCCATTTGAGAGATTCCTATTCTAGCAAAAATAATAAAGGAGCTGAGTTTTAAAAGACCAGGAAGGAAACTAAAAGATACAAGAAGAATCCACCTGGTAGGAAAAATTGCAGATATCATGATGGGAAAAATTACCATGCAGAAGTATGTAGATCCAAGAAGTCCAATTGTCAAGACACATATAAATGGGATAGAAATTTCAAACACATTGATTGACTTAGGGGCTGCTATTAACATTATGAGTAGATAGACTATGGACCAACTAAAACTTTCTAACCTTCTTTTTACACCTACTTTACTGCAACTTGCAGATCGATCAATTATTAAACCAGACGGTGTATTAGAAGATATTTCAGTCTCCTTAGATTCTTGGGAATATCCGGTAGATTTTATGATTTTGACTCCCAAGAGTAATCTAGGAGGGCACCCACTTATCTTAGGAAGACCTTGGCTAGCCACAGCTGATGCTTTCATTAGTTGTAGATCTGGGGATATGTACATTTCTAATGGTAATTCGGCAAAGAAATTCAATTTGTATCCTCCAGCAAAAGCAATCACAGAAGTAGGAGACAATGAATGGGTTGATGATGAGGACACTATACAACCTGTCTTTACCATTTCTGAAATCAGTGAGGATAGTCAAATTCTGAACACATTAGAAAAATTTGAGACATCTTCAGAATATGACCCCACACAATTTCAGTTGGAATCTGACATAGAATATTTATCATCAAGACAAATGTCTCTTTACTCTATGGAAGAGTTTGGTAGTTCTACCATTGAGATTTTTCCGGGAAAAACATTGAATATCAACAAAAATTTGGAAAAGTCACAACAGGAAGAGCTAACTAAAATATTGTAAAAACATTCTACTGCATTTGCATGGGAGTATACCGATATGAAAGGTATTGATCCTAAGACTTACATCCATCATATCTATATTGAGGAAAATAGTAGACCAATTAGACAACCTCAAAAAATGATGAATCCAAATCTTAGGGAGATAGTGAAAGAAGAGCTTCAAAAACTACTCAATGTAAACTTCATTTATCCAATTTCAGATAGCCGATGGGTTTCTCCTTTGGTTATAGTACCTAAAAAGAATGGTAAATGGAGGGTATGCATTGATTACAGGGAATTGAACAAAGCAAATTTGAAGGATCACTTTCCTTTGCCTTTTATCGATCAGGTATTAGATACATTAGCAGGTAAAAATTACTTTTCATTTTTGGATGGTTTTAGTGACTATAATCAAATTCAGGTAGCACCTGAAGATCAAGATAAGACCACATTTACTTGTCCATGGGGAACTTTTGCCTACCGAGTGCTTCCTTTTGGGTTATGTAATGCACCAGCAACATTCCAAAGAGCAGTACTAGGAATTTTTTCTGATCTAATCCATGATTGTGTAGAGTTTTATATGGATGATTTTACAGTTTATGGTAATTCATTTGAAGAGGCATTAGAAAATTTGGAAAAATTTCTTATAAGATGTAAAGAAACAAACCTTTCATTAAGCCATGAAAAATGCTTTATGATGTTTACTGAAGGGATTGTTTTGGGGCATCATATTTTGGGAGATGGGATTAAGGTTGATAGATCAAAAGTTGAAGTCATCTCCAAGTTACCTATTCCAAATTGTCAAAGAGATGTTAGAAGTTTTCTAGGATTTACTGGTTACTATAGAAGATTTATAGAAAACTTCACTAAAATAGCATCTCCACTCTTCAAATTGCTTACAAAAGACTGTGAATTTAAATGGGATCCTGATTGTCAATCAACCTTTGAAACTTTGAAAACAAGAATATCTGAAGCACCTATCTTGAGAGGACCAAATTGGAAACTCGCTTTCCATATTTCTACGGATGTTTCAGATACAGCTCTAGAAGCTGTGTTGGGTCAAAAATATTTAGTTCCTTATGCCATTTATTATACCAATAAAAATTTGACTCCCACAAAGTTGAACTATGCTGTGACTGAAAAAGAGTTTTTAGCTGTTTTTCATGCAATTAATAAGTTTAGACATTACATAACAGGCTATGAAACTTTTATTCATACTGACCATTCTGCAATTAGATATTTAATGAACAAACTTGTTACTAATGGCAGAGTGACAAGATGGCTTTTACTTTTGCAAGAATTCAATATTACTGTGTTGGATAGACCAGGAAAACAGAATACAGTAGCTGATTTCTTGTCTAGAATTCAAAATACTAAAGAAGATTTTCCTGTAGAAGATAAGTTTCCTGATGAATATTTGTTTGCAGTAACTATTAAGACCCCTTGGTATGCCTGATGAATACTTGTTTGCAGTAACTATTAAAACTCCTAGGTATGCAGATATTGCTAACTATTTGGTTACAGGGAAATTGCCTTCACATTTATTTCCAAGTGAAAAACGAAAAATTATTCAGGAGAGTTCAAAATATTCATGGATTTCTAACGAATTGTTTAAAACAGGGCCAGATCTTGTGATCAGAAGATGTGGCAGGGAAGATGAAATGCCTGATATTCTTAAGGCATGTCATGATGAAATCCTCTCTTTAAGATATTATTGGCCTTCCCTCTTCAAAGATGCAAAGCAATATGTCAAAAGGTGTGACAACTGCCAAAGAGTAGGGAAACCTACCCTCTCAAATGAAATGCCATTGCAAACACAGGTACTCATTGAACCCTTTGAAAAATGGGCTTTAGATTTCATTGGACCTATTAATCCACCATCTAAGCAAAAGAAGTATATATTGGTTTGTACTGATTATGTTACTAAATGTGTAGAAGCCAAAGCATTAGTATCTGCTACTGAAAATTCAGTTGTTCATTTTCTTTATGAGGATATTTTTACTCGCTTTGGTGTTCCAAGAGAAATTGTGACAGATCAAGGAAGCCAATTCACATCCAACCTGGTGGAGAAGCCGATGGAAGAATACAAAATCAAGCATAGAAGATCTACTCCTTACCATCCGCAAGAAAATGGTCAAGTGGAGTCTACCAACAAAGTTCTCGAAAGTATCATCACCAAAACTGTTCATCTACATAGAAGAGATTGGGCAGAAAGGCTTCCTGAAGCCTTGTGGGCCTATAGAACTACATGGAGAAATACAACAAGACATTCTCCCTATGAACTTGTTTATGGGAAGGAAGTCCTGCTCCCCATTGAGTTCCAAGTCAAGACCTTCAAGATAGCAGTTCAGTTGGGGATGGACTTATCAGAAGCCCAAAAGCATAGAATGGAGCAGTTGAATGAGCTAGATGAGATCAGACAAGAAGCAATTTTAAGAACCGATCTAGTTCAATATCAAAGAGCTAAATGGCATGACAAGTACATCAAAGAGAAGAAGTTTCAAGAAGGAGATTGGGCATTGTTATTTGATTCCAAGTTTAAAGATTTTCAAGGAAAAATTCAGACTCATTGGCTTGGGCCATATGAGATTGACAAGATCTTTAGCAATGGAGCGGTAAGAATCAAGACCATTGATGAGTTTCAAACTCCTCTTATTGTGAATGGCCATAGATTGAAAATTTATCATAAGCCACTCTCAAAAGAGGATTTTGTCAAAATGTTTCAAGAAAATTCTGCAATCAGGCTGGTACAGAAGAATTCTTCTTCTCCACCAGCCTAGCTTTTGTTCTTTTCAGTTAAAAAATAAAATAAAATAAAATAAAATTGTATAAGCCTGAAAACCAATCACTGATTGGCAGTCTTATACAGAAAATATTGGGTGAAAATCAGGAACACCTGACACCCTATATTTTCCAAAAAAAAAATCTCTCTTTCATTTCACAAGTCTTGTGACCACCCACTCCATTCCATTCCACTTCATTCCACTTCATTTCACTCCACTTCATTCCATTTCACTTCATTTTTCATTCCATTTTACCAATAAAATTCTCTTTCATGACCATTTCCATTTAGTCATTTGTCATGCATTCATTTCCATTCACCCAAATAATAGCTATGTCAGTTTCCGCAGCTAACATCTGTTTCCACAGCTAACACCAGTTTCCGCAGCCAAAAGCAGATTCCGCAGCTACCACTCTGTTTTCAAAAGAATGTACAGCCAGATGTTATTTCCATAATATTGAAATAAAATGCAGGTATGAGGACCAAAAATGAAGACATGGAGCATTCAAGATATCAATGAGGAGCAACAAATTGAAGACCAAGGAAAAAAGGCAAAGATTCCAAGGTATGAGTAAAAATTCATTTCAAATGGCATTTAAAACACATTTTTATATAGTTCTAAACCATAAGCTCCATCCATTATGTGCAATGATTATATTGACAAACTCCGTAACCCTTTCACGATCTCCATATGATCTTCTCGCATTCATTCTCAAACGGTCCCATAATTAAACCTCTGATCTTCACTCATACTCCGATATTCTACCTACGACAATGAGACATAGTTGATTTGACTACGGCTTCTTTCAGCCGCATAAAATCCATAACCGTTGTTTAAACGTGCTTACATTTATTTTGCAGCCACCAAATTTCAAACACTGCCGGATGTGTTATACTCTTCCTATTGTTCTATTAATCTCACAGTCGTATCTCTACCATGCTCACATAACCCTTCTCTGTTCTGCTTCTCTGCATTTCATTCTCTGTTATGCTACAGTCTATATACCCACTCTCTGATATCTACCTATAGTCATCATGCTCATTTCTGTTCATTCAGCCATCCTACTTCCATTGAACCCTCCTCACGCAGGCAAGTTTTTAAAGAGCAGAAAGGAGGATGGGTAAATTGTTGAGAGCAGAACCAGAGGGACCTAAGTTCATGGAAGGATATCCGCAAGTCAGGGATATATTGAAGAAGGAAAAGTGGCTACGGTTTATCCAAAAGTTTAGAGGCTACCATAAAGAAGTGACAAAATCTTTTGCAAGGTCGTTCAATGGCCTAGAAGTAGAGATTGGAGACCTTAAGTTCATGGTGAATGAGGCATCTATAGAATCTGCCACAGAACTTCTTCAAGAGGGTGAACGATGGTTTAAGAACAAAAGCATTAGTGATGAAGCTTGGAGAGTAATTCTACATAACCCAGGTATGGACATAACTATTTTTAAAAGAGGAATTCATGTTCATGATTTGAAAGAGGAATGGGCTACTTTGCTGCTAGTTGTTCAAAAATTCATCACCTGTGAAGGCTGTTTTGGGTCCATGTATATGTACCATACTAGATTGCTGATGAATTTTCTAGATAATCAAACTCTCAATCTTCCATATTTTCTATTAAATAATTTGAAGAAGATGTCTGTGACTGTTCAGAAACATTTAGGGGATGTAGAACCACATCTATATCACCATGGTATTGTAAAAAATTTTGATTGAAAAATAGTTAAAGGAGAAGAAGGACACATGGGAACAATTTTTGATTAGAAATTTCTTTAAGGAACCTCAAGAAATTCTTGAAGGTAGCACATCAAGAAGGAGTAGGAGAAAAAGAACAAATGATGAAACTCAAAGTAATCCTACTACTACAATTGAAAGAACTAGTAGGGAAGAGAGACTATCAAAAAGGAAGAAGAAAGAAACCAAGGGTAAAAAGCCAATAACATCGAAAGAGAGAAAAAGTATTGAGGCTATACATCAAACCCCTTCTTCCGAAGAAGAAGATCATCAATTGTTATCTGAGAGATTGGTTCATCTTCAAAAACAATTATCTATAGCCAAGAAGAAAGAGAAAGGGAAACAAAAGCAAAAAGATAGTGGTCCACAGCGTGTGAGAAGAAGTTCCAGGCTTAAGGGGAGGTTGAGGAAAACGCAAATGAAGGGACCTCATTTTATCGATTTGGGAGAAGAAACATCTGAACAGTCCCCAGCTGACTATAGTCCATCTCACTCTCAGTCAGTCAGTGAACCTGGTTCATTTCATTCTCAGTCAGACATTGAACATAGTCCATCCCATTCTCAGCCAGATGTTGATGTGAGCCCTTCTCAGCCAGATTTTGAAGACAACTCTCCTTCACGGCACTTTGGGGACAACCCAATAAAAATAACACCTGATATAGACCCCAAGCAGCAAGAAGTATATTATTATATAGAATCTTTAGAAAAAGCAGCTACAGGTCTCAGTACTTCGTCCATTCAGCCTCACACAGTACAAAATGATCTAGTCCAATCATTGAAACAAGAAGTCTTTGAGCTAGAGCTTTTAAATAAACACATAAAAAATTTAAATGAGGCATTGAAGGAACAAAGAAAATTGGACAAAATAATTCATGATAATACCATGCTACATCTGGGAATATGGCAGAAGAAGAACAAGAAATTGAAAAAGAAATGCCAGAAGTTAAGCAGAGCACTGGTTAATATCAAATTTAGATGCTTAATAAAGAAGCCCAGAATGTTAGCAGCAGCAAGGAAGAGGAGGAGAGGGCTGGATGAACTGGCTGAAGTGTCAAGTCATATGAAATGAAGAAGGATTATCAAAATTTTGGTTGCATGAGGACATGCAACACCTTCACAGTGGGGGTATGCTGAGTCTCAAATCTGCATCTTTCTTATACATCTTCCTAGACCTTTTTCACTCACCTGAACCTTCCAAGTTGTCAATATCATTGTATATTAATTGCAAAAGAGCATCTAAAATGGTTTTTAACTATATTTTTTGTCTGCTATTTGATTTATATTTTTTCTCATTTAGCTGCGGAATCTTGCCACTTTCCGCAGCTGCTGCACCTTTCTGCAACCATTTTGTGAAAGTCTATGTTACAGGTGTCTTCAGGAAAAACGAGCCACATGGGCAAGTCATAAATGATGTGGACATGGATCATGTCCTATTGGCTCGGGAAAAATCACCTAAGGAGGCTGCGGTCAAAGGTGGCCAAGTGGAAGTCAACCGTAGAGTCCCACAGTGACAGGACTCTATTTCTCATCATGTGAGGATTTGCATGACCGTTTCTAACTTACGGGAGACACATCAACACCTGTACACGGATCCATAAGCCGAATCCAACATCCACTCTTCATAGATTTACTCCTCAACACGGCCATGATCCTAGATCTCTGGACGTAATGGTTTACATGTTTTCTATCAACATAAACTTTAGGGAATTAGTTATATTTCCTTTGTTATAAATAATGCGTTTGCATACGCATATTAAATTAGTCTCCATTAGCCTCCAGATAGCTCTGTAATGTAATTACATTGCCACTGTGCCGTAATATCACCTCTCTGTTATGAATGCATTTTAATATATAAGAAGACTCTGTTTCCAAGCGTAATTCATATTTGAAGGCTGTTGCCAAGGCTGGTGCAGAGGACCCCTACACACGCTGAGGTTTTGTGCATTATTGTATAGTTCTTGTTTTATTTCTTTAAGCTCATTGTGCCATAAGTCATTCATGTGTTTATACATTGCTTCTTTCATGGTATTTATGCTTCATCTCTGTTTATAATCTTTCATGCTTTACACTTTACTTCTGTCCATAATCTTTCATGTTTTATGTTAACTGATCAGTGTTCTTGTTTCAGATTTCAAATAGGAAGCCCGGGCATTTGCATATATTTTGACTAATGACATGGAATCAATATTGTTCTGCTGCTAATTTACTTTTCTTAGTTTTTGTTTAATTTCAATACTGCTTTGTTTATTTCAATCTTGCTCATTTGCTTCAGTAGTCAGATTTAGATATATTAAATTGCTCATGTCATTTTCAGTTACCTCTGAAAGCCACAGCTGGACTGATGGTGAGGGATTAAAGTATGAATGTGTAGTTTGATATTAGTTTACTTTTTGCAAGTTAGATATATTAAATTGCTCATGTCATTTTCAATTACCTCCGAAAGCCACAGCTGGACTGATGGTGAGGAATTGAAGTATGAGTGTGTAGTTTGATATTAGTTTCTTTTTCTTCAAATTAGATATCAGGTTGCTCAAGTTGTTTATGGTTACCTCCGAAAGCCATAGCTGGACTAATGGCGAGGGATCACAATATAATTTGATGTAATTTGATTTAGATTTACTTTGTTGCAATTCCTGGATTTCTTTAAGCATAGTTTCTTTTGTGTTTAGACAGCAGCAAGGATAGTTTGGTTTTCATGCTCAATAGTCCACTGTTTTGATTTACTAGGTTAGTAGCACATTTTCATTTCCTTTCAATTTTTGTCATTGTATGTTTCAAATTCCTTTTGAAGTTTCAAGTTGGTAAATCATTATAAAGGATATCATTGCCTTGAACAATCATAACCATACTTGTTTTTATTTTAGAATTTCCATCTCACATTAGAAAACTAAAAACGACAAAAACATAAGAAATAGGTTATATTGCACATATAGTGTGCCACACTTCATCAGCTTACGAATCTCGGATTGATAAATTAATGTAGCAATTTAGGACACACTAAATTGACCAAACACCTTGGAAAATGTTTTTTCATGAACCATTTGGGACATAGTGTCTTTCAGGTGTCCTCCTTGTTAATCCATCAAACATTTTTCTACCCTGAGTCAGAAGCCTACTTTAGTTTCACTGAAGAGTCTTTGGTAGCTCATTATGATAGTCTTGCAAGGAAATAATTCACACAGAAGTTTTTCTTCTTGAAACCACAAGCAAGGGAAGTTTTTTGCGGATGAAAAGGTATTCTCTTTGGAAGTCTTTGATGCATAAATTAAACCTGTTTTGCAATTTTTATAAAAAATTCTTCGAAAAGAGGATTCCTCACAGATTGAAAGATCAATACTGGGATTGTTTGATTTAATGATGAAGCCTGAAGTAGTATTAGATATCCCATCATTTTGGCAAGAGAATATTAACTCTTAGTTCATGAGTTTAAATTTAACAGGTTCATTCAAATTTCCCTCAGTTGTTACATATTTGTTCATGTAACAAAATGTAGAGGAATTTTTGAATTTAGGATTGACTATTATTGATTCAAGTAAGAGAAGGCAGTCAGTAGTGTTTTGGACTGACCTAGTAAGGAATCAACCTAATGATGGGGGGTTGTTTGACTTTGCTGCTTACTATTTACCAATTACTTATAAAGTTTTGAATGGGATTACTCCCCCATGTTTTGTGCCTAGAGCCCAAGAATTCCTTCAACTCAATAGTAATTGCAGGTATTGGGGCTAGTTTATTTTTGAATATTATCCAGAGATTAGGTTGTATGGGGCTGGGGTTGAACCTTAGAGACTACCTACATTTGTTCCCATCAGAATTTTTTCCTTATAATTTACTAGGAGGAGTTTAAATGCTTATCAGACTCATTTTGTACCAATCAAGGAGGGTCATATGTTCAAATTTCCTAGTCATTGGGCCTTCCATGGTAAATATGAGGCAAGTTGCAAAGGAAGCTAGTCAAAAGCTTGAATACATGCATTTATGATTGGGTGAAAAGTGGGCTTATGACCAACATAAAGTGATTTATAAAAGAAGGATTGAAAATGGTTATTCTGCCTATATTCATGAGAGAAAACCAGAAATTGAGAAATTGGATAATAAGTGTTTTGTAGGGAATGATAGCATGAGTATTGAAAGTCCTTCTATCTCTAGAAAGGGAAATAAAAGAGATAAAGAAAATAATGATGATATCGAGGAGAAATTAGCTAAGGAGAGGGGTAAGATAAGTGAATAATTACCATATACACAACCTGGATTAACAATTCAATCTGGAGAAATTCATAATACACCAGCTTCACCATCCAAGCATGAAGGTGCTCATGAGTAGGTACCATTAATTAAACAAGTTTTTTCCCAAATTGATGAAACGAATAAGAGGATAATGGAAAGCATGGAGGCTCAAGCTGAGTCTCAAATTACCTCTGATCAGAATAGGTTATTGATTGTTTTGGATTTAGAAAAGGAGTAGCTAAATATTTCTTTTTCACACCCATTTGAAATGAGATTAGCGTCATCAAGCAATTTCAAGACTTTCAATTTGATTGTTGATGCCAGGAAGATTCTTTTACCAAAAAAATTCAATTTACATATGCAAACGGGTTTATTGATTGCTAATGATTTAACTAAAACTAGTGTAGCTGCAAGAAAATTTGAAAGCATGCTAGCAAAGGTGATCAAGAATATTAAGCTGGAGAAAGCTAATTCTAGAGTTCTCTCCACTAAAAATTAAGAACTAAATAAGACTATTATAAAAATTGGAGTAGACCCCACTGACAGATCAGTTGTGCAGAAGTTATTACAAAGTCTAGAATTAGAAGTAAGTGTACTCAGAAAGAAGCTAAAACTTCCTACTGGAGAACACACAATGGCAACTGAGGTAGTAGAAGTTGAGACTGTAAAAGAGAAGCTTTTGCAATAGGTGTTATAGAAAGATGAAGAGGTTGCCAAATTGAAAGAAGCAATAATGAGGATATAGGGGAAGAATGACTCTCATGTCTGCACCATAATTTTATCAGCTGAAATTGATGATCAAGCAACAAAGATATCACAATTGAGTACAAAATTGAAGATGGCAGAAATTGGAAAAAATAAGGCTCAAAGTGATCTTGATATAGCTATAAAGGTTATAAGAAAAAAAGATAATGAAATTGTTATATAAAACGATACTGTAGATAAATATAGAACAAATTATCAGACAACCTATGAAGAAGTCAAGTATCTCAAAGAAAATATGAAAGTGAACATGTCCATGATTGAAGCCAGTCATATACTTTGGAATGAGATTATTGGAGTGATGAAAATAGTCAGAGAGTATTTAGTAGTTATTTTAGAGGAGAAGAGGATAATCGGAGATCTTGAAGAGCTTGTTCTAGCTGAAAACCACAAAATGCATGATATAGCCATCTGGCCTAAGAAGTTAATAGATTTTATTAACTCCAAGTTAGATCAAGAACTGAATGAGCATGGAAAATATAGAACATTATGCTTTCTTGAAATTAACAAGGTGATAATAAATAATGAACACAAAAAGCCAACAGAAAAGAGTTTGACAGAGATCAAGAAAGCTATGGAGAATTTTAACACTTTATTTGACAAGAGAACCAGGGCTGGTTTTCCATGTTGTTGGGACCTACAGGGTAATTTATTGTCTTGGGAAACATATGAAACTTTTTTGGTAGATGCAAAAAGAAAATTTGATAATTCTCATGAGAGAACTGTGGTGTTAAAGGGGGCAACCATTATCAATTTCCTACATAAATATTTTCAATTGTTAAGGATGGTCAAGACATTATTTATGGATAAGCCTACTTATACAAGAATTACTGATTTCAGACTCGAGCATGATAAGCTAATGAATGACCCAAGTACAAATGTTCAACTTTGGAAGAAATGCAGAATATGGATGACCTATATTTCAGAAGATGCACCAATAGAAAATGATATTTTGAAAACTACATCAATATTAAAGATGACATCAACAGTGAAAGGATCAACATCAACATCAAAGGGAAACACATCAATAGCTAAACAATTTCACAAGTCATCATGATATTTCTTTCAATTATTGTATTTTCTTTCCGTTTTTAGAATGAGGATGTAATATTACCCTCGAATGTAATAAAAGTAGTTGATAGGGGAAAGAAGAAAAAAATGAAGAACAGGGTTTCGAGTTTTGGACCTCTCGAAGACTACAATTTTGTACTTATTTTCTGATGAATTAGTGAAAGAAGTATCAATTTTCCTGCAACTGTTGATGGTGATTCATATTTCCTGTGTCATATTGTGTACTTTCTTCTTTGAATGAAGTGAATTAATGTATATGTGGGTCTCTTAATTACATTTGTAAGTAAGAGTTAATTAACCTTAATATGCGCTCCTTCACTCCAACTTTTCTTTCTTCACAAATTAATTATGAGACTTAAATTAATAGATTCTGTGCTACATCATATTATTTTGAGTTTCCCAACAATTCTTCTTTTCATTCAGATATCAACATTTAAAGGCATTGAGGAATATTTTATTAATTCATATTTATAAGGGTTTTAAAGAATTAATTTCCAAAGGGTTAGAACAAACACTCCATAATATAATTATTTCTATGACATAATTTTAAAATGTCTTAAGCATTGATTCCTTTCCATGGCCAAGGAATTGTCTCTTGAGAACAAACATTTTTTGGCATCATTGCCAGGGAACGAAGAGTCAAAATTTTTTTTCTGTGGGGTTTTCATATTATTTCCTCTAGTTGTTCAGTGAGGAGGAAATTTTTGTTGTGTTTGTTATTCTAAAAATTCTGGCTTACAAGAGGCGTCACACGAGGTCAAATACCTCACAATAGAAGGCCCCTGCTTTATCAGAACCTGAAAGATTGGTTTCTAAAAAAGCCCAGAAAACTAAAACCCCTTCAACACCTAGTCCTACATTTTCTTCTCCTAGAAGCAGTCCTAGTCATCCTTTGTTTGAAAATATATCTAAATTACTTCTTTTATTGGAGCAAGATTCAACTTTTACACTAATTCATTTTCAAGAACCTAAGTTGGAAGAAATCTCTTTTGAGTATGTTTCTTTTACTTTCACACAAGGTCAAAAATTCCAGTTTTTAGTTCCTCGACTATTTTTCGTCAACCTACGCCCATATCCATTTCACCACCACCGCCATTCACTTTCATAGAAGGTTCATCGACAACATCTACATAAGGGATAGCTAACCAAGGTGTAAACATGGCAGCACCAGCCCTCTTGTTAAATAGATATGCACCACTTAATCTTCCACAACCAATTAATGCAATGCCTTAAGAATATCCTAATTTACTTCCTCTTTTCATTGGAGAAGATGAAGTAACTACAGACCAAAATTTACCTTTGTTTTGTAATTTTTCTCAAAAAATTGAATGTAGAACATCTTGATGTTGTAATGAGGCATTTTGTTCAGTCTCTGGATGGACAAGCTATAAAGTGGTTCAAAGGTTTGCCAAATGATTCTATTAATACATGGGAAGAGCTAGATAATAAATTCACTCAGAGATGGGGAGATAAAAGGGATCATGTTTATTCACTAACAAAATTCAATGCAATTAAAAAAAAAACTAATGAGAATATTTATGAGTTTGTCAAAAGATTCAATAAATCGTATAATAGTTTACCTGTAGAAATTAAGCCCCCTCCTTTTGGAGCAAAGGTAGTTTTTTTTTGGGTCTTTTGAAGCTGATTTCAGTTTCAAAATTAGAGAAAGGACATCCCCTAATATTGAGCAAATACAGACAATTCTTTAGAAATTGAAGCCAATATGGCTGAAGTTGGGAAGATAAAAGAAAATCAGTCAGTCCAAGAGAAGGTGAAAGCAAAAGAAGAATTATCACAAGATCAAAGAATTGAATATATGACTAAGGTGATTATAAATATATCAAATAATTTAGTTAAGATGGAATTGGAAAATATAATATCCCAAAGAAAAGTGCAACAGAACAGAGGTTTTAATCCTCGATTCTGAAAACAACCCCTGCAAATCTTTCAAAGGGAAAGAAGGGATGAAGATTAGGTTCAAGCACCATTATATTTAGAAGAAAGACATGGGGAATCAGTATAATATGACCAAAAGGAAGATAAAGATCAAATATTTGTTGTGTATATAAAAGAGGATGATGAAGAAGGAGATTGTGAAGAAGATTATGTTAAGGCTGAAGTACTTTTCATGAAGATGAGATGAATGAATACTGCAAACAATTCATAGATTTTATACAGGCTGAGTTACATAAAAATTATAATTTGAGATCAAGGAAGAGATCTAGGGTGGAGGACAGTGAGGGTGACAACAAGATTCTATCCCTCCTCCAACGACGACTCCACAAAAAAATGACCTTGTAAAGCAAATAGATAAGGGGAAGAAAGCTGTAAATTCAGTAAATAGAATAGAAGTGTGACAGGAGGAATCTTCCCAGAACAAATCAGTTGATACTAATATTATGGAGAAAGTTGTTACTATACCTAAAAAAGTTTCGAATTCTAGAAAGAGTGAAGAAGAACTTGAAAGGAATATTCAGCAAACTCAGGTTTTCAATTTGAAAAAGGATTTGTAGAAGATAAAGATCCATGTATCTCTTCTAGAATTAGCTAAAACACCAGTATACAAGAAGGAAATTTGAGAATTTAATAATATCTCATAAATTGAAGATATAAGTGATACTGTGAACTTGCAAGAAGAGAATCGAGTGGTCACCTTTGGTCCTCCTATAGAAGAAGTTGATCCTTTTGTTCCTCCGTTTTGTATTTCACTGTTGATTCATGATTTTGTAATATCCCAAAAGGGAGAATGCAGTAATACTCAAACACAGTATGAGAACTGTAGCAATATAAACAATAAATCTAAAGACAACAACAGAATATGTAGAGAATTTGAGCCATTTTATTATATTGGAGAAGTTTCTGTTACACAATGTAACAAATATGAGGAGATATAGCTGAAGAGATGGCCTAGAATCACCCTGAAAACATGCCACAATAGGCACTGCATAACTGGAGATCCACTGAAGAAAATATTGTGTTGTCCCCTCAATAGAATTTGAATATATGACTGTAGGGTGAAAAGGAAAATTTAGATATACATAAATCTGGAGCTCAGATGATGCCAAGATTCAAGATATGGCTTGTGGGGGTTCCCATGTTTTGGCAAGGTTGGAAATACCAAAAGATGAGACAACATAAAACCACTTTCAGACCCTAGGATCTAGCCCTCCTGGGTCCAGAGAGGGATCTCTCTATGATTGTCAAAGGTATATGTCTTTGAAGCTCAAAGTTAAGGTGTCAGGCTAGTTATAAGGCTCAAAGTTTGTTTGTTTAATTGTATGTTTGGTTGCTAAGAATCAGGAAAGAAGGGTTCAATATGAGACAAGGACGAGCAAAGAGGATCTTAGGCAAAGGAGAGATACTCCAGGGAACATTCAAGACCATTGGGAAATGGAGTCAGGAAAGGGTTTACTTGCTATTCAATACGCAGGATTTCAGTTGGGCTAGTCATCTAAAACATTGGATCTTAAAGATGATTATGTGATATGAAATGGTAAGGGAGAAAGGTGAAAGCAAGGAAAACTCTAAGGTGACCTTCAAAGATCAGAACTAGGGACAGAGCTTGCCATTGAACACCTGTGATCTAAAAATCCAAAGGCTAACTCTTCAGACAAAGAACATTAAAGATTTGTAACACAAAGTTGAAAACCTGAGATCAGAGAGAGACTTTGAACTCTCAATGCTTTGGAATCCAGCTTGAGGGATCTTAGAAAGGTTTGATTAATTGATAAGCATCCTAGTGAGATAAAGGTAGAATTCTAGACCTCCCAGTGTTCTCAATTCATTCAATTAAACCTCAACAAGAACATCTGAAACACTGACCTCAATAATTCATACATCAGCTAGCAGGCAATAACATCCACTACACTGGTTAAATCAATTTAAATCAATCCTCAGATACACATATAGAAAAAAAAAATTAAAGGCAAGGAGAGAAGAAACATAGGGTACCTAGCAAGGGTAAATATTATGCCAAATTTCTGATGCAAGCCAGCAGAAATGTAATGAAATGAAATAAACACAAAGATAGAAAAACATCACCAGCTGCTTTAAATCAGGATCCAAAGAAATGTGCTTGTCATATTAAGAGCAACACCAGTCAAATACAACATTGCCAAGAGCTTGAAATTTTAGTTTGAATACATCTTCCTCAGCCTATGTTACAACTTTACACAGAGAACATGTCCCAAAGGAAACAGCTTGAAATTCTCTGATAATCAATCAAAAACCTTTACAATGAGTTTCCTCCTGATTTTATAGCTGAAAGATGAGCGAAGGAGGTACGTGAAACAATAAATGAAGCATTGAAACTCAGAAAAGATAGAGGGCCGAAGCCCATTCAGTTTTAAACTCTGTGCATTTATCCCTGGCATGCCTTGGACAAAAAATTGATCTTCTTCAGGCCTTCGTTTACTCCGGTATGGCTCTGATGCACTCTGGTTGTAGTACTCTGTAGTAATTTTGGTGCATAAACAAAAGGCAGATTGAGGTCTGCCATGCTACATAACAAATGCTCTGGTAGCATAGGACTATTCCGTCTGGGTGGAAATCTTCTAAGGAACACGGTAAATAAAGGGACAATATGGGCACTTGGTCCTTTATAACAATCTACTAATTTGAAACCCTGATAGTATTTTTTTCTGTGCGCTGGACCTCCTGAGAGATCCATGATGTCTTCAATTTGGTACTTTGCCTCTAAACCACTGAGTTAAGGCTCAAACACCTTCATCTTCTTGCCTTAAACTCTCTACTGCTCCATTTCTTTCTCTGTCGATGAAATATGTGCTTTAATGGCTCTGGGGATGTTTTACAGAGTTCACATCTTGTTCTTTTAATGCAAGTCCTGTCATTTTGCCACTATATTAAATATTGTGTAATCATGGTGGCTTTTGCCACCTGATAACCCTGCAAAACACGAAAACCTGTTAAGAAAACCATGCACGGAGGTGGTGGATGTAGGGGAGTCAAGAGGATGGAAGCGCAGCGGTGATAAAATGATGAAGAAATGGTGAAAAATGCATAAATGTGGCATGAACTGTGACCTATATGGTTATGGTTGAGAAATTAGCGTGGGCCGTTCGATCATGATCCGGTGACGAAGATCGACGCGTAGATTAATCCGTGGGATGGCGTATGAAGTTGGGCGGAATGAGTGTGAAACATTAAACTTTAATGTATATCACTAAAGTTTGGATATAGGCGGAAATATAAAGAAATGGATTGAAATGCAATGAAAATGATCGTGCGGTGGGACCCAGCATGGGTGGAGGGCAATTCATTTAGAACCGTCGGATATCAGGAGGAGATCGACGACTACGATTCAATCAGAGGGGCGAAATGGGAGGTTTGACAATTCATTTGAACAATGGTGCGACTGGTTCATGGCCGTTGGATCTTGGATTAAATGGACGGTCGAGATTGGATCGGGGAGATCGCAATCGCAAAAGGCGGAAGGTGGTAGCAATTGAAAATTGTGATTGCGATTGGAGCGGGAGAGCACAGGCTGTAGGATCTACAAGGGAATCAACGGTGGAGAATGGATCAGCGGGGGAAGAAAAGAAATGATGGGAGGGGAGCGGAACAAATCTGGACCGTTGATTCTCAGGACAGATGGACGGCTGTGATCTGGTCGGGGATCGCAATTGGGGGAACAAAGAGTGGCACCATTTAAAAGTTCCAATTGCGATCGGAAGCGGGAGTGCGATTAGCGTTGAGCCGTCTGATCCACGTCTGGATCAACGGTGGAGATTTAATCGACAATGAAAAGAATGGGGTGACGGGAAGCAATGTGATAAGATCTGGGCCATCGATTTCTGAACGGATGAACGACTGTGATTTAGTCAGGGAATCACAATCGGGGGGAACAAGAGTGGCACCATTTTAAAGTTCCAATTGCGATCAGAAGTGGGAGCGCAATTAGTACCGGGCCATTGGATCTCGGTGATAGATCAACGGTGGAGATTGCGGTGCAGAACTTATGGACCAAAACTCAATCGCATCGGAGTTTTTTGATTAACACAGAGATGCGTCGGTCTGCAAGCTACGATTGCGATTAGCACCTGGATCGTTAGCGTTTGATCCTGGGCGCGGGGTCACGTGGGGAAGTGGTTTGTGGGGCTGGCGGCAAAGGGGCTAGGCCCTTTTATAAGTTTAAAAGTTGGTTTTTGGGCCCTTTTTAACACTTTCCAAGCCTAGGAAAAGGTAACGATAGGGGGAAAAAGGGGAAATTAGGCCGAATAAAGGGAACTTGTAGGATTTAAAGGGAATTTTGGGTATGATTTAGAGGGTAAGGGGGGACTTTGACAAAGGGGGAAAAGGGGAAAATGGGACATTCTACAGGGATACAAGGGGAAAATAAAGGCCTTTTTGGAGCATAATTTTTTATCATTAGTGAGGCTTATTGACTCAAGAACAGCAGAGGGAAACAATCAAAGGGCAGGGAACATGGAAAGCCTTCAAGGATGATGTGTTTTCAAGAGAAATGCATTCCTTGAAGGCTCATAAAACAAATTAGCCCCTTGCTTTCTTGTCAAGTAATTTATAAGGGGCTAAGAGTGGCTCCAAATGGGGATGGCTTCTTCTTCAAGGAGTCAAGAATTCGGAAAATGATCTTTGGTGTAGGCCAGATGCCTGCTGCTTGAGCCACCTTTCTTCTTTGGTTTTTAGCTGCGACAATTATGAAGACATTGACTAGCAAAAACATCACCCAAACAATCTACCTACCCATCCTACAATCCTAGCATTTTTTCTTCTTCTAGGGTGCATTTGGACTAGCAGACCCTTTACATCATTTATTTTTATAAACAGAAAATAAACCTATTCTAAATCTACCCTTATCATTCCATGAGACCAGATTAGAGTTTTGGTCTCATATTTTTCTCTACCTAATCTAATATCTACAGGGATTAAACTATCCAGCAGATTTCTTCTCTACATTCTACAACAGAAATTTAAAAATAGTCAAAGTAGGATTAGACAGTCTAGTTTGCTATGGATCCAAGACATAAAGACAGTTGCACATGGACCAAAACTTGTAGAAAACTGAAAAAAAAAACTTTGAAGGCTTGAGATTTGAAATTTGAAGCATCCTTCTTCTCTTCGTGACTCAGGTTTTGAGCTTGTTAGAGTCACTTTCCTCTCTTCATTTCAGCTTTGATTTTGGGCTTGTTAGAACTGATTCATTTTCTTCTTTCTTGGTCCAAGTTTTGGGCATGTTTGAACCAGCTATCTTTACTTTCTTTGGCTCAGGTTTTGATCATATTAGAGCCAATATTTGCACTCCAGAGGTTCATGTTTCGAGCATGTCTGAGCCTCTCCTTTCTCTTTGTTTTTTGGAACATTTTCTCTTTTTTTTGAAAATAAAATACTGCAATGGTATGTACAATGGGAATGGAAACTGGAAATTGGAAATCGGCAGTAATAGTGCTTGAGCATCCTGCCATTGACAGGACCCCCAAACAGCTCTGTACCATCTGGTTCTTGTAGAAAAAATGCATTTGGACCCACAGTGGTTTGGATGATATATGGACCTTGCCACAAACTGTCAAACTTACCGTGCTTTCCTTTATCCTCTCTCCTTGAGTCCCACTTCAGAAATTTATCTCCAATTTTGAAATCAGAAGCTTTACTTCTTTTGTCAAACAACTTCTTTATATTTTTTTGAACCTTCATAGCTCTGTTATAAACCTCTTCCCTTGTTTGCTGGAGATGAATTGTTTGGTTTATTCTCCTCACCATGCTATCTTCTTCTGTCTGTATTTCTTGAAAATTTTTTATCACTGGTACCCAAAGGCTGGTAGGAAACACTGCTTCTGTGCCATAGACAAGCTGATATGGTGATTTGCCAATGGAATTCTTTGTTGTAAGCCTGTCAGCCCACAAGGCATGCACTAACTTGTTATGCCATGACTTTTTGTTCTCTTCCAGCAGCTTTTTGATGATGATCACCAGGCTCTTGTTTGATGATTCAGATAAGCCATTACCTTGTGGGTAATAGGCAGTTGAATTACCAAGTACTATTTGATACCTGTGAAAAAAATCAACCATTTTCTTGGATCCAAAAGTAGCAGCATTATCAGTGATTATTTTCCTTGGGCAACCAAATCGAGAGATGATATGACCTTCTAGGAACCTAATGATGACCAAATCTATGGCATTCCTAGTAGGTATGGCCTCTATCCACTTAGTGAAGTATTTTGTGGCTGTTAAGATCCATTTGTGTTGTGCAGAAGAAGTTGGGTGAATTTCTCCCATGAAATCTAGGCCCCATTGCATAAATGGACCTTCAACAGTGATGGGTTGAAGAGGTAAGGGGAGGAGCTTTCTTTTGCCTTCAAAAATATGGCATTTGTGGTAGGAAATTATCATCTTATGAATGTCATTAAAGAGTGTAGGCCAGTATTAACTAGCTCTGAGTATTTTTTTTGCAGTGGCCTTCCAGCTCAAGTGACCTCCACACTCTCCTGCATGGAATTCTTGTTTAATCCTCTTTGCCTCATTTTCAGGCAAACATTTAAGTAATAGGCCATTTGGATTTTTCCAGTATAGACCTTCATTCATTATGCGATAGCTTCTAGCTTTTAGCTTTAAGAATCTGACCTTGGTCTTTGATAGTTCAGGAGGGGCATTGAGGTGTGTAAGCACATATAGAATGTCAAAATACCAAGGAGAGCTCTGAAACTTCTCTTCAACAGTAGGATCATGCAATCCCTGCTGCTCATCCAAGGTATCTACCATGTTAATGTCAAGGGCTTGTAGATTTGATTCAGCCATTAGTCGAGCTAAGACCTAACCTTTGATCAGTTTGGTGGGTTTTATCTCAAGTTCATACTCTAGGATCACAACAATCCATTTTCATCTCTTCCCATCTGGGTCTTGGGACAAGATATATTTGACCACTATGCTAGGCACGTAGGCTATGGTGTGGGAATGCAGAATGTACACCCTAAAGTCTTTCAAGGCCTTGACTAAGGCATAGGCCTGTTTTTCCATTATGTTGAATTTCAAGGGTGCATCTCTCAGTGCTTTGCTGAAGAAGGAAATGGGTTGTTCCATTCCCTCTAGATTTTTCTGCAGCAGAACTGCAGCTACTATATGCTCAGAGGAAAATGAAAAGATGAGGAAGTCCTTTAAGAAATCTGGGCTGATTAGGACAGGAGCCTGGGTGAGTGCAAGTTTAACTGATTCAAAAGATTTCTTAGCCCCAACAGTCCACTTAACTCCTACACCTTTCTTTAACATGTTAGTCATATTCCTAAGATGTTCAACTAAGTTGGGGATAAACCTCCTGAGGAAGCTAATTTTCCCAATGAAGGACTGTAACTCTTTGATGTTTCTTAGGTGTCTGATTTGTAGCATTCCCTCAACTCTTTGTGGGTCTATTCTAATCCCTTTCTCATATATAATATGGCCAAGGAGTTTTCCTTCTTGTAGCCCAAATACAGTCTTTTTGGGATTCAATGACAAACCAAACCTTCTACATTTTTCAAACACCTTTCTCAGATGTTTCAGGTGTTATTCTTCAGTCTTGGAGTACATGGTTATGTCATCCGGATAGATGACAATGAAGTGTCCTATCTCATCGGAAAAAGCTATATCCATCGCTCGTTGGAAGGTTGCACCAACGTTCATCAGTCCAAAGGGAATTTTAACATACATAAAGGTGCCCCATGGAGTTGTAAAGGCTGTCTTGAGTTGGTCTTCTGGGATTACTAAGACTTGGTTGTAACCTAAAAAAACATCTAGCAGGGAGATACTTTTTAAGCCTACTACCCTCTGAAGAATGTGTTCCATTTTTGGAAAAGGGTAATTGTCTTTGAGTGAGGCTCTATTTATATTCCTCAAATATATGCATAATCTGATCTCACCTATTTTCTTTCTCACCTCTACAAGGTTTGAGATCCAATTAGAAAACCTCACAGGAACTATTATGCCTGTCTCATACATTTTCTTAATCTCTCTTTCCACTGTAGGCAACTGTTTTGGGTTTATTCTGCGAAGCTTTTGTCTAAAGGGCTTATGATTTTCTTTCAAAGGTATTTTGTGTTGTATAACTTTTGTTTCATAAGCCTTTAAGTCTTCATAGCTCCAGGCAAACACGTCAATGAATTCCTTGAAAAGGTCAATGTATTTCTTTTTCATGTTTGCAGGAAGAGACTTAGCCAACTTAATCATTTTGGGCTTATATTTTGTGCCTATGTTGCATTCTTCAACGTCAGAGTACGTGTGTTCTATGGTAGGCTTCTTTGCTACATCATCAAAGTCAAAAAGGTCCTCTAAAGGCACCAGACCTCAAGGTATGTTCTTATCTTTGGCATGCAGCACCTCAACTTCTTCACTTTCCACGTTTTCAGAATTTCCGTTTGGGTTTCCAATCTGTTCGTTCAAAGTGTTTATTTCTATGTTACGAGGTGGTTCTTTCTCATCTGAGGGTTCCTCACTTAGGCAGCTATCACTGGACATAGAGTCTGAATCAGAAAATTCAAACTCGTTCCTGCCTATCAGGAAATCTTCAATCTGCTTATCGCCCTTGAAAACCTCCCAATATTTTTCATTATCCAGCACTGCAGGTATGAATTTGGTCTGTATTATGATTTTCTGGTTGCTTGGAGTCTTAGGGTATGAACTGACTAGGCAAGCTAATCCATTTGCAATGACGTTTTGACTCCTAGGAACAAACACTAATTCGTATTCAACAAATGTTTTCAATATATCCACGGCATCGTTCCTATATGATCTCAACCTAGGGTGTTTGGCTGTGTATTCACTGTTCACCTGTTTTATAACCAACTCAGAGTCTCCCTGCATGGCTATCCTACGGGCTCCTATTTTCTTCAACAGATTTAAGCCTAGGATAAGAGCCTCATACTCTGCAATATTATTTATACATTTGAAATGTAGGTTGTAGGCATGGCTCTCTGCGTAGTCGCCTTCTGTGTTATGCAGCCACACCCTTTCTCTAGAAATTCTCTTGGTGCATGACCCATCAAAGTTCATTTGCCACAGGGGTCCATTTTTCGTTTTATCATTATTTCCCTCCCTATCGCGGGTTTCACTGGCCTGTGGCATTACGGGTTCTGCGTGGTGCAGTGAGTGTTTTCGTTCTTCGTGGAGTGTACGAGTTAGTGAGGGGTGACTAACCGGTTGATTGCATTCGTTTTCTTGTTTGGTATGAATCTCTATTTCAGTGCACTGTCTAAGGGTTTCTTCTCCATTTTCCTCTAAGTTGAGTGTAGCCATTATGTTAAG
Source organism: Pinus albicaulis (assembly GCA_034641835.2). Taxonomy (NCBI): domain Eukaryota; kingdom Viridiplantae; phylum Streptophyta; class Pinopsida; order Pinales; family Pinaceae; genus Pinus; species Pinus albicaulis. The sequence continues at coordinate 68,560,231 of MU968411.1, forward strand.
GTTCGTAGTCTTAAACCCTCTGTTTGCATCTATGTCTTTTGGTTCTGGCTCTCCCAAATATTCATCGTTTTAGAAGATAAAGGAGTCCAGGTCAGTGTGTACAGAGTACAGAGGAGAATTTTCAGGCTTCTCAGGGCTACTAACCAGGAATTTCATTTATGCCTCCCTGTATAGTCTTCTAGGTTGGCTAAAAACAGGGATTGTGGCATACGCCCCATCCATCTGCATGGTGCCCTGCAGCTTGGCTCCCCAATATCTTGACAACAACATTCCATACTTGGGTGGCACATCTGCCACGACAACTTCCATGACCATGCACTTGGCTGGAATCTAGGTTAGGCTTACACATAGATCTTTGATTAAGCCAAGACACTTTACCTTGCTAGAATCAAATGAATATAAGCCTTTGTAAGGTCGGGTTATCTCTAGGCCTAACCTTTCCATAACCACTTTACACATCAAGTTGTGTGAGGCACTAGAGTCATGCATTTCATTATGAAGGATCTTATCATGAATATTGAGACTGATATAAGAAGGGGGAACTATCCCTTTCTGAAACTTCCCTTCAATATTCGGACCAAAAAAAAGGGCTGGTTGATCATCACTTAGATTTTTAGTGTCACTTTTCTCACCTAGATTTAATGCTTTCAAGATTTGGCCTTTATATACATCCTGAGTGGCCAGCTCAGAGAGTAGGACAGAGACTTTAATCTTTGCTATATCACTCTCTAAATTGAAAGTGGACTGACATTTTGGCATGTTCAACTCTGTTTTGTTAGCCACTACTTTAGTGGCTGAATCAGTGGGCTGCTTCTCATTATGTACAATGTTGATGACTATTTTATCAGGGGCACTGACTACACTGCTATTGCTACCAGTTGGTTGACTCTATTTATCAGTGTTTTGGTTGTCTTTTTCCTTTTTCTTCTCAGAACTCTCAACTGCAAATTTGTTACTTTCAGCAGTCACTTTAGAAGTTTTCTCATGCCTCTTCTTGATGGTAATCCCAGAAGCTTTGGGTTTGGAATTATCTAGGTTTTTCTTGCTCCTACGTTCATATTGTTCTCTGACCTGCATGATAGCATTTTCAAATCCAAGTCTGTAATCCTCAGATTCTAACCACTCCTCATGCCAATACGAGGATGAGGGTTGATATTCCTCTGTGGAACAGTTATGGATTGAGTTTTCCACTTTGAACATGTTTATTGTAGTTCCCTCAAACTCTTCTATGATTCCCTCATCCTCGTCAAAAAATTTCTCTTGGAATGGAGGAAAAAATTGCTGATATGATTCTCTTTGTCTGTTGGGAATGGTGTTGTTTCTCCTAAAGTTCTGGTTCTGGTTATGGTTTTTATTTCTTCTTTGGTTTCTAACTATGAAAACCTTTTTTTCCCTCATTTTTTGTAGCTTTTCCATGTTTTTGGATAAACGGTCATAATTGGGATCAGATGTGGAAGCTATAGTGTCATCTCTATATGATACCCTCTTCTCAGCTCTCAATCTTGCTCTTTTCTCAATCATATTAGCCGCTACACTCACTACTCCTTTTTGCATGTCTTCCAACATGTTGTAATCCCTCTCCCTAAGCTGGTAGTCCCTGTCAGCATCAAAGCCTTCAGGGTATTTCGCTAGAGCCATACCTTGGGAGGTTTCATGTGTGGAGGTAGGGCATTATAAACGTTGTTGAACCTTGTAGTGTAGTCATGGACACTCTCTCCTACGTTTCTTTTAAGGTTCATATATTCTGATAGGATTTGGAGAGGGTTGGCCTTAAACTCCCATTTGTTTATGAAAGTCTGATATAAAGAAGGAAGGTATTGGATACTATTAGGAGGTAGGCTCCTGAACCATTTCTTCACATCACCTCCTAAACTCTGGGCAAATATTCTCATTTTGAATGTATCATCATCTATCTCCATGTATTCAAAGGAATCTTCCATCCTATCTACATGGTTTTGTGCTGTGGTAGATTCTTTCACAGTGAAGTGTGGGAATTTTGATTGATAATCATTGGGTAAAGGTACTAGAGGCTACGGTAAAACCAAAGGTGCATACCATGCTACCATGATGATGTTCTGATGAGGTAAAGGGTTAACCTGAGCAACTGGTATATGGATGACAGGGATAATAGGACCAGCAGAAGTCTGTTGAGCAGATTTAGGATGACTGAGCCCCAAGTTCTGAATAAAGTGAATGTCAGGGGGTGTGGATGGAGGAGTCTCCTTGTCCCTAATGTGTTTACCACTATGAGGTGATGAACCAGGGAGCTCAAGGTCTGGCTAGTCTAGAACACTGAATGACCTAGTTCTTGGTAGTCTGTTTGGTAGGTCTAGGTCAAAAAATGGGTCTGATAGAGCTGTAAATTCTGCTGGAGCAGAGTTAGATCTATGGATGTGGCTGGAAATAGTTGGTATTTTAGGTGTTGGAGATCTCTTGAGGATGCTCTTAGGGTTGTCAACTATTTCAGGTGGGTTTGGGTTAGGGTAAGCTCTTGTGTGAATGGTTCTGAAAGCCAGAATGTTGTTCTCCAACAAGCATCTTAACCCTACTTGTTACCTCTATTGTGCTTGATGTTTTGTTAGAGGCTGGTCTTCCAGTGGATTATTATGTGAAACCAAGATAATCAACAGGCATACCAATCACCAGTGGAGTCTTTGATCTTTGAAGAGGTGTGGAGTCTCTAGGTGGAAGGTTTAGGATGCTTCTGGAGGGTACACTGTCCACCACAGTGCTTATGAGATGTCATTTTTCAAGGATATCTTTAAAACACAGCAAAATCTAACCAGAGATTGACTAGGAGGGCTTTTACGATATATGTCACCTCTGAAAGAGTGTGAGATCTGGAGGCTTCCTGGCCCTTTCCAGACTCTATCTAAGAGTGTGGGAGAAATACACAAGTGGTATAAAAGTTAGAATGCAAATGGAAGTGTTTCACTACCAACCCGACCAGAGTTTCTAGGTTTTCTGAGGCTCTTGCAATGTAGTAGGATGGACAATACTCAAAATTCCCTAGTATGGTCGCCATTATGTTGGGGTTCCCATGTTTTGGCAAGGTTAGCAATACCAAAAGATGAGATAACATCAAACCACTTTCAGACCCTAGGATCTAGCCCTCCTGGGTCCAGAGAGGGATCTCTCTATGATTGTCAAAGTTATATGTCTTTGAAGCTCAAAGCTAAGGTGTTAGGCTAGTTATAAGGCTCAGAGTTTGTTTGTTTAATTGTATGTTTGGTTGTTGAGAATCAGGAAAGAAGGGTTCAATATGAGACAAGGACGAGCAAAGAGGATCTTAGGCAAAGGAGAGATACTCTAGGGAACATTCAAGACCATTGGGAAATGGAGTCAGGAAAGGGTTTACTTGCTTTTCAATATGCAGGCTTTCAGTTTGGCTAGTCATCTAAAGCATTGGATCTTAAAGATGATTATGTGATATGAAATGGTAAGGGAGAAAGGTGAAAGCAAGGAAACCTCCAAGGTGACCTTCAGAGATTAGATCCAGGGACACGGCTTGCCATTGAATACCTATGATCTAAAAATCCAAAGGCTAACTCTTCAGACAAAGAACATTAAATATTTGTAACACAAAGTTGAAAACCTGAGATCAGAGAAAGTCTTTGAACTCTCAATGCTTCAGCCTCCAGCTTGAGGGATCTTAGAAAGGTTCGATTAATTGAAAAGGATCCTAGTGAGATAAAGGTAGAATTCTAGACCTCCCAGTGTTCCCAATTCATTCAATTAAACCTCAATAATAACATCTGAAACACTAACCTCAATAATTCATACATCAGCTAGCATGCAATAACATCCACTACACTGGTTAAATCAATTGAAATCAATCCTCAGATACACATATAGCAGAAAAACATTAAAGGCAAGGAGAGAAGAAACATAGGGTACCTAGCAAGGGTAAATCCTATGCCAAATTTCTGATGCAAGCCAACAGAAATGTAATGAAATGAAATAAACACAGAGATAGAAAAACATCACCAGCTGCTTTAAATCAGGATCCAAAGAAATGTGCTTGTCATATTAAGAGCAACACCAGTCAAATACAACATTGCCAACAGCTTGAAATTTCAGTCTAAATACATCTTCCTCAGCTTATCTTACAACTTTACACAGAGAACATGTCCCAAAGGAAACAACTTGCAATTCTCTGATAATCGATCAACAACCTTTACAATGAGTTTCCTCCTAATTTTATAGCTGAAAGATGAGCAGAGGAGGTAGGTGAAACACTAAATGAAGCATTGAAACTCAGAAAAGAAAGAGAGCCAAAGCCCATTCAGTTTTAAACTCTGTGCATTTATCTCTGGCATGCCTTGGATGAAAGAATGATCTTCTTCAGGCCTCCGTTTACTCCGGTATGGCTCTGATGCACTCTGGCTGTAGTACTCTTTAATACTTTTGGTGCATAAAAAAAAGGCAAATTAAGGTCTTCCATGCTGCATAACAAATGCTTTGGTAGCATAGGACTGTTTCGTCTGGGTGGCAATCTTATAAGGAACACTGTAAATAAAGGGACAATACTGGCGCTTGGTCCTTTAGAACAATTTGCTGATGTGAAACCCTGATAGTATTGTTTTCTATGCGCTGGACCTTCTGAGAGATCCATGATGTCTTCAATTTGGTACTTTGCCTCTAAACCACTGAGTTAAGGCTTAAAGACCTTCATATTCTTGCCTTAAACTCTTTGCTGCTCCATTTATATCTCTGTTGGTGAAATCTACGCTTTAATGGCTCTGGGGATGTTTTACAGAGTTCAAATCCTATTCTTTTAATGAAAGTCCTGTCATTTTTCCACTGTATTAAAGACTGTGTAATCATGGCGGCTTTTTCCACCTGATAACCCTCCATAACACAAAAACCTATTAAGAAAACCATGCACAAAGGTGGTGGATGTAGGGGAGTCAAGAGGATCGAAGTGCGGCGGTGATAAAATGATGAAGAAATGGTGAAAAATGCATAAATGTGGTGTAAATTTTGACCTATAGGGTTATGGTGGAGAAATGAGCATGAGTCGTTCAATCATGGTCCAGTGATGAATATCGACGGTGGAGATTAATCCGTGGGATGGCGTATGAAGTTGGGCGGAATGAATGTGAAACATTAAACTTTAATGTATATCACCAAAGTTTGGATATAGGCGGAAATATAAAGAAATGGATTGAAATGCAATGAAATGATCGTGTGGTGGGACCCGACATGGGTGGAGGGCGATTCATTTAGAATCGTCGGATCTCAGGAGGAGATCAACGGCTATGATTCAATCGGAGGGGAGAAATGGGAGGTTTGACAATCCATTTGAATGACGGTGTGACTGGTTCATGGCCGTTGGATCTTGGATTAAATGGACGGATGAGTTTGGATCGGGGAGATTGCAATCGCAAAAGGTGGAAGGTGGTAGCGATTGAAAAATGCGATTGCGATTGGAGCGGGATAGCGTGGGCCGTAAGATCTAAAGGGGAATCAATGGTAGAGATTGGATCAGCGGGGGACAAAAATAAACAACGGGAGGGGAGCGGAACAAATCTGCACCATTGATTCTCGAGACGGATGGACAGCTGTGAGCTAGTCGAGGATCACAATCGGGGGAAAAAAGAGTGGCACCATTTAAAAGTTCTGATTGTGATCAGAAGCAGGAGTGAAATTAGCGCTGAGCCATTCGATCCGAGTCTAGATCGATGGCGGAGATTGAATCGGCGGTGAAAAGAATGGGGCGACGAGATGCGATGCGATAAGATCTGGGCCGTTGATTTCTGAACAGATGAACGACTGTGATTTAGTCGGGGAATCACAATCGGGGGGAACAAGAGTGGCACAATTTTAAAGTTCTGATTGCGATCGGAAGTGGGAGTGCGATTAGCACCGGGCCATCGGATCCAAGTGATAGATCAACGGTGGAGATCGCGGCGCAAAACTTATGGACCAAAACTCGATCGCATCGGAGTTTTTTTATTAACACAGAGATGCACCGGTCTGCAAGCTGCGATTGCAATTAGCGCCCGAACTGTTAGCGCTTGGTCCTAGGCATGGGGTCATGTGGGGAAGTGGTTTACGGGGCTGGCGGAAAAGGGGCTAGGCCCTTTTATAAGTTTAAAAGTGGGTTTTTGGGCCCTTTTTAACACTTTCCAAGGCTAGGAAAAGGTAACGATAGGGGGGAAAAGGGGAAATTAGGCCGAACAAAGGGAACTTGTAGGATTTAAAGGGAATTTTGGATATGATTTAGAGGGGAAAGGGGGAATTTGACAAAGGGGAAAAATGGGAAAATGGGACATTCTGCAGGGATACAAGGGGCAAATAAAGGCCTTTTTGGAGCACAATTTTTTATCATTAGTGAGACTTATTGACTCAAGAACAGCAGAGGGAAACAATCAAAGGGCAGGGAACATGGAAAGCCTTCAAGGATTTCAAGATAAATGCATTCCTTGAAGGCTCATAAAACAAATTATCCCCTTGCTTGCTTGTCAAGTAATTTATAAGGGGCTAACATGGCCAATGTGTTGGATTCCAAAAATAACCCAGAAAGGAATTTCCAGATCTACAACTTTGGAAAATCACCCTCCTAGGATTTGATCCTTGATTTGGTGATAATTATAGATTTGAAGCTAGATCCGATAAATAGATGGCTGAAATATTTCACAAGATCAGATATAATATTGAAGGGTTGATCCTTCCTTCAGATCTACAAGCTAGAAGCTCTAAATCTAGCTTCAGATGCTGCAACACAACTTCCAATAGAAACTATGTTGTGAGGGAAAGAGAGGCCTTCTACCTGCTAAAATATGATGCAATAAACTCTAGGGTGATGGAAATATTGATGGAAATCTGAGGGAATGATCCCTCACAGAATTACTAGCTGAAATGATAGCAACTTCCTTCCTCCTTTTTGGATCTGCAAAATGGACAGCGTAAATCTTGGAGATATTACTGCTACTATGAGGTCAATAAATTTTGGCCTGATGCCAGATCTGATATGAAGCTCTGAGAATTTTTATCTTTAAGCCCAAGGTGATAGGAATAAACCTACACCAGTTCTCCAAATTAAATACTGAAGACAACCTCCTCCTTCCAAACTGATCTTCAGAAATTTGCAATTTCTGAATATGAATGTTCTGCATAATGTAGGAAAAGATATGTAGCACCAATGGCTGATGTAGAATTAAGTACAATATTCTTTCTAGATATACTCTAAGAAAGAGGTGGGATTCCTGTCCACGAACACCCTATGCTAAACATCCCAAGAAAGCAATGGAATGTCACATGAAAATTCTAGATCTAAAAAGATCCACAACATAAATAAACTCAAGCATGCCTTCATTATTTCCTTCATCTTCATTATATACAGTTTGAGCCTTCCCATGCCTTGGCCCTCATCTAAACTATATTGTACATGTGGGTAAAATCCTCCATGTTTGACTGTGCTGTCTAGTCAAGTCATCCATCATATCTAGGTGCAATGTACCCACTCTCCATCATGTGTGCATTAATTGCACAACTTCCTCCATCATCTTATTATGAATGCTCCATGATCTTCTGTTTTACCTCTTCAAGATCTTAGTTGATGGTGTCAACCTCCATGATCTATCTCATAAATGAGACATGATCTCTAATTCCATTCACATTAGTAGTTTCTCAACTACCTTATTATGTAGATCTAGGCTTAGTTAATCCACATTCACACAAAAAAGGTGGATATTTATTCATATTTAGGATTATGTGTCCCTCCACCCTTTTATTTACTTAATTCGTTAAGAAAGTTAAGAACTATAATATTCCAAATAACAGGTAAAGATTTGGGAATATTATATTCCTCCCTGGAAAAATGTTGCTTGTCCTCAAGCAACTGCAAAAGTGGATGCTACAACAAACATCCTCCCTCCAAATGGCATCCTCATGTGGAAGGCCTCCCCATATTCACAATGTTTCATGTATGTCTAGCTCCAAATCTACCTCTATAGAATGTCTAGAATGGCTTTCAACTAAAAATTTAGATACCCTTCCCCATCAATGAATCTCCAAGTGGCAACCACATGATGACTGAAGTTCTTCTCTATACATGAGATGCATAAGATAAATTGGCTCATTCCCAAAGTGGAAAGTCCCAAGTCATGAATTATCCTTCCAACCCATGATACATAGAGTAGATTACATACATCAATGGTCCCATCATTTTACCTGTTGGCCATGTAGGAATCAAACATCACATCAACATAGTGAAGAACAAGAAGTAGAGACATATGGGAAAATATAAACAATGTCAAACCATATTCTCCTAATAATAGCCAACACAGCAAAGCTTCATGCTGCCATGCTAGATCATCATGAAAAAAAGTAAGAGAGCCAAACTCTCTCAAAAGAAGCCACTGCAACAATTCTTCTTGTTGCCATGCCAAATCAACATCAATGAGAATATGAGAGCCATAGTCTCTAAAAATAATCCACCTTAGCAATGCCTCTTGCTTCCATACCACATCATCATTGTACCAAATATATTGGCCATATTCTCTCAAGAGAAGCCACCTCAATAAGGCATCTTGCTGCCCCATCACATCATCATTATACCAAGTAGAATGATCATAATATCCCAACATAAGCCAATGCTGTAAGGCCTTCTATTTCCATCCTCCAACAAAGTCATGCAATTTATGGGAAAAATTCAATCCATACTCTCCCACTAGTAACCAAAGAAACAAGGATTCTTGCTGCCTCCTTGCATTATCATGATGCAATTCATGGATCAACAATATAGTAATGGACATGTGAGATGTCTCATAAACATAATACAAACAAGCTCCATTATGCCACATCATGTGAGAGTTATAATTTATCCCAACCCCAAGTACATATATGAACATGAGATACATCCCAAACAGAAATACATGTAAATACATAAGACATATCCCAAACAAGAGTAAATATATGGACATAAGATATAACATGTGATGTCCAAACTCTCTTCTCAACAACCATAGTAACCATGCCTTCTTCTTATGCATTCTATTATTGAGACATAAGGCATGAGACAAGAAAATATGAATATTTGGGTAGTAACCATACTCACCCAAGATCAACCAGCGCAACCATGCTTCTTGCTGGCCTGTGTCATAGATCTGAAAGTGGTTTGGAAACCCCTTGCTCCATACTATCAACCATTCATCCCAATGTGGATGATGGATCTCATTCTGCAAATACTTGGTATCCTCCCATTGTAAGACACCAACCTCCTCAAACTGATGAAAAAATTTGCACCTCATGATGTGTTGAAGTGCACCTCCCATGAGATCTCTTAATGAGATCTTCTTCTCATCCATGGCCTTCTGAAACCAATGAGGTTCTGGATCTGTTGTAGGTAGAAGTATCTCTTTGAGCTATGAGATGCTCCTTGAGAAAGTGTCATCAAGAAAGGAGAAAATATTTCTCATATCAAGATTTCTACCATTCATCATCTTAACCTCCATTGCTTCATGAGTGAAGCTACATAGAGAATGCTCCAAGACTAATGGGGCCTCATCATTATCACTGCTACTAAGTGACAACACTGTAGATCTCCAAGATAATACATATACTATCTCATATCAAGGTGCAATACTGATCTCATTACCAGTCATTGTACATAATATCATGATCATCCCCTCTTCTGAAACTCTACACTTCAACTCAAGAGGTTGAATTTAGTCCATCCAGGAAAAATTGGGATATATTTTCATCTCCTCCTTGATTAGATCAAGGGTCCTCTGCGCTGTGATAGTTTTCTATTTGAGATCAACATTTGGATATAACCCTTGGTCATGCATTGGCCCTGATGGAATTTCCCCATAAGTTTCAAAAAGCTCTACTGAAACAATAGGTGATGACTGTGTATGCATACCTTGGATCAACTAATATGTGGGAACCTCTTGACATAACATAATACTTCCTCCAACCGGAGCAATGTTGTCTCAAACTACTGGTAAGAGAGATGGCTGCTATTCTACCAATGTACCAGTGTTAGAATCTTCCTCCTCCTCCTCATGCATCTCCTGAATCATGCATGGGACTCTATGTGTCAATAGCTCAAAACTAGCTTGCAAGGTTACAAGTGTCTCTTCTCTAGATGCAAGTACTTCTGTAGCTGGTGGTGAATGAAGTGACTTTTTGTCTAGAGTGAGAAGAATGGCATCTTCCTTTGTTTCCTTAGGAAATGTCTCTTTTTGGCCCATCTCTGTATTCCTCACATCAAAATTCTTCCTCGTCTTGTGAAACAAATCTGAATATTTAGTCACTTTTGCATGCTCCATGTGATTAAACCACCAATCCTTGGCTTCACCTAAGAGATGGAGTGCTACAATTTGGACAACCTCCTTTTCAGCCATAGGATGTAGCATGAAAAATGTAGCTAACTCTTTCCTCCAAGCCTTAACATTGCTTGAGGAAGACCCATCAAATGTAGGAAAATAGAATCTGTTGTGCCTCTTCCTTCTATTGCTGCTATAGGATCTTCTTTCTTCCATGAGTTCAAAAAATTCTTGGAGAGTTAGAATTTCTTTGAAATCTTTAGACTGTTACTTTTACTCTTCAAGATACAAGGTTAGAGTCTCATTAGTCTCAGGTTCTCTTCTTTCTTCATTTCTATACCTCTCACCTTCTTCAAAGAAAGTGGGCATAGTAGATATATGAGGAGATCTATGTTTCTCCGGTCTTCTTTTCTGCTGATAGGAAGTGCTTGGACCTTCCTCTTTAAATATTCTTCTTGGATCCTTCCTTTGCCTTTCCTTCTTCATTTGATAGACCTCCTTGGAGAGATATTGCAAGGATCTAAAGGAAGGAGTAGTAGAATTATCATCCTACATGAAAGATCTCATCTATCTACTTCTTCTTTTGATGAAAAAGGTGAAGTGTCCACAAGCTGAGCCAAAGATCATGCCCTTTTACCACTATAATATCCCAAAAGGGAGAATGCAGTAATACTAAAACACAATATGAGAACTGCAGCAAGATAAACAATAAATCTAATGAAAACAACAGAATATATAGAGAAGCTGATCCATTTTATTATATTAGATAAGTTTCAGTTACACAATGTATAAAATATGAGGAGATTTAGCCAAAGAGATGGCCTAGAATCACCCTGAAAACATGCCATAATAGGAATTGCGTAACTGGAGAGCCACTGAAGTAGTTGTCCCTTCAGCAGAATGTGAATATATGACTGCAGGTTGAAAAGGAAAATGCAGACCTACTTAAATTTGGAGCTTATATGATGCCAAGATTCAAGATCTAGCCAATGTGATGGATTCCCAAGATAACCCAGAAAGGATTTTCTAGATCTACAACTTTGGAAAATCACCCTCCTAGGATTTGATCCTTGATCTACTGGGAATTACAGATTTGAAGCTATATTTGACAAATAGATGGCTGAAATATGTCACAAGATCGGATCAAAGCTTAAAGGGTTGATCCCTCCTTCAGATCTATAAGCTAGAAGCTCTAGATCTAGCTTCTCAATCCTGTAATGATGATTACAGCTGTTGCAACCCAATTGCCAATAGAAATAGAGCTGTGAGGGAAAGAGAGGCCTTATGCCTGCTAAAATATGATGTATTAAATTCCAGGCTAATGGAAATACTAATGGCAGGCTTAGGGAATGATCCCTCACAGGATTAGTAGCTGAAATGCTAGGAACTTCCTTCCTCCTTTTTCAATTTGCAAAATGGACAGTGTAATTCCTGAAGGTATTACTGCCACTAGGAGGTAAATAAATTTTTTCCTGATTCTAGATCTGATATGAAGCTCTAGGAATGTTGATCTTTAAGCCCAAGGAGATAGGAATAAACCTTCACTAGTTCTCTAGATGAAATACTGAAGACAACCTCCTCCTTCCAAACTGATTTTCGAAAATTTACAATTTCTGAATATGAATGTTTTGTATAATGTAGGAAAAGATATGTTGCACCAATGCCTGATGTAGAATGAAGTAAAATGCTCTTTCTGGAGCTACTCTAAGAAAGAGGTGGGATTCCCGACCAGGAACACCCTTTGCTAAACAACACTTGCAATCTCTGCTAAACAGCCCAATAAAGTAATGGAATGTCACATGACAGATCCATATCTAAATAGATCCACAACATGAATAAACTCAAGCATGCCTTCATTATTGCCTTCATGTTCATTATATAGAGTTTGAACCTTCCCGTGCCTTGGCCCTCATCTAAACTGTGCTGTGCATGTGGACAAGATCCTCCATGTTTGACTGCGTTGTCTAGTCAAGTCATCCATCATGTATAGGTGCAATGTACACCCTCTCCATCATGTGTGAATTAATTGCACAACTTCCTCCATCATCTTATCATCAATGCTCCATGATATTTTGTTTGACCTCTTCAAGATCTTAGTTGACTGTGTCAACCTCCATGATCTATCTCATAAATGAGACATGATCTCCAATTCCATTCACATTAGTAGTTTCTCAACTACCTTATTATGTAGATCTAGGCTTAGTTAATCCACATTAACACAAAAAAAGTGGATGTTTATTCATATTGAGGATTATGGGCACCTCCACCCTTTTATTTACTTAATTCATTAAGAAATTTAAGAACTCTAATATTCCAAATACTAGGTGAAAATTTGGGAATATTACATATTTTATTCTATATAACTATATGTTAGATGCAAGGGCTTACCATAATATTATGCCATTATCTTTCATGAAGGAATTGGATTTTCAAATCACTAAGCCTTACAAGGATCTGTATTTATTTGATTCCAAAAGGGTAAAATGTGTTGAGTTAATTAAAGACATGGTAGTTTCTTTGGCACAAATTCCAAAAAAAGCATTCTTATGGATGTAGTTTTTGTTGACATTCCAACTAGATTTGGGATGCTTCTATCAAAATATTAGGGAGAAAAGTTGAGAGGTGTTCTAAATTTATATTTCACTTATGCTATCATTCATGTCTTTAATGGGGAAGAAATGAGATTATACAGAGAAACAAGGTTTGTAAAACCAGTACCAAGAAGGATGGAGGTAATTCACCTATTTATAGATAGGGAAAAGAAGATCTTTCATCTTTCATGCTGCATGAAGATGAAGAATTTGCTGAAGACACAAGGAAGGATCTCTCTTCAACAATTGTAAATAATGAGTTGCACTCAAAAAAGGTTTGGAAATGCTACTTTGATGGTGTCTACTCCAAGGAAGGCACATGATAGGGATTCTTGTTAATATCATCAGAAGGTAACCTCATGGATTTTTCTTTTAAGTTAGAGTTTGATTCAAAAAATAATGTAGCTGAGTATGAGGCCTTGATCATTAGCCTTCAAATTGCTAAGCAGATGGGAATTAAATGTATTTCAATTTTTGGTGATTCTGAATTAATACTAAGATGGATAGAAAACCATTGTCAAACCAAACATCCAAGATTAAGGTCATATAGAAATGAATTTTTGGGCTTGATTGAGATTTTTTTTTGAAGATTTCAATATTCAATTTATTCCAAGGGAGGAGAATAGAATGGCTGATTCATTATCAGTTGCAGCCAACACCTTTAAGCCTCCAATTAATCCAAGGCTAAGGTATGAGATAGATATTAGGCATAGGCCCTCTGTCCCAGATAATGTGAAACATTGGCAGGTGTTTGAAGATGATGAGAAGATAAATCAATTTTTGACAATGTTTGGAAACTTTGAAGATACAAAAATAGATCAGGATGAATAACAAATAGAGCAAAAATAACATGTAAAAAACTTCAAACAATCAAGGTGATAAAACAATTATTCAATTGAAAGATAATGTACTCCCTAAAGGGTTGGTTCCTCTTGAGAGGTTGTTTAATTCAAATGATGTTGAAAATGATTCAAAGAAAACTCACCAGGAGGAAGAAATGGAAGACTGTATTATGGGAACTCAGTAGAAACCAAAAATAGTTAAATTATTCAGAGGTGTTCCCAAAAACTATAAAGAAAGCTACATTGATATTTTATAAAAGTACATGGATGTTTTTTCCTGGTCATAAGAATATTTGAAGACATATGATAAAGATATCATACAACATAAGTTTCCATTGAAAGAAGGAGTCAAACCACATAGAAAGAAGCTCAGACAAATTAATCCACTATTTCTGTCTCCAATTGAAAAAGAGGTGAAGAAATTATTCCAAGAAAAGATCATAGTTCCTCTTAGATATTCTAATTGGTTGTCTAATCTGGTTCCTGTCAGGAAGAAAAATGGAGAGATAAGATTCTATGTGGATTTTAGGAAAATGAACAGGGCATCTCTAAAGGATAATTATCCTTTACCTAAAATGGATTATGTTTTACAAAAGATGACAGGAGCTTATAGGATGTCCATGGTAGATGGATTTTCTAGGTATAATCAGGTCGCAGTAGAAAAGGAAGACCAAATTCACAACCCCATAGGGTAGTTTCATGTATGATAGAATGCCATTTGGACTTATGAATGCAGCTGAAACCTTTCAAAGGGCCATGGACATAACATTTGTTGGAGACAAGTATGTGGTTATATATCTGGATGATGTCACTGTTTATTCAAGTTTAGATGATGAACACTTAGAACATATGCAAATGAATTTTGAGAAATGTAGGAGGTATGACTTCTCTCTTAACCCCAAAAAATATTTATTTTTCTTGGGAGAAGGTAAATTATTGGGCCACATAGTTTCAAACAAGAGGTAAATATTGACCCAGCAAAAGTAGAAGAAATTCAGAAAATTCCTCTCCCCAGAAGCAAGAAATATCTTCAGAGATTTTTGGGAAAGATTAATTTTCTGAGAAGTTTTGTACCAAATTATGCAGAGATTGTTAGAACCATAACCAATATGTTGAAGAAAGACGCATAATTACAGTGGAATAAGGAAGCAAGAGAATCATTTTCCATAATAAAGGAGGATCTCTAAGAAGCTCCTATCCTAATTAGTCATGATTATCACAAGGCTTACCAAATATTTTCGTTTGCTTCCCCCTCTACTATTGCTGTTGTGTTATTGTAGAAAAATGAGGATAATAGAGAACAACCAGTGGCATTCTTGTGAAAATTTCTTACATATGTTGAGCTCAAATATAAAATTTTGGAGAAACAAGTATATGCATTGGTTAAAGAGCTCAAAGCCTTCAGAACTTATGTATTACAGTCTCAAATAACTGCATATGTCAACAACATTCCTGTTAAATATGTGTTGGTTCAAAGTGATGTGGAAGGGAAGAGAGGAATATTGATGGAAAAAATTCAGGAGTATGATTTGGACATTAAACCTACCAAACTAATCGAAGGGAAAGGTTTGGCAAAGTTGTTAGCAGAAACAAATTTTCAAGCATTGGGAATCAATCTGTTAGCACCAGTCGATGAAGTTGTCAATGAAGAAGGTCAAAATAAGCCCAAACCAAGTATTCAATACAAATTTTTGTGTTCATATTGTTATTTCCCTATACTACTAGTTTATTCCCTTATTGTTATTATTGTACCCCCCTTATTGTTATTTTTTTACCCCTATAACCCCAATATTGTTATTATTGTGCCCTCACATTATTATTCTTAGGTCAGCTAGGATTATATTGTGACCCCATGGGATCCTATATATAGAATGAGGTTTTGGTCATTTGTATCATCAAAAATTGTTCATTTATGTCATTTATTGGAGGTTTCCCCCTCGAATATGCTATTTTTAAGGCACTGATCTCTCTTTTTTTCTATTTTTGGAGCTGGTTTCATAACATTTGGTATCAAAGCTTTGGATTCCAGGGTTTCATTGCTCCAAACAGGTCATTGTGGAATTTTCGTTATACCCTTTTTTCTACGAAGTCTCAGAAGCTGAAATTTTTATAGAGCAAAGTCACAATCCTGAGGAACATTGTGGAAAAAGTTCAGATCTTGGTTCGAAATATTTTCAGAGATAAGATCTGTGAAAGTTGGGGATTTTTGCAAGCTACTGAATTGAACCTAAACAAGTGAACGTGGATCTTTAGCTATACCTTTATTTATGCAAGGGTTCAAAAGCTAAAATTTTCACAAAGTGAAGCTGCAATCTAGAGGAATGTTGTGGAAAAATTTCAGAGCTTGATTCGCAATATTTTCAAAAATAGGGTCTATGGAATTTATGGATTTTTCAGGCTCCCGAATTTCATTTCAAAGAAGCGACTGTGGGAAAATCGTCATAACTCCCTCTTTGAGCATTGGATTGGAATTCTGTAAAAAGTGTCCAAAAGTACACAAACTCTAGTTTCCTCTGTATCAATTTCAAAGCTGAATGAGTAAAAAGTGACACGTGGCATGACGTACAAGGTCACCCTACTGAACCAATACATAATTAGGTCATTATGGGAGATTTGGCATAAATTTTTCTTGAAGAATCCAAATCAGGTCAGACCGATAGAATTTTAAATAAGATTTAGAGTGCTATTACAAGGCCCAAATTCAGATATTGGAGATCTGAAATCATAGAGATAATTCAATTTCAATATCGAGCTCCTTAAAGGAAAGAAAAAGGTGTGTATTTTTTTCGAATTACATAAGTCGCATTTGAAAAAAATAGTTTGAATTTATTCCAAGGGTGTATTGAAGAATAGATATCAGTATTAGGTTCTAAAATTCCCCCTAAAAAGAATTCAACAGCCATTAAGCCCTCAGAAGGCTCTATTATGACTCTTGAAGATGAAGAAATGCAACATGAGATATCAAAATTACAAGAGAAACTACACCAAATTTCGCTATCGCAAAGAGCAACAAAAAATGAAATGGATAGTTTGAAGAAAGGCGTGGAAGCTAAGATGAATGGTTTGGAAGCTAATATGTATGGCATGGAAGCTAAGATGGATGAAATGGAAGCTAATATCGATGAAAAAATGAAAGAAAACATGGAAAACGTGAAGAATGATCTAGAAGTACACATCGAAGGTTTGGCAAAGTTGATATAAGAAATGTTTCCTAATGGAAAAAAGATAGTAGAGGAAACTCATGATGAGAACAAAATA
The DNA here is from genome assembly GCA_034641835.2 of Pinus albicaulis. Classification (NCBI taxonomy): domain Eukaryota; kingdom Viridiplantae; phylum Streptophyta; class Pinopsida; order Pinales; family Pinaceae; genus Pinus; species Pinus albicaulis. The sequence continues at coordinate 68,577,199 of MU968411.1, forward strand.
AACATTAATCATGATTTTATAAACCCTAATGTTGTTAGAAAATTATATCTTATGGAGCACTGCAACACATAAAATATGCGGAAAATACAAGCACACAAAAACACATAAAACCAGAGAGACACAGATATATGTGGTTCACCCAGTTTGGGCTACGTCCACCCCGAACAGCCAGTCCTTCCTTTCTATTATCTAGAAAAAAATGAAGAGACAAAACCTACAGCAGATCCATTGTAATATCCTCTGTTCTCTCTCACAGTCTCCCTCTCTATTTCTCACTTCGATAATACACATACAATACACAGCCGCAATACAATGCCCTCATAAAAGTGAGGGGTTGCCTTCTAGGGAAAAAAACCCTAATATAAACATAACTTCTACCATTAGATCATTTGCCTAATGAGCGGCCCAGATTGACTAGAAACTACTATACTTTTACAAGGTAATTTTAAATCTGTTTTTAGCTTGGGGGGCGCTGCCCCCGAAAACCTTCGCCAAGGGGGGGGCTCCAAAAAGTGCTTCCGCCCCCCCCTGGACCCCCCACGGCAGCGATTAATTACGGGCAGTGTTGCCGCTCCTTTTAAGGTATGGGGTTCCAACGCTGTGATACAAAGTAAACAAGATAATCAGGCTCCACACCCAACAATCTCCCACTTGGAGACTGATTGTAGCAACTCCATCACTGCTTCATTTGTTGGACAATGAATCCTCTTTGGACCTGGCTATTCCTCATATTCATTGTCATCCTTGAAGACCAATTGAAACTGAGCATGTTCTCAGTTTCTCCCTGGTTACAACTTTTGTTAGCATATCTGTAGGATTCTGGCTAGTGTGTATCTTTTCCAGCTTCAACTCTCCATCTTCCAATAATGACCGTATGAAATGGTACTTGAGATGTATGTGTTTAGTCCTAGAATGAAATGCTGATTTCTTTGCAAAATGAATAGCACTTTGGCTATCACTGTACCACCCCTGGACCCCCACGGCATCGATTAATTACGGGTGGCGTTGCCGCCCCTTTTAACGTACAGGGGTCCAACACTGTGATACAAAGTAAACAAGATAATCAGCCTCCACACCCAACAAATGTTGGATGGAAGAACCATCATATTCCAAAGATGGATATGAGGAAGTTTTATGGTAAGGATCTCGTAACATGGATACTACAGATGGAGCAATATTTTGATCTCAATAATGTGAAAAACACACAAAAGGTACGCATTGCAACTTTACACTTAGAACAAAATAAATTTGTATGGTATCAATGGCTTTTCTCCAGTAAAAAAATTGTCACCTAGTCAATTTTTACGGAGGAAAGGATAGCACATTATGAGGATACAAAAAGAAACACCTTCTTTAGCCAATTGATAAATCTCAAAAAAACGTGTTCAGTGGTGGAGCACATTGAGGGCTTCCAAAAATTTAACATAAGGGTAATTGATATTCTAGAGGAACACAGGATTGATGTCTTCATAGGGACTTTAAAGGATATCATCCAACATGATGTTCGTTTTTGGGACCTGATTCATTGGAAAAGGCATTCAGGTTGGCAAGAAAAATTGAATGTAAAATTATGGCGACAAGGAAGCCTACCACTCACATATATAAAGATGGAAGTGTTGCTACTCCTAGAATTCCACAACCTACAAGGTTGACACCTCAAAAATTGGAAGAAAATAGAGAAAAAGGGCTTTGCTATAGTTGTGATAGAAAATACACTAAAGGTCATAAGTGTGTTGAGAAGAAATTATTTTACGTAGATTTTGAAGAGGAAGAAGAAAATGAACAAGAATCTTCAAAAAAGAGGAAATACACCAGTAACCAGCCCTAGAAGAGGAAGAAATGAGTCTGACCATATCGTGTAATGAATTGGAAGGAATTACCACTCCTCAAACTCTCAATATAAAAGGACATATCAAGAAGAAAAAGGTAATAGTGTTGATTGATTAGGGTAGTACCCATAATTTTATTCATTGTAAGGTAGCCAAGGAATTGAATTGTTTCCTATACCTAGCACCAGAATTTCAAGTGATGGTTGCAAATGGAGGAACTATAAATTGCTTTGGAAAATGCCATAATATCAAGCTAACCATGGGGGAATATGAATTGAATAGTCCAATGCTTTCCATTCCAATGGGAGGTGTTGATGTTGTGGTTACAATATTTGGGGACGGTAGCTTTCAATTTTCAAGAACTTTTCTTGATTTTTTTTTCATAAGGAAAAGAAGTTGAATTATGGGGTATCTCAGGGAAGCTAGGAAAGATAATAAGCTCTAATGTCATGACAAGGCTTCTGAACAAAGAAAAATGAGGCGTAATTGCACAATTATGCTCACTATAAGTTCCAACATCAAAATCATCTATTTCTGTAGATCTCCAAAAAGTCTTGGAAAATCATTCCAAGGTGTTTAAAACTTCCAAAAGGACTCCCACCTATTCGTGATCATGATCATGCTATTAATTTTATTCCAGGAAGTGTTCCTGCAAACATCAGGCCTTATAGATATCCTTATGTCCAAAAGAGCGAAATTTAATGTATGATTGCAAAAATGTTAGAGGCTGGTATAATTCAACCTAGTCAAAGTTCTTTCCCTGCTCCAGTAGTATTGGTGCACAATAAGGATGGATCATGGCACATGTGTCTGGATTATATGGGGCTCAATAATCTCACCATTAAAGATAAATTTCCCATTCATGTGATTGATGAATTATTGGATTAATTACATGGAGAAATTTATTTTACCAAGTTGGATCTTCGTTTAGGATATCATCAAATTATAATGAAGAGTGAAGATATTCCGAAAGCAACATTTTGAATTCATGAGCATCATTATGAATTTTTGGTCATGCCTTTTGGCCTTACCAATGCACCTTCTACATTTCAAGGGTTGATGAATTCCATTTTAAAACCCTTCCTTAGAAAATATGTGCTAGTATTTTTTGATGATATACTAATCTATAGTAGGTCTTGGAAGGATCCTGTTCGACATGTTGAGAGGGTGCTCAAACTATTGCAGGAGAAACAATTATATGAAAAAAAATCCAAATGTTTCTTTGGAGTACAAGAGGTGGAATATCTGGGTCATATTGTATCTCATCAGGGTGTTAAGGTAGACCCTAACAAAATTAAATCCATTAAGGAATGGAAAGTCCCCACAACCATAAATAATTTGCGAGGATATCTCCCGTTAACAGGGTATTATCGCAAGTTTTTTAAGAATTATCCAAGAATAGCAGCACCTCTAACAACATTATTGAAGAAAGATGCATTTTCTTGGACTCCTGAAGCAACTAAGGCCTTTGAAAATCTTAAAGAGAAAATGTGCCTAACACCGGTCTTAGCTATGCCATACTTCACAAAAACCTTTAATGTGGAATGTGATGCCTCAAGAAATGGAATTGGTGCTATTTTAATGCAAAAAGGAAGAGCCATTTATTTTGAAAGTTGTCCAATCAAAGGAAATTATTTATAGAAAGCTATTTATGAGAAGGAAATGTTCGCAATACTACATGCACTAAAGAAATGGTGACCTTACCTAATGGGAAGATAATTCAAGGTAAAAAATGATCATGATAGTCTTAAACACTTTTTGGAACAAATACTATCTTCAAAAGAGCAGCAAAAATGGGTCACAAAGATGTAGGGTTATGAATTTGTTATAATATACAAAAAAGGGAAGCTAAATGTTGTTGCAGATGCACTCTCAAGAAAGAATGAAGAGGTGGAAGCATTTCTTTGTGCCATTTCTATTATCCAACCAGATTGGATAACCATAGCAAGGGATGAATGGAAGAAGGACAAAGAAGTGTGGACACTCATTCAAAAGTTGTAGCAAGATCCTAGTACATCTGGTACATTTAGTTGGAAAAATGATTCCTTATGGTACAAATATCACTTATATATTTGTAAGAATTCCCAACTAAAAAAAAGATTCTTTTGGAATTGCACACTTCTCCTTTAGGAGGACACTCAGGATTTTTAAAAGCTTACCAAAGGGTGAAGAAAGATTTTTTTTGGGATGGCCTTAAATCTGATATTCAAAATTTTGTGGCGGAATGTTTGGTTTGCCAGCAAATTAAAGTTGAGACAATTAAGACCCTGAGACTTCTACAACCTTCATCCATTCCAAGTAAACGTTGGGAGGATAATTCAATGGATTTTATCACAAGTTTACCTAAGTCTGAAGGAAAGAGAGTCATCATGGTGGTAGTTGATAGACTTACCATGTATGCCCACTTTTTTCCATTATCTCATCCATTTAAAGCAAGTACAGTTTCTACTATATTTATGGACACAATTCAAAAGTTACATGAAAACCCAAATATTATTGTGAGCGACAGAGATCCCATTTTTACTAGAAATTTTTGGACAGAGTTATTTTCTTCTTTGGGTAATCAATTAGATCATACCTCATCTTATCATCCTCAATCTGATGGTCAAACTAAGATAGTGAATAAACATTTGGAAGGATATCTTCATTGTTTTGTATCTGATAAAAAAACAGAATGGGTGAAGTGGTTACCTATCGTTGAATGGTGGTATAACACTTCCTTCCATACTGCAGCAAAAATGACCCCATTTATGGTACTTTATGGATATCATCCCCCATCCATCACATCATATTTAAGAGAAAATTCAAAGTTTCAAGCAGTGGAAGATCACATCGAGCATCAACAAGAAGTTCTCAAACTCTTAAATGATAACCTAAATTTGGCACAAAATCGAATGAAACAATAGGCAGATCAACATCACAGCGAGAGAATTTTTGATGTAGGAGACTAGGTATTTTTACGGCCACAAGCATACGAACAGATGTCCCTCAAGAAAGCTAAGAAGGATAATAAATTATCGCCAAAGTACTATGGTCCTTACAAGGTGTTGCAAAATATTTTTACTATGGCATACAAATTGGAGCTTCCTGATTCTTCACGAGTGCATCTAATTTTCTATGTTTCATGCTTAAAGAAGTTAATAGGTGAAAATATTCTAGTTCAAACAATATTGCGAGAACATTATGAGGAAGTAAAAATCATATTGGAACCTAAAGTAGTCATAGAAACAAGAACTCAATAGCTACGAAATCGATCAATTTCAGAGTATCACATCAAGTGGAAAAACTTACCCACTGAATATTCTACATGGGAGGATGAGAATTTTATACAGAAGCACCCAAAGCTACTCAAGCATTTATGACAACACTTTTTTGAAGGAGAGGGGCATGTTAGGTCCCTATATTACTAGTTTAGTCTCTTATTGTTATTAGTATAGCTCCCTTATTATTATTGTTGTACCCCTGTAACCCCAATATTGTTATTATTGTTCCCTTACATTATTATTGTTAGGTCGGCTAGGATTATATTGTGGCCCCATGGACTCCTATATATAGAAGGAGGTCTTAGTCATTTGTAGCATCCAAGAATTGTTCATTTATGTAATGTATTGGAGGTTGCCCCCTCTAAGAGGCTATTTCTAAGGAGTTGATCTCTCTTTTTTTCTATTTTTGGAGTTGGTTTCATAACACATATTGGTATAAAGATATTTTTCACTATCTATGTTTCTTTTCTTTTCCAAATTCAATGAATAGAAAAAAAATACAGAGCTATCAAAATTAAGTCTCAGCCATATGTCATAGTAGAGGAAAAATTGTACTTGAAAGATCCTATTGTTTTCTTATTGCTATCTTTAACTCAAGGAGAATCCATTGAAGTTACCAAAGATTACCATGAAAGTCTATGTGGAGTACATTACGGTTGGAAGGTCACAGCACATAAGATCCTCAAATCTATATTCTATTGGCCTACATTATTTGTAGATGTGTTCAGACTGATCAAAAGTTGTTAGAAATGTCAATTGTTTGCTCAAAAGAAGAGACTTGCTCCTCTGCCTCTAATTTCATTATTGATAGATGGACCATTTAGATAGTGGGGACTGGACTTTATTAAAGAGATCAATCCACCATCAAGTGGAAAGTTCAAATTGATTTTAACTTCCACTGACTACTTCAAATACTGGGTTGAAGCCATACCCACCAAGAAAGAAAATGACCAAGTGGTGATGAAGTTCCTAGAGGAGAATATTTTCAGCAGATTTGGCTTTCCAGTCAAGATTGTAATAGATAATGATTACGTATTCAATTTTTCTCGGTTCATTGAATTCTATAGATAGAAAATATTTCGCATTAATCACATCGTTAGGATTTGGTATATTTTACCAAATCATAATGATGTGATTAATCCGAAGGATTTCCTATCCACATTATGGATCACAAAAGTCTTAGATCTAACATCATTGATTTATGTCAAAATTATGATGTGGTTTTGCCACATTATACAACCTACCATCCACAAGGGAATGGATTGGCAGAGTCCTCTAACAAAACTTTGGTTAGAATCCTAAAGAAAACCATCACTGAAAATCAGAAGGACTAGGACTTAAAACTTAAGTTTTCTCTTTGGGAAGTTCGGGTTACTACTAGAAGGTCCACTAGCATATCTCGTTTTGAGTTGGTATATGGAACACAGGCATTATTTCCTAGTCAATTGGCTAAATTTGTGATTACTTTTATTTAGGAAGCTCAAAAAGAACCCAATGCTCTGGTTAGAAGGACGAATAAAGTAATTGAGTTAAGTGAAAAAGGAGATAAAGTTAGAGATAACTTAATTACTTATCAAACAAAGATGAAGACCATTTTTGACAGGAAATAAAAGGAAGTTATATTTCAAGAAGGATAATTAATATTGAGATGGGACAACAGAAGGGAGGATAAGGGAAAGAATGGTAAATTCGATCCTCTTTGGTATGAACCTTACAGAATCACTGAAGCTAGATCAAGTAATACTTTTGTCTTGGAGAATATAGATGGAGAATCTCTGCAACTATCTGTCAATGGGTAGTATTTAAAGCAATATTTTCAACATTAAGAGAAATTCACCCACCATTGTAAATACCAGATTTCTCATGGTTCATATGTCACTAAAGAAATTTTTGACTCCGTGCCCAAGGTGAAGGCACCAATCTGTGGTTCTTAGCAGTTTCGTGGGAAAAAGAACTATTCCTAGGTGGAGCCAGATGTTGTGGTTCATTTCACATTTATTTTTATTTTTAAATCATTCTCAAAATATAAAAAATATATAATATTGTGAAAAATAAAAAGTGAAATAATATTTCATATGCTAAGATTCATTGGAAATTTATATGTAAAACACTAATGTTGGTTAAGAGCATGTGAAAGGTCGGTCCGACCACAGTCTTTAAAAAGCGTACAAGTTTTCGAGAAGATATTAGATGAAAACTGATGGAGGAGGATTAGGAGGAACCCGCGGGCAAAAATGGCTTGATTGTTAATTTATGGGGTGCCCCCATAGTTGATCATGACATAGGCCTGTTGACTAAAATCAATGGCCTACGATCACTGTAGTAGCAAAGAGTTGTTGAACCTGCTGTACCGAAGGTGCCCCAGCGGTGATGCAAGAAGTTGGAGGATGATGTCAGCAAGCGAGCTAACTCATTCTCTCTATTAGTCCCATACATGTCTATTCATTGTCTTGTCAAGCAATTAATTATTTTTTTTCCCCAGTTTTCCCACTACGCCTATAGATATTGAATCAAGACCATTATTTTTTCACTTGTTCACTCCAGTTGAAATTGTCTCAATCATCCTAGTCACCCTTCACCTTCATTTACAGTCATTCAAGTCTTCATCCTGAGTGTTATTGCGGCCAAGTCATCCCTGTCTGGTTCAGCAAGTCACATTACCCTCATGGACATATAGAAAGGTATCATAGACACCAGGTGCACATTTGAACACTTACCTATGTATTAGCAGGTTATCCTCAACCAATATAATTCTCATGTTTTTACAGCCATGGTTAGGTCTGGAGCATTGTCTTCTTGTATTCCAAGGACCCATCTTGTTCTCGAATTCATTCACTGGTTAGCTTTATCTTTATACACTGGGAAATGTTTTATCATGAACCATTTAGGAGAGTGTGTCTTTTAGGTGTCCTACTTGTTAATCTGTCAATAATTTTTCTACCTTGAGTTAGAAGCCTATTTTAGTTCCATTGAAGAGTATTTGGTAGCTCATTATGACAATCTTGTAGGGAAAGAATTCACATAGTGATTTTCTTGCTGACGCCAGAAGCAAGAAAGTTTTCTCCGGATGAAAAGGTATTCTCTTTGGAAATATTTGATGCAAAAATTAAACATGTTTTGCAATTTTTATCAAAAATTCTTTGGAAAGAGGATTCTTCATATATTGAAATATCAATACTGGGATTGTTTGATTTAATGATGAAGCCTGAAGTAGTATTAGATACTCCATCATTTTGGGAAGAGAATATCAGCTCTCAGTTCATGTGTTTAACTTTAACATTTCCATTCAAATTTCCCTCAGTTGTTACATATTTGTTCATGTATCAAAATGCAGAGGAAGTTTTGAATTTAGGATTTAATTTCATGGATTCAAGTAAGAGAAGGCAATCAGTAGTGTTTTGGACTAAACTAGTAAGGAATGAACCTAATGATGGGGGGATTTTTGACTTTGTTTCTTACTATTTACCAATTGCTTATAAATTTTCTAATGGGGCTACTCCCCCATGTTTTATGCCTAGAGCGAAGAATTCCTTCAACTCGGTAGCAATTGCAGGTATGGGGACTAGTTTATTTTTTAATATTATTCAGAGGTTAGGTTGTATGGGCTTGGGGTTGAATCTTACAGACTACCTACATTTGTTCCCATGAGGATGTTTTCCTTAGAATTTACAAGGAAGTTTTTAAATGTTGATTAGAATCATTTTGTACCAATGAAGAAGGGTCATATGTTCAAATTACCCATGATTTTTGGACCTTTCATTGTAAATATGAGGCAAGTTGCAAAGAAAGCCAATCAAAAGCTTGAAGACATGCATTTATTGTTGGGTGAAAAGTGGGCTTATGTCCCACATCAGGTGATTTCTAAAAGAAGGATTGAAAATGGTTATTATGCCTATATTCATGAGAGTAAGCCAGAAATTAAGAAATTGGCTAATAAGGGTTTTGTAGGGAATGATAGCACTAGTATAGAAACTCCTACTGTCTTTGAAAAGGGAAATAAAAGAGATAGAGAAAATAATGATGATACAAAGGAGAAAAGAGCTGAGAAGTGGGCTAAGCTGAGTGAAGAAGTACCATATATACAACCTGGATTGACAATTCAATTGGGAGAAATTCAGAATACACCAACTTCACCATCCAGACATGAAGCTATTCATGAGCAGGTACCATTAATTAAACAAGTTTTTGCCCAAATTGCTGAAAAGAATCAGAGGATAAGGGAAAGCATGGAGGCTCAAGATGAGTCTCAAATCACCTTTGATCAGACTAGGTTATTGACTACTATGGATTTAGAAAAGGAGCAACTAAAGATCGATTTTTCACACCCATATGAAATGACAGTAGGGTCATCAATAAATTTGAAGACTGTCAATTTGACTGTTGATGTCAGGAAGATTCCCTTACATGAAAAAATAAATTTACATATGAAAATTGGTTTATTGATTGCTAATGATTTTAATAAAACTAGTGCAGCTGCAAGCCAAGCTGAAAGCATGCTGGAAAAGGTGATAAAGAAGATGAAGCTGAAGAAATCTAATTCTAGAGCTCTCTCTACTCAAAATGAATAACTAAAGAAGATTATTATCAAAATTGGAGTAGACCCCACTGATAGATCAACTGTGCAGAAGTTATTACAGAGTGTAGAATCAGATGTATTTTTACTCAGATAGAAGCTAAAACTTCCTACTGGAGAACACACAATGGCAGCTAAGGTAGTAGAATTTGAGTATGAAAAAGAGAAAATTTTACAGCAGATGTTAAAGAAAGATGAAGATCTTGCCAAATTGAAAGAAGTAGTAACTAGGCTATAGGGGTAGATTGACTCTCAAGTCTTCACCATAATTTTATCAGTTGAAACTGATGATCCAGTAGCAAAGATATCACAATTGAGTGCAGAATTGAAGATGGCATAAATTGACAGAAAGAAAGCTAAAAATTATATTGATACATCTATGAAGGTTATAAGGGAATTGATGATGAATTTTTTATATCAAAGGATACTGCAGATAAATATAGAAAAAATTATTAGTGAGCCTGTGAAGAAGTCAAGTATCTCAAGGAAAATATGAAAGGGAAAATGTCCCTGATTGAAGCCAAGCATATACTTTGGAATGAGATTATTGGAGTGATGAAATAGTTTGGGAGTCTTTAGTACTTATTTTAGAGGAGAAGAGTATAATCAAAGATCTGGAAGAGCTTGTTCTAGATGATAAGCAGAAAATGAAGGATAGAGCCATCTAGGATAAGAAGTTAATAGATTTTACTAACTCCAAGTCAGATCAAGAACTAAATGAGCATGAAATAAAAGATAGAACATTATGTGTTATTGAAATTTAAAATGTGATAATAAAGAGCGCACACAGGAAGTCAACATAAAAGAGATTGACAGAGATAAAGCAAGCTGTGGATAATTTTAACACTTTATTTGACAAGAGAACCAGGGCTTTTTTTCCATATTTTTGGGACCTGCAGGGTAATTTATTGTCCTGGGAAACATATGAAACTTTGTTAGTAGATGCAAAAAGCATAGTTGATAATTCTCATGAGAAAACTGCAGTGTTAAAGTGGACAACAACTATCAATTTCCTACATAAATATTTTCAATTGTTATGGATGGTCAAGGCATTATTTGTGGATAAGCCTTCTTATATTAGAATTACTTATTTTAGACTGGAGCATCATAAGCTAATTAATGCACCAAGGAAAAATGTTGAAATTTGGAAGAAATATAGAATATGGATGACCAATCTTCTTGAAGATGCACCAATAGTAGATGATATTCAGAAAACTACATCAGAAGTAAAGAATACATCAATAGTGAAAGGATTCACATCAGCATCAAAGGGTAGCACATCAACAGCTAAAGAATTTCACAATTCATCATGATATTTCTTTCTATTATGGTATTTTCTTTCTGTTTGTAGAATGAGGTTGTAATATTACCCTCGAATGTAATAAAAGTAGTTGATAGGGGAAAGAAGTAGTTTAGGTAGTTTCAATAAGTTTTGATAGTTACAAACTATCTTTCAAAGTATTTAAGAAGAGAAAAATGAAGAAGAGGATTCCGAGTTTTCGACCTCTGGAAGGCTACAATTTTGTACTTATTTTCTGATGAATTAATGAAAGAAGTATCAAGTTTCCTGTAGCTGTTGATGGTGATTCGTATTTCCTATGTCATATTGTGTTATTTATTATTTGAATGAAGTGAATTAATGTAGTTGTCAGTCTCTTAATTACATTTGTAAGTAAGAGTTAAATAACCTTAATATGAGCTCCTTCACTCCAAATTTTCTTTCCTCACAGATTCATTCTGAGGCTTAAAGTAATAGATTCTGTGTTACAACATATTCTTTTGATTTCCCCAACAATTCTTATTTCATTCAGATATCAATAGTTAATGGCATTGAGGAATCTTTTATTACTTCATATTTATGAGGGTTTTAAAGAATTAATTTCCAAAGGTTAGAAAAAATACTTCATAATATAATTATTTCTGTGACATAATTTTAAAATGTCTTAAGCACTGATTCCTTTCCATAACCAAGGAATTGTCTCTTAGAACCAACACCACCAAACCAATTTGTCAACTCATTCATGAGTTTGGATTTAAATACCAGATATTCCTATTATATAAAACTTTACCAGAGATGCTAAATTTATTTACCAATTCACAACACTTTGTTGTAGCCCAAAAGGCTTTTACCTCCATGGGCCTTTCAATAAAGAATGTTTCCAAATTTACCTCCATGGGCCTTTTCCTTTTTTTTTAAACTCTGCCAAATCTATTGAATTGGAATTTATAACTATTTTACTAGCACCATACCTGTTATTTTCTATAATACAGGGTATCCATGATCATCAGTCAAAGGTTCTAGGTGATTATCCCTTTTATGTCTGATACAGGCTAAATATCGTTGCAAACAACTCTGTGCCATTTTTAGAGTTTCTACATGAAACATAAAATAATATCCTAGAAGCTAGTGCTATTAGGTCCCTATAATACTAGTGTAGTCCCTTATTTTTGTTATTTTAGCCCCCTTATTGTTATTTTTGTACCCTTGTAACCCCCATATTGTTATGTGCCCTTACATTATTATTGTTAGGTCGGCTACAATTATATTCTGACCCCATGGAATCCTCCATATAGAAATGAGGTTTTGTCATTAGTATCATCCAAGAATTTTTCATTTATCTAATGTAAAGGAGGTTTCCCACTCGAAGTGGCTTATTTCTAAGGCGTTGATCTCTCTCTTCTTCTATTTTTGGAGTAGGTTTCATAACATTTGGTATCAGAGTGTTGGATTCTAGGGTTTCACTTCTCCAAACAGGTCATTGTGGAATTTTATGTATAACACTTTTTCTATGAAGGTTTCAATTCTAAAATATTTACCACGAGAAGTTGAAATCCAGAAGAACTTCATGTAAAAATTTCAGATCTTGGTTTGCAATATTTTTGGATATATGATCTGCAGAAGTTATGGTTTTTGTAGGCTCCCAGATTTCATCTAAAAGAGGTGACCTTAGGAAAATTTTCCTAGCTCTCTCTCTGAGCATCATATTGGAATTTTGTAAAAAGAATCCAAAATTACATGGAATTTACTTTCCTGTGTAACATGTTCAGAGCCAAAGGAGGAAACCATGACACGTGGCACGTCGTACAAGTTTTCTCTACTGAAGTAGTCCATAATTAGGTCATTGTGGGAGATTGGGCATAAATTTGACTTGAAGCATCCAAATCAATTCAGACATATGGCATTCAAAAGAAGATTCATAGGTCTATGATAGGACTAAATTTCAGATATTGAAGATCCGAAATCACAGAGATAATTCAGTTTCAATATCGAGCTCCTCAAAAGCAAGAAAAAGGTGTGTATTGTTTATCAAATTTCATAAGTCTTCTTTGAAACAATCAGTTTGAAGTGATTCGAAGGCAATATTGAAGCATATATATCAGTATTGGATTCTAAAATTCCCCCTAAAAGGAATTCAACACCCATTAAGCCCTCAGAATACTCTATTATGACTCATGAAGAGGAAGAAGTGAAACATGATATATCAAAATTACAAGAGCAAGTGCACCAAATTTCGCTCTTGCAAAGAGCATAAAAAAATGAAATGGAAGTTTTGAAGAAATGTGTGGAAGCTAATATCGATGGTTTAAAGAAAGGCATGGAAGCTAAGATGGATGAAATCAACGAAAAAATTAAAGACAACATGGAAGACATGAAGAATGATCTAAAAGCAGACATAGAAGGTTTGAAGGAAGGTTTGAGAAAGTTGATACAAGAAATGATTCGTAACAGAGAAAATATAGTAGAGGAAACACATGATGAGAAAAAAATAAATATTAATCATGATTTCATAAACTCTAATGTTGGATGTAAGACCCACCATATTCAAAACATGGATATGAGGAAGTTTGATGGCAAGGATCTCGTAACATGGATACTACATATGGAGAAATATTTTGATATCCATTATGTGGAAAACACAAAAAATGTTCGCATTGCAACTTTACATTTAGAATAAAATACATTTATATGGTATAGATGGCTTTTCTCTCACAAAAAAATTGTCACTTGGTCAATTTTTATGGAGGAAATAATAGCACATTATGAGGATACAGTGAGCAACACCTTCTTTATCAAATTGATAAATCTCAAACAAAAGGGTTGAATGGTGGACCACGTTGAGGACTTCCAAAAATTTAATATAAGGGTAGCTAATATTCTAGAGGAACATAGGATTTATGTATTAATATGGAATTTAAAGGATAACATCCAACATGAGGTTCTCTTTTGGGAACCTAATTCATTAGAGAAGGAATTCAAGTTGGCAAGAAAAATTGAATGTAAAATTAGGGTGACAAGGAAGCCTACCACTCACATCTATAAAGGTGGAAGTGTTTCTACTCCTAGACTTCCACAACCTACAAGGTTGACACCACAACAATTGGAAGAAAAGATAGCAAAAGGGCTTTGCTATAGTTGTGATAGAAAATAAACTAAAGGTCATAAGTGTGATGAGAAGAAATTATTTTACATAAATTGTGAAGAGGATGAAGAAAATGAACAAGAAACTTCAAAAGAAGAGGATATACACGAGGAACCAACCCTAGAGACAAAATAAACGAGTTTGACCATATCCTATAATGCATTGGCAGGAATTAACACTCCTCAAACTCTCAAAGATAGAAGGACATATCAAAAAGAAAAAGGTAACAGTGTTTATTGACTCGGGTAGTACCCATAATTTTATTCATTGTAAGGTAGCCAAGGAATTGAATTTCTTCCTATACCTAGCACCAAAATGTCAAGTGATGGTTGCAAATGGAGGAACTATAAATTTCTCTAGAAAAATCCATAATATCAAGCTAAACATTGGGGAATATGTATTGAATATTCCAATTCTTTCCATTCCAATGGGAGGTGCTGATGTTGTACTAGGAGTACAATGGTTACAATCATTGCGGATTGTAGCTTTTAATTTTCAAGAAATTTTCTTGAAATTTTATTTGGAAGGAAAGGAAGTTGAATTACTAGGTATCGTAGGGAAGCCATGAAAGATAATAAGCTCTAATGTCACAACAAATCTTTTTAAAAATGAGAAATGAGGCATAATTGCACAATTATGCTCACTAGAAGTTCCAACATCGAAATCATCCATTTCTCTAGATCTCCAAAAATTCTTGGAAAATCATTCCAAGGTGTTTGAAACTGTCAAAGGACTCCCACCTATTTGTGATCATGATCATGCTATTCATTTGATTCCATGATTTTTTCCTCCAAACATCAGGGCTTACAGATATCCTTATGTCCAAAAGAGTGAAATTGAATGTATGATTGCAGAAATGTTAGAGGAAGGTATAATTCAACAAAGCCAAAGTTATTTCTCTGCTCCAGTAGTATTGTTGCACAAGAAGGATGGATCATGGCGCATGTGTCTGGATTATAGGGAGGACAATAAGCTCACTATTAAAGATAAGTTTCGCATTCCTGTGATTGATGAATTATTAGATGAATTACATGGAGAAATTTATTTTACCAACTTGGATCTTCGTTTACGATATCATAAAATTAGAATACAGACTTAAGATATTACAAAAACAACATTTCGAACTCATGAGGGTCATTATGAATTTTTTGTCATTCCTTTTTGCCTTACCAATGCACCTTATACATTTCAAGGGTTGATGAATTCCATTTTCAAACCCTTCCTTAGAAAATTTGTGTTAGTATTTTTTGATGATATACAAATCTACAACAAGTCTTACAAGGATCATGTTAAACATGTTGTCAGTGTACTCAAACTATTGGAGGAGAAACAATTATATGGAAAAACATCCAAATGTTTCTTTGGAGTACAAAAGGTGGAATATCTAGGTCATATTGTATCTCACAAGGGTGTTAAGTTAGACCCTAACAAAATTAAAGCCATTAAGGAATGGAAAGTCCCCACAACCATAAATCAGTTGCGAGGATTTCTCGGGTTAACAGGGTATTATTACAAGTTTGTTAATAATTATGGGGGAATAACATCACCTCTAACGGCATTATTGAAGAAAGATGCATTTTCGTGGACTCCTAAAGCAACTAAGGCCTTTGAACATCTTAAAGAGGCAATGTGCCTAGCACTGGTCTTAGCTATGCCAAAATTCACAAAAACCATTATTGTGGAATGTGATGCCTTAGGAAATGGAATTGATGATGTTTTATTGCAAGATGGAAGACCCATTTCTTTTGAAATTCGTCCAATAAAAGGAAATGATTTATAGAAATCTATTTATGAGAATGAAATGTTGGAAATAAAACATGCACTAAAGAAATGGTGACCTTACCTAATGGGAATACACTTCAAGGTAAAAACTGATCATGATAATCTTAAATACTTTTTGGAACAAAGAATATCTTCAGAGCAACAACAAAAATGGGTGAGAAAGATGTTGGGCTATGATTCTGAAATCAACTACAAAAAAGGAAATCTAAATGTTATTGAATATGCACTCTCAATAAATTATGAAGAGGTGGAAGCATTGTTTGTGCCATTTCTATTATCCAATCAGATTGGATAACCGAAGCAAGTGATGGATGGAAAATGGACAAAAAAGTGTGGACACGCATTCAAAATTTGCAACAAGATCCTACTATATCTGATACATTTAGTTGGAAAAATGATTCCTTATGGTACTGTTGTGACCAGCAACAACCCCCCTTTTTATTTAATATTAGTAATAATACTAAATAAATGAGGACCCTTGGTTAAAAATCCAAAAAATCAATTAGGATTTGTTTTCCTTTTCTAATAAAACTTTCTATCATAAACCTATGGAAATCCCTTAGAAAGAATATTAAGAAACACTTAAGTTTATGATAGATTATAATAAAATTGCTCTTTAAACAAGATAGCGCATCCATAACAAAATGGTATATATCTTTTATAAAACGCATTGGTCACAGATCGCATAGCGCAGAAAACAGAAATGATTAATGAATATCTTTTGTGCTCTTTTCAATTATGTGCTTTTGTGATTTTGCGACATGCGCTTTTGCGATTTTGCGATATGCGCTTTTGCGCTATTGCATAATTTCCGCTTTTGCGCTATTTTCATAACCGCGATGACTTCATTTTGCGATATTGCGACATTGCGATATTGCGATATTCCGCAGCAAATCGCAGATCGCAATGTCGCAGATTCATGTAGGCATGCTATCCCAAGGCAATCTTCCCATATGTCAAATCCGTTATGCGCTTTAATAATTAAATTAAATGATTGGATTGATTATTAATGGCAAATGAGATTGTGTTTGGATTGAAAGTCGTTTCACAATTAAAATATTATATTTCATCCGCTTTCACATTTAAAACAATCTCATCACCTTTCTTATGCCATTACTCTCATTTACTCGTAAAACGCAGGCACGAAGGAGCAAACGTCTATACAAAGCTTCCACTAAACACTATGGGTAAGAAGGAGAAGAGCTCAAATTTTGAAAACAAAGAAATGGCTTCGCTATATGCAGACACCGCCTATAATAAGGATGTCGGTATATCCACTTGGGAAGGAATGTATAATCTGTTAGAAGAAGAAAATCTTGTGGTGATAAAAGTTGCAGCTACAGCAGGTTCCAAGAATACGTCTGAAGCAACCCTTAGAGACTTGGCTTGCTCATTTCTGCATAGAATAGCAGCAAGGCCAAGGATTTTCCCATATACAGACATGGTGATATGGGTGCTGGATAGCACCGATATTTTAGACAGACAATTCAGAACTCCATCTGAAGAGCTAATTGGGTCATTCACCATAGAAGATCTGAGATTAATGTATAAGTTTCCAGAACCTCAGGCGACTTACAACAAACAATTCATGGAAGATTTTGCCAAAGAACATGCAAATTTGGCAGAATGCACAAAGGAGTGGACCAAAAGAAGTGAACCATTGAAGAAAAACAAACAAGGTATGTACAACACGGGTTCACTTACCTCTCCTTATTGTTTTACTGCTGCCATGTTATGCAGGCTTTTTGGAAAGCCTAACATAAATATGATCTTACCCGAATGGCTTCCTTTGTTGAATGCGGCTGTTAATTCTACAATTGTAGACTGGGCCAAAATCCTATCTGATAATTTGACCACTGCTATTTTTCACTACCGGTCTAAACGAAATGTTTCTCAGCGGGTTTATCCGCCTTTTTATTTATCTGCTTATGTCATGGATGCCATCTTCTATGTCTCTAAATTCCCTGTGATTGGTTGGCAATGGACTATCCACGATCCTTTGCCCATTCATGTGTACCATAAAGAACTATGGGAGTCTAAGTTTGTCGCCCATTTTTACCAAAGTTGTCATGGAATAATGCTGCAATTATACAGAACATTGTATAATAAGGATGCCCCAAGGTTATCCTCAGAAACAGAGGTTGATATTTTACCCATCGCAAGATGGTTTCGAGAAGAATTGTTCACTTATATTAGGGTTTTTGGAAGTTATGCTTCTCCCCATGTGTTACCCCTATATGTTCCAGATAGACTTGTAGCTCGGGAAATTGCTTATCAGACTTGTGGCCAGGGAGGTATAACAAAAGATTTAAAAGAGAAGAAAAAGGGCATTTGGCCACAATTTCCCGTAAAATGTGGAACATTTTCACTGTTTGATATTGGTCATGCATTTCAAGAGAAAGGCAACATTACATGCCTACAGCTGTTCAAATTTTCGAGAAGGTTATTCGACCCAAATGATATTGTTAAGAATTTTACCAATGCAATCAAAGTAAGGGAATTTTCCGGGGAACAGGATCTTTTTGATGATATGTTCCAAGCAAGAAATTCATTCAACGAAGTTTTGAATTCAGCTCAAGCACAACTATCTCCAGAGGAATTTCAGGAATTCAAGCTTTACAGAGAAAGAAGACTAATTCCTATTCCTTTGGATAATCTATGCTTAGAGCCCGCAAGGGAGCAAACTCCTAGTGTTAGTCTTAACGGCAGTTCAAGTACAAGTAAATATAAATCAAAATCTGACAGAGATTCTGAACATTCCAATAAGTCTAAAGAAAAGGAAGATAAAATGGAAGAATCGATTAAATATTCTGCACAATCAAAAGAACTTACTCAACAACAAATTTTGACTTCTCAACAGACAAATCCTCCTCCAACCAATGTACAGAAATAGCCAGTCGCCATTGAGTTAGAAAAAGAATGGGAAACCTTTAACCAATTGATTAATGTAGAAGGACAGAATGTATAGACCCCTGTCCAGACAACCAAAGTTTTGAACACAGGAACAAGTAGCACAGTCACAGTGACAGAGCACATACCAATCACACCCTCCTCTGAAATTGTACTTAATGTAGAGGAAATTCCTCCTCTGGATTTATTCTATAGTCCAAAATACAAAGAAGTAGTGAAAAGACAGAGGAAAAAGAGAAAAATAGAAAGTGCAATTGCTACTGAAGAAGAACAAGTAGATGTTTTGTCAAAAGATCCTGCCACAGAGCCTACTCATAATCTCACTAAGTTATCTCAAATAACAGGAGCTTATGCTTCTGCAACAATTGATAAAGCATTTGAGATACAACTTTTGCTGAATGAAAAAGAAGAATAGGTAAAAGCTCTGCAACAACAACTGCAACAGGTGTAGGCCAATAAGGAAGCACAATTGAAACTTGAAGAGTTACAACAACAACTTCAAGAAATGCAAATAGGACATCAAAAAAGCCTGGCTGATAAAGAAAAACAAATACAGATTCTCCAAGATCAGCATAAAGATGATCCTAAGCTTCCAGAATTCATTTCAGAAACTATCTCTTTGAACAATCAACTACTGCAACAAGAGGAAGTTTTCTGCCAAAAAATCTTGCAATGGAATTCTTTGTGCCAAGAGAGCGATAAAATCACAAATCATGTCGTAGATTTACGAAATGATTATGATTTTATTAATGAAAAGATCAATGATTATCTGGCATGGAAAAAGACAGAAGAAGGCAGAAAAGCTGGTGCACCCATCGTTAATGAAAACCATAAAGAAATACTGTTCAATAACTGAGATGCACAAATCAGAAGGGCAGAAAAGGCAGCAGAAGAGGCGGCTACAGCAGCAAACACTCTCACTGATTGTGTAAATGAAAATTTACACAAAGCTAATTTGATCCCAGAAACTGTTCCAGGATATCTCCCATAGGCAAATCAACTGCAAACAGAATGGAGGCAAAAGGCAGAAGAAAGAGAAAAATCCATCCAAGGGCTGACAAGATTGAATTGGGACTCATACTGGATGTACTTGGTGAAGCCACACAGTCAGCACAGTGCGCTCAATTGTATCATCAATGCCACAGAGAAGATTGCTCCTACGCTTGCCGACTCTGTCTTTTCAGGACAGTTGAATTCTGAAGTCGGTCAACCGCATCTTCTCAAAACTATGCTAGATGCCTGCAAACTTAAAGATCAAGTTAATAGATAGATAGATTTAGTTTTAATTTCACCGTATTTTAGCCTAGGAAAAGGACGGTCATTGAACCGAATCCTTAATTTTTGTAATAAACTATTTTTAGAGTTAGTTAAGTAGTATTTAAACCCCTCTCATGCATTTAGAGAGGGGTCCTGGATCTTAATATTTTTGGACTTGGAGATTGCATTTCTGTACTCCATTGTCTTATATTTTTTTTAAAAAGGATCACATCTGGTGATTTTCATGCGGAATTATCTTTGAAGTGTTGCATTTCTGTACCTTGGAATTTGATTTTGCATCATAGTTACTGGATAGAGTATCAGATTGCATTTGAAATTCCTCAAGATGAACAAGGTATTTCTATCTTTTCACTGTTGATTTCTTTTGTCTTATGATATTCGTTTTAAAATTTCTATCATTTATATGTATATTTGTTTTCACAACGCTTCCTTTTATATATCATTTCTGAGTATAATTGAAACGTTATTTTTCATAATTACATGTAGATGGTATACAATGATGAATGCAATATGTTAATACAACTCTGTTTAATTTCTTAAACAGAGTTATCTTTATTTGTTTCTGCACATTTCAATTTAATTAATAATACATTTTCATGGTTATTGTTGAATTGGAACAATCTTAAGTTGTATTCACATATAATTACCCGGGTTAGTGTTAGAATTTCTTTATCAGTATTTAGCTTAAATTAGATAGTTTTACTTTAGTTAATTTAGTCCCATTTCCACCCATCCAATCGAATCCATTTAGTTACAAGGAAACTGGTCCTTTAAATCCAGTCGGAGCCACCATACCAAACGGAAAAGGAGCTGTCTTAAGCTCCCGACCGGGTGGTTTTCCCCGATGTTTGAAGCAGAGATTTTCTAGGCTTCAACATTTTTGGCGCTAGAAGGAGGGCCTGAGCTATGAATGGCAAGTAAATATTTATCCACAAGCCATTCTGAGAGCAAAACACCCTCATTGACTTCTTCAATTTCTTCTGAAATTCAAAATCCTAGAGAAGAAATTGCAGAAAATATTCAAACACCCACTACCAAAATCTCAAAACATTCAGACAAACAACATCCTGAGTCTCCTGAAGTTCAAGATCTAATTCATAAATTGAAAGGATTCTCATTATCTCTTAAAGAGTCTGAAATATCTGAAGGTAGTGTTACTTTAAAATTTGTTTCTTCCAAGCCTCTTACTAGGCTTCAAAGTGAAAAACTTGGTATTTCTCCGAAAGAATTCCCTTTACCTAGTAGATTCAAGACAAGAAAAACTCAATCGGAATCAGTAAGTAATACCTCTAATATTCAAATATCTGTTTCCGAAATCCCAACTCAACAAAGTACAGTTGTTTCCATATCATCTCCACAAACATCTTCTCCTCAATCCTCATCAATCTCAACATCATCTATTCCAACCACTTCTATTCAAATACCACCAGTTTCTACTATTCCTCCAATAGTCGTCCCAATAATGGCACAAAGACCATGGTCTACTCCAGGAGCAGTCAACATGGCTGCACCTTTACATGATTTACCAGACAATCCTGGAAAATGGCTTCCAAAGTTTAGCCCAAATCTTAACATTCAAGCTGAAGAACATATCAATAACTTTATGCTGGCTATTAATTTGAATGGAGTCATACACGAAGATGTTGTAGTTAGATTATTCCCATATACTCTTCAGGGAGTAGCAGGATCATGGTACTTTTCGTTACCATCAGGATCCATAACAAGTTGGGACATTTTTGCAGATCATTTTTTGACCAAATTTGGAGATGACCGATCAATTGCAACTTTACTCAATGATCTCTCAAATTTGAAGATAGAACCCAAGGAACCTATAAAAGAATTCAATGCTAGATTCAACAAACTCTTGAATAAAATTCATACAGATTCACAACCCAGTGAACAAGTTAGAATTGAATGGTATATAACTGCCTTACCCTCAAACATAGCAATTTTCGTAGACAGAGCTGCAAAGCCTACATTAGCTGAGAATATGAAAGAAGCTATTGCAGTGGAAAAACGTATTACTTCTCTGGAAAATAAAAATGTTATGGAGGAAAGGAAATCAAAGAAAGTCAGCTTCAAAGATGATTCAAAGAAAAAGGCCAAAGATCCATACAACATGGAAGGTTTACAGAAAGTTCTTAAAACCATGTCAAATGAAATGGTTGAAATTAAAAAACAAGTGGCTGAAACTTCTACCAAGAAACCATTCCAAAATTTCAGAAGAAACCAAGTTGAATCTAAACCTCCTAATGCAATCTCTAATGCAGAATCAAAAGAAGAGGAAGAAGAAGAAGATACATCTATAGTATCAGATCAAGAAGATGAAAATGAAGAAATAGCTGAATTGAATGGAATGTGGGATTTTATTCTCCCTAATTCTGATAGAGAAGAAGCTATGCCTGTAAGTACTAGGAGTAAATCTACAGCAGAACCAGTGCAAACAGTTCCTAAAAAGAAAATTACAACTCCAAGTACCAAAGACAAACCCACTGTGAAGAAAACTTCTCCATCACCTACTCAAAATCAGCCATCTTCTTCTAATCCTCCCACATCAACAGCAAAGACTTTAGTAGTGTCAGATCCTATGGAATACAATATTGTCGAAGACATGAAAAAGATCAAAGCCAACATTTCCTTACATGAACTCAGCAAACTAAAACACCAGCAAAAGTTTCTATTGAAAGAATTAAATGCTACACCAATTGCTCCTTTACCAAGCGGTGTAGTTGCAAAAGCAGCAAGAGGAACTGGTAAGCCACCAGATAAGGTAGATGCTACTGATACTGTGCTTATTGGGGAAAAGTCAAATTCTCAAACTCCTCCTTTTCTTTTGACTTATGAGATGTACAATAAAAATCTGCACAATTGTTTGATTGATTCTGGAGCTTCCTCCAATATAATGCCTACTTCTGTCTGTGCCAAATTGAATATTGAACCACAGAAATCAGCAGTTCATATCGTCCAATTGGATCGCTCTAAAGTTCAAGTTATAGGGGAAATCAATTCAGTCACTATCAGATTAGCTTCCGATCCTAGGATTGTCCAAATAATTGATATTTTGATTGCTGATATTCCTAAATTCTATGGATTAATCTTGAGCAGGGACTGGTCTGCAAAACTTAATGGTTATATCTCAACTGATTATTCACACATGTGGCTTCCCTACAAAGGGAAACCAAATCAAATCAAAATTGAACGAGAAAAACATATGACGCACACTGTCACTAAATTTGAACAACCTAATGAACCTGTGGCATTCAACAACAATATTCTTGGAGGTTATTCTGCTGAATCATTTCTTAGAAATTTCAAAGCTCCTCAATCACCTTTTTCTGTAAATATTTTTGTTTCTCAGATAGAAAATTTTTCACAATCCGATTCTTCCAGAATTGTAAATATTTCTGATGTAATTGTAGATAAGCCAATAGAAAAATCTTTATTTTGGTCATTATATTTTGATGGATCGAAGTCTAGTGATGGAGCTGGAGCTGGATGCATCTTAATTGATCCAAATGGGGAGAAAACCATGCTGTCATGTAGATTAGAATTTGAGTGTACTAACAATACCGCAGAATATGAAGCCTTGGTTCAAGGACTTTATAAAGCTATAGGGTTAGATGTTAAATACTTGAAAGTCTTTGGTGATTCCGAAATTGTCATTAAACAAGTTAGGA
Organism: Pinus albicaulis; assembly: GCA_034641835.2. Lineage (NCBI taxonomy): Eukaryota > Viridiplantae > Streptophyta > Pinopsida > Pinales > Pinaceae > Pinus > Pinus albicaulis. Next base: position 68,600,932 of record MU968411.1, read on the forward strand.
ATACTATTCATTGCCTTTCATGACATCTTAAACACTATCAAACCCTAGTACAAGACCTCACCACTCATTTTTTAGCATTCAATATTTCTCCTATTCCTAGGAATCAGAATACATCAGCTGACTTGTTAGCTAATGTTGTATCTAAACTCCTACCTGCTGAAGATTGCAATCCTGATAGGTTTTCTGTAGAATTGATTTTTCGTCCATCTGTCCCAGATAATGTTACAAATTGGAGAGTATTCTATCATGATCAAGATATTCTAAATTTCATGACTTCAGAGAAATCATATGATGAGCAAATTATTGACGAAGATAATCATGATTTACAAATTGCTTCAAAAGGTAATGAAAACCCCATTCCAAAATCTGTTGTTAAATTAGAGGATTTATATGACATTAAAGACAGATTCAAGAAAGTCACTAATACGAAACTTCAAAGTTCCACTTTGAAGTTTGAATTAGTAAATCTTGGTTCTGATTCCAAACCTCAAAACGTTAACTTAGGACTCAATTTAACACCAGAGGAAAGGAATGCATTCATTAAACTACTGAACAAGTATAAAAACGTTTTTTCTTGGAATTATGGTGATCTAAAAACGTATAATACTTCGGTTATTCAACACACGATTCCAATGCTTCCTGATATTAAACCTGTTCAACAGAAGTTGAGAAAGATCCATCCAAATCTCGAAAGTCAAATTAAATCAGAACTTAATAAACTTTTGAAAGCCAAAATCATTTTTCCAATCAGGCACTCTAATTGGGTTTCCAATATGGTACCTTTAAGGAAGAAGAATGGTGATATAAGAATCTGTATTGATTTCAGAATTTTAAACAAGGCATGTTTAAAAGACAATTTCCCATTGCCAACAATGGAACAGATACTGTTAGCCACCTATATTTTTCAATTCTATCAGCTGGTGGCTAAGTTTTCTTTGCAGCCTTCAAGAAACAAATTCAGGCCTAAAATTGTTGGTACTTGAAGTCTGTTGGTAAGATCCTAAACTACTGGTTGGTTCTACATACTCTTCCTCCTCTCTGCCTCTGATATTCCATGAAGATCCTAGTCAAATATTACTGCATCCTCTTTCTTTTCCCCTCCCTTGCTTCCATCTTACCTTCATTCTTCATCTTCCTTTCATTCCCAAAAACCCCACTAAACCATATGAGTTTCCTTATTCCTTCAATAAGTCTCATTTCCCAAGGCTAAAAACCCATTTTTTGGCCTATCGGAACCCTTTTCCTTTTTCGAAAATCATTGAAAATCATATAAAAACGCCTATTTTCTGCGCGCTGGTTTAAGCCCCTCAGGCTAAGCTCCCGCCTTTTCTCCATCCATATGCCCCGACGCCTGAACTGTGTGTTAAACCCGACAGGCGCTTAACACTTGGAATTGATTTATTACCCGAAAACATTGAAAAACCTTCATGAAAACATGAAAGTCGGGTTTTATTTTATTATTCCGCCAAAGAGATTATGTTAAAACTCAACCGTCGATCTGTCCCGCAGATCAACGGTGCGGAGTGAGTCTCCACCTAGTGGACCCCCCCCTTTTTTTCCCCCGCGTCTGTTTCTAAAAACCATGGTATGTATCCCGCACCGCTTTTCGCGATAAATGGTTTTATCCCGTCGGCCAGTGATTCCACACGCCGGCTGACACGTGTCCTCCACCTTGATCCAAAACCGCCGTGCAAATACCATCGCCCGCGCGTTAAATCTCATCCCGTGGCCCCGCAGCAGGATTCACCCTCGCCGTCGGATCTGGGCCCTTCCATCCGACGACTGCTAATCGCCATTCCTCCCCGGCCTTTAACGAACTTTCCCGCTTATAAAGGTTCCCCAGGCGCGTTTGAAAAGCCAATCCCCGCTGTCGATCTCTGTAGATCGACGGCTTACATTCACTCCCCCGATTCCATTGTATAGTCCACCGTTTTCTCCTCTGACTTTTCAAAAACGCTCCCGACCGTTGATTTCCATACGATCAACGGTTCCTATTGCTCCACTTTCCCGCACGCCCTCCGATGCAGTCTATCCATATAACGCAAGATTTTCTCATTTTTCTTGTATTTTGCAGGTTTTAAGGTTCTTTCGCCGTGTTTTAATGAAAATCTGAAGAATGAGGGTGACGACTCCCGTCCTTCTGATTAATCCAGAGAATCAACCACAGGGTGAAGAATAAAGATATCGACAATGTTTCATGAGCCTCGGTTGCTACGTGTCCCTGTAAGGCCTGAAAAATGCAGTTAACATCGGCGCAGGGAAGAGTATCAGATTTTGAAGACAGAATGAACTAGAGCAGCAGTTTTATGGATAGATTGGCGGGGATTACGGTTAAGACGGTTATCAAAAGCCTAATCCCCGGCTTCGAACTTAGATTAAAGCAAAACCTAAAAGTGTTCATCAGACGATTGCCTCCACCACCATACTTTGAGGCAAATTGATTCCTCAACCACCGCAGTGCCACCTATTGCCTCAGAATGCTCAATCAGAGGAGGAATTTATTGAACAAGATCAGATATTATGCCTCGGAACAACCAAAGAAGTTATTACTGCACCAGATTTAATGACAGAATGTTTGTAGAGTAACCCTAACAGTACGCAGAGCCTCAAAGGTCAAACAAAAGCTCCCTTCGAGCTTACTTCATCAGTGTAAACGCATAAATGCAGTGGAACACCTGTACAAATTCTCCATCGAGCCTCCCCGGCCAGGAAGATATTAATTCTGCATTTATTGTATTTGAGATCTTTTTATTAGGTCTCACCTCCTCATCCTTCTATAAATACTCCAGAAGAAGATGAGTGAGGGGTTGGATTAGTTGGTTGTCAATGTAATTGCTGAAGTGTTGTAGCTGTTTCTGAGTGGAAAACTCTTGACTGTAAATAGTGGTTTCATGGGCCCTTGGAGCTTTGCTTGTAACAGATAAGTTAGGTTGTGAAAAGAGATGGATTAAAACATTGGATTTGAAGATTGTAACCGGTTTGAAGCAATCAATACAAGCTGATTTATGGGATCCTGGTCTATGCTGATGGTGATGTTATTCTCACTGTAACTTGTCATTTTATTTCCGTTTTCAATTTGTTTCATTTTCCACTGTAAAGAACAGTTTAAACAGTGTTAGAGTTTGTTGTATATCAGTGACCTTCTCTGGCTGAAAAATATTTATCCTAATGTTTTCTTCTAATTGTGTTATTTAGAAATGATTTAATTCAGTCTAAGCACAGAGATGCTGGCGTTCCCTCATCTTTTCGTCACTGCTGTATGTTATTTTTAAATGTTACTTTCATATTTGTTGTGTAAGGAATGAATTGAGGAAATCAAAGGTTAGCCCTGAGTCCCTTTCTTGTTTGCTCAACTATTTGTCTGTTTCCCTTAGGATGTGTCAAAAGCTGACTAGTTTCAAAGTACTTATCAGATCTTGGGCCATTCTGTGTTATCTTGGTGATTGTCTTGGAAGTAACTAAGTAAATAAGAACTAGGAGAGGATCAGGGTGAGTCCCAGCCCACTAGCTTCTGCTCTAAAGGTTGCCTTCAAGTTTCCCTTTGTTTTTAATCTGTGTTCTATCAGAAGCGTATCAAAGGCTGGATAGTTTCAAAGTACTTACCAGATCCTAGTTTGCTTCTATGTTTTTCTTAAGTGCCTGGTCAAAGGCTGGCTAGTTTCAAAGTACTTACCAGATCCTGGGCTGCTCTTTGTTCTGCATCTGTTAAATTCCCTTTCCTTTTGTATCACCCCATTCCATAAATCAAACTTCAAAGAGATCCTTAGGCCTAGATGACTTGCCCCATAGATTACTCTTGAACCTGGTTGTTTCAATTAAATTCTCTTATGACTCCATAGCCCAATGGATTGAAAACTTGCTATCATCTTTCTTCAGAATCAAAGCTTATTTTGTTCACTTGCAACTTCTCACCTTTGAACCTATTTGCATATAGATCTTTCCGTCTCAGACAGCAGCTATGTTCAACCATCTGAGAAAACCAAACAAAACCCTTGGCCTTCATAACTAGCCTAATACCATCACCCTAAACTTCAAAGACAATATCCATCTTTGTGCATATTGGAGAGATCCCTCTCCGGATTCAGGAGGGCTAGATCCTAGAATCCCAAAGTTGGTTGAAATGATGTTAACTCTGTGATCGGACTTTGCCAATCTTGCTTGTTACAGAGACCTAACATTTCTGGCAACTCCGCTGGGGACAACTTAGAGTCTTTTACATTCAAATCTATTTCAAATCTATTCGTAAAGAAGCTTGCGTTGGGGTTCATAGAGCACTTGCTTTATTAGCCAACTTGAGCCACCAGGAACTAACATTTCTGGCGACTCCGCTGGGGACTCCTTACCCAGAATCTTCATACAACATCTTGAGAGTAAAAAGCAGCCTTTCCAAGCACTACCAAGAAAATGGTAATTAAGATGAAGATCAATTGAATCAGTGACAAACTAGGTCAATCCTAGGATTCTTTTAAGTTTTTATCTAACCTTGGAAAATCAGCTAGCTTAGCCATAAGGATAGACTGTCTTTGTTTCATAACCGTAGCTAAGTTTCGAGGCAAAGTTAAGACATCCTTTTAAAACCACAAATATAAACAATTCAAAAAATACCAAAAAAATTTCAGATTGGTAGTAAAACACTAGTTTTGATATCTTGTATACGTCTTTGATGTGTTTTACCCTATACTCTTAGACAGAGTCTGGAAAGGGCCAGGTAGCCTCTGGATCTCACCCTCTTTTAGGGGTGACATATCTGGTGAATGCCCTCCCAGTCAATCTCTGGTTAGAGTTTGTTGTGTTTTGAGGTATCCTTGAAAAGGAATGGTTCACAAACACTGTGGTGGACAGTGTACTCCTTTGAAAACACTCGGAACCTTCCACCTGGCGACTCCACCATCCTGAACAGACCTTAAGAATCCACTGGGAAGAACCCTTATTATTATAAAATCATTCAAACTCAGTTAGAGGACTGCAGGATTCGAATTGAGAAAACAGGTTAGTTAACTGTCTAAATATTGTCATATCTGGTTGAACCCTTCCTGTTTAGTTGGGTCTAAACATATAAAAATTGTGGCTCCTAAAAAGATTAACACTAGAGCCCATCCTGACCCAGATCCTCCTGAAATAGTTGATAACCCGGAAGGAATTCTTAGGAAGTCTTTTAGGATACAATCTTCAACTATTTTCAGACCACCCCTAAGAGCTAATTCAGTCCCTGAAAACCTTTCAGCTCTTCGTGAATCACAAATTGACTTATTAAACCCATTCAGAACTAGGTCATTTGGTGATTTGGATCAGTTAGATCCTGAGCCTACACTTTCATCTCCCGAAACAAGTGAGACTCTTAGGAATAGAGAATCAACACCTCCTGATTTACATTTCTTACATAATCTAGGTGTCTCTCATCCGAGATCAGCTCAGAGATCTACTGCTGTTCCATCCACTTCTGTTCATCGTTCATCCACTGTTCAAACCACTCCACTTCAACCCACACCTCCACTTGTAAATCCACCCCCACCACATATCATGGCAGCATGGTATGCTCCCTTAGTCCTTCCTGTACCATTAGCTAATCTTCCACAAGATTATCAGTCCAAAATTCCATTATATGATGCTAATAATACCATAACAGCATCTCAACATGTGGACAAGATGAATGACTATTTTGACAGAAATGAAATCGATAATGAATCTGTCAAAATCAGATTGTTTGCTCAAAGTTTGGGGGGAGAAGTGAGAAAATGGTTTAAAGGTTTAACCCCCCATAGTATTAACGACCTCCAAGCCTTCCATCAAACATTCTTAAACAAATGGGAAGTAAGGAAAAACCCTCTCCAAGTCCTTGCCGACTATAACAATCTCCATAGGAACCCCGGGGAAAGTGTACAAGCTTATTGTACCAGATTTAACAGTGTGTATAATGCACTTTCCCCTGAACTGAAACCTCCTCAGGGATCAGCCTTAAACAAATTTCCGGAAGGGTTTGATCCAGACATGACATATTCACTCAGAGAAAGAGTCTTTGCAACCCTTGAAGATATGCAAAGAGGTGCTCTTTCTGTGGAAGTTAACCTCATGGAGAAGAGAGCAAGGATGAAAGCTGAAAAGAGAGTATCTTTTAGAGAGGAATCCACTCATTCCACCTCAAGTTCAAAGATGGAGAGAATGATGGAAGAAATGATGAAGAAAATGAGCATTCTAGAGAGAGCACAAGCAAGTCTAAATCAGAGCGCTCCTCAAAACAGAAACCAAAACCAAAATCAGAATCTTAGAAGAAATCAGCCTCCAAACAGACCCAGGGAAGATGATCAGCAGGTCATTCCTCCCCTTCATCAGAAATTTTTAAGTGAGGTTGAACAAACAGATCAAATAACAGAGGAAGATGATATAAAATTATTTGGGGTATATGATGATGACTTTGAGGTTCATTATGATGAAAAACAAGGTCTTTATACGCCTTGTGATGATAGAAGAGATGATAATCAGAATTACTATCAAAATATGGAAAACGCTGTCATAGAGCCTTTAAGGGAATATGAACTCAGAAGTAGATCTAATCAACAAACCCCCAGCAATAAAACCTCTGACAAAACTTCTCAAAACAGCACTGCAACCAAGTCTAAAACAATCAAACAAAAGGACAAAACGGTGGCTGTTGATTCTGGTAATGGCAAAGAGAAAGACACTCAAAATATCGAAAAACAGAGTGCCAACATTAGTAGTACTAGCACCTCAGTTAGTACTCCTGGAAAGACAACTATTTCAACTGTAGATAAGCCAAATCAGCAAGCTGTTATTGCTGATAAAGTGGCAGTAAACAAGGCTGAAGTCAATGCTTTGAAGAGTCAAAACCTTTTTAGCCTAGAACAGGAAATCTCAAAGATCAAAATCTCTGTTCCTTTGACTGAGTTAGCTGCCCATCATGTATATAGGTCCAAAATTTTGAAGGCTTTAAACTTAGAAGATAACGAAGATACTCTCAATCTTAGTGATGACCAACCATAGCTTATTTTCGGTCCAAAGATTGAAGGGAAGTTCCAAGAAGGTCCTGTCCCTCCCTTTTATGTAAGCCTAAACATTCATGACAAAATTATGCATAATGCTATGCATGACTCAGGTGCTTCCCGTAATTTAATGCCAAAAGCTATTATGGAAGGCCTGGGTCTTGAAATTACCAGACCTTACAAAGATCTGTACTCCTTTGACTCAAGTAGAGTTAAGTGTCTAGGATTGATTAAAGATCTCTATGTTAATTTAGCCCAAATTCCAGCCAAATGTTTAGTCATGGATGTTGTTGTGGCTGATGTCCCCCCAAAGTATGGAATGCTTTTATCACGGTCTTGGGGGGCTAAGTTACAGGGGACCATGCAAATGGATATGACCTATGCAACTATCCCTATTTTCAATCAGACTAGGAAGCTTTATAGGGAATCCCACATGCAGTACACAGTAACGAGTCAGGATCGGCCTCAAAACTCCCCTCTCTATGCTATAAACACGAGCCTCGATTCTTTTAGCATGTTTAATAATGAAGCACTCACAGAACAAATTATTTTAACAGAATCCATGACTGAGATAAAAGAGGAGGAACACAACGCTCAATTGCCGAAATAGTCTATTGTGTCTGAAGATCCTAGCAAACTAAACTCAGATCTTGAACTGGCAGTTATCAATCCCTTGAACTTAAAACTTGACAGTCAGAAAGACAGTCCTCAACCCGATGAGAAACTTGGGGAATCAAATGATGCAAAGTCCATACACCAAACTGAAGACCTGCCTCTCTGGACTATGTACTTTGATGGGTCATGCACCAAAACAAATGCTGGTGCAGGTGTCTGGATCACTAACACTGAAAATAATCATACATAATGTATCTCATGCAAATTAAACTTTCAGTGTTCCAACAACATAGCAGAATATGAATCCCTTCTCTTAGGCTTGCATCTTTTGAAAAATCTAGGTGCCAAGAGAATCGATGTATATGGAGATTCTGAATTAATCATTAGGCAAGTCAACAGGGAGTAAAATGAAAATCACCCCAGACTTAGGGCCTACAGGGATGATGTCATTGATCTTTTGAAAACATTTGAGGAGTACACCTTATCTTTTGTCCCAAGAAAAAGGAACATTGCAGCCCACAATTTAGCCTTTGCTGCTAGAACCTGTCCAATACTATATGATGACACCTCTCGGATAAAATTCAGACCAGCTATCCCAGATAACAAGAAATATTGGCAGGTATTTGATGGAGATAAACAAATAGAAGACTTCATGCAATTCAGAAATGAGTTTGAACCCCATAGTTCAGATTTAGACTATGATACAGACTGCAGTGAAGAAAATTTTCTTGGTGAAGAAGAACCATCTCCATAGCTGGTAGATATAAGCCTTCAGACTATCATATCTAGACACCAAACAGAATTAAGTCCAAAACCTGAAACAGAAGAAATGGAAACTCTGCATTCTAGTAATGATAGTCTGCCCAAGGGTTTGGCCCCTCTAGAAGAACTGTTTGATTTTGATGATGTGGCCAACAAACCAAAAATGGAACCTGTGGAAACCGGAGTGGAGGAATGTAATATAGGCAGTGAGGAAAAACCGAGATTGATCAAACTGTCTAAAACTTTGCCAGCTCACATTAAACTCAAATACTTAGAACTGTTTAAAGAATTTTCTGATGTTTTTTCATGGAGTTACGAAGATCTTAAATCCTATGACACTGAAATAATACAGCACAAAATCCCTCTTAAAGAAAACCAAAAACCATTCAAACAAAAACTGCGCAGAATCAACCCTGTCCAGTTGCCATTGGTTAAGAAGGAAATCATGAAGATGCACGATGCTGGCATTATTGTCCCTATTAGATATTCTCAGTGGGTATCTAATATGGTGTCTGTTAGGAAAAAGACTGGAGAAATCAGGCTTTGTATAGACTTTAGGAATTTAAACAAAGCTTCATTGAAAGACAACTACCCTTTACCCAAGATGGATCATATTTTGCAAAGGGTGGTGGGGTCTAAAAGAATTTCTTTGCTGGATGGCTATTCAAGGTATAATCAAGTCCTAGTCCACCCTAATGATCAATTAAAGACAGCTTTTACTACACCATGGGGCACTTTCATGTATGTGAAAATGCCTTTTGGTTTAATGAATGCTGGAGCAACCTTTCAGAGAGCCATGGACATAGCATTCTCGGAAGAATTGGGCTTCTTCATCATTATCTATCTTGATGATGTAACTGTGTTTTCAAAAACAGATGAAGAACACTTAGAACATGTGAGGAAAGTTTTCGAGAAGTGCAGAAGGTTTGGGATATCTTTGAACCCCAAGAAGACTTTATTTGGCCTCCAAGAAGGTAAGCTCCTTGGACATATCATTTCCGAGCAGGGCATAAAGATAGATCCCATGAGGATTGAGGCCATATTGCAAATCTCTCATCCTCAAAATATCAAAGAGTTGCAGTCTTTCATAGGGAAGATTAAATTTTTGAGAAGGTTCATCCCCAACTTGGCTGAGCTCCTTAGAAATATCACAAACATGTTGAAGAAGGAGCAAGGGGTAAAATGGACCTCAGAAGCAAAGACATCCTTTGAGCTGGTGAAACAAGCGTTAACCAAAACACCGGTTCTCATAAGTCCCGATTTTTCAAAAGATTTTTATATCTTCTCATTTGCATCAGAACATACTATAGCTGCTGTCCTTTTACAGAAAAATCCACAAGGACAAGAGCAGCCCATTGCGTTCTTTAGTAAGGCATTGAGGGATGCCCCTTTGAGGTATAACATTATGGAAAAACAGGATTTTTCTTTGGTAAAAGCTTTAAAAGACTTCAGGGTATACATCCTTCACTCACACATCATTGCCTTTGTCCCAAATTCAGTTGTAAAAGACATTCTAACCCAGGATCCAGATGGTAAGAGAGGTAAGTGGATTGCTGTTATTCTTGAATATGATTTAGAGATTAAACCCACTAAGCTTATCAAAGGTCAGGGTCTAGCTAGGTTAATGGCTGAATCAAATTGTGAAGTTCTTGAAATTAATATGATTAATGCTTTGGATGACCAAGAGGAATTCTCAACTCCAATTGTTGAAGATCATTTCGCGAATTCTCCTTGGTATGCTGATATTGTTTATGTTTTGCTTAATTTAAACACACCTCCTGGTTTATCCAAAACAAAGGCAAGATTCCTAAAGTTAAAAGCTGTAAACTATTGCATTATTGATAAATGTCTTTATTGGAAAAATGCTAGTGGTATATTTCTTAAATTTTTGCCTGAGTTTGATGCAGAAAAGATTAAGCAGGAATTCCATGAAGGAGAGTGTGGAGGCCATTTGTACTGGAAGTCAACAGCCAACAAAATTTTGAGGGCTGGTTTCTATTGGCCTACTCTTTTTCCTGATGTACACAAAATGACAACCACTTGCCATAAATGCCAATTATTCGAGGGCAAGAGAAAATTACTACCCCTTCCTCTACATCCAATTACTGTTGAAGCCCCTTTTCAACAGTGGGGACTTGACTTCATAGGAGAAATCCACCCGCCATCCTCTGCCCAACACAGGTGGATACTTACTGCCACAGACTATTTCACTAAGTGGATAGAAGCCATTCCTTGTAGACAGGCCAATGATTCAGTTATCATTAAATTCATAGAAACCAACATCCTCTCCAGATTTGGCTGTCCTACAAAGATCATCACAGACAATTCAGCAGCATTTGGGTCAAAGAAAATGGTGGAATTCTGTCATAAATACCAGATAACATTGGGACACTCCACAGCCTATTATCCTCAAGGTAATGGACTTGCAGAGTCTTCCAACAAAAGCTTAGTGAACATAATAAAGAAACTGTTGGAAGACAACAAGAAGTCTTGGCACACAAAGCTGAACCATGCACTCTGGCTGACAGATTGACATTGAAGAAATCCATTGGTATGTCACCCTTCCAGCTTGTGTATGGTACAGATGCAATTTTTCCTAACAGCCTTGGTGTACCAGTTATGAAGTTAATTCAAGAGTTACAGACTGAAGAAAATGACATAATCAGAAGAATAAATCAGACCATTCATCTTCAGCAAACCAGAGAGGAAGTGTACAACAAAGCATTGAAGAAGCAAGACAATATCAAGAAGACATTTGACAGAAGAACAAAGGCCAGCAATTTCAAGATTGGGGACAAAGTTTTAAAGTGGGACTCAAAGAGGGAAGATAAGGGAAAGCATGGTAAATTTGACAATTTATGGCTTGGCCCTTACTCTATTCATTCAGTTGCTGGGAACAATGCATTCTTCTTACAAGAACTGAATGGAACAGAATTTTTTGGGGGTCCTGTGAATGGCAGGATGCTTAAACATTACCTTTCTTAAGCTATTCTATGTTTTGAAGCCTTTTACCTTTTTCCCATTGTAAATGTTTCATCCCCCATTGCATTTAGATGTCATGAAAAATCAAAAATACAAAAACAAAGAAAGAAAGAAAAGAGGGCAGAAATGAAAAACAAGAAAGGCACAGCCCCATGCCAAAAAAGAGAAATGCATCTGAAAGTGTGCAAGCTTAAATGCCACTCCTTGAAACACACTTCTAATTGGTCAAACTGTTTAATCTTGACTAATTAGCTTTCAATTTTCTGCTGATAGGGTAGCAAATTTGATTTGCCAAACTATTTAATCTTGGCTTATCAGTAGATAGAGTAGGGTAGAAATTAAGGTTCAAACCAGCTCAAAATTTGAACCAGAGTTTCCAAAGAGATGACTCAAAACTACTCCAATTTCTGAGTCAAAGAGAAAATACCTGGCTCTAATTCGCTCAAAACTTGAACCAGAGGAAACATAAAGATAGCTCAATGAAAAGAAAAAACAGAGCTGTGAATATAAGAGAAGGCCATAATCAGAAATTTTCAGATCTTAAGCCTTCTGTTTTGGTTTAAAATTTTCTGCAAATAATAATCTATGTGCAGCTTGTCTTTATGCCATAGATCATAGCAAGTCGAACAGCTCAATCTTGACTTGACTATTTTTAAATTTCTGTTGTAGAATTTAGTGAATGAAAGTTTGTTGGACTGTTTAATCCCAACAGACAGTAGATTAGGTAGAGGAATATCTGAGCTCAACTGTTTAATCTGAGTTCAGGGAGAAATAAGGAGTAGAAATAGATTAGATTTCCTATTTTCAAAAGAATAAAATGTTGTGAATAGAGTTTGCCAATCCAAGTGCACTCTGATGAAGAAAAAATGTTAGATCAATAGGATTGGGGTAGGTAGAAGTTGTATTGATGAAATCCATTTTTCTTTCATAATAAGACATCATTTTTTCAAAAGAAACACCAAAAGCAAGCAATGGGTCAGACACCCGTCAGCATTCCAGAGAAATCAAGTCTGAATCCTTGATGCCTTCAAGAAGGCACCATCCCCAAGTGGAGCCACTGTTAGCCACCTATATTTTTCAATTATATCAGCTGGTGGCTAAGTTTTCTTTGCAGCCTTCAAGAAACAAATTCAGGCCTAAAATTGTTGGTACTTGAAGTCTGTTGGTAAGATCCTAAACTACTGGTTGGTTCTACATACTCTTCCTCCTCTCTGCCTCTGATATTCCATGAAGATCCTAGTCAAATATTGTTGCATCCTCTTTCTTTTCCCCTCCCTTGCTTCCATCTTACCTTCATTCTTCATCTTCCTTTCATTCCCAAAAACCCCACTAAACCATATGAGTTTCCTTATTCCTTCAATAAGTCTCATTTCCCAAGGCTAAAAACCCACTTTTTGGCCTATCAGAACCCTTTTCCTTTTTCGAAAATCATTGAAAATCATATAAAAACGCCTATTTTCCGCGCGCTGGTTTAAGCCCCTCAGGCTAAGCTTCTGCCTTTTCTCCATCCATATGCCCCGATGCCTGAACTGTGTGTTAAACCCGACAGGCGCTTAACACTTGGAATTGATTTATTACCCGAAAACATTGAAAAACCTTCATGAAAACATGAAAGTCGGGTTTTATTTTATTGTTCCGCCAAAGAGATTACGTTAAAACTCAACCGTCGATCTGTCCCGCAGATCAACGGTGTGGAGTGAGTCTCCACCTAGTGGACCCCCCACCTTTTTTTCCCTCGCGTCCGTTTCTAAAAACCATGGTATGTATCCCGCACCGCTTTCCGCGATAAATGGTTTTATCCCGTCGGCCAGCGATTCCACACGCCGGCCGACACGTGTCCTCCACCTCGATCCAAAACCGCCGTGCAAATCCCATCGCCCGCACGTTAAATCTCGTCCCGTGGCCCCGCAGCGGGATTCACCCTCGCCGTCGGATCTGGGCCCTCCCATCCGACAACTGCTAATCGCCATTCCTCCCCGGCCTTTAACGAACTTGCCCGCTTATAAAGGTTCCCCAGGCGCGTTCGAAAATCCAATCCCCGCCGTCGATCTCTGTAGATCGACGGCTTATATTCACTCCCCCGATTCCATTGTACAGTCCACCGTTTTCTCCTCTGACTTTTCAAAAACGCTCCCGACCGTTGATTTCCATACGATCAATGGTTCTGATTGCTCCACTTTCCCGCACGCCCTCCGATGCAGTCTATCCATATAACGCAGGATTTTCTCATTTTTCTTGTATTTTGCAGGTTTTAAGGTTCTTTCGTCGTGTTTTAATGAAAATCTGAAGAATGAGGGTGACGACTCCCGTCCTTCTGAGTAATCTAGAGAATCAACCACAGGGTGAAGAATAAATATATCGACAAGGTTTCATGAGCCTTGGTTGCTACGTGTCCCTGTAAGGCCTGAAAAATGCAGTTAACATCGGCGCAGGGAAGAGTATCAGATTTTGAAGACAGAATGAACCAGAGCAGCAGTTTTATGGATAGATTGGCGGGGATTACGGCTAAGACGGTTATCAAAAGCCTAATCCCCGGCTTCGAACTTAGATTAAAGCAAAACCTAAAAGTGTTCATCAGACGATTGCCTCCACCGCCATACTTTGAGGCAAATTGATTCCTCAACCACCGCAGTGCCACCTATTGCCTTAGAATGCTCAATCAGAGGAGGAATTTATTGAACAAGATCAGATATTATGCCTCGGAACAACCAAAGAAGTTATTAATGCACCAGATTTAATGACAGAATGTTTGCAGAGTAACCCTAACAGTACGCAGAGCCTCAAAGGTCAACAAAAGCTCCCTTCGAGCTTACTTCATAAGTATAAGCGCATAAATGCAGTAGAACACCTGTATAAATTCTTCATCGAGCCTCCCAGGCCAGGAAGACATTAATTCTGCATTAATTGTATTTGAGATCTTTTTATTAGATCTCACCTCCTCATCCTTCTATAAATGCTCCAGCAGAAGATGAGTGAGGGGTTGGATTAGTTGGTTGTCAATGTAATTGCTGAAGTGTTGTAGCTGTTTCTGAGTGGAAAACTCTTGACTGTAAATAGTGGTTTCATAGGCTCTTGGAGCTCTGCTTGTAACATATAGGTTAGGTTGTGAAGAGAGATGGATTAAAACATTGGATTTGAAGATTGTAACCGGTTTGAAGCAATCAATACAAGCTGATTTATGGGATCCTGGTCTATGCTGATGGTGATGTTATTCTCACTGTAACTTGTCATTTTATTTCCGTTTTCAATTTGTTTCATTTTCCACTGTAAAGAACAATTTAAACAGTGTTAGTGTTTGCTGTATATCAGTGACCTTCTCTGGCTGAAAAATCTTTATCCCAATGTTTTCTTCTAATTGTGTTATTTAGAAATGATTTAATTCAGTCTAAGCACAGAGATGCTGGCGTTCCCTCATCTTTTCGTCACTGCTGAATTTTATTTTTAAATGTTACTTTCATATATGTTGTGTAAGGAATGAATTGAGGAAATCAAAGGTTAGCCCTGAGTCCCTTTCTTGTTTGCTCAACTATTTGTCTGTTTCCATTAGGATGTGTCAAAAGCTGACTAGTTTCAAAGTACTTATCAGATCTTGGGCCATCCTGTGTTATCTTAGTGATTATCTTGGAAGTAACTAAGTAAAGAAGAACTAGGAGAGGATCAGGGTGAGTCCCAGCCCACTAGCTTCTGCTCTAAAGGTTGCCTTCAAGTTTCCCTTTGTTTTTTAATCTGTGCTCTATTAGAAGTGTATCAAAGGCTGGATAGTTTCAAAGTACTTACCAGATCCTAGTTTGCTTCTATGTTTTTCTTAAGTGCCTGGTCAAAGGCTGGCTAGTTTCAAAGTACTTACCAGATCCTGGGCTGCTCTTTGTTCTGCATCTGTTAATTCCCTTTCTTTTTGTATCACCCCATTCCATAAATCAAAATTCAAGGAGATCCTTAGGCCTAGATGACTTGCCCCATAGATTACTCTTGAACCTAGATGTTTCAATTAAATTCTATTATGACTCCATAGCCCAATGGATTGAAAACTTGCCATCATCTTTCTTTAGAATCAAAGTTTATTCTGTTCACTTGCAACTTCTCACCTTTGAACCTATTTTCATATAGATCTTTCCGTCTCAGACAGCAACTATGTTCAACCATCTGAGAAAACCAAACAAAACCCTTGGCCTTCATAACTAGCCTAATACCATCACCCTAAACTTCAAAGACAATATCCATCTTTGTACATATTGGAGAGATCCCTCTCCGAATTCAGGAGGGCTAGATCCTAGAATCCCAAAGTTGGTTGAAATGATGTTAAGTCTGTGATCGAACTTTTCCAATCTTGCTTGTTACAGAACCTAACAGATACTTCAAAAGGTCACTGGTTCTGAACTTATGTCTTTTCTCGATGGATTTTCGAGCTATAATCAAGTTTTAGTTCATCCAGATGACAGATTGAAAACAACTTTCAGAACAAAATGGGGAACTTATGCTTATCAGAAAATGCCTTTTGGTCTAATAAATGCAGGAGCAAATTTTCGAAGAGCCATGGATATAGCATTCAAAGGTTTGATCAATAAATCAGTTGTTGTTTATCTTGATGACATAATAGTATTTTCAAAAAAGAGAGCCAATCATCTACATGATTTAAAACAAATATTTGAAAGATGTAAAAGGTTTGGTATCTCCTTAAATCCAAAGAAATCTTTCTTTGCTTTAGATGAAGGAAAACTCTTAGGATTTGTTGTGTCAAAAGATGGTATATATATTGATCGAGATAGAGTGAAAGAAATTTCTGATATTTCTTTACCACATAACAAAAAATCCATGCAATCATTTCTTGGACATATCAATTTTGTTAAAAGATTTATTCCTGATTTTTCTTTAATTGTTTTACCTATGCAAAATATGATCAAGAAGAATTCAATATTCAAATGGGCACATAAAGAAAAAGAGGCTTTTGATTCAATCAAATGAGTGATCATTAATGCACCAGCATTGAATACCCCGGATTTTTCTAAAGATTTTACTTTGTATACTCTGGCCACTGAAACATCCTATGCAGTCGTTTTAACACAACTCAATGATCAAGAAATCGAAGCACCAATTTCTTTCTTTAGCTCAAATCTACAAGGAGCTGAGCTTAATTATTCCGATGTTGAAAAACAAGCCTTTGCTGTGTTTAAATAAATCAAACATTTTAGACCTTTTCTCTTGAAAACACGTACAAAAATCATTGTCCCATTCTCTGCAGTGAGGCAATTATTAATTCAAAAAGAAGTAGGAGAAAAGAGAGCTAACTGGGTAACAGCCTTGCAAGAATATGATATTGATATTAAAACAACAAAGATTGTTAGAGGACAAGGTTTTTGCAGATTATTGGCATGAGCTCATAATATACTAGAAAATCAAGATTCAAATCAAGATATTCAAGTAAGTCAGATAAATGTTACAAATTCCAGATCTCAGTATGCTGATCTTATCTATTACTTGAAAAATGGGTATGCTCCTTCTAATCTCAGCTATAAGAGTAAACGTGCTTTAAGGTTAAACGATATTAAATATGAGATCATTGATAATGTGTTATTTAGAAAAAATTATGATTCAATTTTATTAAGATGTCTTGAAAATACTGAAGTTGAAAAGGTTTTGTAGGAATTGCATGATGGACCAGCAGGAGGTCATTTTGGAGGTGATACCACAGCTCACAAAATAATTCGTGCTGGTTATTACTGGCCTACCCTTTTTAAAGATACGCATGATTACGTAAGGAAGTTCCAAATTTGTCAAACTGCAAGTGGAAGACAAAGGAAACCAGATTTTCCTTTGCAACCAGTAACTATTGAGAAACCATTTGAACAATGGGGGCTTGACATTATTGGTGAGATAGTACCTCATTCTTCCAAACAGTACAAGTACATCCTTACTGCAACTGATTACTTTACAAAGTGGGTAGAGGCAATCCCGTTGAAGGTAGCCAATTCTGATGTAATTATTGATTTCATAGATCAATTCATCATAACCAGGTTTGGTGTACCTAGCGCTCTAGACTTTGATAACGCATCTTACTTCTCTGGAAATAGTTTAATTGAATTTGTAGTCAAAAGAGGTTTTAAATTAAAATATTCAGCAAATTATTATCCACAAGGTAATGGTTTGGCTGAATCCACTAATAAAAACCTTATCAAAATCATTAAAAGGATCGTTGATCAAAATCAAAAGAATTGGCACAAATCTTTAATCTTTGCGTTATGGGATGATCGTATCACTGAAAAAGCTTCAATAGGGACTTCAACTTTCAATCTGGTTTATGGAAATGAAGCTGTGATATCATCAAATTTAACTCTTCCATCATTAGCCCTAGTGCAGTTTATTGAGGAAAATCCTTCTTCATCCATTCAATTGAGATATGATCAAATCCTTAAATTAGAAGAAGATAGGGATAAAGCAAAAATTACTCATAAAAAACATCAACAGCTTGTAAAATCTTCTTTTGATGCAAGTTCTACCGGCTCAAAAATTTTGTCAATTGGTGATATCGTTTTGAAATGGGATAAAGCACACGAAGAAAAAGGTAAACATACCAAATTTCAGAAAATGTGGCTTGGACCATTTCAGATCGTTGAGAAGATAAGCTCGAATACATTCATACTCCAAGATCTAACAGGTAAGAGAGAATCTCTTCCTGTAAATGGGCTTATCTTGAAGAAATTCTTTTCATAAGGAGGTAACCCCTTCTTAAGCTGTACATATTTCTTTCTGCAAAGTTTTTTATTGTTTTTTTTTTTTGCAAATAAAGGTTGTTTATGAGTCTCTGATTGACTGTTTACTATTTAAGAAAATTTCTTCGGAAAAATATTATAAATATTTATTTTGTGTAAATAAGAATTTTTAAAGTAATGATTACAGTTTTTGAATAGTTTAAAATAAGATGTTAAACTTTGAAAGATTATTTCAATCATTTACATGATATTTTGAAGACTTGAGAAGAATGTAAATCATTATAAGTTTATTAAGCAAAGAAAGGTTATCTATCAAAGTAAAGATTTTTTCAAAAGTTTTGGAACTCAAAAAACTCTGAAAATTGTCATCCATTGATTCTTAAGGATAAAACTATTTCACCCCATCCATTTAAGTTGTGATTTTTTAGAATGTAATTCTAAGAAATTATATGAAAATTTTAAGAGATAAGAGGTCTCATTACGAGCCGACTTACATTGTTCATAAGGAGTAATAAAACTGACATTACCAATACTGCATACCAAAACAGGGTAATGGCTTATAAATATAAGACAAGGGGTCTCATCACGAGCCAGCTTGTTCAGTTTAATTATAACTAGTGAATGGCATTGTTATTAACTGGCTGCCAAACCAGAACAATGGCTCTTAAAATAAAAAATAAATAAAAGACAAAAAACATGAGATAATACGTCTTATGAATTTATCTTTTAAAATGTCATAATTTTAGTTGGATGGGACAATGAATGGTTAATAGTTTAAAGGTAACCCTGTCGAGACTATGAACGTTTGCTGGCAGCAGAGGCAATACCTATGGCAATAGAGTATATTATAAAACCAAAACTTGGAGAGATCCACTTACTTCATTATTAACACCAATCAAAGCTTGATATAACCCAAAATGTTTTTATTTCTTAAGGAATTAGAAAGAAATTATGAAATGATTTTTATTTCCTTTTCATAGTTACATTTTATTTGAAATATCCTAAGATAGTTTTCATTATCTTTAAAAACCTTAACTTACTAAAGATAGAATGTTCATTTTATTTTTTCAGAGATAACTGTTTCTTTCAGTGAATCGCCAATTGGTGTGACCAGCAACAACCCCCCTTTTTATTTAATATTAGTAATAATACTAAATAAATGAGGACCCTTAGTTAAAAATCTAAAAAATCAATTGGGATTTGTTTGCCTTTTCTAATAAAACTTTCTATCATAAACCTATGGAAATCCCTTAGAAAGAATATTAAGAAACACTTAAGTTTATGATAGATTATAATAAAATTGCTCTTTAAACAAGATAGCGCATCCATAACAAAATGGTATATATCTTTTATAAAACGCATTGGTCACAGATCGCATAGCGCAGAAAACAGAAATGATTAATGAATATCTTTTGCGCTCTTTTCAATTATGCACTTTTGCGATTTTGCGACATGCGCTTTTGCGATTTTGCGATATGCGCTTTTGTGTTATTGCGCAATTTCCGCTTTTGCGCTATTTTCATAACCGTGATGACTTCATTTTGCGATATTGCGACATTGCGATATTGCGATATTGTGCAGCAAATCGCAGATCGCAATGTCGCAGATTCATGTAGGCGCGCTATCTCAAGGCAATCTTCCCATATGTCAAATCTGTTATGCACTTTAATAATTAAATTAAATGATTGAATTGATTATTAATGGCAAATGAGATTGTGTTTGGATTGAAAGTCGTTTCACAATTAAAATATTATATTTCATCCACTTTCACATTTAAAACAGTCTCATCACCTTTCTTATATCATTACTCTCATTTACTCGTAAAACGCAGGCACGAAGGAGAAAATGTCTATACAAAGCTTCCACTAAACACTATGGGTAAGAAGGAGAAGAGCTCAAATTCTGAAAACAAAGAAATGGCTTCGCTATATGCAGACACCGCCTGTAATAAGCATGCCGGTATATCCACTTGGGAAGGAATGTATAATCTGTTAGAAGAAGAAAACCCTGTGGTGATAAAAGTTGCAGCTACAGCAGGTTCCAAGAATACGTCTGAAGAAACCCTTAGAGACTTGGCTTTCTCATTTCTACATAGAATAGCAGCAAGGCCAAGGATTCTCCCATATATAGACATGGTGAGATGGGTGCTGGATAGCACAGATATTTCAGACAGACAATTCATAACTCCATCTGAAGAGCTAATCGGGTCATTCACCATAGAAGATCTGAGATTAATGTATAAGCTGCCAGAACCTCAGGCGACTTTCAACAAGCAATTTATGGAAGAGTTTGCCAAAGAACACTCAAATTTGGCAGAATGCACAAAGGAGTGGACCAAAAGAAGTGAACCATTGAAGAAAAACAAACAAGGTATGTACAGCACGGGTTCACTTACCTCTCCTTATTGTTTTATTGCTGCCATGTTATGCAGGCTTTTTGGAAAGCCTGACATAAATATGATCTTACCCGAATGGCTTCCTTTGTTGAATGCAGCTGTTAATTCTACAATTGTAGACTGGGCCAAAATCCTATCTGATAATTTGACCACTGCTATTTTTCACTGCCGGTCTAAACGAAATGTTTCTCAGCGGGTTTATCCGCCCTTTTATTTATCTGCTTATGTCATGGACGCCATCTGCTATGTCTCTAAATTCCCTGTGATGGGTTGGCAATGGACTATCCGTGATCCTTTGCACATTCATGTGTACCATAAAGAACTATGGGAGTCTAATTTTGTCCCCCATTTTTACCAAATTTGTCATGGAATAATGCTGCCATTGTACAAAACATTGTATAATAAGGATGCCCCAAGGTTATCCTTAGAAACAGAGGTTGATATTCTCCCCGTCGCGAGATGGTTTCGAGAAGAATTGTTCACTTATATTAGGGTTTTTGGAAGTTATGCTTCTCCCCATGTGTTACCCCTATATGTTCCAGATAGACTTGTAGCTCGGGAAATTGCTTATCAGACCTGTGGCCAGAGAGGTATAACAAAAGATTTAAAAGAGAAGAAAAAGGGCATTTGGCCACAATTTCCCGTAAAATGCGGAAAATTTTCACTCTTTGATATTGGTCATGCATTTCAAGAGATAGGCAACATTACATGCCTACAGCTGTTCAAATTTTCGAGAAGGTTATTCGACCAAATGATATTGTTAACAATTTTACCAATGCAATCAAAGTAACGGAATTTTCCGGGGAACAAGATCTTTTTGATGATATGTTCCAAGCAAGAAATTCATTCAAAGAAGTTTTGAATTCAGCTCAAGCACAGCTATCTCCAGAGGAATTTCAGGAATTCAAGCTTTACAGAGAAAGAAGACTAATTCCTATTCCTTTGGATAATCTACGCTTAGAGACCGCAAGGGAGAAAACTCCTAGTGTTAGTCTTAACGGCAGTTCAAGTACAGGTAAATCTAAATCAAAATCTGACAGAGATTCTGAACATTCCAATAAGTCTAAAGAAAAGGAAGATAAAATGGAAGAATCCATTAAAGATTCTGCACAATCAAAATAACTTACTCAACAGCAAATTTTGACTTCTCAACAGACAAATCCTCCTCCAACCAATGTACAGCAACAGCCAGTCACCATTGAGTTAGACAAAGAATGGGAAACCTTTAACCAATTGATTAATGTAGAAGGACAAAATGTACAGACCCCTGTCTAGACAACCAAAGTTTTGAACACAGGAACAAGCAGCACAGTCACAGTGACAGAGCACATACCAATCACACCCTCATCTGAAATTGTACTTAATGTAGAGGAAATTCCTCCTCTGGATGTATTCTATAGTCCAAAATACAAAGCAGTAGTGAAAAGACAGAGGAAAAAGAGAAAAATAGAAAGTGCAATTGCTACTGAAGCAGAACAAGTAGATTTTTTTGTGGAAAGATCCTGCCACAGAGCCTACTCATAATCTCACTAAGTTATCTCAAATAACAGGAGATTATGCTTCTGCAACAATTGATAAAGCATTTGAGATACAACTTTTTTTGAATGAAAAAGAAGAACAGGTAAAAGCTCTGCAACAACAATTGCAACAGGTACAGGCCAATAAGGAAGCACAATTGAAACTTGAAGAGTTACAACAACAACTTCAAGAAATGAAAATAGGACATCAAAAAAGCCTGGCTGATAAAGACAAACAAATATAGATTCTCCAAGATCAGCATAAAGATGATCCTAAGCTTCCAGAATTCATTTCAGAAACTATCTCTTTGAACAATCAACTACTGCAACAAAAGGAAGTTTTCTGCCAAAAAATCTTGCAATGGAATTCTTTGTGCCAAGAGAGCGATAAAATCACAAATCATGTCGTAGATTTACGAAATGATTATGATTTGATTAATGAAAAGATCAATGATTATCTGGCATGGCAAAAGACAGAAGAAGGCAGAAAAGCTGGTGCACCCATCGTTAATGAAAACCATAAAGAAATACTGTTCAATAACTGGGATGCACAAATAAGAAGGGCAGAAAAGGCAGCAGAGGAGGCGACTACAGTGGCAAACACTCTCACTGATTGTATAAATGACAATTTACACAAAGCTAATTTGATCCCAGAAACTGTTCTAGGATATCTCCCACAGGCAAATCCACTGCAAACAGAATGGAGGCAAAAGGCAAAAGAAAGAGCAAAATCCATCCAAGGGCTGACAAGATTGAATTGGGACTCATACTGGATGTACTTGGTGAAGCCACACAGTAGAGAAAAATCCATCCAAGGGCTGACAATATTGAATTGGGACTCATACTGGATGTACTTGGTGAAGCCACACAGTCAGCACATTGCGCTTAATTGTATCATCAATGCTACATAGAATATTTCTCCTACGCTTGCCGACTCTGTCTTTTCAGGACAGTTGAATTCTGAAGTCGGTGAACCGCATCTTCTCAAAACTATGCTAGATGCCTGCAAGTTTAAAGATCAAATTCATAGATAGATAGATTTAGTTTTGATTTCACTATATTTTAGCCTAGGAAAAGGACGGTCATTGAACCGAATCCTTAATTTTTGTAATAAACTATTTTTAGATTTAGCTAAGTAGTATTTAAACCCCTCTCATGCATTTAGAGAGGGGTCTTGGATCTTAATATTTTTGGACTTGGAGATTGCATTTCTGTACTCCATTGTCTTATATATTTTTTAAAAAGGATCACATCTGGTGATTTTCATGCGAAATTATCTTTGAAGTGTTGCATTTCTGTACCTTGGAATTTGATTTTGCATCATAGTTACTGGATAGAGTATCAGATTTCATTTGAAAGTCCTCAAGATGAACAAGGTATTTCTATCTGTTCATTGTTGATATTCATTTTAAAATTGCTATCATTTATATGTATATTTGTTTTCACAACGCTTCCTTTTATATATCATTTCTGAGTATAATTGAAATGTTATTTTTCATAATTACATGTAGATGGTATACAATGATGAATGCAATATGCTAATACAACTCTGTTTAATTTCTTAAACATAGTTATCTTTATTTGTTTCTGCACATTTCAATTTAATTAATAATACATTTTTATGGTTATTGTTGAATTGGAACAATCTTAAGTTGTATTCACATATAATTACCCAGGTTAGTGTTAGAATTTCTTAATCAGTATTTAGCTTAAATTAGATAGTTTTACTTCAGTTAATTTAGTCCCATTTCCACCCATCCAATTCAATCCTTTTATTTACAAGGAAACTGGTCCTTTAAATCTAGTCGGAGCCACCATACCAAACGGAAAAGGAGCTATCTTAAGGTCCCGACCGGGTGGTTTTCCTCGATGTTTGAAGCAGAGATTTTCTAGGCTTCAACAGGTACAAAAATCACTTATATCTTTGTAATAATTCCCAACTAAAACAAAATATTCTTTTGGAATTTCACACTTCTCCCTTAGGAGGACACTTAGGATTTTTAAAAACTTACCATAGGGTGAAGAAATATTTTTTTTGGGATGGCCTTAACTCTGATATTCAAAATTGTTTGGTGGAATGTTTGTTTTGCCAACAAAATAAAGTTGAGACAATTAAGACCCCAAGTCTTCTACATCCTTTATCCATTCCAAGTCAACGTTGGGAGGAAATTTCAATCGATTTTATCATAGGTTTACCTAAGTCCAAAGGCAAGAGTGTCATCATGGTGGTAGTTGATAGAATTACCAAGTATGCACACTTTTGTGCATTATCTCATCCATTTAAAGCAAGTAAAATTGCTACTACATTTATGGAAACAATTCAAAAGCTAGATGGAAAATGAAAAATTATTGTCAACGACAGAGATCCATTTTTACTGGAAATATTTGGACATAATTATTTTCTTGTTTGGGTACTCAACTAGCTCATAGCTCATCTTATCATCCTCAATCTAATGGGAAAACTGAGATAGTGAACAAATTTTTGGAAGGATATCTTCATTGTTTTGTATCTCAGATAAAAAAATACAATGGGTAAAGTGGTAACCTATGGCTGAATGGTGGTATAACACATCCTTCGATACTCCAGCAAAAATAAACCCATTTATGGAATATCAACATCATAGCAAGATAAGTTTTGATGTAGGAGACTAGCTATTTTTACGGCTACAACCATAGAAACAAATGTCCCTCAAGAAAGCTAAGAAGGATAATAAAGTATTGGCAAAGTAATATGGACCTTACAAGGAGTTGCAAAATATTGGCACTATGGCATACAAATTGGAGCTTCCTACTTCTTCTTGAGTGCATCCAGTTTTCCATGTTTCATGCTTAATGAAGATTATAGGTGGAAAACTTCTAGTTCAAACAATATTTCCAGAGCTTGTTGGGGAAGGAAAAATCCTATTGGAACCTGAATCAGTCATGGAAACAAGAACTCGACAACTATGAAATAGATCAATTTCAAAGTATCTCATCAAGTGGAAAAACTTACCCGTTGATGATTCTACATGGGAGGATGAGAATTTTATATAGAAGCATCCAGAGCTACTCAAGCATTGAGGACAACACTTTTTTGAAGGAGAGGGGCATGTTAGGTCCCTATATTACTACTGTGGTCCCTTATTGTTGTTAATGTATCCCCCTTATTGTTATTTTTGTACCCTTGTAACCCCCATATTGTTATTATTGTGCCCTTACATTATTATTGTTAGGTCGGCTAGGACTATATTGTGACCCCATGTACTATATATAGTAAGGAGTTTTTCTCATTTTTATCATCCAAGAATTGTTCATTATTTAATATAAAGGAGGTTTCCCCCTCGAAGTGGATTATTTCTAAGGCGTTGATCTCTCTCTTCTTCTATTTTTGGAGGTAGTTTCATAACAAGTGCTTAGTTGTGCCCTCTTGTTTCTACACAAAACACCTTCAGCTAAATCCAAGCACCAAGAAAAATCTCCCCGAGAGCCTAAATGATTCCATTCTCCATGTTGTAGGTTCATCTCTACATGAAATTCTCCAATAGAATTCCCAAGTGCTAAGGCCTATCCAAGAGCCTACGTGGTTTTTTTACAAATGTCACACCTGTTGTCACTTCTTATCGCATATGGACTATTTGGGCACATATCTCGTAGCCCTTCACATCCAAGTCTTTCCATTTGTGTGCCTATGTCAACTCGGTGGGGTACCACCGACGGGTTGACGTGTCCCGTGGGGATCACTCGAAACTTTTACAATTGGTTGTTTCTTCTGCCTTTGTGGCCCGAATTTCCTTCTCACGACACTTCTAAAAAAATGCACTAAACAATATCGTTGGGTTGGGCCTTGCATGCTTAGTTATCCTGTGAGGTCTGCCCAAAAATCCTATGATTGGTTGCCACTCCATCAACATGCCATTATGGCCTAGCTCTTGTTTCCCTATAGCTTCTCTGTGCACCAAAAATAATATGCTAGACTCCAACCTCCAGGATGACATCACTCATGCCATGTGTCATCCTATGATAGGTTACATGTGTCACTTAGAAATGGGCCATTAGGGTCTCCAAGAACACCAAATCCACTTTCCAAGTGCCTTTATTTGATTGGACCACGTCATGGTAAGGTCACCATCCACATCATCTTCTGTGATCCAACAATATGTTTACACCTGAACTCCTAGAGGAGAGAAAAAAATTCCTCTAAGGCATTGTTTTGTGACCATTTCCTTTGTTATTTTATTTTTTTGAAAAACTGTTAGGTTCAAGCATTTATTCTTGGACAACACTCCTAATCAGATTATGGTTTTGAGAGGGGTGCCCCCGGATTAGCTCTCTAACATTTATATAAGTGATTAATTGTGCAGGAAAACACTTCTGGTATCACAAATCCATCTATCCAACTTTCTCTAGTGCCCCCAAGAAATCCACCTCATAGCTTAGTGCTTTCCTCCTGGTCCATTCCTTTGTTCCCTTTGAAAAACATTTTGGGCTAGCCCTCAGTAGGTTCTGCTATTGGAGTGGGGATCTCCACTCATTTTCAATTGGTCCACATTATGATATTGTGTCTTGGTTACCTTCTCCCATTTTGTCCCTTTTGTGCACCAAAAGGCTTGCGCTGAGGTGAATTTTTTGGGTATGACCATCGGGGTGGCATCATCCCGCTGCTCCTATGGCTCAAATGAAAATTATTTCCACTGCGAATGTTTTTACCCCATATTCTTAGAGCTCTTTCTTAGAGGCTCTAACATCCTTGCTACTACACTTTTCTAATGTGCCAAACTTGGATACAACCCAAATCTCATCCAAATTATTTTTAAATGTTATTTGACATTTGGGACATGGAGCTTTGACTGGCTCTATATTTCAATCTAGGATTCCATTTTGGGACTTCAATATAACATTGGATATCTCTTTCAGATCTCTATCCATATGGGTAACTTGCATCTGCACCTAAGTTGCTATGTATCTCCAGAATTGGCTCCAAAGTCTATGTAAATTATAATTTCCTTTACCTTGCACTGATTGGAATTTCCTTTTCCTTTTCTTTTCCTCTGCATATCTTTGATTTTGGCCATCTTTTCCATTGTATTTTCTTTTCCCTGTGCTACCTTTGCTATTTCCTTTTCCATCAATCATCTCTACCTTGGCCACCAATGAAAACATATTTAAAAATGAAATTTCCTTTGCCAATTCTTTGTCATTTCCTTTACTATCAGTCATATTTTCCATAAATGACAACACCTTTCCAACAACCCCCCCTAGGAATTGATGGAAACATGTTGATCAAGAAAGACATCATTATCAGTGATCATACCATCTCAAAGCATCTCCCTTTTCTTTGCCACATATTATTCTCTTTTCATTTCTATTGATCATTTACCATATTTTTTTTTATCAACAATGCTTCTTCCCCTTTGAAATCAATGGAAAATATTCTAACATGCTTCCCCTCTCAACAATATTCCTTTGTCTTCTAATCATGTGTACTTTTCAACTACTTCTTCTTATGCTGAAAAACCTCAAGTACCTCTTATATGATCCAAGCATCTTCCTTTTTGTCCTGTAAAGAAGATTGAATAGAGGGTAGAGAGTATTCACCCCTACTCTTTGCCTCAAGAAAACAAGACGGATCTATTGCTTAAAAAACACCTCCTTGTGCAACTAATCCATGAGAAAATGAGTCTTATTGGTTTGAGTCTCATCTAGGATTACATTCATAATAGTTCCTACCTAGACACATGCACCTATCCTCTAGTAATAAGAACAAACTTTCCTATCGATGACACCATTAATTTTCAACAAAGTACAACACTTTGAAAAACACAGAGGAACTCTCACCAATGCATGCCTAGACTAGCAACTTATCTTGTGATTCATTTGACAGACTTCTAATGACAAAAAAATCATCATGACACATTTGAATCCTTAAGAATAACAGTCATATCAATACTTTCCTATAAACATTAAACCACATGAATACCATAATCTGACGATGATTCTAATAACTATAAATACCAATTAATGGTACAATTGATACCATGTGATACCAGTTACCAATTGGAACAACAAAACAATAGTAAATCGATTCATATTCATCAAATATTGTTAGCCCCCATCTTGCATCACACAACTTATACCAGTTTATGATACCAATTGTCAATGCATAATCTCATATTCAAATCTTGACTTGAGCATACTCCCCCTGTGGCCATTCTCCCCGTTTGCATTCAAAACCTATAAAAAATATTTTCTAATGAATCTTGTAAATAGATCATCACCAAACTACACATACTCAAACTACCAATTGATTTGACAATAACAATTAATAAACCATATTTCTCGGCAATCAACATGAAAAAGGCATACTTTCCTTTATCCTTCAGATGCATTCCTTAGCTTGTTTCTTTATTCTCCTTGCATCAGACTTTTTTGACATCCCATGAAGCCACCCCCTTTATTTTAATGAAAAGGAACAACAAATTTACTCACCCTGAGTATATTGTTTTTCATTTTTCATCCACTCCTGCACATGTTGAGTTTTCTTGCACTAGTTCTACTAACTGTGTCATTTTCTGCCATTGCCTAAGCATACATACCTTTGTTGCTCTTCTTTATGACTATATACCTTTGAAAATATTTTAGAGATGATGTTGGCTCTTTTTTCTAATGGGGGTTTTTTCCTGTTGTAGGTTATGTAAGATATATCAACCATAGGAATTTCATATCTTTCCCAATTTGCACATGATTGATTTATGCCCAAACTACTTACACCTGTAGCATGAAATACTATTCAAGAATGGGGAAAATGAATTAAAGTTCTTACCAAAAATTCTTCTTTTTCATTTTCTCGAACTAATACTTATTCTCTTTCCACTATTTTTCCACTGAAAAATATATTCTTTGAGGGGAAGTAGATTTATGTACTTGGCAGTTCAAATTTCCCTTCTGAGGAATTTGTTGTTGTGGTTGAACCTACACATTCCACCTATGTTGTTGCACCTTTGATTTCCTCTCTGGACACCTGTAGGAAAAGTTCCCTGTGTTACTGTAATAAATAAAAATGATGGGCTGCAAACATTTTACTTTATTTCTGGAAGTATTTTTGTCTCCTTGGTGTTACGTTTTTGCTAAGTAACTTTCACCTATACTTGCAGCTGAACAATTTAAAAATAAATTTCCTATTGTTCTATAATAACAAAAAATAAAAAATTACTTGTATATTGCATATCCTGTGGGTGTATCTCTTGATATTGAAGATTCATCATTTGATTCATGATCTTCAACGCTCTTTAAGCAGGGAAAATTCTAGGGGCTAATATTCGTAGGTGGGCTAATTTTCCATTTTTATTCCAAAAAAAAGATTCGCCAATTTCAATTTTTTATAAAAAATGATTTTCCTACATTTTAGAGTACAAAATTATTTTCCCCTAAAAATCGCCAAAATTTTATATAGACTAAAATAAAATCATTAGAAATATAAATATTTTTACAAAAATATTGCCAAATATTTTACAATTTGCATATTAGGGACTAGTAAGATTTTCCAAGGTTTATAACTTTTAAGATTAACTTCCATCCTTAAAATTTTCCTTGTCTTTAAGTCTTTGAATGAGTCGTTGTGACTACTCCATCCACCAGGGAAAGCCTCTTGACATCACATGCAACTTGCATGTCTACTTTATATATGGACTTTAATTTTTGCCATATCTCCTTGGCAGTCTTATAACAGATTACCTTCTCAATATGATCCTTGGAAAACCATATCATGATTTACTTCCTTTCTAGTTTATAAAACTTATTTTATATTACTCCATACTCCATAGATAGCCATACATCCAAATCAAGATATTGCATGTAGATTCTCATCCTTACCTTCCAAGTTGTATAATTTTTTTCATTAAAAAATGGAACTCCATCTGAGGTAATCAAGTCTTGGTTCTCCATGATCCCTCATCTTCCTTACACCTATTAAATTGATCTTCAAGGACACTGGCTTTGATACTAATTTTTAGGAACAATGGAAACAAAGACACTACTCACAAATTAGTAGTGTGGAAAAATTATACAATTTTCACAAATTAACTCTTCAATCACTTTAGAAATTTATTTAGGGATCAACAACACAATCATGTACAATATAACATTTCATGCACATGAGAAACACATATACATAAGGAATCAATCTTACTTTTATTACAAGCTTTGAATTTATTCCATCATTTCCCCACAAGCTGCCACTTGTAGGTTTATGAGCTGCTACTAAAATAAAATTATATCCCTTCTCATTTATCAGCTACCCATGAAATATATTGCTTCCCATACTTTTTTATCAGTCTATCCTAAAAGGGACTCCTTCCCCAAAATATTTTATAGCACCAACTAGAAGGAGCTTCAACCCCTGATCTCCAAGCTACCACTTGTTGGTATTGTTGATATATTTCTCATTCATTTTCAAATGAGAACCAACAAACCACTTAAATAAAAAAAAAGAATTATTCTCACAATAAATTATCACCAAAGCCACTGTAAAACCACCCAATGAAAACACCTACAACAATATTTGTTTGCTGAAATAATCACCACCACTTTCATGAATTTATTATTTGTGAAGAGTTCATCAACTCCAGCAACACTCTGCTACCCTCTCTCAGTTCTGCTACACATCCAATCTAATTCTCGAACTCCTGAACTGCATATCCATTGTATCCACCTACTGCTCTCAAATTCTATTGTACACCCTATGAAACAACTAACATCTTTCACCTCTCACTCAATCAAATTATTCTTATTCAAATTCAGCCTTAAAAGGAATTATTATATGTTTCATGTGTGCCATGCCACTAAACCAAGTTGTCGACTAATTCATGCTTTTGGATTTAAGTACCATATCTTCCTCTTATCTATCACTTTACTAAAGTGACCAAATTCATTTACGCATCCACAACAAATTTATGTAGTCCAAAAGGCCTTCACGATCCTTTTTTGTTTCAATACAAAATGATTCCAAGTTTACCTCCCGAGTCCATTTTTTTTTTTTTTAAATAAAACTTTTCCAAATATGTCAAACTGGCCTTTAGCACTATTTTACTGGCACATTACCTATTATTTTCCATAAGACAAGGTCTTCGCGACCACTGGTCAAAGGTTCTGGGTTCTTAGCCCTTTTATGCCCTGCATGGGCCAAATATCACTGTAAACATCTTTGGGCCATTGTTAGATTTTCTACATGAAACATTAAGCAGTATCCCAAATTACAATGCTTAGTTGCACCCTCTTGTTTCTATGTGAAAAAAACTTGGGTTATATCCAACCGCTAAGTCGGATCTCCCCAAGAACCTACATGACTCCATTCTCTATGTTATAGGTTCATTTCTATGAAAGATTCCCAAACAAAATGCTCGGGAACTAAGGTGTGTCCAAGAGCTTCTGTGACTCTTTAAAACTTTTGCGCACATGGTTGCTTCATGTGGCATATGGCCCACTGTGGGAATTTAGCCCATATCCCTTCACATCCCAATGTTTCCATTGTGTGCTTGTGTAAAATCACCAGGGTATCACCACCAGGTTGATGAGTCCCATGGGGACCACCTAAAACTCCTCCAATTGGTTTCCACCTTTTCCTTTGTGGCCCGAGTCACCTTCTTCCGATTATTTCCCAAAAATACACTAAACAATCCCTTCGAGTTGGGCCTTGGGGGTTTAGTTGCCCTATGGGGTCATCTAGATGATTCTCTCATTGGCTACCACTCTGTCAACATGATAGCGACGTGGCCCAACTCTTGTTTCCTAGTAACTTCTCTGCAAATAAAAATAATCCCCTAAACTAAAACATTCGAGATGATATCACTTGCACCATGTGTCTTCTAGTGATAAGTGACTCATGTCACTCATAAATGTGCCATTAGCGTCCACAAAAAATTCCAATTCCACCTACCACATTTTCTGCTCTGATTGAACCATGTCATGATGACATCACCATCTACTTCATATTTTCTGAGCCAATAATATGATAACACCTATCCTCGTGGAAGAGAGACAAAAGGTCCTTTGAGGCCTTATTTTACAACAATTTCCTTTGTCTTTGTTTTCCTGTAAACTACGAGGGTAAATATTTTAGTCTCTGACACCACTGCTGAGCTGATTGTGGTTTTTTAAGGGGTGCCCCTAGATTAGCTCTCTATCATTGTTCTGCACTATCAAATGTGTAGGAAGCCACTCCTGAAACCACAAATCCCATCTAATGGGTTGTCTCCAATGCCACCCAAAAAGACCCCACATAGCCCAGCTCTTTCCTCTTGGTCCATTCCTTTGTGCTCTTCGAAAAAACATTTGGGATAGTCCTCAGTGGGCTACTCTATTGGAGTGGGAACCTCTGCTCATTTCCCATTGGTCCACATTATGCTATTGTGTCATGACACCCTTCTCCTAGATTATCCCTTTTGTTTTGATCCAAATATAAAGTGGCCTATGTTATCACCATAGTAATTCTTAGGTTGTGGGATGAGGATTTTGTAGTTAAGAAAACTAGGGTTAACCAGGAACCTCTTTTCGAATTCAGGATCTAGCCTTCCTGAGTTCCGGAGAGGGATCTCTCCTAAAGAATTAATTTTTTTTTGTAATTGGATATTCAGCTAGCTATGAGTGGACAGTGGGACTTGTTTTCAAAGTGTGGTGGGAATAAAAGGTGTTTCAAGGTAAACCACAGAGGGATATACTAGATCATTGGGCTATGGAGTCAACTTTATAGGCAAACAGAGCTAGGAAATAAGACTTAAAGAGAAAATATACTAAGGGTAGCGTAGATGACCTTCAAAGGGTTTTGAATAAGCGTTTTTGATGGAATGGGTGAAATCTAAACAAAAGGGCGATTAAGAATCCTTAAGTTACAAAAATGAAGATTTAAGGAGGGGATCAAACAGGGACTAAGAGTATTTAAGAATTCTATAGTCCAGTTATCAAGTAGAAAACATAATAATGAACTAGTAAAAAACAGGGAGCTTTTTATCACTAATCCTGTTTAAATTCTCCTAGTTAATCACTAAAGACAAAACACATTAAAATGAATGTATGGAAACTTTTGAAAGATAAAACAATGAGAATAGGAAAATACTAGAGTTATCTGGTTAGCATGAGAATCTTGAGTTATGATGTCTTTAATCTCAATTCCAGTTTGATGCTTTACTAATTGACTCACAGAAACTGCAATATATCCAGCAAAATGACTATAGTAGTCTTGATAAATTTTATTCCACCTTGAATACTTTGAAAGATGAAGTATTTATACAAATAAATTGCTTACAAAATATCTCAAAGTTTGAGA
Organism: Pinus albicaulis; assembly: GCA_034641835.2. Classification (NCBI taxonomy): domain Eukaryota; kingdom Viridiplantae; phylum Streptophyta; class Pinopsida; order Pinales; family Pinaceae; genus Pinus; species Pinus albicaulis. The sequence continues at coordinate 68,634,204 of MU968411.1, forward strand.
GAATATCTCAAGAAAAAATAGGAATTATTACATAAGAAGAGGGATAGCAGCAAAATAGTTTGCAAGGTGTCCTCTTTTACAAGAAAAAATAGAACTGTTTATCCTAATCAAACTGTTTTTTTGATTAGTTGGAAGCGTTGCTGGCAATTGGGACATTATCTAATGAAAGATGACTTATATAATACTCTTCCTTTTCACCTTCTGTTTTGATACACTTTATCTCTGCTTTTCATTGTTTCACTGCTGTAATTGAAAATTAACTAGCAGTAACATTCTTTTTTACTGATACTTTTTGACATCTGATACACTTTTACCCTGATACTCTTTGACCACTAATTTTTCATCTTGATATACTTTTAATGCAAATTTTTCATAGTAAATCAGTGAATTCTTGCCATTGCTCTGCGCTGGGAATTTTCATGCTCTTTAGCTTCCTCTAACTTTCATCAGCTTCTGTATACTTTGCAAAATTTGGCTTGACCACAAAAATATGTTTGATTTCATTTTGCAAAAAGAAAAAGTTTTCAAAATATTCCAAAATGATTTTACCAGTAGGAGACCTTTGAGGTAAAGCTTTGTTGACCTGCTCTTTGGCATATGCCCTGATTTTGTTGTCATAGTATTTTTGTGGCATTAATTTCTCATTTAATGCATGAATATCTGGAAAACCTGCTTATGACAGTACTATATATTTGGCCTCAAATATGGTGATAGCTAAGTTCATATCTTTCACTTGTCCTCCAAATTATTCATCATGTTTCTTTTATTCAGGAAATTTTTGATTTGGAGTATACTTTCAGTTCTGTCCTGAATTTTTAACTCTACAAGTTCCTGTCTGTGTTTACTATTCAAAAATGTGATAAGCCTTAAGGCTTTAGTAGGCTTATCAGTTAGTTCTTCTTTGGTCTTCTGTATTTCTATCTGTGCTCCTTTAAGTAACACTTTTTGTTCATAAATTATCTAGATTGAGGGCCATTGCAAATGTATGCCCTGAATGATGTTATTCCATAGATAATTCTTAATGTAGGATACATGCTCAGTGAAATTTACCTGCTGTTGAAGAATATTAACCTGTTCTTGCAATCTGTTGGCCCTCTGTTCATGTCCTTTTGAAGTGATTAAGGCATCTTTGTTAGATGTTTCCAGATTTTTTATGGTTCTTTTTAAACTAATTATCTCTTTATCTTTTATGGACATATCTTCCATAGCTTTAACTATGGCAGCTATTTCCCCTGTTGTATTTACCTGTGATTTTGATGAAGAAGTGGCAAAGATGTGTTTAGAATTAATTGACACTGCGGTTGCCAATACTCCTTTTGGTGCCAAATGTTCTACCAATGTTGAGGGAACAACTGTAATTACAGTTGGAATAACTGTAGGAATGGAAACTTGCTGAGTTTTATTGAAATTTTCATTTCCTTGTATAAGAGCTTCTATCTGATTTTCCATATTTTTTTTATCTAAGTTGTCATTTTCAAAATAAGTTGCATATATTCCTCTTTCTCTGTCTTTTCCTAAAGAACTTATTTTGTTTGAGGTTGCTCACTCTGTGGTAATTTGAGCTGCTTTCTTAAGGATGTATTCTTCTGTCTTATTAACTTCTTAGCAACTTCAGCATTAGAAGGATCTTCTCCAAACTCAATTACCAAATCTTCTAAGGATTTTATTCTCAAATCCTTGGCATGTAAAGATGCTTTATCCAACTTCATTTGAGTTTGCAAGTTGGATACAGTCTTTTGGAGCATAGTGGAACTCATTGTTTTTCTTAATACTTTTGAATATAACATTTTTGATGCACTCTTGTGAAATTCTATCTGATATAGCTCATAAATAGTATCAGCATTTATTGAAAATTCTATCTTTTTGTAGTCTAAAGCTGATTTTGGATGTGCTACCACTGGTTGGAGAAAAGACATGATCATTTGGTTGGTTGAGTAATCAAATGCAATTACTAATTTGTCCTTATGTCCACATTTTTCCTTGAGAAGTTTAGAATAAACTTCATTTTTTATTTCTTCATTTTTCTCTCTGATTAGCTTGAACCTATTCTGAATATCAGAATCAATTTCTTTAGTTTTTTTAGAAGAAGAAGAGGGAGCTTCTGTATCCATTTCCATTTCAACCATCTCTTTACCTTTACCATGTGCTTGTACCTGTTCATTTCGAATTTCTCTGAGAATTTCATTAACAATGATGGTGGCTTCATCATCTGTCTACTGCTCATTAGTGTTATCCACATCTATGATTTCTTCTGTTTCTAATGTATTCATTTGGCCTTTTTGTTGTATACTGGTTTGAATTTATTTTCAATGATTGTTTCAGCCAAATATCCTTCTTCTTTCCTTGATCTTTTATTTGATACTTATGCTGGCTGGTTAACTGTAACCACCTGTGTACTATTTGAATTTTTTGTCTGCTTATCCTGATCATCATCAATTAAGGTATTGGCCATGCAATCCAACTGATTGGCATATTTTTCAACAAGTGGCTTAGATTCATGGAGAAATGGCAACAATTTTCTTTTAATTCTAAGATTTCTTATAATACCTTGAGGGTCATAGCTCCAATAAAAACTTTCCTGAAACTTGAATATTTATAGCTTGATAGATACTTCCTTTAAGGCATCTCTGCTGTTTACAATGAAAGAGCCAATTTGAGTTTTCAATTTAAATTGTGCCTTCTTTTTGGATGCTATATAATTTACTGCATCTACATTCAAAATCTGTCTTTTATATTTTAGAGCAAGGATCCTGGTGGTTAGAAACTTTGGCAATTTATATGGGGCCAAGATTTCACCATATATTCTAATCTCAGTGTGATTTTTGTATAAGTACCAATCGCCTACTTTACAGTTCTCAAACAACTGTAAAATTATTTTTATATATTCATTTATTCTTGGTGTTTCTACTTTATCCAACAAACTGATAGCAGGTCTGATAAATAGGTCATTGAAATCATAATAACTATACTCATTTCTATTCTTTCTCAAAATAGAGGTCCAAAATATTACTGACAGTGGTTTTCCTTCCATATCCATCTTCTGTAGTGCAAAGGGAAAATTATCTGCTTGAAAGAACAAGAAGAGATGTAACATATATGAAGTATATATGAACACTCCTTCATCAGGAAATTTTATCAGCTGATAATGAATATTGTCAGCAATAAATTTAGCAAAGTCAAAAATCATCTATGGCTGTTTTCGAGGTGACAAAGTGGAGAGGAAGCCTACGATAGAAGCATCTGTCAATTCATCATTAACATAACCCAAAATAAATGACAGCATGGAAGTGACATGTCTGGAGCCTTCTAGAAAATCAAAGGTATCATAAGGAGGATTCACCTTAGGAAGATCGACATGATTGGACATGAAGTTCTGGAGGATTTGGAACTTCCTAGGCAAATCTAGGTCTAAATACATCTAGCTCAAGTCTTCAATTGAAAATGACATTGCTTTTGGATTATGGCTTAACTGGAGCATGTCATTGATTGATTCAGCAGTTATAAAAAATAAGACCTCACTATATTTGTTAACCATGCACCTTTGATCAGGAATATAATGCATTTGACACAACCTTATGAAATCCTGAGCGGGATGGGTAATGGGAACTACATACTTGGGAAAATTAGAATCCCATATAGGTATGTCATTGGCTACTTTCTTTTCAAATTTCTCTTGACACCAATTATGTACTTCTAGAAGATCAAATTCAAGGGTGGCATCTGCAATTCTGTAATCTAAGTCAATGAAAGGATTAATTTCTTCAGTGGTGACAGGAGGCTGCAGAGGTCTGACTAATTCAGTAGAATCAATAGTTAAAACAGGAGTAGTTTTATCAATTCTGGGAGGTTTGGGATTTGGAAGCTTACTGGAAGTAGGCTTCTAAGATTTAGGACCTCTAGTTTTTGGGATTACTTGTTTCTTGGTCATTTTAAATTAACAGAGAAAGATTATACAGTTTTCTAAGTTCTCTTGAGAAACAGGAGGTCAATTAAGTGGATTTGGGAAGAATTCGAAATTTGGGGAAGGGTTTATGAGGAAGAAAAGGATTTGTACAGTGAAGAAGGTATTCTAGATGAAATTCAATAGTGAAAATGATCTTGGAACATATTTAAAACCTTAAAAATGGAAACAGTGGATTCTAGAGAAATTTTGACAGGGTTTCCCCTATATTTTGAAGGTTTCTAGACTTTCTCATAAGGGTAATTCAACTTTCTTTAATAAAAGGTAGTTCAATTTGAATTTGAAGATTATTACAAGTTGGAATGGCGAAAAATACGTGTGAAAGGTATGATTTGTGGTTGCAAGGAGTTACTGGTCTGCAAAAATTTTCAATTCTGTTGAATTTGGCTGGTAGAGGTTGTGGAGATTCTCGAGAACAACTTTTCAGAGTAAAAATGATTTACAGGTTCATAGGATACTCGAAAATGGAATCGAGAGGCTCTACAAAAGGTTATCAATGGTTTCAATGGTTAATGCGTGAACTATTTTATGAAAATAATGAAAAAAATAAGGCCGAGCCTTAAGTCAAATCATGATAAATCATATTAATTGTAGGCTTAATGGCTGGAGCAGTTTCTGCGCTTGAAGGAGAAAACGTAAATGGTTTTCACATTAGTTTTTAGTAGTAAGTGTTTTTTCCCTTTTAGAATGAAATCAAATGAAAGGAGGACACGTAGCAGGCGGCGGTTTATCAAAACAATTTTTTTTCGCAAAATATTTTGGGAACTTCATTCGATCACTTTAAAAATGCGAAAAGGAATTTGCATCGTCTGATCTGGTAGAGTGGAGAAAATGGTCAAGATTTGATGTAGATTTGGGGGGTCAATGCAGTGGGGCCAGGGCTATTAATCTGTACCATTGATTTAACAAGGGGAGATCAACGGGTGAAATTTGATCCAATAGGAAATGGTGGGGACGATGAAAAAGGCTTATCGGGTTCAATTTGAGCCATCGGATCAAAGAGCTGATGACGATTGAATGAGTATTACTCAACGCGATGGGGAAGGATGGGAATGAAATAAGTTTATCGCATTTGATGAGGATCGTTAGATTTTCGAAGAGAATGATGATTGGACAGTTGAGGTTCAATGCAACCAAAGGGAAAGGAAGACTAAGATGATTCATCATGTTCGATGACAACCGTCAGAGTATAATGGTGAAGATGATCGGATGATTAAAAATGAATCTGATAGCGCTATGGATATGGGATGGAAAACAGATTTCTAATACATAAAAGGAGTTTATATATAGAACGAGGAGGGTTAATACTAATTTAACCAAGGTTGGGACTTTGGTAGAGGGGTATACATCGGGAAAAATAAATAAGGTTATTATTTTAACCTTGGGTTAAGGGAGTCAAGGAAAGGAATATGAACAAAGAAATGGGTTTATTATGAATTTTAGTTTAAACGAAACTTCGGTATTTTTGTTTTAAACACATATAAAGTATGTTTAAAGATTTTTTGAATACTTTTATTATATAGTTAACTAAATCAAGTTGATTTAATAACCATAGAGGGCAGGGTATTTACATAAGCTTACTTTTAGCCAAAGGGGGTATAATGTGGGTTTTTATTTAAACATGTGGGGATAAATAACTTTGGCTAAAGTTATATAAATGGGTTTTTAGGGGATATTTTATAAAAGGGAGTTATATAAAATAGGAAAAGGTTATTCTATAGGGAGTTATTAAATAAGTTAAGGTTAATATGACAAGGGGACAATGTACACTCAAAACACATCAACATAACTAAGAAAAGTGAAGTTTAAAGGTAGATTTGCATTTTAATAACTTCATCACTTCAATCTTATGATAAAATGTGATTTTGAGGGTTTAATGCTTTCATGTGATGTGGGAAGTTCATCAAATGGAAATTAGAGTATCTGCAAGTAAAAATGAGGTTTTTAGTTAGGATTATTCAGGGAAATGAATGCATGAATGGAATAATGATGTGATTTTAGGGATTAATATATAAATTTAACATTTTCACCTAATAAACCATAGAGCCTTGTGTCCGGTCCCAACAGAAGTCAAGGAAATGCCTTGAGCTTTTCTGACTGATAGTTTAGAATGATAAATGGCTATGGGGAAGGGAAGTTAGTTATTTGCAGCCATGGTGAATAATATTTACAATGATTCTTCTCACCTTCTTCTACCTACCCAATTTAACTGCTATCATTTTTTCTTCCATTTTGATTAGGTGCATTTGTGCTAGAAACCTTTACAACATTTATTATTTTTGAAATCAGTAAAATATCTACTTCTACACTTATTTCAATCAAGAATCCATATTAAACTGTTGGATTCTTTTATTCTCTACCTAAATATGGAATTTGTCATGGTTAAATTGTATTACAATTCATTATTCTCTATCTACAACATTTGAAATTGAAAAATGACGAGTCAAGATTAAATTGTTCAACTCATCACAGATTATGACATTTATTGACACTCTGCCATAATCAACTGCAAAAGGTAAAAGTAATGGAATTTATACTTGCACACTTTCATGTTTTGTTCATATTTTTCTTTTTGGGGTATATTATTTTTTCTAAGTCCTTTGATTTTTCTTTTAGGAGTTTTTAACCTTTTCTTGATTTTTTTGATTTTTTTACAAAATATGTGAATACAACTTGCAGAAGGAAAAGTATGTATAAATTTACAAGATTACCAACAGTCAAGTAAAAATTATGAATCCTATATTTATAGGTTACTATCATCGGCTTCACTTGGGGATGTCATTTCTTGGTGAAATGTCAAAAACTATGAGATCAGTAGCCTTATCCATTGACCCTGGTGATCTTGTAATTGTCTTCTGTTTTCTGCAAAAAATAATATTTATGACATCTTATACTATAAAGCTTAGGGCCTTCTCTTCGGGCTTCAACTTTGTAGATAAAATCTCCAATCCAATCTACACACTTGCAATGAATATTTACAATGATAAACTAAATCAATCTAACTATTGAGTGACTCTAAAGAATAGTAGTGTTTCAGTATCCTACCATTCACTAGTCCTTCTTGAAGTTCAATTCCATCCAAAGTCCTAATGAAAAGGGAATTATTGCCTTTGTAACCATATATCACATAGGGTTCTTGCCATCGAAAGTCAAACTTCCCATGTTTAGCTTTATCCTCTCTTTGTGAATCCCATCTCAAAACTTGATCTCCTATGAAAAAATCATCTTCTTTAACCCTTTTCTCAAAAATATTTTTGATTTTGTCCTGTAAAACTTGTGATTTTCCATAAACTTCTTCTCTAGTTTGTTGGAGATGTATGGTTTCATTGATTCTTCGTTGAATGTCACTTGTTTCCACCTATGATTCCTGGATAAGATTCATGTCTGGGACACCCAAGGAAGAAGGGAAAACTGCATCTGTACCATAAAAAATCTGATAAGGTGAAGTTCCAATAGACTTTTTTGTGATAAGTCTATCAGCCCAAAAGGCATATACCAGCTTTTTGTTCCATGTATTTTTGTTTTCTTGGAGTAAATTTTTGATGATATTGATTAAGCTTTTGTTCAATGATTCGGCTAGACCATTCCCTTGGGGATAATATGCTATGGAATGACCTAAGGTAATATGGTATTTATTAGAGAAATAAATCATTTTCTTGGATTTGAATGCTGCTGCATTGTTAGTAATAATCTTATGTGGGCATCCAAATCTTGACAAAATATTACTTTCTATAATGAGATTATAATTGAATCAGTGGCTTGCCTAGTAGGAATGGCTTCTATCCACTTGGTAAAGTAATCTGTAGCAGCTAAAATCCATTTATGTTGGCCTGAAGATGGAGGATGGATATTCTAACCCCCATAGTTGAAATGGTTTTTCAGTGGATATATGCTCCAGAGGTAAAGGCAACAGTTTCTTTTTCCCTTCAAAAATTTGGCATTTGTGCCAAGAGGTGACACATTTTTTAACATCATAAAATAAAGTTAGCTAGTAAAAACCAGCTCTTAGTATTTTGTCTGCTGTACTCTTCCAGTATAGGTGGCCTCCACAATCACCTGCATGAAATTCCTCAAGAATTTTATCAGCCTCAGATTTTAATAAACAATTTAGTAAAATCCCAGTATTTTTTTTCCAGTAAAGTTCATTGTTTAACATACAAAACCTCATTTCTTTCTGCTTGATGAATATTTCCTTGGTTTTCGTTAGCCTAGGAGGAGCCTATAAATGTGTTAGTACAAAGATAATATCAGAGTACCATGGTGACTCTAGATAGGCCTCACTGATCAATGGAGTCACCATTTCCTCTTGTTCATCTATTTGTGCAATGAAATTAATATCTAAAGCATTGCAATTTGATTCAGCCATCAACCTGGCTAAACCCTGTCCTTTAATGAGCTTAGTTGGTTTGATTTCCAGATCGTACTCAAGGATAGTGGCTATCCACTTTCCTCTCTTACTATCAGGTCCATCTTGTGTCAAAAGATCTTTAATTACTACATTAGGGACATATGCAATGATGTGTGAATGAATTATATACACTATGAAATCTTTGATGGCTTTAACCAGGAACAAAGCCTGTTTCTCCATTATATTCTACTTTAGAGGTGCATCTCTGAGGGATTTTCTAAAGAATGCAATTGGCTGTTCAAAACCTTGATTGTTTTTCTGTAGAAGAACTACAGCTATGGTGTGTTCAGATGCAAAGGAAAATATTATGAAATCTTTTGGATAATCTGGGCTGAAGAGGACTAGTGCTTTTGTTAAGGCCTGTTTTATGGATTCGAAAGATTGTTTGGCCTTTATTTTCAATTTTATTGCAGAGCCCTTTTTAAGCATATTGTTGAGATATTTTATGATTTCAGCCAGATTAGAGATAAATATTCTTAAAAATTTGATTTTACCCAAGAATTATTGAAGTTCTTTTATGTTCCTTGGTGGTTGAATGTTTAAAATGGCTTCAATTCTTGCCGGGTCTATTCTAATGCCTTCTTTGGAGATTATGTGACCTAACAGTTTTCCTTCTTCTAGTCCGAAAATAGTCTTTTTAGGATTAAGGGATATACCATATTTTCTACATTTGATAAAAACTTGTCTCAAGTGATCTAAGTGTTCATCATTTGTTTAAAAAACAATAGTAATATCATCAAGATAAATAACTAAAAATTCATGGATTTCCTTAACAAAGGCAATATCCATTGCCCTCTGAAAAGTAGCTCCTACATTTTTTAATCCAAAAGACATTTTCATGTACATGAAAGTGCCCCAAGGAGTAGTAAATGAAGTTTTAGTATGATCATATTTATGAAATATAATTTGATTATAACCAGAGAAAACATCTAGTAAAGAAATTCTTGAAGAACCTACCACCCTCTGCAAAATATGGTCCATTTTAGGCAAGAGGTAATTTTCTTTCAAGGATGCTTTATTAAGATTTTTAAAGTCTATACACAGTTGAATTTCTCTTGTTTTCTTTCTAGTGGGCACTGAATTGGATACCCAGTCATAATATCTGACTGGTGCAATTATTTGTGCATCAAACATTCTTTTAACTTCTTTTTCGATTAAAGGTAACAAAATTGGATTAATCCTTCTTAGTTTTTGTTGAAAAGGTTTTTGATTTTATTTCAAAAGAATCTTATGTTGAATTATTTCTATGTTGTAAGTTTTCAATTCTTCATAACTCCATGCAAAGACATCCTGATATTCTTTCAAAATTTCTATGTATTTAACCTTTTCTTCTGATGATAAGGATTTTGATAGTTTGATCATTTTTGGTTTTTCATTTGTCCCTAAGTTATACTCTTCTATATCAGACTTGATTGGTTCCATTTTTGGCCTTTTAGGCACATCATTGGAATCAAACAAGTCTTTTAGGGGAGTTAAACCTCTGGTTAAAATGTTATGTTTTAAATCAATCAAATCTGGTTCATCTTCCATCATTTCCTCTATATCTACTTTTTCCAATTCATCTATGTCACTCTGAGTAAATATAGTAGGTCTATCAAAATTATGTACATCTAAATTATATCAATCATCTATTTGACAGGAATTTGAATCTATATCATAAGGTGAATCTATATTATATTCATTATCGATTTAGCAATGTTGAAAATTTTGCGCATTATTTAAAAAGTGATAGATTTGTTCATCTTCTGAGAAAATTTGCCAATATTTCACATTATATGGGACAATAGGTTTGTGTTTTATTTCAGCAGTGTATTTTTGTAATGGTGAAAATGGAAATTTACAACTACTGACAAAGGTTTCTAAACAATGGGCTTGTATGTTCTGTTTTCTAGGGATGATATCAAACTTGCTTTCTAATAAATCTTCAACAAAATCATGTGCTGTGTCCCTATATCTGGCTAGTCCGGGGTTATGAACTGAGTATTCTATGTTTATTTTCTTGATAACTAAATCAGAATATCCCATGACCATTATTCTTTTCCCTCCCATTTTTATAATAATTTGCAGACCTAAGATTAAAGCCTTGTATTCATCCATGTTACTGGTGCATTTGAAATTCAATCTAAAGGCATGTCCTTCAGAATGGCTTGTTTCAATATTGGTAATCCATACACTTGCTCTAGCTCCTGATTTATTTACAGATCCATAAAAATCCAAATTCCATAAAGCCTCATGACCAATGTAATCATCCATTATTTTATGTTTCTTATCAGTGAGTTTAGTTTGATTTTCATTATGATCAGAGTTACTGAGAATAAAGGAATCAAGATTAGTAGGAGTTGAATAGATTGGATAATTGGTAGGTCTATCAACGGTACTGATCATGAACCTCGTTAAGGTTTATCTATAAATATTTTTGGGTTGTCCAAATACTGAGATAGTGGCATAAGTCATGTCAAGTTGTGGAGATCCCTGCAGCTTTGCTCCCCATGAGCAAGAAAGAAGCATGCCATAATTTGGCGGGATGTCAGCTACCACAACATCCATGATCATGATTTTACCAGGATATTGGACTATATTTACACACAGATCTTTAATCAAACCTCTGCATTGTACTTTGGATGAATCAAATGAAAACAGGTCCTTATATGGTCGGGTTATGTCTAGATTCAGGGTTCCCATTATTTCTCTGGGCATTAGGTTATGGGAAGCTCCAGTATCTAGCATATCATTGTGCAATATCTGATCATGTACAGTAAGACTTAAATAAAATGAAGGTACTGACCCATCTGAATGCTTACCATCTACATTGAGACAAAATATTAATTCAGGCCTATCTTCACTCATATTAATTGTATCCTCATTTTCATTTACATTCAATGT